>CM044979.1:19355947-20555947 GCA_024586325.1 Stellera chamaejasme
GAGAGATTCAACAACTAAAAGAAAGATCGATTCTTTGGGATCCTTCCTTTCTTCAAACGGAACGAAGAGAGATAGAATCAGACCGATTCCCTAAACGCGTTTCTGGATCTTCCTCAAAGTCCCGGCTATTCACGGAACGTGAGAAGCAGATGAATAATCATCTGCTTCCGGAAGAAATCGAAGAATTTCTTGGGAATCCTACAAGATCCATTCGTTCTTTTTTCTCTGACATATGGTCAGAACTTCATCTGGGTTCGAATCCTACTGAGAGGTTCACTAAAGATCAGAAATTGTTGAAGAAAGAACAAGATGTTTCTTTTGTCCCTTTCAGGCGATCGGAAAATAAAGAAATAGTGAATATATCCAAGATAATTACGTATTTACAAAATACCGTCTCAATTCAT
The DNA here is from genome assembly GCA_024586325.1 of Stellera chamaejasme. Classification (NCBI taxonomy): domain Eukaryota; kingdom Viridiplantae; phylum Streptophyta; class Magnoliopsida; order Malvales; family Thymelaeaceae; genus Stellera; species Stellera chamaejasme. The sequence continues at coordinate 19,356,352 of CM044979.1, forward strand.
CCTATTTCATCATATCCGGGATGCGATATGGTTCCGAAGGATGAACTGGGTAGTTCTTCATTCTTGAACAAAAATCCATTTTTTGATTTATTTCATCTATTCCATGACCTGAACAGGGGGGGATACACGTTACACCACGATTTTGAATCAGAAGAGAGATTTCAAGAAATGGCAGATCTATTCACTCTATCAATAACCGAGCCGGATCTGGTGTATCATAAGAGATTTGCCCTTTCTATTGATTCCTACGGATTGGATCAAAAACAATTCTTGAATGAGGCTGGGGATGAATCGAAAAAGAAATCTTTATTGGTTCTACCTCCTCTTTTTTATGAAGAAAATGAATCTTTTTATCGAAGGATCAGAAACAAATGGGTCCGGATCTCCTGCGGGAATGATTTGGAAGATCCAAAACCAAAAAGAGTGGTATTTGCTAGCAACAACATAATGGAGGCAGTCAATCAATCTATCTTGATCCGAAATCTGATTCAAATCCAATATAGCACCCATGGGTACATAAGAAATGTATTGAATCGATTCTTTTTAATGAATAGATCCGATCGCAACTTCGAGTATGGAATTCAAAGGGATCAAATAGGAAATGGTACTCTGAATCATAGAACTCTAATGAAATATACGATCAACCGACATTTATCGAATTTGAAAAAGAGTCAGAACAAATGGTTCGATCCTCTTATTTTTATTTCTCGAACCGAGAGATACATGAATCGGGATCCTAATGCATATAGATACAAATGGTCCAATGGGAGCAAGAATTTCCAGGAGCATTTAGAACATTTCGTTTCTGAGCAGAAGAGCCGTTTTCAAGTAGTGTTCGATCGATTACGTATTAATCAATATTCGATTGATTGGTCTGAGGTTATCGATAAAAAAGATTTGTCTAAGTCACTTCTTCTCTTTTTGTCTAACTCACTTCCTTTTTTCTTTGTGAGTTTCGGGAATATCCCCCTTCATAGGTCTGAGATCCACATCTATGAATTGAAAGGTACAAATGATCAACTCTGCAATCAGTTGTTAGAATCAATAGGTCTTCAAATCGTTCATTTGAAAAAATTGAAACCTTTCTTATTGGATGATCATAATACTTCTCAAAAATCGAAATTCTTGATCAATGGAGGAACAATATCACCATTTTTGTTCAATAAGATACCAAAGCGGATGATTGACTCATTCCATACTAGAAATAATAGCAGGAAATCTTTTGATAACACGGATTCCTATTTCTCAATGATATCCCACGATCAAGACAATTGGCTGAATCCCGTGAAACCATTTCATAGAAGTTCATTGATATCTTCTTTTTATAAAGCAAATCGACTTCGATTCTTGAATAATCCACATCACTTCTCCTTCTATTGTAACAAAAGATTCCCTTTTTATGTGGAAAAGGCCCGTATCAAGAATTCTGATTTTACGTACGGACAATTCCTCAATATCTTGTTCATTCGCAACAAAATATTTTCTTTGTGCGGTGGTAAAAAAAAACATGCTTTTTTGGAGAGAGATACTATTTCACCTTCACCAATCGAGTCGCAGGTATCTAACATATTCATATCTAACGATTTTCCACAAAGTGGTGACGAAAGGTATAACTTGTACAAATCTTTCCAGTTTGCAATTCGATCCGATCCATTAGTTCGTAGAGCTATTTACTCGATTGCAGACATTTTTGGAACACCTCTAAAAGAGGGACAAAAAGTCAATTTTGAAAGAACTTTTTGTCAACCTCTTTCAGATATGAATCTATCTGATTCAGAAGAGAAGAACTTGCATCAGTATCTCAATTTCAATTCAAACATGGGTTTGATTCACACTCCATGTTCTGAGAAATATTTACCATCCGAAAAGAGGAAAAAACGGAGTCTTTGTCTAAAGAAATGCGTTGAGAAAGGGCAGATGTATAGAACCTTTCATCAACGAAAGAGTGCTTTTTCAACTCGCTTAAAATCAAAATGGAATCTATTCCAAACATATATGCCATGGTTCTTTACTTCAACAGGGTGCAAATATCTAAGTTTGATATTGTTAGATACTTTTTCAGACCTATTGCCGATACTAAGTAGCAGCCGTCAAATATTGGTATCCATTTTTCATGATATTATGCATGGATCAGCGCGAATTCTTCAGAAAAAATTGTGGAAGACACAACGGAATCGGATAAGTGAGATTTGGATTAAGTGTTTACATAATTTTCTTCTGTCCGAAGAAAAGATTCATCGAAATAATGAGTCACCATTGATATCGACACATCTGAGCTCGCCAAATGTTCAGGAGTTCCTCTATTCAATCCTTTTCCTTCTTCTTGTTGCTGGACATCTCGTTTGTACACGTCTTTTCTTTGTTTCCCGAGCCTATAGTGAGTTACAGACAGAGTTCGAAAAGATCAAATCTTTGATGAATCCATCATACATGATTGAGTTGCGAAAACTTCTGGATAGGTATCCCACATCTGAACTGAATTCTTTCTGGTTAAAGTTAAAGAATCTCTTTCTAGTTGCTCTGCAACAATTGCAACAATTAGGATATTCTATACGTTCTAAGAAGAAATATTTGAATATCAATCTCATCGATCTCATAAGTATCATACCAAATCCCATCAATCGAATCATTTTTTCGAGAAATACGAGACATCTAAGTCATACAAGTAAAGAGATCTATTCATTGATAAGAAAAAGAGAAAACGTGGGCGATCATTGGATTGATGATAATCCAATAGAATTCTGGTTCGCGAACAGTGATTCGATTAGTGATAAAGAAAGAGACTTCTTGGTTCAGTTCTCCATCTCCACCTTAACGGCAGAAAAAAGTATTGATCAAATTCTATTGAGTCTGACTCATAGCGATCATTTATCAAAGAATGACTCTGCTTATCAAATGATTGAACAACCGGGAGCAATTTACTTACGATACTTAGTTGACATTCATCAAAAGTATCTAATGAATTATGAGTTCAATACATCCTGTTTAGCAGAAAGGCGGATATTCCTTGCTAATTATCAGACAATCACTTATTCACAAACTTCGTGTGGGGCTAATAGTTTTCATTTCCCGTCTCATGGAAAACCCTTTTCGCTCCGCTTAGCCTTATCCCCCTCTAGGGGTATTTTAGTGATAGGTTCTATAGGAAGCGGACGATCCTATTTGGTCAAATACCTAACGACAAACTCCTATCTTCCTTTCATTACAGTATTTCTGAACAAGTTCCCGGATAGCAAGCCTAGGGAGTTTGTTCTTGATGAGGAGGATGAGAGTGACTATGATGTTAGTGACTCTATTGATGCTAGTGACTCTATTGATGCTAGTGACGATATTGATACTAGTGACCTTGATAGGGAGTTGCGGCGTATAGAGTGGCTAGCTGAGGATGTGATGAATGAGTTCACCAATATTGAACTGCTGGCGGAAGTAGACCGATTTTTTATCACCCTTCACTTCGAATTAGCAAAAGCAATGTCTCCTTGCATAATATGGATTCCAGACATTCATGATCTGGATATGAATGAGTCGAAGGACTTATCCCTCGGTCTATTAGTGAACTATCTCTCCAGGGATTGTGAAAGATGTTCTACTAGAAATATTCTTGTTATTGCTTCGACTCATATTCCCCGAAAAGTGGATCCCGCTCTAATAGCCCCGAATCAATTCAATACATGTATTAAGATACGAAGGCTTCTTATTCCACAACAACGAAAGCGCTTTTTCACTCTTTCATATACTAGGGGATTTCACTTGGAAAAGAAAATGTTCCATACTAATCGATTCGGGTCCACAGCCATGGGTTCCAATGCACGAGATCTTGTAGCACTTGCCAATGAGGCCCTATCAATTAGTATTACACAGAAGAAATCAATTCTAGACACTAATACAATTAGATCTGCTCTTCATAGACAAACTTGGGATTTGCGAGCCCATGTAATACCGGTTCAGGATCACGGGATCCTTTTCTATCAGATAGGAAGGGCTGTTGTGCAAAAAGTACTTCTAGGAAATTGCCTCCTAGATCCTATATCTATCTATATAAAGAAGCAATTGTGTGAAGAAGGGGATCCTTATTTGTACAAATGGTACTTCGAACTTGGAACGAGCATGAAGAAATTAACGATACTTCTTTATCTTTTGAGTTGTTCTGCCGGATCGGTCGCTCAAGACCTTTGGTCTCTACAACTACAGAGCCAACCCTAGGACTAAACAACAAATACCTCGCGCGGGATTCAGACCAAGTAGACAAAATCCCGGCCCGCAAGGTGCATGCCGCTCAACCCAACCAAGGCGAAGCCTCACGGAAACCTACTCCCGGTTGCTTACCAGTCTACAAACCCAAAACAGAACCCAAAAGGGTGAGTCCTCGAAAGGACCCGTAAGGGATTTGGGGTAAGATAAGCATATGTAACCCGCAAAACAGAAAGATAATAATATACAGAATATATATATACGACGAGAAAAGCGAATATCGTGCATGTAATAAAAACAGATCGAATCCCGAAAATATGCGATACTAAATCGCCATAAACCCTTATAACAAATCGAACGACAGCCTCCCTCTAAGGGAGTCAAGCCAAGCTATTACGAAGCATGGTGCACCGGTGGGGTAGCGAACCCACAACCTGTCGTAGGGTTAATGCAGACAAAGTATGCCACAAGGCATACACCTATAAATTACGTAACGTACCTTAAAGCGTAAATTTCCAAATACCGCAAAATGCAGTGCAACAACACATACACCTACAGACTACGTAATATGCTTTAGGCATATAATACCGAAATACTTGCGTAATGTAAAGTAAAACTAAACATACACCTATCTTACCAAAAATAGCAGTAACCAAACCCTTACCTCTCAAGTCCGAGTATCGACCGCTCGGACAACTTCCATACTACGACCAAACTCGAAACCTCTCTTTTCTACCCTCCGAACCTCAGAATCTGGCAAACCAAGTTGAATTAGCAACCTTACCAATCACACTACCAAACTACACCCCCCGACCCCAAAACCGAAAATCCGGCAGAATTTCCGTAAAATTCCAGATTTCCACGTAAACTTGAATTCGTAACCAACCTAGACAATGCAAGATTATACATTGACAAACATCATCCAACAAGCGAACCGACCAAAACCAACCTTAAAACCCTTCATTACCCGACATTTTCCGATAATCCCACTTAATTGCAACTTTTCAAATTCTTATCCGAATTCAACGATTCAAACTTCAAACCACTCCTAAATTCAACCCCAACACCATTTTAACATCCAATTCAACCAAAATGAAACTCCAACATGGAAAAAGAATCATTCCAATAATTCGGTTCTTAACCAACATTTTACCCAACTTCCAATTCAATCCATTCAAGCTTCCAAACAACCATTCTAATTACCAATTTCACTTCTAAACCAAGAATGCTATCCAATTGCATCCAAAACAACAAAACCCAACATTGAACATCATCTCATAAATTCGGCCAAATGGGGGTTTCCAACCCAACTTATTTTCCATCAAATTGAATCCATACATAAGCTTAGAATCATGCTAGGATTAACATACTTGAAGCATGAACCAAGATAACAAACACACACCATTTTAGAATAATTCCCAAAAAATCGGCCAACATAGAGTTCTTCATCCAAGGTGTGTTTTCCAAAATCCAACACTTGATTAACACTCCCCTACAACCCAAGAACAACATACTAAAAGATGGGAGGAAGAGAATCATCCTAGCTTATAGCTAAGAACAAACCCATAATTCTCAAAATCTCCTCTTTTCTTCACTAATTCTTGTTTCTAACAAGAAAAGAGAGCTTAGGAAGGAACTTACCACATGAAGGACCCAATTCCTCTTTGATTTGAGCCAAGATGAAGAACTTCAAGCTTGGAGCAAGCTTCCATGGTGGCGGATACAGAAAGAAGAAGAAGAAGAAATGAAATATAATTTCATTTATGAAATAATAGCCTATATAATTTCTTCTTCTTTTTCCCATACCATTTCTTCTTAAATGAGAAAAGGACATGTGTCCCTTATTTCTCTCCCATTCCAGCCGAAACAATCCGCTGCTGCCCATGCTCAAATAATTTTCATCTTGTAACCAAATTCCAATTAATCTCCCAACTTTTCCGAAAGTTCCCACTTTTGGCCCAAAAATAATTACCGAATTCCAAAATTAACGAAACTCCGGACCCGATGAAAAAAATAGGATCACTTCTTATCGGTTCGTTGAGAATGATTCTGATCTAGTTCATGGCCTAGTAGAAATAGAAGGCGCTCTGATGGCATCCTCGCGGACAGAAAGAGATTGCAGTCGGTTTGATAATGATCGAGTGAAATTCCTTCTTCGGCCCGAACCAAGGAATCCCTTATATATGATGCAAAATGGATCTTGTTCTATCGTTGATCAGAAATTTCTCTATCAAAAATACGAATCGGAGTTTGAAGAAGGGGAAATAGAGGAGGGTTTCTTCGATCACATAGACTGGGCTCCTAGAATATGGCGCCCTTGGGAATTTCTATTTGATTGTATCGAAAGGCCCAATGAATTGGGATTTCCCTATTGGGCCGGTCGGGGGATCCTTTATGATGAAAAGGATGAGCTTCAAGAGGAGGATGAGCGTCAAGAGGGGGATTCGGAGTTCTTGCAGAGTGAAATCATGCAGTACCCGCCACGAGCTAGATTTTCCAAAGAACAAGGCTTTTTTCGAATAAGCCAATTCATTTGGGACCCCCCGGATCCACTCTTTTCCCTATTCAAAGATGATCCCTTTGTCTCTGTCTTTTCACATCGAGAATTCTTTGCAGATGAAGATGAAGAGATGTTAAAGGGGCTTCTTATTCTTACTGCCAAAATGGATCCTCTTCCATCTCTATCTAAACGCTGGTTTCTCAAGAATAGGAAAAAAAAGCACTTCGAATTCTTGATTCATCGCCAGAGATGGCTTAGAACCAATAGTTCATTATCTAATGGATTTTCCCGTTCTAATATTCGATCCGAGAGTTCTCAGTATTTATCAAATCTGTTCCTATCTCACGGAAGGCTATTGGATCAAATGGCAAAGACATTGTTGAGAAAAAGATGGCTTTTCTCGGATGAAATGAAAATTGGATTCATGTAACAGGAGAGGGGTTTCCCATTACTTAGCCGGAAAGATATGTGGTCATGAGGATTAAGTGGAACGGAATTGACTGGGTGGTAGAGTCGCGGAAACACCTCTTTCTTCCATGGAGCTTAGCTCCATGGAAGAATATGCTACTGCTGAAACATGGAAGAATTGAAATCTTAGATCAAAACACTATGTATGGACGGTATGAACTGCCTAAACAAGAATTCTTGAACAGCGAACAACCAGAGCTATTACTCACTACATCAAAAAATTTCCATTAATGAAAGATGTAAATCCATTGGAAAATCAAAAATACGCATGTCGGATGAAATGGTTTTTGCTATCTGCTCCAATAACGAATCATTGGTTTAACTGAATAACTAAATAAAATAGATAGACCTTTCTCTTCGTCTCAGGTCGATGGATCTTCCCGATTGGAAGATCCCCTATATGGATAATAGACATTCCAGTTGACCGAGCCTAATTCTAATTGTTTTTGGTTCGAAGCAAAGATATCCACGGGGCGGTTCGCCCTATTCACGACCGAGAAGTACTGGATTCTCTTTCGGATAGGTCCTGAAAGGAGAAGGAAAGCTGGAATGCCACCAGGCGTCTATTATTGAATTCACCCGACCCGATAGTACCCATTTTGGGAACGTCCAGTGCCAAAGTCACTGAATGGGTAGTCGCCAATCCCTAAAACGGACTATGTAATGCACTTTATCTGCTGGGTTACGGGGGGCATTTTACCAGAGGTTTAGATTGTATCAATCCACCCTTGTGTGATTCCTGTTGAAGCATATACTCGGGGGTGGGTGCAGGGCAGACGATTTCAAAGCGGATTCCCCATTCATTAGATAGAGAGGATCACCAAGATTTTGTGATCCGCTGCCGAACTTATTCCAATTCAATGAGCATTCTCAATATTATGCCTTGAAGAGGACTCGAACCTCCACGCTCTTTAGCACGAGATTTTGAGTCTCGCGTGTCTACCATTTCACCACCAAGGCATCTTGAAAGTGAATCGTATTCCATGAATATGATATCTATCTAGTGTGATGTATGGAATATATGACAAAGGTGGAGTGTTGGAGTATTTCTATTGATCGGCCATGTCATATAGGCCAAGTCGGACATCCAATTGCTTCGATTTGAAGTATCCAGAGGATGTCTTATATATATTAAGATTCTATTAAAAAGATGGACAATCAAACCTATTTCTTTTGTGTGATCTTACTGAGTTGGGTTTGACATTTATATTCTCCTGTTTATGTTCAGACGCAGCAGATTGTAGCTAGCAAGGTAACACCGGTTTTGGACTTGGCTCTGTAGGTGATATTGCATATAGGATGTTTTCGGTACTTGGGTCTGTACATTATTCGTAGGAAGTTTCCGACCCTACGAAGAGGGCGGAACTTCTTCCGCCTGTATTCTTTCTTGTCTGCTTTTTCGCGCGCGATATTACGTAAAACCACTAACTTGTCTCGGGTGCAGGTTTAGGACTAGAAAGATGTCGTAAAATCTGCAACACGACTTAACCTTAAAACTGAAAGGAAAACGTTTTAAGGGTTGGGTTTCGGGTCCACACCAAAAACCGTTTTAAGAGAACTCCGTTTTCATCTGCCGCCGACTCAGCAAGCTTCCGCAACCATTCGACTACCGCACTTCCAACATTCCGGGCGGTGGGGTGACAATGGGCAAGAGTATCCTTGGCGGAGGGCCTTGTGGGCAAGTGCCTCCGCCGCTATGTGTGCGCCACGCTTGTCTTGGTGGAGAGTGTCCTCAAGAGTACCGAGGCATCGTTAGAGGGTGCTACAAACCCGCGATGCCACAATTGTTCATTAATTAGAACAAAGCGGATGGCACGCTTGCGAGTCTAGGGGTCCGCGGCGTTGGCTTGCTGCTCCGCGATGATGGGGTCTCGCCAATCCGTAATAGGATCTTGTGTTGCCAGTGAGGCAATGTCGACAGTCTCCGCGATTGAGGGGCTCGTGAGGGTAGTCAAGGCGGAGGGTGTCTTTCCTTTAGACAGCATGTCTGTGTGGCGTTCTCGGAGCGGGAATATGGATGAAGATGGCCTCTCAAAGTTGGTTCACAAGGTGTTCACCAATTTGAGGTATTTGATCGAGGGTGGCGTCTTTGCATTCGGCGCACCCTTGGACACAGTGGATCACCGATTGCGAGTCGCTGTGGTCATGTAGGCTGCGATTTCCTGACCTTTTGGCGAGTTTCAGCCACGCGACGAGTGCCTCATATTATTCATCATTGTTTGTTACTTGAAATTGGAAAGATACGCGATACTTCCATACCTAGGGGTCCGCGGTGATATACGCCCCCCGCGGGGGATCCGAGTTTGGATGAGCCATCCACGAACATGTCCCATTCTGGTGGAACGGGTTGTGGCGCGGCCCCGCTCGGGGCCGGGATGGTGTTGACATTCAAGAATTCCGCAATGAAGTCGGCGAGGGCTTGGCCCTTAATCGCCTTCCTGGATTCATAGTTGATGTTGAAGCCACCTAGCTCAATGCACCATTTGGCGAGGCGCCCTGAATGTTCGGGTCGCCTGAGGATCTCTTGGATTGGTATGTCCGTCCGGACTATAATTGTGTGCCCTTGGAAGTAGGGCTTGAGCTTCCGCGCTGCATACACCAGAGATAAGATAGCCTTTTGAAGAGGAGGATACCTTGTTTCCGTAGCCTGGAGGGTGTGGCTGGTGTAGTAGACTGGCCATTGCTTGGCAGTCTCTTCCTTGATAAGGACAGAGGCGACGCTCTTGTCTGAGGTGGCAAGGTAGAGGACCAGGTCATCGCCTGGCCTAGGACACTTGAGTGCAGGCAACTCTTGCAAGTGTTGTTTGATTGAGTCATATGCCTCATGGCATTCCTCTGTCCACTTGCAAGCCTTTTTCTTGCGGATTTGATCGAAGAAGGGTCTGCAGCGGTCGCTGAGTTTGAGACGAATCGTCCCAGCTAGTTCTTTGTACTTCTTTGAGCCCCCTAGGGTGCGAAGATTGGTGATGGCTTCAATCTTTTTGGGATTCGCATGAATCCCTCCTTTGAAATCTGTAACCTGAAACTTGCCTCGCCAACGCCAAAGATGCATTTCTTTGGGTTCAACCGCATGTTATACTTGCGGAAGTTGGCGAATGTTTCCTCCAAGTCTGCGAGGTGTGTTGAGGTGGCCTTACTTTTAACCACTATGTCATCAACATAAGCCTCAAGATTTCGGCCAATTTGATTGGCGAAGACCTGATTCACAAGCCTTTGGAAAGTAGCCCCGTGTTCTTTAAGCCAAAGGGCATCCTGATGTAGTGGTAGACGGCTTCGCCAGTGGTGAAGGCAGTTTTCACTGCGTCCTCTGGGTCCATAAAGACTTGATGGTACCCACTATACGCGTCAAGGAACGAAAAGACTGAATGGTGGACGGTTGAGTCCACTAGCTGATCAATAGAGGGTTGGGGATAGGGATCCCTTGGGCAGGCCCTATTGACCCCTTTGTAGTCTACGCACAGTCGCCACCGACCACCTTCCTTATCCGCGAGGACTATATTGGCGACACACTCAGAATAGTGAACTTCCTTGATTATATTTGCCTTAAGCAATTTTTGCACTTCTCTGCGTACAAAGTCCTTACGGTCGGGGCCATACCCTAGTTTTTGTCTAACCGGGCTAAAGCCGGGAGTACACTCAACTTATGAGAAATAATAGCAGGATCCACACGGTATGTTACGGTCACCCCGAGCGGGTTGTGACCGGGTGACCGGGGCTTGGTTTTGGCTTGCGGGTCACGGTTTTGGGCGGTTAAACGGCTCTCGAGGCTTATTTGAGCATTATTTATGCAAATCCTTCGGGTTTTGAGGTCGTGTGGGTCCCCCGGACATTTTCGCCGAAAATATTTTTCCGGGGCCGGGACTTGTCTCGGGGCGTACAGCGGGCTCGGTAGCGCTCCCGGGAACTCGGAAAAGGAAACCGTTTTCATATTTGGAATCGTGGGAACGTCCTGCATCTTGTTACGGAGTATATTTTCTGGGGCGGGACGTTCGGTCCCGGGCGACTCCCGGGGCTCGAGACGGGGATCCCGGGGCTCAGGATGGAAATTTTCCGACGGCTTGGGTGTAAAGTATGTTATATTTTAAGACGGATTTTATGGATTTAATTTGGTGAATTTTGGGGCAACCCGGGACGGATTTAGAATTTATTACGCGGGTGCGCGTAATTCCCGGGAGTTGCAATTCTGGGTGACTCGGGACTTAGAATTGGATAAGAAAAATGTGTTTTATGGGTTTTTTGTTGTCCTGAGTTTGTGGTTAAAGTTTGGTTCTAATCGGAGTAAGTTTGGAAAAAAATTGCATTTTCGGTGAGCGAAATTTGCGATTCGTTTTGTGTGAGAAATAATTGAATTTGGAAATTTTGGTGGAAAAGAAAGGATTGGGGCGGATGGGTGATGGGAGAGGAAGGACATGTGTCCTCTTTTGGTTGTGGAAGAAAAGAAAAGAGAAGGGATTTTGGAAGTTGTATATGATATATATTCGGATATCTGCGATGTTGAACTGTCTTCTGAGTCGAGGGCGGAGCCCCGACTTGCCTATGTTGGATATACTGGTTTTGATGTGGAAACTGATTTTGTGATCATGTGTTCTGTTGCTATGCGTGATTTTCCATGAACTGCGCGTTTGTATACTTGCCGTATATGAATGTTGTAGGTTGCGGGTTGTAGTACCGTTTCCGCGCTTTCCGCCGCAGCTACTGGCTTCCGAACGTCACGGTTGGCCTCGCCTCCGCAACCGGGCGGGGTGGCTGTGACAAGTTGGTATCAGAGCAGGTCGGGTCGGTGTGACCCAAGAGACAAGTTATGATCAGTTTCAGTATGGGTTTCTAGAGGCAAGTATACCAGTCCAGGAGTGGACTTTTGGAGCAGTCATGCCAGTTCATGGATAAGTGTTTGCGGGAGAAGACTTCGAAGTGCGGGCTGCTGTTCTGTGCTCCATTCTGGGGCGGTTCGGTACGGAGTCTGGCCACCTCCTTATTTGAACCACTTTGGAATGGGTGTGGAGCAGCGGGCGGTACCTTGAAGCATTTTGGAAGGTTTGGAGTACTTTGGCAAGATTTTGGGGGATTTTGGACTTCGGAGCATGTAGAGAAGCGCAAAGCTCGAGTGCGGGCTTCTGACATAATCCGGGTACTCTTATTTGTTGGTTGGTATTGTGGTGTGGTTCTGTGTTATGAACATGATCTGATTCTGTGCTTAAGTTTTGGTATTTGGTTCTGTGATTCTGAAAAGAATTTCTGCATCATGCATTGCATTACACTACTGAGCCTTAGGATCCGCTGCTAGCTTTTGGAGAGAGAGAGAGTTATTTGGTTTGGACTTTTGGTTATGGGTTATGTTGGCATTTGATTGGTTTTGGTTTAAGGAATGGGTTACTACACGCAAACCGCGTGATTTGGTACTGGAGGGTTGGGACTGGGATTCCACACCTCCGAGGATATGGGATACGGGTTCAGCGTAACCCAGGGCCTGAACAACCACACTCACCACCCTCGAGGTTTTAGTGGTCACAAGGACCCCTTTCTGATATGATTTTGTGTTAGGTCAGGTATGCAGTGTCTTTGGGCACTTTTCTGCCCGGCACAGCGGGTTCGAGCGCGGTAGGGAAAGAGAGATCTGATTATGCCACGGTAAAGGCATTACGAGCAGGAGGTGATGGTGAAATTTAGGCCTTTGCTCGCCACGGTTTTGGTATTGGTAAGTGAGTGATCCCGAGGAGGATCGTCACTACGACATCGAGACTTCTCATCCATCTCATTAACGACGGAAAGGTTTGAGGCACCGGTCGACGAGGTCGAGTTACGGAGAGGTTTCAGCGTTTGAAACCCCCGAGGTTCAACGACCGAGGAGGGTAGAAGGCAGTAGAGTTTTGGTTTGTGAGAGTTGACAAACTCCTGGGGAGGCTACACTTCTCCCCGGCATTGCAGCGGGGATGTAGCCAGGGACCTCCGACAGGCGCAGTTTGATGATCTGGAGCAGGGGACCACGACCGTCGGAGAGTATGAGTGAAAGTTTGATTGGCTGGTTCATTACATACCACAGTACTAAGGTGTGGAACAGAGAAGAGTTTCATCCGCCCGAGCACTTCACCACAGGGTGCTCCGGTTCATTTGTTAAGGAAAAGAATGGGTTACTCCGAGTGGGTATGGACTACGGGCGGATGAATGCTATCACAAGAATAAGTACCCGTTGTTGGGGACTGATAAGCTCCTTGATCTGTTGGGAGATATGATGATCTTTTCCAGGGTTGACTTGCAAGTAGGATACTTTCCGTGTGGATGAAGGAAAAGGATATGCCAAGACTGTTTCTTGGATTGGGTATGGACACTAGGAGTAGGGTAATGCCATTTGGTCCGATCAACGCACCGGCAGCGTTCATGGACATGATGAATCGGGTGTACCGATTATATTTAGACTCTTTTGGGAAGTGTTCATCGAGGATATTCTAATTCACTCCCGAGATGAAGGCTCGCACCAGAGTATCTATAAGCTATTTTGCGGGCGCTTTGGGAACATTGATTTTACATCATCGGTGAATATGGGCTTTCAGCGGTTTCCAAGAGGATTAAGGTTGTATAGGATTGGAGGCAGCCAGCCTCGACGCAAGATAAGGAGTTGAACATGAGGTAGCATAGGTGCCTCAAGGACATTAAGAATTAGGATGGTGGTATCTAGGGCTTTGCTAGCAAGGGCAATGCGATTCTTGATACTTTGCGTAGAGAGATTACCGGGTTAGTTAAAGGAAGCAACACAGAAGATCGGACCCAGGAGGATGACTCGGTGTACCTTGGGCACACGTGGGAGTTTTGGGAGCACACTCAGGTCAACACTTTGATCGCTCTTTCAGAGAGGCTGGATAGAGAGCGTGAGGCACAAGAGAAGAATTCGGGTTTAAGGAAGCTGTCCGGAGAGGGCAAAGGAGTACTACTACTGACATCTCAGTACATGCGGGTATCGTTATATTTTGGGGATTGGTTGTAGGTATCAGAGGATCGGGTACTACGGAATAAGACTCGGAGAATGCACATTTGAGTCGGTTGAGTATACACCCCGGTAGGGAGAGAATGTTTCAGGATTTGCATACTTGCTTTTGGTGGCCAGGTATGCGGAGGCACATCGCCACTTATGTGTCTCAGTGTGCTCACCTTTTTGCTGATACGGGTGACAAGCTCTCTTTAGGCGCTTGCCCATCTGTACCTCAGGGGAATTGCGCGGTTACAAAGGGTACCGGACTCCATTGTGTCTGATCGTGATCTGCATTTTACCGCACGGGTCTGCAGTACTTTTCACAAGGTTTTGGGCATGCAATGTTGATTCAGATTGTTGAGGAGAGACCACAACAAGGATCAGGGTGATTCAGGCGCGGATGGAAACTGCGAATGACCGCACCATCTCATACATGGATAAACGTCGCAGGGATTTGGGATTTGAGGTCGGTAACAGGGTTTGGCTGGAGGTAGCATCGGTCTGAGGGACGTTCAGATTTGGTAGGCGGGTCAAGTTACCCGAGTTATATCGATTCTCATGAGTTTTTAGTGTGAGTTGATAGGTTGGGACGTACCCCCGACTATTTACATTTGTACGTGATGTCTTCCACGATAGCCTGTTGAGGATCGATTAGATTTAGATTCGCCACTGTCTGGGGTTGTCGATTAGAAATACCGGCAACAGACTGGGTGCAACAAGATGCACCGGAGGGTGGGACTCCGGTGAGAGGCTTCGGATGGTAGTCTAAACTACCACTCCCGCCGCACCAGTAACGGTGGTCCGATTATACTTAGTAAGGAGAATATTTATATATTCTGGTTGGTAGCGACACCTGTATAGTTCAGGCTACTCTTGGAGGACCAAGAGTTCTAAGGGGGGGAGAATGTTACGGTCACCCCGAGCGGGTTGTGACCCGGGTGACCCGGGGCTTCGGTTTTGGCCTGCGGGTCACGGTTTTGGGCGGTTAAACGGCTCCCGAGGCTTATCTGAGCATTATTTATGGGAATCCTTCGGGTTTTGAGGTCGTGTGGGTCCCCCGGACATTTTCGCCGAAAATATTTTTCCGGGGCCAGGACTTGTCTCGGGGGTACAGCGGGCTCGGTAGCGCTCCCGGGAACTCGGAAAAGGAAACCGTTTTCATATTTGGAATCGTGGGAACGCCCTGCATCTTTTAAGTAGATATATATGTATCCTCTTTTGGCGGATGGGTGATGGGAGAGGAAGGACATGTGTCCTCTTTTGGTTGAGGAAGAAAAGAAAAGAGAAGGGATTTTGGAAGTTGTATATATATGTATTTAAGTAGATAATACATATATATATATATATATATGTATATAAAGGTAAAGAAAAGAATTGCTTTGGACATTTTGGAAGAAAAGGAAGTGATGGGGCGGATGGGAGAGAGAGGGGAAGGGACATGTGTCACTTGTTGAGTAAAGAAGAGAAGGAAAAGAAAATAATTTTGGAAGATTTAAGATGTATTTGTGCATATATGTAAATATTACATATAAGTAAAGAGGAAAATGCATTTTTGGGTCAACTTCTTCTTCTCCATCCGTATCACTTTCTTTCTCCCTCTCTCTGTTGCGCCATTTTTGGAGCTTGGAGCTCACAACTGATTTCCGTCGTTTGGCGACCAAACTTCGAGGTATTGCACTTAAATCGTTCATTGGGTTGTATGGATCAATAATCTGAAGTCTGTTTTGAAAGAAACAGTTTAGTTTGCAAGTTATGAGCATTTGAATTTTGGAGTGAATAGTGTCACATGCTCTTTTGTTTGATTTTTCGGTTCCTAAGCGTTCTCGGCACTTCCTGGTGCATGTTTGATAACAGTGCGTAGGAGGAAAGCGGACCCGAGGTTGTGCCGATTCGCGTCTGAAATATTGGGTGTAATTTTCGGCGGAGCATTTAGCGAAAGGTAAGGGCATTTCTGTGTTCTGAGTAGAATTTTGGTTCCGCTAGTGTAATTGATTATTTCAGAAGAGTCTCGGTGTGAAAGCCGTTTTTCCCGGCCCGAGCCTCGGTTTTGGCGCCATTGTTAGTGATTGATTCTGTGAATTCTGAATGCGTTTTCTGTATATGGAATTGATTGTGAGCAGGGAGTTGCTTTGAAATTGGACCGAAACTCTGCCGAAATTTGTACCGGGACAGCTGAACGAGAATTTCGATTCGGACTTGTGAGAACAATTTGGGAAGAAGTGTGTTTCGCTTTGGTGGAGTGGTGCGGGACCTTATCGGCACACTACCACGTTTGGCCGGAGCCGGGAATTCCCGGGGTTTGTCTTTGCGGCGATTTTCGAGGTAAGGGCTCAACTTCTCTCATTATGCATTCGGTATGGGACATTACGTATATCGGGTTTAGTTGAGGCAGGATTCCAGGTTGAGGATGGTGGTCTGATGATCCCGAGACTTGTCATATGGTAGGATCTTGTTTGTGTCTTTTACGCTTCAAGGCCGGATGGTCTTGAAGGCCACGGGTTTATATCTTTATTACGTATATCCGCGCTAGGCGCCGATATTTCGCTTATACATTTTGGTATATTATTGCTATGTCGCGAATCGACATAGGCAAATAAATGTATGCCCGACTCACCCTCAAGTGTAAGGATCGTTACGTAGTAGAGTGGTGAGTAGGGGTCGATCCCACGAAGATAGTGTGTGAAGTGTGTGTGAGTATGCTTTCTATCAAAAGAAAAACTAAGATGAACAATGTTTAAGGTGATTAGAACTTTAATGTGAAATACAAAGTGGATATGTAAGATGGGAATTTATGACTAAATGCAATTCTACAAATTAATGATAACTAAGCAAACTATGCGAACAAGAATCTAGTTGGTTTACTAATCTAATCTCTCCTTAGACCTTAGTTATATGATTTGAATTGAGACAAAATTATGAGCTGCATTTACGGATGCTAGCATTCTTAAGCCTAACTTCTACTTCTTTTGGAAGTAAGTTATCCTAATTAACTAACTCAAGGTAAATCTCTTATCCAATTGAGCACCTAGAATTGCAGTAATCTCAAGTATTAAAACACATCTAGTAGATTCTCATTAACCCTCTCAAGCTAATTGAACTACTACGTTATCTATGCTCTACAAATGTTCTCTCAAACAATTCATCAAGCACTTGATAACAACATGCAAGCAATACTTTGAATCTCACATGTTAACCATGAAGCATAAGGAATAACACATAAATAATGGAAAACAACCATTATAATTCATGAATCAAGTCTCAATCATCCATCACAAACTAGATCTAAGGAGATTAAATGTCTACTCCATAACTACTCTAGAACGAAGCATAAACATAGTGAAAATAACAAGAGAAAGGTAGAAGAATCAAATCCAGTATTGGTTCTTCAAGTTCCCTTGTTGATCTTCACTTTCCTTCATGGAAGTCTCCAGGAAATTCCGAGAGCTATAGGCTCCGAGGAAGAACAGTGGAGAGAAAACTAGTCTAGAATCCGAAATGAAAATGTACGTGGTAACTTCTCCCAATATGTTTTAGAAAGTCTATTTAACCTAATTCTAAGGCCCACATATCCCTAGGCCAATGGGAGAGCAAGTTGTGAAAAGTAACTGGTGAAAACCGTTGTTTTGCTGAGTAAAAACCGTCACTAATCGTGCTTACGAAAAACTGCAGAATTTGCCTTTGGGCGAGTTGCCATGAGCACCCCGTTCTCACCCGGGTGTTGCCCCAACTGTTTGGAACTTGGGGCAGACCTTCACTTGGCGCCCCATGCTTGCCCCAGGTCCACCCCAAGTGATGGGAACTGGAATTCGGGCATTCATCGATTGGTGCCCCAACTTCGCCCTAGTGTTGCCCTGATGTTCTCCAACACCTTCGACTCTTCTTCCCTTCAATGCCTTAAGCTCCACTTCAACACATTTTCTCTTCCAATTATCTACACCAATAACAAACATCTATAACAAGTAATTTGCTCTAGATGATATCCAATTAAGCTCAAAACAAAATAGATTTGTATCAAAAGTATGAGAAAACATGTTGTGTTATTGACACTCAACACACCCGAAACTTAAATTGTTGCTAGTCTCTGGCAACCCAATTACCTATATGCAACCATGATATCTAAATGCAACTACATCACCCGAATGTATGAAATCTACCAACTCCATGTCAAGATAGTTCGAAAACCAAAATTCATTTTCAGCAATTCAAGAAATTAATTCCCCGGGTTATGAAATTTTACTTTGGATGCTAATAATGGAGGATCACTCCCTTAGTGTTTACGCTCTGATTTCAAGAGAAAGGGATGTGTTATTGTGTGATGTGATCTCAATTCAGATACTGTTGCCATAAGCTTGCATGATGACCCATAGCTCCCCCACTAAGATCCCCTAAGGGAGTGCATGCAAATAAGTGACAATGGACTTTAGAAGGTTGTAACGGGGCTTGGTTAGGTGAGATGAGGTTACCGGTTGGAGGCCATTTGTTGGTGGAGCTAAATGGAACAACATGAGCATCACAAATAATGGGCACACAAAAATGATCAATACACCCAATTCCACAAGCAACCACAAAGCTGATATATCACCACAGTCAAAGAGCTCCGCTTGAAACCTCAAGTATCCAATATAACTCATTTCCAATCTTTTTTTTTCTTTTTTTTTGAAGTTTTTAGAGAACAAGCACCACAAGAATCTCCAAGATCATACAAATGTAGCTTGCCTCCCAGTAATCAATCTACCAATTTTGCAATGAGTTTCTTATTTCCATTCAGCCAACACTTCCAAGGAGTCCCCCCAAACTTGATTACAAAGCAATCCACACCATTCTTCTCCTAAGCCCAAATAAATTACTCATGAAGTTCCATGGACAAGAGAGGTATAAAAACATGGATGGCTTGAGATGTGGGTTAAACAAGAAAATCAGGTTATCATTGTTACGGTCACCCCGAGCGGGTTGCGGCCGGGTGACCCGGCTCCGGTTTTGGCCTCGCGGTCACGTTTTCGGCGTTCAGGCGGCTCCCGAGCCCTATCCGAGTATCATTTTGGCGAACCCTTCCGTATTTGAGGTCGTGTGGGTCCCGGACGTTTCCGCCGAAAATATTTTTCTCGCGCCGGGGTTGTCGGGGTCGTCTCGGGGCGTCTGGCGGGTTCGGTAGCATTCTCGAGACCTCGGTTTGGAAAACCGTTTGCGGTTTTGGAATCGTGGGAACGTCCGGAGCTTTTACGCTATAAAATATTTTTGGGGCGGGACGTTATTGTGAAGGCATGTGCCCTCTCCCGTAGAAGGCATGTGCCCTCTCCCGTAGAAGGCATGTGCCCTCTTCCGTAGAATGCAGGTGCCCTCTCCCGTAGAAGGCATGTGCCCTCTCCCGTAGCAGGCATAGTGCCCTCTTCTGTAGAAGGCATAGGCCTCTTCCGTAGCATAGTGCCCTCTTCTGTAGCAGGCATAGTGCCCTCTCCCGTAGCAGGCATAGTGCCCTCTTCTGTAGAAGGCATAGGCCTCTTCCGTAGCAGGCATAGTGCCCTCTTCCGTAGCAGGCATAGTGCCCTCTCCCGTAGCAGGCATAGTGCCCTCTTCCGTAGAAGGCATAGGCCCTCTTCCGTAGAAGGCATAGGCCCTCTTCCGTAGAAGGCATAGGCCCTCTTCCGTAGAAGGCATAGGCCCTCTTCCGTAGAAGGCAGGAGGCCCTCTTCCGTAGAAGGCAGGAGGCCCTCTTCCGTAGGAGGCAGGAGGCCCTCTCCCGAAGAAGGCAGGAGGCCCTCTCCCGTAGAAGGCATGGGCCTTCTCCCGAAGAAGGCATGACTTAGCCAATTTCAGATTTCTGGTGGATGAGGTTGACTCTTAAGTGTTAACCAAAGGGGAAAGGACACTTGTCATGGCCATATTAATGATGTAAAGGAAAGAGGACACTTGTCATGCCCATATTAGAGATGGGAAGGGAAGAAGTTTTAAAAGGATTGTGGAAAGCGTACAGGAGCTACTTTCACATCATTTCTCCTTCTGCTTCGTTCATTTCTCCGACTCGTTGCCGCCATAGCCTCCATTTTCTTCAAGCTTTGGATTCTTTATTTTCTTGGTTGAAATTCACCATGGGTGGACTCCAAAAGTGGTAAGCTTCCTCCCTTGCTCTCTTTTCTTGTTGGAAACAAGAATCGGATGGAAAAAGAGAAGGATTTGTGAATTATGGGTTTGTTCTTAGCTATGAGCTAGGATGATTTTCTTCCTCCCATCTTTTAGTATGTTGTTCTTGGGTTGTATGGGAGTGATAATCAAGTGTTGGATTTTGGAAAACACACCTTGGATGAAAACCCCCAAATTGCCGAATTTGTTGGAAAATTCTATGTTGATGTGTGTTGGTCTCCTTGATTCATGCTTCAAGTATGTTAATCCTAGCATGATTCTAAGCTTATGTGTGGATTCAATTTGATGGAAAATATGTTGGGTTGGAAACCCCCATTTGGCCGAATTTATGAGATGATGTTCATTGTTGGATTTTGTTGTTTTGGATGCAATTGGATAGCATTCTTGGTTTATAAGTGAAATTGGTGATTAGTATGACTAATTGGAAGTTTGAATGGATTGATTTGAAAGTTGGATAAAATTTGGCAAAGAAGCCGAATTATTGGATAATTCTTTTTCCATGTTGGGGTTTGATTTTGGTTAAATTGGATGCTAAGATGGTATTGGGGTTGGATTTAGGTGTGGTTTGATGTTTGAAGCATTGATTTCGGGTATGAAATGGAAAAGTTACTATTATGCGGATTTATCGGAAAATGTCGGGGACGAATGGTTTAAAGGTTGGATTTGATCAGTTCTGCTTATCGTATGATGTTTGTCAATGAATAATCTTGCATTGTCTAGGTTGGTTCTGAATTCTGACGTTTCTGTGAAAATCTGGAATTTTACGGAAATTCTGTCGGATTTTCGGTTTTGGGGTCGGGGGTTGTAATTTGGTAGTGTGGTTGATGAGGATGCTAATCCAACTTGGTTTGGCAGATTCTGAATTTCGGTGGTTAGAAAAAGAGAAGTTCTAAGTTCGGGGTACGGTGTAGGTGTTATCCAGAATCGGTCCAATACTCGGGATTTTGAGGTAAGGGTTTGGTTCTGCTATTTTTGGTAAGATAGGTGTATGTTTAGTTTCATTTTCTGTTCTGCAGGTATTTCAGTGTTATATGCCTAGAGCATATTCTGTAGTCTGTAGGTGTATGTTTTGTAGCACTTCTGTTTTGCAGGTATTTCGGAAATTTCTGCTTTAAGGTAAGTTCTGTGATCTGTAGGTGTATGCCTTGTATCATACTCTGTCTGTTAATTTTACGTTTGTAGGAGTATGCCTTATGGCATACTGTTTGTTAACACTACGACAGTTGTGGGTTCGCTACCCCAGCTGGTGCACCATGCTTCTGTAATAGCTTCGGCTTCTGACTCCCCTTAGGGGGAGGCTGTCGTTCCGATCTGTTATAAGGTTTCTGGCGATTTAGAATCGCACGTCCTTCGGGATTCCGATTTATTTTCTGTACATGCATGCTATTCCGTATTCTGTTGCATATATTGCTATCTTTCTGTTTTGCAGGGTTATATATACTTATCTTACCCCAAATCCCTTACTGGGTCCTTTTAGGACTCACCCTTCTTTGGGTTCTGTTTTTGGGTTTCAGGTAGACCTGATAAGCGGCCTGCGGAGTTGGATTCCGTGATGGTTCTACCTTGGGTGTGTTTTTCAGCTGTTGCACCTTGCGGTCCGGGTTTGTGTACTTGGTGTGAATCCCGCGCAATGTTTTTTGTTACTTAGGTTCTAAGGTTGGCTCTGTAGTTGCATATGCACACTATCTGTATTGCTATGATGGTTGTATGTCTGTATATACATTTGTATATTCTGTTCTATATCTGTTCTCAGCGCTTGGCGCTTGCTAGACATTTTAGGTTCTGTGAATCCTGTATGTATATGTGTTTTGGTGCGTAAGCACTCGTCCACGGAGGGCGGGGCTTACTCTGTTTTTAGTGCATGAATTGCATGTTTTGGTTTTATTTTCAGTTATATGCGCGAAATGTTTGTAGGTTGCTTCCACAATCTTTCCGTTTCCGGGTCCGCTACGCGCGGCAGGTCTCGATGGACCTGCCACCTCTCGTTCTCCGGCTTCCGCTTCCGGCGTCCCGGCGCCCCCGCCTCCGCAACCGGGCTCGGGCGGCGTGCGGTGACAAGTTGGTATCAGAGCAGGTAAGTGACCATATTGGTCGTCAGTGGTGACTTGTAGTATCGACTATTGTTGCACATTTTATTTTAGAATGGTTTGGTACGGAGATTGGCCACCTCCTTACTCGAACCACTTCAAAATAAAATTGTGGAACAAAGTTGGTCCTTCAAGTTATCACGATAGTTGCAGATTTCGCACTGGGATTTCTGGAATTCTGGTAAGATTATTACGAGTAAGGGGGATTGTGGAAAAGTTTCAGGTACGTAAAATTGTGTGTTAGGAAAAGATTTGGTGAAATAAGCATGAACTGCTTCTGTGATTCTGTGAAATGCATGATTTTATTATTCTGAGAAGTAACTTCTGTGTCAAGTACTGCATTGCACTACAGAGCCTTAGAAAGCTGCTGCTAGTTTCTGTAGGGATTAGAGGTGACTGATCGGTCTGGACTCTGTTTGGTCCGAAATGTCTCAGGTTTGGTTAACACGCGTAGACAGCGTGATTTGGTACCGGAGGGGCGGGACTGAGATCCCACACCTCCGTGGAATAGGATACGGGTTCAGTGTAACCCAGGGTCTGAACAACCACACTCACCACCCCGAGGTTTAGTGGTCGTAAGGACCCTCTCTGATTTGGTATTACCGCCAGCCTAGCTGGTTCAGAGGCGGCAGTAGGCAGGGGAAAATCTGTTTATGCCACGGTAAGGGTACTTTGATCAGGTGGTGATAGCAAGACTTAAGCCACTGCTCGCCATAGTTTTGGGATCAGTAAGTGAGTGACTCTGACAAGGGTGGTCACTACGACACCTAGACTTCTCGTCGGTCCTATTAACGACGAGGAGATCTGGGGCACCGATCCGCGAGGTCGACTTTGGAGAGGTTTTAGAGTTTGAACCCCCCCCCCCCGAGGTTCAATGACCGAGGAGGACCGGAGGTAGTAGAGACTTGGTTTGCAGGAATTGACAAACTCCTGGAGGAGGCTATTCGAGTCGGTTGGCCGCCGGCCAACGGCTACTCCGGCAGGTGCTTCAGATTCGAACCGGAGTTCGGATTGACCCGATATCGATTTCCGGTGTCTGGCGGTGTACTGGACATTTCCGCGGAAAATATTTTTCGACCGGGGTTGCCGTCGGACGATTTTCGGGGATTCTGGGCGGAGAAACGACTCCCGGGAGTGACCCGGGACTCAGATTTGCAGTTTTAAGGAAGATCTGGAGTCGGGGATATAATTTACATTTTTCTGTGAAGAAAAATGTACTGGGTCTGAAATTATGGTTTCGGGCGGTTTCGGGCTCAGGCGAGCCAAGCTGTGACACTTGGCGAAATGTGATTAGTGGAAAGTATTGGACTTGGTCTCTTGTTATTTCTAGTGATTATGATTCACTATGATGTCAAAAAAGGATGTCATGTGCAAAGCACATGACTTATTATTACAAGACTTAAGTTTTGGCAGTCTTCAGCGTCCATAGTCTCGGACGCAACCCAACGCGCCGCGAGGGCGTGGGTTTCAGCAGGGTGGCCCGAGACCTCAGTAGCGACAGCAGCTTCAGCCACCCCCTCCACCATAGCAGCTCAGAGCAGGACAAGTTTTTCGTAGTGAGGGGGGAGGCCCTAGTTATCAGGGAGGCCCTAGTTATCAGGGAGGACCTAGTCAGCGGTCAGGTACCAGCCAGCAGGGAGGCTCGAGTCAGCAGGGAATTCTGTAGGGTACTTTATTTCTGAATGAGGTACCGGTTCATGCTTTATTTGATACCGGAGCATTTGTTCCCATTATAACACCGAAATGTGTTACATTCCTGTATCTGTCTGTTAGTACCTTGCCTCAAACGCATTTAGTAAAAAACTGCAGCAAGTCAGTTTCTGTTTTCCAATGAGATGGTTCGGGGTTGTGCGATATCTGTAGGCGGACATGATAGTATCGGATTTGTTGGTTTTAGACATGCCGAACTATGATGTTATCCTTGGAATGGACGGGCTATCTAAGAACTCTGTGCACGTTGATTGTGCAACCCGAACCATTATGGTTTCTGGAGAGGTACTACCTCTCACGACTCCGACTGGTTTGACTATCGCACAACACGGTACAGTGTTGCAGATTCTGGATCATCTGTCGATAGTTGGTGTAGGGGAATGTTATGATCTGAATGAAGCTGGTATTAGGTTGAAGTTGGATGGATTATCGTTGATTCGAGATTTTCCGCGGGTATTTCCGGAGGAGTTGCCCGGATTACCATAAGAGCGGGAATTGTGTTTAACATCCACTTACAGTCGATCTTGCTCCGATATCTATTCCCCTTATCGGATGCCCATTTCGAGATGCGGGAGTAGAAGAAGCAAGCTGGAGGAATTACAGAGAAAAGAGTTTCGTCCGACCGAGCACTTCAGCGTGGGGTGCTCTGGTTCTGTTTGTTAAGAAGAATGATGGGATATTCTGACTTTGTATTGATTACAGACGGTTGAATGCACTGATTGTAAAGAATAAGTATCCGTTGATAAGGATTGACGATCTTTTTGATCAACTTCGGGGATCAAGAATATCCTCTAGAATTAATTTCCGATCTGGGTGTTTTCAGCTTAGGGTGAAGGATGAGAACATACCTAAGACTGCTTTCCGCACCCGGTATGGACACTTTGAGTTTACGGTCAAGACATTCGGGTTGACCAATGCTACAGCGGCATTCATGGACACGATGCATCGGGTGTTCCGACCGTACTTGGACTCATTTCCGATGGTTTATATTGATGATATTCGATATATTCTCGGGATGAGGATTCGCATCGGGATCATCGAGGGTAGTTCTGCAGACGCTTTGAGAACATCAGACTTTATGCTAAATTCTCAAAGTGTGAGTTACGGATCCGGGAGGTC
Organism: Stellera chamaejasme; assembly: GCA_024586325.1. NCBI lineage: Eukaryota > Viridiplantae > Streptophyta > Magnoliopsida > Malvales > Thymelaeaceae > Stellera > Stellera chamaejasme. The sequence continues at coordinate 19,381,529 of CM044979.1, forward strand.
ACCTTTCGGGACACGTTATTTCGAGCATGGTGCATCGGTGAATCCAGAGAAGGTGAGGGCGATTCGGGATTGGAAACAACTTACCACGGCACGGGAGATCAAGAACTCCCTGGGGTTAGTAGGATATTATCGGAGGTTTGTACTGGGATTTTCTATTCTGGCATTTCCGCTTACGCAGTTGACTAAGAAGGGTCAACTGTATATCCGGTCTGATAAGTGTGAGCAGGATTTTCAGAAGTTGAGGCGGCAGTTGACTAACGCTCCGATTCTGACTTTTCCAGATCCGATCTTGCCGTATGTGAATTATACGGATGCTTCCACATCTGGGTTGGGATGTGTGTTGGTGCAGGAGCGTTTTGTGGTAGCTTATGGGTCGAGGCAGCTGCGACCGCATGAGCTGAACTGACTGACACATGATCTGAAATTGGCTATAGTAGTTTATACGCTGAAACATTGGGATCAATATCTAGTAAATTTACGACCATAAGAGTCTGAAATAGCAAAAGGAGCATGAGGCAGCATAGATATCTCGAATACATTAAGGACTATGATTGTAGTATCGGGTACATCTCTGGCAAGGGCAACGCGGTTGCCGATGCTCTGAGCAGGAAGTATACCGGCTTAATTAAGAGAGGAAATGTTGGTGACCGATCTGAGGAGAGTGATCTGACTTGCCTTTGGCACAGGGGGGCAGCTCTGGGAGTGTGCTCAGGTTATTACACTTACCATACATTCTGAGTGGCTTGATAGGATGCGCGAAGCGCAAGGTAGAGATCTGGTATTGAAGAAGTTATCTGGGGAAGATAAGGGTTTATTTGTTACCGACGTTTCAGTATAGGCAGGGATTGCTATACTTCCGAGATTGCCTTTATGTACCTGAGGATCAGGAGTTCTGGAATGAGATTTTTGAGGAGGCACACTCGAGCAGTGTGAGCATCAGGAACCGGCAGGGACACTGCAGATTTTGCCCATTCCAGTATGGAAGTGGGGTAATGTTATGATGGACTTTCTGACTGCACTGCCCTGACACGGTTTCAGCATGATGTTATCTGGGTTTTTGTGTGGATCGGCTGACAAAGTGCGTACACTTTCTGCCTATTTGGGTCACAGACCCTCTGGAGAAGCTTGCCCGGCTTTACATCAGGGAGATTGTACGTTTACATGGAGCACCAGACTCCATTGAATCGACCGTGATCCGCGTTTTACAGATGGTTACGGAATGCTTTTCATGAAGCATTGGGCACGCGACTCCATCTGAATACAGCTTATCACCCCCAGACGGACGGGCAGTCGGAGCGGGTGATTCTGATATCGGAGGATATGTTGCGAATCTGTACTTTGGATTTTGGAGGAGTTTGGGACTAGCAGTTACTTTGATAGAGTTCTCGTACAACAATTGCGTTCAGATTACGTTTGACATGGCACCCTATGAGATGTTGTACGGGAGGTGTATGACACCATACTGTTGGACAAATGCGTCTGATGGGGTTGAGCTGGAACCCGAGCTTTTTGAGGAGTCTACGGCGAAGATCAGATTGTTACAGGCGCGGATTAAAACCGCGAACGACTGCACCACTGCTTATACGAACTGCCACCGTAGGGCTCTGGAATCTGAGTTTGGTGACAGAATTAGACTGGAGGTAGCGCCGATCAGAGGAACAGTAAGATTTGATAGGCGGGGCGAGTTACCCCGAGTTATGTCGGTTATCATGAGTTTCCAGAGTAAGTTGTTAGGTTGGCCTTACCCCCAACTATTTGCTTTTATGTGGTACCTTCCTTGATAGCCTGTTGTGGATCGGTTAGATTTAGGTTCGGTACTGTCTGGGGTTGTCTGGTAGAAATACCGGCAACTGTCTCGGGGTGCAATAAGATGCACCCGGAGGGTGGGACGCCGTGAGGCTCAGTATGGTAGTCTAAACTACCACTCCCGCCGCACCAAAGACGGTGGTCCGATTGTTGCAGGTTAGAGGAATGGTTATATTTTCGGTTGGTAGCGACACTGTCTGGTTGGTTCGAGCTACTCTTGGAGGACCAAGAGTTCTAAGGGGGGGAGGATGTTACTGTCACCCCGAGCGGGTTGCGACCGGGTGACCCGGGGCCCGCTCCGGTTTTGGCCTGCGGGTCACGTTATTCGGCGTTCAGGCGGCTCCCGAGCCCTATCCGAGTATCATTTTGGCGAACCCTTCCGTATTTGAGGTCGTGTGGGTCCCCCGGACGTTTCCGCCGAAAATATTTTTCCGCGCCGGGGTTGTCGGGTCGTCTCGGGACGTACAGCCGGTGCGGTAGCATTCTAGATACATCGGTTTGGAAAACCGTTTGCGGTTTTTGAATCGTGGGAACGACCAGGATCAGATTACGCTATAAAATATATATGGGGCGGGACGTTCGCTGTGAAGGCATGTGCCCTCTCCCGTAGAAGGCATGTGCCCTCTCCCGTAGAAGGCATGTGCCCTCTCCCGTAGAAGGCATAGTGCCATCTTCCGTAGAAGGCATAGTGCCATCTTCCGTAGAAGGCATAGTGCCATCTTCTGTAGAAGGCATAGGCCTCTTCCGTAGCAGGCATAGTGCCCTCTTCCGTAGCAGGCATAGTGCCCTCTCCCGTAGCAGGCATAGTGCCCTCTTCCGTAGCAGGCATAGTGCCCTCTTCCGTAGCAGGCATAGTGCCCTCTTCCGTAGCAGGCATAGTGCCCTCTTCCGTAGCAGGCATAGTGCCCTCTTCCGTAGAAGGCATAGGCCCTCTTCCGTAGAAGGCATAGGCCCTCTTCCGTAGAAGGCATAGGCCCTCTTCCGTAGAAGGCATAGGCCCTCTTCCGTAGAAGGCATAGGCCCTCTTCCGTAGAAGGCAGGAGGCCCTCTTCCGTAGAAGGCAGGAGGCCCTCTCCCGAAGAAGGCGGAGGCCCTCTCCCGTAGAAGGCATGGGCCTTCTCCCGAAGAAGGCATGACTTAGCCAATTTCAGATTTCTGGTGGATGAGGTTGACTCTTAAGTGTTAACCAAAGGGGAAAGGACACTTGTCATGGCCATATTAATGATGTAAAGGAAAGAGGACACTTGTCATGCCCATATTAGAGATGGGAAGGGAAGAAGTTTTAAAAGGATTGTGGAAAGCGTACAGGAGCTACTTTCACATCATTTCTCCTTCTGCTCCGTTCATTTCTCCGACTCGTTGCCGCCATAGCCTCCATTTTATTCAAGCTTTGGATTCTTTATTTTATTGGCTGAAATTCACAATGGGTGGACTCCAAAAATAGGTAAGCTTCCTCCCTTGCTCTCTTTTCTTGTTGGAAACAAGAATCGGATGGAAAAAGAGAAGGATTTGTGAATTATGGGTTTGTTCTTAGCTATGAGCTAGGATGATTTTCTTCCTCCCATCTTTTAGTATGTTGTTCTTGGGTTGTATGGGAGTGATAATCAAGTGTTGGATTTTGGAAAACACACCTTGGATGAAAACCCCCAAATTGCCGAATTTGTTGGAAAATTCTATGTTGATGTGTGTTTGTCTCCTTGATTCATGCTTCAAGTATGATAATACTAGCATGATTCTAAGCTTATGTATGGATTCAATTTGATGGAAAATATGTTGGGTTGGAAACCCCCATTTGGAATATTTTATGAGATGATGTTCATTGTTGGATTTTGTTGTTTTGGATGCAATTGGATAGCATTCTTGGTTTATAAGTGAAATTGGTGATTAGTATGACTAATTGGAAGTTTGAATGGATTGATTTGAAAGTTGGATAAAATTTGGCAAAGAAGCCGAATTATTGGATAATTCTTTTTCCATGTTGGGGTTTGATTTTGGTTAAATTGGATGCTAAGATGGTATTGGGGTTGGATTTAGGTGTGGTTTGATGTTTGAAACATTGATTTCGGGTATGAAATGGAAAAGTTACTATTATGCGGATTTATCGGAAAATGTCAGGGATGAAGGGTTTAAGGTCGGATTTGATCAGTTCTGCTTATCGTATGATGTTTGTCAATGAATAATCTTGCATTGTCTAGGTTGGTTCTGAATTCTGACGTTTCTGTGAAAATCTGGAATTTTACGGAAATTCTGTCGGATTTTCGGTTTTGGGGTCGGGGGTTGTAATTTGGTAGTGTGGTTGATGAGGATGCTAATTCAACTTGGTTTGGCAGATTCTGAGTTTCGGTGATTAGGAAAAGAGGAGTGCCAAGTTTCGGGGCACGGTGTAGGTGTTATCCAGAATCGGTCCAATACTCTGGATTTTGAGGTAAGGGTTTGGTTCTGCTATTTTTGGTAAGATAGGTGTATGTTTAGTTTCATTTTCTACTGCGGGTATTTGAGTGTTTATGCCTAGAGCATATTACGTAGTCTGTAGGTGTATGTTTTGTAGCATACATTTTGCAGGTATTTCGGAAATTTCGCTTTAAGGTAAGTTCTGTGATCTGTAGGTGTATGCCTTGTATCATACTGTCTGCATTAATTTTACGTTTGTAGGAGTATGCCTTATGGCATACTCTGTTTGTTAACACTACGGCGGTTGTGGGTTCGCTACCCACTGGTGCACCATGCTTCGTAATAGCTTGGCTTCGACTCCCCTTAGGGGAGGCTGTCGTTCGATCTGTTATAAGGTTTCGGCGATTTAGAATCGCACGTCCTTCGGGATTCCGATTTATTTTCTGTACATGCATGCTATTCCGTATTCATTGCATATATTGCTATCTTTCTGTTTTGCGGGGTTATATATACTTATCTTACCCTAAATCCCTTACGGGTCCTTTTAGGACTCACCCTTCTTTGGGTTACTTTTTGGGTTTGTGTAGACGATAAGCGGCCTGCGGAGTAGGATTCCGTGAGGTTCTACCTTGGGTGTGTTTTGCAGATTGCACCTTGCGGTCCGGGATTGTGTACTTGGTGTGAATCCCGCGCAAGGTACTTTGTTACTTAGGTTCTAAGGTTGGCTCTGTAGTTGCATATGCACACTATCTCGTATTGCTATGATGGTTGTATGTCTGTATATACATTTGTATATTCTGTTCTATATCTGTTCTCAGCGCTTGGCGCTTGCTAGACATTTTAGGTTACGTGAATCCTGTATGTATATGTGGTTACGTGCGTAAGCACTCGTCCACGGAGGGCGGGGCATACTCTGTTTTTAGTGAATGAATTGCATGGTATGGTTTTCTTTTCAGTTATATGCGCGAAATGTTTGTAGGTTGCTTCCACAAACTTTCCTTTTCCGGTCCTCACGCGCGGCAGTCTCGATGGACTGCCACCTCTCGTTCTCCGGCTTCCGCTTCCGGCGTCCCGGCGCCCCCGCCTCCGCAACCGGGCTCGGGCGGCGTGCGGTGACAATCATGGCTCAAAGGGGCTTAACTAATGGAAAATTTATATTGGGTTGGCTATTTGGAAAAACTGGTGCCACCTATTTGCCATTATCTACATAAATTGCTGCACTTTGTGAGTTTACAACGGTCTAAAATCATGCAAGTTCTTGCGTGAGTATCTAAACAAGATTCTCTCATGAAGAACAATTCTCTCACAATTCATGTATAGGAAGAATTAAATCTCAAAGACTCACACGGTAAAAATCTCCATTAAAGTATCCAAAGCAATTTTTATAACCATGGAATTAAAATTGAATTGCTGAAAATTTTCTAGCTTGCAAACTGACCTACATCAAGAGTTGGGGTCCTAGTCATGCATGCATGTTACTATATTACATGATTTGTTTTAAAAAATGCAAATCTACAAAGTGGCAAGTACGTTTCCTCAATCTCATTATCAGTCAAAGATCTCACCCCCCCAAACTTAATATCATCAATGTCCGCATTGGTGAAGGGTATAAAAGGCTTAGAGAAAGGGAATCGTACCTGGGGGGCCAAGTTAGGCCCCCATCAATCCTATTGGTGAGGTAGGTCGGCATCAGTACCGACCAAAGGTGTGTCCAAAGAACTGGGTGGTGGAGTGAGCTTTTCGATAATCTCAGTGGCAAGTCAGGAGATGAACATGGTGACAGGCATGTAAAACGAAACGCACACTCACAATGAGACTCGAGTTCATAAACATCAATAGTTAACCTCCCATCAAAATTAAAGTAATTCAATAAAATTTTCATCAACATAATCTAATATAGCATTAGAAAGCTCAAGTAATTGCTTTAATTTTCATGGAGGGTAACAAGAAATATTAAGCATATGTAAGGCATTGAAAACATTAAAAGCATTTGGTTCATGAAGTCAACAATTATAGCACAGAACAAGTTCCCATATATGGGGCACTTAGAGTAGACACCTCAAGTTCTCCCTAGTGAGTGCCCAGTAAGTCCAGAACAACTTTTTTGATATGGGGCATTGACAAAAGGAGCCCTAATACACACCCACAGATGCCCAATTATCAAAACCTTTGAACTTGAACCAATTTCTTACCTTTCCTTACCTATGATGTTTGTGAACCATTTGGCTATTGATTTCCCTCATTTCCAATCTTTCCACCACTGCACAAAAGATTAAGAACATTCATTCACACAAAACTTGCTCTAAATCATAGAAATGAAAAAAACTATAATGTCAAACAAATTCTAAACTATTGGGATGACACCAAACAAACGCTACGTTTTACGCCCTTAGCTAGGTGATAGTCTCGTCCCCAAAGAAGGTCCGGACTCTCAGTTGATATGGTGGAGACGATGATGTTCTTGAGACTCCAAGCTTGCTGTTCAGAGTAATCTGTAAAAGATAGGAAGAATACTCAGAAGTAGCAAGAGGGGAGTGGGGGGGGCGTGTAGTAGCTTACCCGATTTAGGGTGGACATCACCCTATTTATAGAGTGATGCCAGGAGAAGAGCCTCCCCCAGTTGAAGCCCTTAGACAGGCTGTTTGAGATAAGTCTGTGTCAGACTGATTGGAGATAAGGCGGCTGTGATGATGAAGATCTCAGCAAACCGCCTTAGGTGATTCACTTGTCAGAGAATGTCTGGCGTATAAATCTGGTGAAGATCTTCCAGGCTCGTGCTGCCCTCCTTATTGGCCGGTTGATGTCAGACGACCAAGTGGTCAATCTCCAAGTGGAGCAAGTGGCGGGCGAAGGCCTGTAAGGGCGAAGGCCCAGATAGAATATAGCCAAATAAGGAGTGAGGTTTGCACGAACCTGGGTGTAAGAGTCCTATCTGGGCGGGGCCAGCATAGGCAGGAGAGTCCTCGCGAAGGCGAGCTGAGACTGGGAGTAAGACCCATGGAGGCGAGGGAGATCGCGAGGGTTCGCCCTAAGACCGCGAGGGGGGCCCGCGCAGGCTTTAGAAACGCAAGGGTGAGTATGAGACGTCGCCCTTGCGAGTCTGGAGGCCCGCGAGGGCAGGACCTCGCGCAGGTGATACTGGAGACCACAAGGATGAGACCTTGCGAAGGCGATACTGGAGACCACAAGGATGAGACCTCTCCCAAGGCCTCGTATGATTCTGATACAACGCGAGGGCGCGATTGCTTGGGTAGTGTACCAAGATGCCTCCTCCTGAGAGCGGAGTATGGGCAGGGTCCTGTACTCCGTTTTTTGAAAGTACTTTGCTGAGGACCGATGTAGTAGTCACAAGTGAAGATCTTTTATAATCTGATAGTTTGTGTTGGATCCTTCACGACCCTTTACTCTGTGTTGAAGATACTGTTTGAAAATACCCTGTTGAGGGCAGTAGTAGTCACAGAACTGAGTTTGTGTGGAGCGCGATGACCTTTTATGGTCTGATATTCTGTGTTGGATCCTTCATGATCCTTGTGAGTTTTGAGGAGGGGGGCATTTGCTTGGGTAGTGTACCAAGATGCCTCCTCCTGAAGGCAGAGTATGGGCAGGGTCCCGTACTGCTCAAATTCCAAGTCTTTGGAGCTGGCGAAGGCGCTTGGGCCGTTTGCGGACCGTTTGATTGCGAAGGCAGCGAAGAGTCTCTTCAACATTTAATGCAGGAGAGATAAAGGGAGATGAGAGGTTTACTGACCGTTATGGGACGCAACACGTGGCGCCGTAGGGGTCGATTACGCTTTGTAAAAGCGTTTCTTCTTTTTGTATGGCAGGGGAGAGGTTTAATAACCGCTGGATGCTGGCACGTGGCGCCTCAGGAGTCATTCACGCTAAAAAGCGCTTTTTCATTTTGGCGGGCTTATAAAAGCGTACCCGAGAAGATTGAAACCTTTCTTCTCCACTCTTGCATTTGTTCGCTCTGCTTCGAGTAACCCTTTCGTATTCTTGCGTTTCTTGGCGATTTCATCGGCAGTTGGTTCCTACTTTCCGTTCGAGATTCCTCCGGTCAACTGTTCATTTGCCAACCGCTCCGTTCGTTCTTGCTTACTGCTTTAAACTACTCAGGTAAGTTTTTTCTTCCCGCACACTGAGTGCTTCAAGTTCTCTGAGCGCACAGAGCGCTTGCCGAAAAGCCTTTGCTGGGCTGTTTCGATTTATATGCCTGTCTGTTCTTCTTTTTGTAGAGATGGATTCCAAGGAAGCCGTTCGCCCGGTGGTCGCTCCTCTTGAGAAGACCACGGTGAAGTTCGATAGAATTCACCAGGAAATGGTGGGGGCCTTCTGGCCCGTGGAGAAAACGCCGGTATACGCATCCCGTGCGGGTGTTTGTCGGGCGATGGGTTGGCCCGTTACCGAGGAGAACAAGGAGAACCGGGTGCTGTGCCTGTACACGGCGCAGCTTGCGGCGGGATTACGGTACCCCTTTCCGCAACTGGTGCAAGATCTCTGTGCTGATTGGGGAATGCCCCCAACTCAGTTGGCGCCCAATACTTTCCTGAGTATTGCGGGCTTCATTGTCGCCTGCCACATGGCCGGCGTGAAGCCCTTCGCCGATGTGTTCAACCGTTTTATCGGTTGGAGCCGAGGAGTGGGGGTGCGTTTTTCACGTCACTCCCATAAATGTTGGAGGTAACCACTCCATCTCCTTCACCGCTGCGCCTGCATCCTACCACAACCGGCACGGATCCTTTTTCTTCTTGCCGCGAAGGCACATGGGACTTTCCCGTGGCGAGGACGCGACAATCCGTGCAAAGTATTGCGCGGAGGCTCTGGCCGACTCACGGGGAGTGCGGTGGCAGGCATACGTTCAACTGCTGGGGTGGTTGGACGATGTCCTTTCGAGGAGCGCATGCGGCGTTCTTCCCTTTCTCGGCTGCCCAATGGACGAGACCACCCTAAGGTGGGCTGGGATTAGCACGGGTTTCGTTTGGACCCCCGCATGCCCCCGCCATACGAGGATGGGCTCCAGTCCACCGTGGGACAATGATAGATTCTTTCTTCGCTGCTTTAGCGGCGCCCAAAGGTACGCTGTGCATACATACTAATATACTGTAATTTTGTAAGAGGTCTGGTAGAACCTGGTCTGAAGTCCCTCTTTGTCTGCAGATGCCGTTGCAGAGTCTGGCGAAGCCCAGGGTAAGAAAGCATCCATGCGCATCGCCCAACGAGTGCACCTGGCATGTGCACTTGAGGAAGACGCCCCTGCCATGGCGGTCAAGGTGTTGGGACCCATTGTCCCAAAACTGTCCAAAAAGAGGGTTGGTATCAAGCCTTCGATGGCTTCTCAGCCGGAGAAGAAGAAGAGGAAAGTGGCTGCCACGCAGCCTGAAGAAGAGAGAGCCCCTGCCGGTACTGAGGGGACCCTGGCTGAAGGGCCGGCGGGGGCTGAGAATCCTGCTGGAGCAGAGGGGCCTACTCCAGTTATTTTAAAGGGAGCCTGCTGGGGAAGAGGGTCCTACTCCAGCCATTTCAGCTGAAGAGGCCAGGGAGCCTGCTGGGGAAGAAGTTCCCAGTGGGGAGCCCCTGGCTGAAGAGGCCAGAAGGGTGGAGCTTGAAATGCCCCCTACTGCTGAAGAGGTCGTGCCTTCTGCAGAGGGCCCAGAGGAGGCGCGAGCAGATAGCGCTGTTCCCATCGAGGCTGTGCCCATCTCAGTGGTGCAGCCCATTTCTTCTGAGGAGGCCGCTGCTGAGGCCTTCGTATCTGGGCTCTTCGCGAGCCCTTCACCAGTTCAAGGTGAAGACCTGCCCGGTCATGTGGTCGCGGCAGAGATCATTACCAGAGGCAGAGTGCCTCCTCCCAAGGGTAAGATGTCAGCGGCTAACGTCCCGATCTCTATGAGAAGGAGGCGATCAAGCTGCAAAGGCCATTGGGAGTACCGGCCCACGGGAGGTACCAGTCATTCCTTCGGGGGAGGCGCAGACCACTAATGCAAGGGAAGAGATCCCTGCAGCCATCCCTCTTGGAGAGGAGATCCCTGAAGAGGCCCCTTCAGGGGAGAAGGCCCCCGCCACGAAGGGGAAGAGGATCCTGGTGGTTGAGGAGACTTCTTCCTCTTCTAATAGTGAGGCCCGGAGGAAGGGGGTGCAGTGACACGGTCCTCTGCGAGGACAAGTGGTTGGGAGGTTGCCCAACCTTCCAGCAGCGCTTGGAAGTCAGTGGATGGGGGCGTCCTTCTGCTGGTAAGTCTTTTTGATCTTGACAGTATTTTCTTTGCTTTTGAGTTCATACTTCTGTTTCCTAGTTGCTTGATGCCTGTTCTTTGTAGGCGAGGGCCCTTCAGGCCAAGGGGCTGGTCCCTGTGAGGCTCTTGTGGACCAAGGGGTCCTTACAGAGATCCCTTCCGATTTGGGGACCAGGAGCGAGGTCCTTGAGAAGACCGGAGTCTGGTCCCACTACTTGGAGCGGAGGCGCGTTGCTGCCAAGTCGGCCCCCAAGTGGTCTGAGGAGCCAGACCTCCTGAGAGTCCAGAGGCACCAGACCAGACTCAGGGTGTACAGGGAGCAAGGGAGGCTCCTGAAAGATGCATGGGATCCGGTCTTCCTCCTGAGGAATAGCAGTTCACTGCTGCAGGGAGGGGAGCAAACCCTCCAATCCTGCCTGGAGGGGCTGCGCACCCCCTATGACAGGGAGGTGACCGAGCGGAGCCTGGATTCCCCTGCCGAATTCATGAGGGAGGCAGCTCAACAAAGTCTGCAGGTAAGACAGCCTCTGGTCTTTATGTATAAGTTTAGTTTAGCCTTTTTCCGCTTCTGCTTTAATAGTATTGGGGTGCAGGCGGCTGTCAAAGGTCATGCTGCTGCTGAGCAATGGCATGACTTCCTGAAGTATGCCAACAGGCGGGATGATGCCCAGATATCAGAGATTGCCTCTCTCAGGAGGGAGCTGGAGTCCTCAAAGAAGAGGGAGGAGGAGCTCAAGGAGGAGCATGCCAAGCGCGTAGCCCAACTAGAGAGTTGGTGTGATTATGGCAACCAAGAGCGGGCGCACAGCATGCGGTACCGGTGGGAGCAGGCCTGCCTTCTTGATGTTGCGAAGCAACGCTTCCTTCAGCAGTAATCAATGCTGGAAGCCAAGAAGCTATAAAGAGCTGTCTTGAAGGAGTCCCTCCTTTCCCCGGGAGGCGAAACCAAAGCCGCCCTTGCAGTGGCGAAGGCCCAAGTTGAGCAGGCAGAGGCCGCAGCTGAGGAGGCGAGGAGCCAAGCTACTGTCCAGGCTCAACTGGCGGAGAAGAAAGTGGAGGAGGGCAAGCTTGCTGCTGAGGTTGCCCTGAAGGCACGCCTGGAGGTCGCCACTGACCTGGAAAAGGCGATGGCCTCAGTGTGGGAGATGGAGAAGGCTCTGGGCCTTCCCCCCTTTGAAGGTGAGGATCCTGAGTCCTCTTCCTCCATTAAGGTGCCCATCCCTGAGCGGATGCCTCGGACCGGTGGAGAAGCTTGGTGAGATCCAAGCCACAGGCGAAGCAGGGCGCAGCCTATGAGGAAGGCTGGCTGCGATGCCGCTTCCAAGTGGAGAAGGCGTTTCCAGCTCTAAGTCTTGGGATCCTGGATGCTGCCAACACCAATGAGCCAACGGTAGAGGCGCCGCTTGATGGGGAGCAGGGGAAGGAAGATGGGCGATGCCTGGTACGCCCTTCTGGACTAGGGTGGAGGCTCCAACATGTGGATGCCCCCCTATTTTGTATAAAGACCTGCATTCACACATTTTTTGGGAACAATAGATGAAGTGAAAACTTCCTTTTTCCTTCACTGTTTTGTAGATTCGCTTTAACTCGCGATAGCCTTGTAGGGTACGTTAGCTTAGTTTAATAACCATAGGCTAAGTCCTGTCTCATGGAGAGATGTCCTTCTGGGGTCCGCGAAGGCGAAGCCACAGGGACTATTTATTATGGAGCTGGAGATTTAGTCTTAAGTTTATAGTGACGAGGCACTTTAAGATCCGCGACGGCGGAGCCACATGAGTCATTCCAAATGACTTGTGGGTTTACTTGATGAGCTCCTTTCTTAGGCAACTGTCCGCAACGGCGGAGCCACATGAGTCATTCCAGATGACTTGTGGGTTTTCTTGTTGAGCCCCTTTCTTAGGCAACTGTTTAGGGAGTAAGCCCTTGGGTAGTGGACGGTGTACCAAGTAGAAGTTCCCTGTAGTTTGCTCATCATTTATACGATAAGTATTCAGTAAAAAGGTTCGGTTTACCTGGAGTCTGGAGTCGCGCGTTTGGCGAAGGCAGTAGGACGCTTGTTGAGACAAGTGGAGAACCATCTGGGGTAAGACCCGCGGCGAGGGACGGGGCGAGTTGAAGGCTGGTTGGGAATGGGACCCGCAACCATCCGTGTGGAGAAGTCCGAGCGGAAGGTCTGCTGCGGCGTGCGAGGACGACTTACACATAGACCCTCCGGCAGGAGCCAAAAAGTGGGTTACCCTTCCGCAGCGCAAGGGGATTACCCTTGGGGCGGGGCGAGTTGAAGGTCGGTTGGGGAGTGAGACCCGCAACCACCTGTGTGGAGAAGTCCGAGCGGAAGGTCTGCTGTGGCGTGCGAGGACGACTTACACATAGACCTTCCTGAAGGAGCCAAAAAGGGGGTTACCCTTCCGCAGCGCAAGGGGATTACCCTTGGGGCGGGGCGAGTTGAAGGTCGGTTGGGGAATGAGACCCGCAACCACCTGTGTGGAGAAGTCCGAGCGGAAGGTCTGCTGCGGCGTGCGAGGACGACTTACACATAGACCTTCCTGAAGGAGCCAAAAGGGGGTTACCCTTCCGCAGCGCAAGGGGATTACCCTTGGGGCGGGGCGAGTTGAAGGTCGGTTGGGGAATGAGACCCGCAACCACCTGTGTGGAGAAGTCCGAGCGGAAGGTCTGCTGTGGCGTGCGAGGACGACTTACACATAGACCTTCCTGAAGGAGCCAAAAGGGGGTTACCCTTCCGCAGCGCAAGGGGATTACCCTTGGGGCGGGGCGAGTTGAAGGTCGGTTGGGGAATGAGACCCGCAACCACCTGTGTGGAGAAGTCCGAGCGGAAGGTCTGCTGCGGCGTGCGAGGACGACTTACACATAGACCTTCCTGAAGGAGCCAAAAGGGGGTTACCCTTCCGCAGCGCAAGGGGATTACCCTTGGGGCGGGGCGAGTTGAAGGTCAGTTGGGGAATGAGACCCGCAACCACCTGTGTGGAGAAGTCCGAGCGGAAGGTCTGCTGTGGCGTGCGAGGACGACTTACACATAGACCTTCCTGAAGGAGCCAAAAGGGGTTACCCTTCCGCAGCGCAAGGGGATTACCCTTGGGGCGGGGCGAGTTGAAGGTCAGTTGGGAATGAGACCCGCAACCACTGTGTGGAGAAGTGAGACCGACAAGGTCCGATGCCATAACTCGTGCAGCAGCCACCGACCGGCCGGGCACAGAGGGCGGTGGAGAGGGCATTCAAATGCCGTGTAAGCTGTCAGACAGAGGAAATACATATGTATTTTATTGAATTTGTGAGACTAAGGACTTACACGTAATATGGGCGCAAGTCATCCGCATGAAAGTTATGGGGAGCAGACGACCATCATGGTCTTGTAGTTCATAGTCTCCAGGGCGGACTTGTTTATGAACAATATAAGGCCCGTCCCAGTTGGGTCGCAGGACACCCTGCTTGGGGTCGCGAGCGGTGAGGGCCGATTTAAGTAAGGCAAGGCCTCCTTGGTGCAGTACCTTGGGTTTGACCCGGGAATTATGATGAAGACTGAGCCTCTGTTTGAGGGCAGTCATGCGAAGTCGAGCACCTTCGCGCAATTCTTCAATTAAGTCGAGTTTGGCACGGAGCCCTTGAGCATTGGCTTCGTCAGTGAAGTTGATCATACGGATTGTAGGGAGATCTACCTCAATAGGTAGGAGCGCATCTGCGCCGTATACTAGAGAGAAAGGCGTCTCTCCTGTGGGGGTTCGCGTTGTGGTGCGATAGTCCCATAAGACACTTGGGAGTTCATCTACCCAGCGGCCCTTGGCCCCATCCAGGCGTTTCTTGAGGCCTTCCTTGAGGGTTCGGTTGGTGACCTCAACCTGCCCATTAGACTGGGGGTGTGCCACCGGGGCAAAAAGCATGCGGACATTATTGTCCTGTGCCCATTGTTGGACATTGTGGATCGGCGAATCGAGTGCCATTATCTGTAATAATAGCACGAGGGCTGCCGATCGGCAGACAAGATTCTTCCAAAGAAACTTGATAATCTTGGCGGAAGTGATGGAGACCAGGGGTTCTACCTCGACCCATTTAGAAAAATAATCAACTGCTACAACACAGAAGCGGTACTGACCTGGAGCGGTCGGCATTGGACCAATGAGGTCGAGGCCCCACAGGGCGAAAGGCACTGGATTTGTCAGTGCTGGAGATTCCGTGGATGGTAGCCGCTGGATGCGAGAATTGATTTGGCACTGGTGGCACGTTTTGACCAGTGCAGCGGCGTCCTTTTTCAAGGTAGGCCAGTAGTACCCTTGACGGAGGGCTTTGTGGGCAAGCGCCTCCGCAGCGATGTGAGCGCCACAATTGCCTTGGTGGAGAGTGTCCAAGACAGAGCGTCCCTCAAGGGTGCTAAGGCACCGTTGTAGAGGCGCCGCAAACCCGCGATGCCCTAATTGGTCATCAATGAGGACGAAGCGGAGGGCTTGCTTGCGACCCTGGTGATCTGTGGTGCTGGCTTTTAGCGCAGCAATGATAGGGTTTCTCCAGTCTGTGACTGGATCCTGCGTTGCTAGAGAGGCAATATCAATACCTTCCGTGATGGAAGGACTGGTAAGAGTGGCTGTGGTAGAGGGAGTCTTTCCCTTTGATAGCATGTCTGCTGTAGTGTTCTCAGAACGAGGAACATGTATAAAGATGACTTCTTCAAAGTCGGTTCGTAGTGTGTTTACCAACTTAAGGTATTTGATCAGGGTGGCGTCCTTGCACTCGGCGCACCCTTGAACCTGGTGAATCACCAGCTGCGAGTCACTGTGGACATGGAGGCGGCGAATGCCTGCCCTTGTGGCGAGTTTCAGCCCGGCTACGAGGGCCTCATATTCTGCAACATTGTTAGTTACTTGAAATTGAAAAGAGACACGAAGGAATACTTCCATACCTAGGGGTCCACGTAGATACACACCCCCTGCGGGGGATTCGAGTTTGGATGAGCCATCCACAAATAAGTCCCATTCGGGAGGAGTGTGACGAGGAGTGGGGCCCTGCTCAGGGGGCGAGGGTTCATCAGCATTTGAGAATTCCGCAATAAAGTCGGCGAGGGCCTGGCCCTTAATTTCCTTTCTGGGCTCATATTTGATGTTAAAGCCGCCAAGCTCGATGCACCACTTGGCGAGGCGCCCTGAATGTTCGGGGCGCCTGAGGATGTCCTGAATTGGCAAGTCCGTTCGGACTATAATAGTGTGCCCTTGGAAATAGGGCTTGAGCTTCCTTGCTGCATATACAAGGGACAATATGGCCTTTTGGAGGAGGATACCTTGTTTCGTATCTTGGAGAGTGTGGCTGGTGTAATAGACCGGCCATTGCTTGGCGGCTTCTTCCTTAATAAGGACAGGCGACACTTCTTTCTCGAGGTGGCGAGGTAAAGGACCAGGTCATCGTCGGCCTAGGGCACTTGAGTGCCGGTAGTTCTTGCAGGTGTCGTTTTATGGAGGCATATGCCTCCCGACACTCCTCCGTCCATTTGCAAGCTTTTTCCTGCGAATCTGATCGAAGAAAGGTTTGCAGCGATCACTTAGTTTAGAGACGAATCGTCCCAAGGCTACTAGCTTTCCTGCCAGCTGTTGAACTTCCTTGAGCCCCCTGGGGGTGCGCAAGGTGGTGATTGCTTCAATCTTTTTGGGATTTGCATGGATTCCTCCTTTGGAGATTTGGTATCCCAGGAACTTCCCTTCGCCCACGCCGAAGATACACTTCTTTGGATTTAATCGCATATTGTATTTGCGGAAGTTGTCGAATGTTTCCCTCAAGTCTGTGAGATGGGTTGGGACGGCCTTGCTTTTGACCACAATGTCATCCACATAGGCTTCAAGATTTCGGCCAATCTGGCCTGCGAAGACTTGATTTACAAGCCTTTGGAAGGTAGCCCCCGCATTTTTTAAGCCAAAGGGCATTCTCGACATAATGATATACCGCTCGCCGAGAGTAAAGGCGGTTTTTACCGCGTCCTCCGGGTCCATAAAGACTTGGTGGTACCCGCTATAAGCATCGAGAAAAGAAAAAACCGAGTGATGAACGGTTGAGTCAACCAGTTGGTCAATGGATGGTAAAGGATAGGGGTCCCTTGGGCAGGCCCTATTAACCCCCTTGTAGTCCACGCAAAGTCGCCACTGACCGCCCTCTTTATCGGCGAGGACAATATTCGCAACCCATTCAGAGTAGTGAACTTCCTTGATTATATTTGCCTTAAGCAATTTCTGCACTTCAGTGCGTACAAAGTCCTTACGGTCAAGGGCCATGCCCCTTGTTTTCTGTCTAACCGGGCTAAAGCCGGGGAGTACACTTAACTTGTGAGAAATAACAGCAGGATCAACTCCTGGTAGGTCCTCAGGGCTCCATGCGAAGACATCACTGTTGGCATGGAGGAGGTGGATGATCTCTTGATGGTCTTTTTCCTAGAGGCCCTTTCCCACCCGAAACTTCTTCCCGGGAGAGATCTCAACTTCTTCAAAGGCTCCGGACAAGTCAGGAGCAGCTTCACCCACGGGACCCGCTTCCTCTGCGGGTGCCTTCCTCTTAGGCTCGGATGGCCGGGGAAGCTGCGGGTGCCCGGCGAGTGCAGATACATAATTGCCTCTGGACACATTCTGGCTGACAAATATATAGGCATCCCCAGCCGCAGTGTGAAAAACTAGAGTCAGGGTTCGCACATCACAGCGGACATGGAACTCAGTTTGAGTATGTCGCCCGATGATGGCGTTATATGGCGTAGGGAGATCCAGGACGATAAAGTCCACATAGCTCGAATGACATACCTGCTTTTTCTCCTTGGTGGTTCCCATCATCATGTAGGGCAGGGTGATCGACCCCAGGGTTGGGATTTCATCCCGTCCTATTCCAAAGGTGGCCCCCTTCGCGGGCTGAATTTGTGACAAAGGCACCTTTGCCTCAACCAGAGTGTGCTTGTAGATTACGTTGGCATTTGCCCCCGTATCCATGTAGATTCTATCGACGTCCCAGCCCGCAATACGGGCAGTGATGACCAAGGGGTCAGCGTGCGGTATTGCCACAGAGGTGCCATCGCTGCGATGCAAAAACTGAGTAGAGGAGTGGTCTATCTGGTAGATCTGCCTCATATGACGGCGTCTTGCCGAAGCGCCTTCACCGTGTCATTACGCCGATATGTCCCCTTGCCGGGGGACCTGAACCAGATTCTCCCGACTGGGTTTCTTTGGGAGCGCCCCGCCGGCGGTCCTCGGCCGGCGCCTTCACGGTCACCTTCTCTTCTACGGTCCTCGGTTTGGAGCAAGTACTCCCGAGCTTGCCTTGAGCCAGCATTTCTCCAATCATACGCTTGAGCTCAAAACAGTCCTCGGTGTCGTGACCTTTGTCACGGTGGTAGCGGCAAAACTTGTTGCTTTGCCTTGTTATTTCCTGGGAGAGGGGGCGAGGCCAAGTGGGGACCGCCCTCTTCTGTTCCAAGGCATGGAGGATGTTGGTTCGAGATTCCCTCAGTGGGGGAAGAGAAATGTATGCCCTTTCCCTACTGGGGGGCGTGGGGTACTGCCTTTGAGACCTAGGGTCCGGTCGCGGGGGTTGCCCCTTGGCGTCCGCCGTGGCGGCTCTGGCGAGTGGTCGGGTGACCTCTTCCGTATTCATGAACCGTGACGCTGTACTTAAGAATTGTTCCATGTTGGTGGGCGGGTTAGTGTGGACATCCACAAAGAAAAGGGACTCCCAGCGGAGGCCTTGGATAGCTGCAAGCAGGCGAGCTTCTTCTCCCAGGTTAGGGACCTGGATAGACTCGGCCTGGAAGCGTTGAATATATTCTCTGAGGGGCTCATCCTTTTTCTGCCGTATCTTAAGAAGGTGCCCTGCCGTTTTAGGAGGTGGTTTGGATACCACAAAATGGTTGGAGAAATTGCGGGATAGCTCCTCGAAGGAATCAAACCGTTTGTCCCGGAGAGTGGTGTACCAGTTGGCAGCGGCCCCAGTAAGTGTGGAGCTGAAAGCTCTACAGAGCGTGTTGTCGTCCGCCCTTGCTATTGCCATTGCGGAAACGTAACGCTGGAGATGAATATCAGGGTCTGACAGGCCATCATAAGCATCCAGCTTAGGCTGGCGAAACTGGTCCGGAAGAGGGGTTTCTAAAACCCTCTGAGTAAAAGGTTGGGTCCAGAGGTGGTCCAGACCCATCCTGGAGATATTATGGACACTGGCCCTTTCATCTCTTTTTTCCACTTCCTCTAATCGTCTAGTAAGCGCGATAAGTAATGACGAAGAAGGATCAGGGTTACTTACTTGCTGAGGAGGAGTAGCTGGGCGTTCAGGCTGATTAGTCCGCAGCGTTCCAACGCTATCCAGAACGCCCCGAAGAGTGGTGGCGAGAGTTTCACGTAAGTTGAAAGCAACCGCCTCAGTGATCGTTTGCAGGACGGCCGGATCCAGGTCCGTTGGAGGGGTGTTTGGAGGTGGAGTGTTTCGCTCCTGAGGCATGTTACGGGCAACGTGGGAGGAGCTTTCCTCTGTTGAGTGAATAGAGAGTTCTCCCCGTTGTGGGGGAACGTGGTTCGGGGATGGCTCCGATGGTGGGTCATTGTTCGTACTTGTCCCGGGAGGATTCCTCCTCCCCTGACGACTGTTCCTGTTGGCACTCCGGGTGGTTGGCATGACTTATTGCTTGTGGTTTGTAATATGGGTTTATAGCAAGAACTTTCGTTCCCACAGACGGCGCCAAACTGATAGTCTCGTTCCCAAAGAAGGTCCGGACTCTCAGTTGATATGGTGGAGAAGATGATGTTCTTGAGACTCCAAGCTTGCTGTTCAGAGTAATCTGTAAAAGATAGGAAGAATACTCAGAAGTAGCAAGAGGGGAGTGGGGGGGGCGTGTAGTAGCTTACCCGATTTAGGGTGGACATCACCCTATTTATAGAGTGATGCCAGGAGAAGAGCCTCCCCCAGTTGAAGCCCTTAGACAAGCTGTTTGAGATAAGTCTGTGTCAGACTGATTGGAGATAAGGCGGCTGTGATGATGAAGATCTCAGCAAACCGCCTTAGGTGATTCACTTGTCAGAGAATGTCTGGCGTATAAATCTGGTGAAGATCTTCCGTGCTCGTGCTGCCCTCCTTATTGGCGGTTGATGTCGACGACCAAGTGGTCAATCTCCAAGTGGAGCAAGTGGCGGGCGAAGGCCTGTAAGGGCGAAGGCCCGAATAGAATATAGCCAAATAAGGAGTGAGGTTTGCACGAACCTGGGTGTAAGAGTCATATTCGGCGGGGCCGGCATAGGCAGGAGAGTCTCGCGAAGGCGAGCCGAGACCGGGAGTAAGACCCATGGAGGCGAGGGAGATCGCGAGGGTTCGCCCTAAGACCGCGAGGGGGGCCCGCGCAGGCTTTAGAAACGCAAGGGTGAGTATGAGACGTCGCCCCTGCGAGTCTGGAGGCCCGCGAGGGCAGGACCTCGCGTAGGTGATACTGGAGACCACAAGGATGAGACCTTGCGAAGGCGATACTGGAGACCACAAGGATGAGACGTCTCCCAAGGCCTCGTATGATTCTGATACAACGCGAGGGCGCGATTGCTTGGGTAGTGTACCAAGATGCCTCCTCCTGAGAGCGGAGTATGGGCAGGGTCCTGTACTCCGTTATTTGAAAGTACTTTGCTGAGGACCGATGTAGTAGTCACAAGTGAAGATCTTTTATAATCTGATAGTTTGTGTTGGATCCTTCACGACCCTTTACTCTGTGTTGAAGATACTGTTTGAAAATACCATGTTGAGGGCAGTAGCAGTCACAGAACTGAGTTTGTGTGGAGCGCGATGACCTTTTATGGTCTGATATTCTGTGTTGGATCCTTCATGATCCTTGTGAGTTTTGAGGAGGGGGGCATTTGCTTGGGTAGTGTACCACTAGGCGCCTTGAACCAACTCATGGTCATGGAGGAATCAATGGTTCCTCCTCCGTGCCACTTGCACATAATGTCTTAATCATATTGACCACCTTATTTTTCTTACACACAGCCTTGAAAAGTTTCTTTCTAGCATCAAGTTCCGCTTTTCTCTCATCAAAGATGTACTTGGGTCTTCCATCTTTTTGTACCATCCATTGCCTTTTTATCTTCCTTGGATTCCTCTTCTTGGTTTCCTTGAAAGCGACAACACATTGTCTCTTGTTCAGTGGAATGAACTTTTCAACAACCGAGAGTTCTTCTTTTCGCAACAATCTTCTCTTGAATATGTGGTCTCTCGATCTAATGGTAGCACACCCTCTTTCATTTTTGGTTGCATTTGCTCTTGTTCCTTCTCATTCACTTGAAGTTTAACCTTAGAAGTGCATTCACTCATTCTGTCCTCTTGGTTTGTGCGCATCTTCTCACTATCACCTACACTTTTAGACTTACACATGCAAAAGTCTATTTTAATGTCATCAAACTCAAATGATATAGTACCTTTCGAATCATCAATAATAGCACCGGTGGTGAGGAAGAAAGGTTTACCAAAAATCAAGGGCATGTTGTCACCTTCGTTTGTTTCATATACAATAAAGTCCATAGGCACAACTAATTTACCCACTTTAACCAAGACATTATCAAGAGACCCCCATGCAAATATTGTACTCTTATCTACAAATTGGAAGCTTAAAGATGCGGGCTGAGCTTCCATGCCTAATTTGTCAATGACATTCAAAGGCATCAGATTAATATTGGAGCTAAGATCATACATCACATTTTCAAAGTGCCAAGCTCCTATTGTACATGGAATAGTAAATGAGCAATGTTCTTGGAACATAGGTAAGGTCTCACCCTTGGTGATGCGCTTGTTTCGCACTTAAAGACAATTGATAGCAATACTCTTTATGATTAAAGTCAACTTTAACTCTGTTTGCCCAAAAGTCTTTAACATGCTTAACCCACTTAGGCATATGCAAGAAAGCACTAAGTAAGAAATCATTCACATGTACCTTCTTAAACGCATCAAGAATCCCATCAAGTACATCATCATATCCATGCTTTTTATCATCTTTCACATGAGAAGGAAGAGTAGGTTTAGATTGTACCATGAGTGAGGTCTTTTTAAGGACCTCGTCGTCAATTCCTCTATCCACGTCCAGTTGGAATTCTTCCTCTTGTCCCCCTTCTTTGTTGCTTCAATTCTTGGCTACTTTGCAATGGTATGTCATGACTATATTGCTTTTGCAAATGTTGCATTGCAGATGTAAGTTGAGCGATTTGGGCTTCCAAACTTTTTATAGTGGTATTTGCACTTGCTTGTATCCTCTCCACCTTATCCACCAAATTAGTGAATTTCTCTTCATACCCATCGATCATTACTTTCATTTCCGAACAAGTTCAACAATAGAATTTCCCAAAGAGGCAATCTTATCTTGGTAATATTCATCATGTAATGATATTGCCCCTCTTGGATTTTCATAAGTAACGCCTTCTTGTTGTCTTGTCATATCAAAATAATTGGATCTTCTTTGTCTTGGTGGCAAAATGTTTCCATGGTTGAAGAACTGTGCATCTCCATCCACTTTCATATTTCCATAATATGCTCCATAACATGTATTTGTTGTCTTCATCCTTTTGGCATTTTGCTTTTCTTGCTCCCTTAAGATCAAAGACAAAGAAGCATGCAACAACTCAAGTTGGGAATTTATGGAATCATCCATGTTCGCTTCCTTTTTGCTCCTACAAGAATGAAGATGAAAAAGAAGATAAAAAAGTAGCTAAATCAAATATTAACAAGACTAAGTGAAATGTGTGTATGATTACACACAAGTTATATTGACAAATTCATTTATAGAAGACCCAAACTCACCCTTGTTTTCTCGAAAATAGTAAATGGGCAATGAGTAAGGGGTCGAACCCAAGAGAATCGAGCGTTCCTAGACTAGTGTGCAATGTGTGTGACTACGCTAAAATGTAATGCAAGGGGCAGCAATGGTTTGATGGGATGGTTGGTGGAGAGTGTAACTAATCTAAATGAAACTAAATGCAATGGAGGCAAGAGTGAAATGCAAGTATGAGCAAGGAAAATTAGAACTTGTGGACTTTCAAATATGGAGTTCACCTAGGGGTTGCATGCATGTCATAGGTTGATTGTGAGTTCTAGCCATGGTTTAGAGGTGGATTACAAGGCTAACATGCTTCCATCTCTAGATAGCATGTTAATCTCTTGTTACTCACTAACCTAACCAACTCTCATTGTATTAGCATTAGGAGACAAGGAATAAAGCTCCTAATCTATACACCAATTGACTCCTAGAGGTTATCTCTAACACACAACAAGTCAATCAATCAAATCCCTTAGCTAAAGTTCATTGAAACATCTCTCGAGCATTTCTACGAACATCTTAGATGCGTATGCTAGAGTTAGCTATTCTCTAACATACTTAACCACTCAATGATCAAGGAGATGATATCTAAATCCAAACAAGTCAAGAAACATCACAAAAACTCATAATAACAACAATCCACAAGGAGAAATGAAAACTACCTACTCCTACTCATGATACTACTCAAAATCAGCATCAATCAAGTACCAAAAATGAAGAGTAAAAGAGAGAGATAGGATAGAAATCACCCCATAAATGATCATCCACAAGAGCCCCAATCAACCTCTCATATTTGTGAGGTTGAAGGGGCTCAAAAACCCTAGGAGAAAGAGGAAGAACAACTCCAACTTCAAGTTTGATGTGAAATTCGTGTAAATGGTGAGTTGTGTCTAAAACTCATCCTAAAAGTCTATATATACTATATCTAATAGTCTAAAAGGTCCCTAGATATATGAGACATCATAACAAGGTAAAATAAGGGTAAACATGTCCAAAAACCGAGTCCAAAACGAGTGGAATCGAGTTTGAATCGAGAAAGACTCATTAAATGACGTGGAGGCCCGAGGCTGTGCTGGGGGTTGCGCCTGGTAGGCCTGGGGGATGCGCCTGTACTGTTCACGGAGGGTCATTTTTCTCCAGAGGATGCGCCGGGGGTGCGCCTGGTGGGCCTGGGGGATGCGCCTGGTCTCTCCATTTTGGCCAATTAGCTCCAGGGGATGCGCCTGGATGCGCCTGGGGGTTGCGCCTGGTACTGTTCACAGCAACAAAATCTTGGTAGAAGACCTTCTTCCCATGCTTTACCATGTTGGGTCCTTTCACGAGGTTCTCCGCGCTTCATCTCCACTCCTCAAGTGTGTGCCTATGTACAAATTGACACGGCGAATAAAGCGCACACATAATACAAAAATAAGCTCAAATAAGTGATGAATTTGACTTAGAACACCATGAAAATGTGGAATGTATGTGCCACACATCACACCCCCAAACTCAAAATGTTGCTAGTCTCTAGCAACACAAGCATCTAGGAAAGTAAAGACTCAAGGACTCCTACTCTAGCCACCTATATATTACAAAAGCATTTGGTGTAGGCAAGAAATCAAATCAAAGTTATTCATGCACCTAAGAATCACTACTCGACAAAGCTTGAGTGCTCCTAAAGAAAGATCTACATCTTGTGTAGTGCACAAGTGAACAATTTGTGAGAAGTTACAATAAAAATAGGAAGAGACAAAAGTTGGGGTAAGTTGGTCATTCGAGCATTCAATACCTTTAAAAAAAATGTAGACTCTAAAATTAATGAATACCGATAAGAAACTAGATTTAGCAAGTGAATGTAGAATGCCTATTGCTCACAACTTATTGATTAACCTCTTTTTCTTACTTTCATTCTATATTTTTTTTTCTCTCTTTTTTATTTCTTTTTCCTTTTTTTTCGTGCGTGAGGATGGTTTCCTAACTCGTAAGGGGGACGTTTGGAAGAGGGTCAAGAGGCCACACAGTTGGCGTCTACAACCATGTGTCTAAAGAATCATTCCAATCGAACCCCATCAAGATGCGCTAGAGCACATACTTGCACTCTAAGCTAGCACTCGGAAGAGAGGCACTAAGCTATGCTACGGGTGCTCCGCTTCATGACAAAAGCATCATTCCACGTGTTGCAAACTTAGAGTGCAAATATTAGGCAACCACCTAACATTTCTCATTCACAAGCTAGCTAAATCAAGTTTCACACGATAACATTAATCAAAGTTTCGGTTCTCCTTAAAGAAAATTTTCATGCTCGAGACCAACTTTAATCCAAAAATCAAATCATGCAATTCTAAAGTGTAACAATTAACAAAAAGTTCAACAAGACACTCAACAAGTAATATCCGTCTATATTAGTACTCAAGCTAAGAACACACACACCATATTCTATCATCGAATGCATGAACCACTTATCATATCCCAAATACAACTTGCCTACAAGTTTTTTTAGTTTTCTGATTTTTTTTTTGGAATATTTCAAGATTTATATGATTTTTTTTTTGAAAATCATAACCTTAAAAGAAAAATAAAAACTAGATGCTTGCAAGGTGTTTCAAGTCAAATACAACACAAGGTACTCTCTACCATCTCCCACATGAAACATATGCGTATACCCCCCCAAACTCAAAATATGCAATGTCCTCATAGCATGAGAGGGAAAGAAAAAGGAAGAGAACGGTAGGTCGTACCTGGGGGGCCTAGGAGGCCCCCTAATCGTGGGTGGAGGTGGTGGGTCCGGCCTCAGTACCGGTGGAGAAATGGGTTGTTTGCGTTTTGCCTCTCCACTTTCAAACAAAAATTTCCATGAACATGTTTCTCCCTGAAATTCCACTTCAATTGGCTTCACCCACCTGGAAATAAAGCACGTCAATGCTCCTACTCTTATTTAAACTTGAACTTTAAGAAGCTAAAACATGAAGTTCAAAACCGTTGGGTTGCCTCCCAACAAGCGCCATGTTTAAAGCCCTTGGCTAGGCATGAATGGTGAAGAAAGTCTCACGTGACACCCTTCGGTCTTATGTCATCCACAACATGAAGATCAAGAGGGTGTTTCCTTCCAAGATCCACTAGACTCATCTTTCTTGGAGGTCTCCATGGCATGCATCTCCCTTTAAACATTCCACCTTCACAACACTTATCCAACTTGAAGATTTCCACATATTCATCTTGGGGCACTTGAGAGCAAGGAGTGGGTGTTGCCTCTAAAAGTAGCTTGAGATTTGCAATTATCTCTTCACCCCATTTGAATTCTTCTTCACACTTTCCCTCTATATTTTGCTCAAGTGCTCACCTTTCTCTTCCAAGTTCATATCTTCTAATGGCTGGTCGTGTTTCACAATTGTGGCATCATCTTGCATCTCATGGCTCATCTCTAGGAATTGGTCTTGTAAATCCCATGCCATTTGTGCACATAAAACTTTCATGTTCTTCAATGATGCCCTTGTTTCTTCTTTCGCATATGCCATTTTGTTGGTCAAAGTGTTGCATCCCTCTTCAATCATCTTGTTGCCTTCTCTTATCTCTATAGCTAGATCCTCTATTAATTGACTAAGAGAAGGCTTTTCTTCAATTTTGGGCTCCATCAACAGAGGTGAAGGGTGGGGGTTCTCTCTTTTGAACCTTTCCTCTTCTCTTTGTTGCTTTCCGAAGTTCACTTATGAAATCTTCCAATGTTTGGTTCATGGAAAGCAACACTTCATTTTGTTGCACAAGAGACGGTTCCTTCATTACTTTGGTCATTTCCTCCTCTCTTTGAATGTTGTTTGCCCTCATCTCATTCACAAGATCATCTAACTTTTGTGTCATAGAAAGCAATGCTTCATTCCGTTGCACAAGAGGTGGTGGAGATGTGACATAGTAGTACTCATGAGTGTTTGCTCCATAATCTTCATATGTTGGCTCCCAAGTGTAGAATGTTTGATGATTGTAGAAGCCCTTTCCTCTCCATGAGTCTTGCTGTCCATTTGACCAAGTATCTTCATAAGCATCCATGTCCTCCCAATGATAGTGGTCTTGGTTCTCCACATGTTGTGGTGTGCCATTAGTAGCACAAAAGATGGTACCTACAATGCAAGAAAAGAAATGGAAGTAAACATGGTCTAAAATCTTCAATGCAAGGAAATAAACATGATATGCAACATGCAACACACAACACAAAAAGTCTAAAAACTTACACTCAACTCCCGGCAACGGCGCCAATTTGCTATGTCGCGAATCAGACATAGGCAAATAAATGTATGCCCGACTCACCCTCAAGTGTAAGGATCGTTCTGTAGTAGAGTGGTGAGTAGGGGTCGATCCACGAAGATAGTGTGTGAAGTGTGTGTGAGTATGCTTTCTATCAAAAGAAAAACTAAGATGAACAATGTTTAAGGTGATTAGTACTTTAATGTGAAATACTAAGTGGATATGTAAGATGAGAATTTATGACTAAATGCAATTCTAAAACTTAATGATAACTAAGCAAACTATGCGAACAAGAATCTAGTTGGTTTACTAATCGACTCTCTCCTTAGACCTTAGTTATATGATTTGAATTGAGACAAAATTATGAGATGCATTTACGGATGCTAACATTCTTAAGCCTAACTTCTACTTCTTTTGGAAGAAAGTTATCCTAATTAACTAAGTAACTCAAGGTAAATCTCTTATCCAATTGAGCACCTAAAATTGTAGTAATCTCAAGCTTTAAAACACACCTAGTAGATTCTCATTAACCCTCTCAAGCTAATTGAACTACTACGTTATTCCTTCATCTATGCTCTACAAATGTTCTCTCAAACAATTCATCGAGCACCTTGATAACAACATGCAAGCAACACTTTGAATCTCACATGTTAACCATGAAGCATAAGGAAAAACACATAAATGATGGAAAACAACCATTATAATTCATGAATCAAGTCTCAATCATCCATCACAAACTAGATCTAAGGAGATTAAATGTCTACTCCATAACTACTCTAGAACTAAGCATAAACATAGTGAAAATAACAAGAGAAAGGTAGAAGAATCAAATCCAGTATTGGTTCTTCAAGTTCCCTTGTTGATCTTCATTTTCCTACATGGAAGTCTCCAAGAAATTCCCGAGCTCTAGGCTCCAAGGAAGAACAGAGAGAAAACTAGTCTAGAATCTGAAAATTGTACGTGGTAACTTCTCCCAATATGTCTTAGAAAGTCTATTTAACCTAATTCTAAGGCCCACATATCCCTAGGCCAATGGGAGAGCAAGTTGTGAAAAGTAATCGGTGAAAACCGTTGTTTCTTTGAGTAAAAACCGTCACTAATCGTGCTTACGAAAAACTGCAGAATTTGCCTTTGGGCGAGTTGCCATGAGCGCCCCGTTCTCACCCGGGTGTTGCCCCAACAGTTCGGAACTTGGGGCAGACCTTCACTTGGCGCCCCATGCTTGCCCCAGGTCCACCCCAAGTGATGGGAACTGGAATTCGGGCATTCATCGATTGGTGCCTCAACTTCGCCCTAGTGTTGCCCTGATGTTCTCCAATACCTTCGACTCTTCTTCCCTTCAATGCCTTAAGCTCCACTTCAACACAATTTTCTCTTCCAATTAACTACACCAATAAGAAACATCTATAACAAGTAAATTGCTCTAGAAGATATCCAATTAAGCTAAAAACAAATTAGATTTGTATCAAAAGTATGAGAAAACATGTTGTGTTATTGACACTCAACAATTATATTCTATTTTGCATATGCATGGTGATACGTTCTGTTCTGAGACGAGACCCGGATGGTCTTAGAGGCCACGGGTACTCCTTGGTTCTGTTCTGTTGGTATCCGCACCTGGGGTGCCGATACTTCTGTTCTGTTGTGTCCGCACTGAGGGTGCCGACATTCTGTTGGTATCCGCACCTGGAGTGCCGATACTTCTGTTCTGTGTGTCCGCACTGGAGGGTGCCGACACTTTATGTATATCCGCACCGGGAGTGCCGGTATACTTCTGTGACCCTACGACAGTTTGGGGATCGCGACCCCAGCCGGTACCGTGCTTCTGTTCTGTATATTCTGACCTCTTGGAGAGGGCTGTCGTTCTGTGGGTCAGCGGTTGGACCGCATGTGATGGGTTCCAGTTCATGGGTCCTTGTACAAACCGTATCTTACCTCAGCCCTTCGGGTCCTTCCGAGGACTCACCCCTTATTTGTTTACCACCTTTCAGGCAGACCTGTTAAGCAGCCGGCGGGATAGAGATCCGCGGTGCTTTGGTTGTTTTTGGGTTTTCAGCAGCAATAGCAGTACCGCGTGCGGAAATCTACTGAGAAAGAGAAGTTTCTCCGATTTCGCACTAGGTATATTTGGGCTTTAATTTTTTATGGCTCTGTAGCTGTAGTTGCATGCATATATAGTGGATCATGAGTTTGTATCTGATATATATTCTGGATATCTGTTGATGTTGACTGTCTTCTGAGTCGAGGGCGGAGCCCCGACTTGCCTATGTTGGATATACTAGTTTTGATGTGGAAACTGATTTTGTGATCATGTGTTCTGTTGCTATGCGTGATTTTCCATGAACTGCGCATTTGTATACTTGCCGTATATGAATGTTGTAGGTTGCGGGTTGTAGTACCGTTTCCGCGCTTTCCGCCGCAGCTACTAGCTTCCGAACGTCACGGTTGGCCTCACCTCATTACTCATCCCACATGGTAGAGCTATGGGAGAAATCATACCTTTATAAGGGTGGTTGCTCCGTAGTTTCTTCAAGACGCGCGTTTTACAGGCGGGCTTACCACCTAGTGTGGCGGACTAAGCGGGCGAGTAAGAACAAATCCGTGCGGGCTGGGCCCAAAGCGGACAATATCTTGACATTGTACACGGTCCATATGTATCATCCGCAACCGGGCGGGGTGGCTGTGACATGGTAAGTCGTCAGTGGCTCCATGCGAAGACGTCACCATTGGCATGGAGGAGATGGATGAGTGCTTGATGGTATTGCTCTTCAAGGTCTTTTCCAACACGAAATTTCTTGCCAGAGCAATTTAAACTTCTTCAAAGGCTCCAGACAAGTCGGGAGCAGCCTTGCTTGAGGGCCCAGTCTCCTCCATGGGTGCTTTCCTCTTAGGCTATGATGACTTGGGAGCCGAGGAGGGCCCGCGAGGGCGAGGCGTAATTTCCTCCGGCCACGTTTTGATTGATGTAAATGTAGGCGTCCCCGCCGCGGTGTGGAACACCGAGTTAGGGCCCGCACATCGCAGCGGACGTGGAACTCAGTTTGCGTGTGTCGCCCAATGATGGCGTTGTATGGCGTGGGGAGATCAAGGACAATGAAGTCCACAAAACTAGAGTGGCAGACTTGCTTCTCTTCTTTGGTGATCCCCATCATCATAAAGGGGAGTGTGATTGTTCCTAGGGTTGGGATTTCCTCCCTTCCGACTCCATAGGTGGCCCGCTTCGCGGGCTGGATTTGCGATAGGGGTACCTTCGCTTCAACCAAAGTATGCTTGTAGATAACATTGGCATTAGCCCCGGTGTCCATGTAGACTCTATCAGTATCACATCCCGCAATGCGGGCGGTGATGACCAATGGGTCCGCATGAGGTAATGCTGCGACAGAGGTGCCATCGCGGCGATGCGGTAGGTGAGTGGAGGAGTGATCAATCTGGTAAATCTGCCTCATGTGACGGCATCTGGCCGCCGCGCCTTCACTCTGTGTGATCACGCTCATGTGTCCCCTGGCTGGGGGAATTTGGACTAGATCCTCTCGATCTGGGTTTTGTTGGGAGCGACCCCGCCTGCGGTCCTCCTATCTGCGATCTTCCTGATTGCTTTCCCACTTGCGACCCCCTTCCGAGTCATGCGTTTAAGCTCAAAATAGTCCTCAGTGTCGTGACCCTTGTCACGATGATAGCGGCAATATTTACTGCTCTGCCTAGTTACTTCTTGGGAGAGTGGGCGAGGCCACTTCGGGACCTCCCTCTTTTGCTTGAGAGCATGGAGAATGTTTATGCGGGATTCTCTCAGTGGTGGGAGGTTTGGGTACGACCTCTCCCTGTTGGATGGAGTAGGATACTGCCTCTGGGACCTGGAGTCCGCTCGCGAGGGCTGCCCCTTCGTATCTGATGTGGTGACCCTCGCGAGTGTTCGAGTGACCTCCTCTGTGTTCATGAACCGGGACGCCTTGCTCAAGAACTGCTCCATGTTGTCGGGGTGATTGGTGTGCACATCCACAAAGAAAAGGGATTCCCAGTGAGCCTGAATGGCTGCAAGCAGGCGGGCTTCCTCCCCCAGATTAGGGACTTGGATGGATTCCGCCTGGAAACGTTAAATGTATTCCCTGAGTGGCTCGTCTTTCTTCTGTCGGATTTTGAGGAGGTGTCCTGCCGTTTTGGGGGGAGGCTTGGACACCACGAAATGGTTGGAGAAATTGAGGAGAGCTCCTCAAAGGAGTTAAATCTCTTATCGTGAAGGGTGGTATACCAGTTCGCAGCGGCCCCAGTGAGTGTGGAGCTAAAGGCCCTACAAAGGGTGTTGTCATCCGCCCTCGCGATGGCCATCGCGGAGACGTAACGTTGTAGGTGAATGTCAGGGTCTGACAAGCCGTCGTAAGCATCCCGCTTGGGCTGGAGAAACTGATCTGGAAGGGGGGTCTCCGAGACCCGTTGAGTGAACGGTTGGGTCCAGAGGTGGTCCAAGCCCATCCTGGAGATGTTATGAACACTGGCCCTCTCTTTCCTTTTTTCTATTTCCTCTAACCGTCTAGTAAGCGCGATAAGTATAGACGAAGGAGGGTCAGGACCACTTGTTAAGGCGGGGTGGCGGGACGCTCAGGTTGGCTTGTTCGCAGCGTTCCCGCATTATCCAGAACTCCCCTGAGAGTATTAGCGAGTGTTTCGTGTAAGTTATTGGCCACAGCCTCAGTGATTGACTGCAGGACGGCCGGATCAAGGCCTGCTGCCGGAGAATTTGGTGGTGGAGTGGTGCGCTCCTGGGGCACGTTACGGTTAACGTGGGAGGAGCTTTCCTCCGTTGAATGGACAGAGAGTTCTCCCGTTGAGAAGGCGTTGTTTGGGAGGCTTCCATTGTGGGTCGTTATTTGTGACCGTCACAAGTGGATTCCTCCTCCCTTGGCGGCCGTGCCTGCACGTGCTACGGGTAACTGGCATGACTTACTTGTGGTTTGTGATATGGGTTTTTTGATGAGAACTTCGTTTCCCACAGACGGTGCCAAACTGATAGTCGCGTTCCTGAAGCAGGTGCGGACTCTCAGTTGAATGGTTGATGATGGTGGTGTTCTTGAGAGCTCCAAGCTTGCTGTTCAGAGTAATCTGTGGAAGATAAAGAGAATACTCAGAAGTAGCAAGAGAGGAGTGGGGGGGCGTGTAGTAGCTTACCCAGTTTAAGGTGGACATCACCCTATTTATAGGGTGATGCCGGAGGAGCCTCCCAGGTTGAAGCCTTGGACAGGCTGTGAGACAAGTCTGTCAGACTTTAGGAGATAAGGCGGCTGTGATGATGAAGATCTCAGCAAACCGCCTTAGGAGATTCGCTTGTCAGAGAATGTCTGGCGTATAAATCTGGTGAAGATCACTCAGGCTCGTGCTGACCTCCTCATTGGTTGCTTAATGTCAGATGACCAAGTGGCCTATCAAGTAGCGGCGAAGGCCTGCAAAGGGGCGAAGGCCCAGATAAAGCAAAGCCAATAAAGGTGTAAGGGTCGCACGAACCTAAGCACTAAGGCCTTATCTGGTGGGGCCAGTATAGGCATGGGAGACCTCGCGAAGGCGAGTTGAGACCGCGGGAGCGAGATCCGCGAAGGCGAGTGAGATCGCAAGGGTGAGACCTGAGACCGCGAGGGTGTCCCGCGAAGGTCTAAGAGACTCGCGAAGGCGAGTGAGAGATCTCGCGAAGGCGAGACTGGAGACCTTGTGCAAGCGAGACTGGAGACCGCGAGGGTGAGACCCGCGAAGGCATAAGAGACCCGCGAAGGCGGGCAGGGAGATCGCGAGGAGTAAGACCTCGCGCTGGCGAAATGGGAGACCGCGAGGAGTAAGACCTCGCGCAGCGATACTTGAGACCTCGCGCATGCGAGACCGGAGACCGGCCTTGTGTGATTCTCGATGCGACGCGAGGACGCGCTTGCTTGGGTAGTGTACCACCTGGGTCTCGCCCAACCATCTGTATCCCACGAAAGGGGACCAGGCGACCGCCTGATCCAACAAAAGGGTCGCCTGGCCCTCCGACTGAACCCGAAACCTGAAATCTCAAACATGAAACAAACGGTTCCGAACCTGAACTTAACACTTAAGCAATCCTTACCATTTACACAACCAAACCTTACAAAACGAAAAATGCATGTTATGAACGATATACAGAGCCAGAAACCAAGTTCGGAATACGAATGAAACCAACCAAGTGGCGGTCTCGCGGGATCTAACCGCCCCACTCGAAGATCTGCCGCTTGCTTCAAGTCCAAAACCCTCCAACTCTAGCAACCTCGCCACTACTTGGCGACTTGCTTTTCCTTTCCTTTTCCTGAAACGTTAGATATAAGGGTAAGTTCTCGCAAGAACATAGTAAGAGTACACGTATAAACATGGTGCAGTAATAAAGCCATTCGATACAATGTACCTGCAATCGAAAACGGAACAAATATACGATACACAAAGCAACCCACCAATCATATGCTCAATCAATGCAACACAACCAAATCATATGCAATGCAATGCAATCGGTCAATCAGAATCACAATCAATTCACAATCGAAACGGTAATGCCCTTGGCCCAGCCAAGGCATATCGGTCACAAACGGTCAGTAGAGCATGGTACCAGCTCGGGGGAGCGACCCCCATCGGTCAATCAATACGAATCATCGATAACCATCGTAGGTATATCGGAATCCCGGTAATTTCATCGATAACCATCGTAGGTATATCGGAATCCCAATCGGTTTCTGCACAAACAATGTCTATACCACGGAACTAGGTCGGCGTCATCGGGGCACTCCCCTCTTCCAAACCTAGCCTCAGTCTATATCCGAGTATGCTTGCTACGCAAGGCAATACTCCTAAACACACACTGAACCCTTACCTCGGGTTGTAGTCCGAATCAATTCTCGATCGACGATTCCGGTAGAAATTCCGGCAGAGTTTCAGCCCAATTCCAAACAACTCCCTGTTCACAATCAATCCCAGATACAGAAAACACATTCAGAATTCCCAGAAATAGCTATTATCAATGGCGCCAAAACCGAGGCTCGGGCCGGGAAAAACGGCTTTCACACCGAGCCTTTTCTAACAGAACTAATTACACTAACAGAATCAGAATCCCACTCTGAACACAAAAATAACCTTACCTCTCACTGAATCCTCTGTCGGAAATTACACCCAATTTTTCAGACGTGAATCGGCTCTACCTCGGGTGCGTTTCTTCCTACGTTATTGTTATCAAACATGCACAAGGAAGTGCCGAGAACGCTTAGGAACCGAAAAATCACACAAAGGAGCATATGACACTATTCACTCCAAAATTCAAATGGCCACAACTTGCAAACTATACCGATTCTTTCAAAAGCAGACCTCGATTACTCAACTACACAACCCAATGAACGATTTAAGTGCCTTACCTCGAAGTTTGGTCGCCAAACGACGGTAATCAGTTGTGAGCTCAAGCTCCAAAAATGGTGCAAGGTGAGGGAGAGAGAGAGAGAGTTTACGGATGGAGAAGAAGAAGTTGACCACGGTGCTCTTTTCTTTTCCTAAATATACATAAATATGCATTATCTACATAAATACATACATACATATATATCTTCCATAATCCTTTCTTTTCTTTTCTCCCTCAACCAAAAGAAGACCCATGTCCCTTCCCTCCCATCTCCCATCCGCCCCATCACTTCCTTTTTTACCAAAATTGTCAATTTCCAATAACTCACACACAAATAAAATTGCAATTTCGTTCAGCCCGAAAATGCAACTTTTTACCAAACCTACTCCGATTGGAATGAAACTTTAACCACTTACTCGGGACCTCATAAAACCCACAAAACATATTTTTCTTCCCCAATTAAAAGTCCCGAGTCACTCAGAATTGCAACTCCCGGGAATTACGCGCAATGCACATTAATTCTAAAACCGTCCCGGGTTGCCCCAAATTCACGAAATCAAATCCACAATTACCAAACATGCAAAACGAGTCCCAAAGCAAGATTATCTAAAAACCCGGAAATTAAACTTAAACGCGTAATTAATTTAATTACGTACCGGGTGTGGGTAACATTACTCCTCCCGAAGATGGTGGATATGGTTATGCCTATGTGGCATACCGAAAAAAACAGATTTGTGTCGAGTCACCCTTCTCTCTACTATGGTGGATGAGATAATGGTGGAATTCTCGACAATTGAAAGTGCCAAGGGCATTTGGGACGCTGTCAAAGCTAAGTTTGGTGATCTATTGAGAAACAAAGGTCCATGATCTTGAAGTTTGAGAACTATGTCATGAGACCAGATCACACCAGGAGCTCCTACTTGCGTGAGATTTCATGCATGATCCACCAATTGAAGGAAGCGGGACATGACCTCACTGATGAGCAACAAGTGCAGGCTATCATTAGGTCCTTGTCGATGAGGAGTGGCGGTTGATGAAGGTCAACTTGCGAAACAACCCTCAAATTAAGTCATTTGATGACATTGCCCGCCATTTGTTACTTGAAGTGGAAGTAATGACTCTTAAGAATCATTCCAAGGCATATGTTGCCTCCACCTCTTCCTCTAATAATAAATGGAGTAAGAAAGGGAAATGGTTTGGTAAGGGCAACAATGGGAATGGCAAGGGTAAGGCAAGGGTCAATGGAAACGACGGTGGAAATGGACCCAACTTGAATAAGTTCAAGAAAAAGAGGGATGTTTCCAAGCTGAAGTGCTTCAATTGTGGCAACAAGGGCCATTTTGCTAAGGATTGTAGAAATCCTACCAAGGTATGTGTACCTACTACTTCTAATGTACATGTTGTGTCATGTACCATGCTTACTGAGAGCAATTCTTTGTGGATTGTAGATTCGGGAGCAACGGACCACATAGCTTGAGGCAAGTCTTGGTTTGTGCCATTCAGAAAACTCCCAAGAGGCATGAAGAATGTCTTGGTGGGAAATAATGATGTTTTAGAAGTAGTTGGTATTGGGACTTGTAAAGTCCCTGTGTGTAATGGATATTACATTTATCTTGTGGACACACTTTATGTACCTGGTATTTGTAGAAACTTGGTTTCTATTTCAAGCTTATTGAAGTACAATTATAGCTTAACCTTTTCTAATAGTAGTGTTACTATTATGAAATATCATCAAGTCGTGTGTGAATGTATGCTTAACAACGGGTTGTATGAACTTAGACCAAGTATCCACACCAATTCTT
Organism: Stellera chamaejasme; assembly: GCA_024586325.1. Classification (NCBI taxonomy): domain Eukaryota; kingdom Viridiplantae; phylum Streptophyta; class Magnoliopsida; order Malvales; family Thymelaeaceae; genus Stellera; species Stellera chamaejasme. Next base: position 19,417,151 of record CM044979.1, read on the forward strand.
CATCTAGTTGCCATGTGACTGAAGTCACAAATGAAATGACTTGGCATGAAAGGCTTGGTCATATAAGTCAAGATAGGATGAATAAGTTGGCCAAGAGTGGCTTACTTGGGTCCTTGACAAAGGTGAACTTTTCGAGTTGCCAATGATGCCTTGAAGGAAAGGCAACAAAGAAGCCATTTGGGCGAGGCACTAGAAGGGAAGAAGTACTAAGTTTAGTACATTCAGACTTGTGTGGTCCAATGAGAGTGGTATCTAGAAATGGTTTTAGATATTTTATAACATTCACTGATGACTATTCTCGATTCACCCATGTATTCTTACTCAAAACCAAGGCAGAGGCCTTGTCATACTTTGAGAAGTATGTGAATTTGGTTGAGAACCAATTGGGTAAGAAGATCAAGTCTTTGAGGACTGATAGAGGTGGAGAGTATAGCTCATTAGCATTTAAGTCATTTTGTGACTCCAAGGGCATTCAAAGAGAGTTCACTCTTCCTTGGACTCCACAACAAAATGGGGTGTCCGAGAGGAAAAATAGAACTTTAATGGATATGGTGAGATCCATGATGGCAAATGCCAATTTGGATATCACTTATTGGAGTGATGCATTGCTTTGTGCAGTGCACATTCTCAATAGAGTGCCTTCCAAGAACATTGACACTACTCCATATGAGTTATGGAAGGAAAAGTCCCCAGACTTGAGCTACATGCACCCTTGGGGTTGCTTAGCATATGTACATGTCCCGGACCATCCTTTGGGAAAGTTGGGACCAAGGGGTAAGCAATGTGCTTTCCTTGGTTATTGTACAAAATAAAGGGGCTATGTGTTCTTGGACATAAGTCACAAGAATGGTTTGGTGTTTGACACCAGAAATGCCAACTTTGTGGAATGTGAATTTCCTAAAGTAGGTGAACGCAAAGACATAAACTCTTTTGGACTAATCCTTGAAAAGGATCAACCAAGTGCCACATGGGCACCGGTTGCACAAGGTGCATCTATTCTAATCGAAATATCTCAACCAGTTGGAGTTGTGACTTCAAATATTGTTTCAAATCAAAAGGAACAACTTTAACAAAATCCACAAGTGGATACATCTGTTCGAGAGGGAGTTGAGATTAATCAAGAGCATAATGACATTCCTCACGAATCGGAGCATGAGTTGCCTCCAAATGAGGATGTAAATGAAGTTCTTCAAGAGGGAGTGCATGAGTTGCCACCGCTTGAGGATGTCCATATTGATGTGCCTCCACAGATGGAGCGAGAAGTTGTTCCACCTAATCCTCCTATGAGAAGATCAAAGAGAGAATCTAGAGAACCTAAAAGATGGGGACTCTCGGAGGGTGAGACTTACTTGGTTACATCAGAAGTTGATGAACCAAGCAACATCAAAGAAGCTCTTGAAGGTGCACAATGAAATGAATGGCTAAAGGCAATGCAAGAGGAATTGTCCTCAATGCATGAAAATGGTGTGTGGGAGTTGTCAGATCTTCCTCCTGGCAGAAAGGCCATTGGAAATAAGTGGGTGCTTAAGATTAAGCAAAATTCTGATGGAAGTATCAAGAGATACAAGGCACGGTTGGTTGCCAAAGGATTCACACAGAAGGAGGGTGTTGATTTCAAAGACACCTTCTCACCTGTAGTGAAGTTTAATTCCATCAGAATACTACTTGCTATTGTAGCAAAGTTGGATCTAGAATTGCATCAAATGGATGTAAAAACGGCCTTCCTCATTGGTGATTTGAGTGAAGAGATATACATGAAACAACGTGAAGGATTTGTTCAAGATAGTTGTGACAACATGGTGTGTAGACTTAAGAAGTCTATCTACGGCCTTAAACAAGCTTCAAGACAGTGGTACTTGAAGTTTCATAATGCAATTACTAGCTATGGCTTTGTAATGATGCATGAAGACCATTGTGTCTACTTGTTCTCATATGGATCCAACTATGCTGTTATTACCTTGTATGTAGATGACATATTGATAGCAAGTAGTGGACTTGAGTTAATGAAAACCATTAAAGGATGGTTGTCCTCCACCTTTGACATGAAGGATATGGAGGAAGCTTCTTTCATTATAGGTGTAAAGAGACATCGGAATAGAAAGGAGAGGTTGTTAGCTCTTTCACAAGAGTCTTATATTGATAAGATTCTGAAAAGATTTAACTTGACAAACTCAAAGCCCATGAACACCCCACTTGCATATGGGTGCAAGATTGGTGAGCATATGTGCCCAAGACTCCAAAGGAAAAGGAAGAAATGGAAAACATTCCATACCTTAGTGGTATTGGGTCCTTGATGTATGCCATGTTGTGTACAAGGCCAGACATTAGCCAAGCAGTTGGCTTATTAGCAAGATATTCTTCAAACCCCGGAATGCAGCATTGGAAAAGTGTTAAAAGGGTTCTGAGGTACCTGAGGGGACCAAAGATTATTGTTTATTTTATCAAGGAAATAAACTTGATTTACATGGCTATTCTAATGCTGATTGGGGTGGAGATAGAGACTCCAGCAAATCTACAAGTGGATATGTATTCATGCTTAATGGTGGGGCAACTACTTGGTGTAGCAAGAAACAAACTTGTACAGCATTGTCAACAATGGAGGCTGAGTTTGTCTCATGTGCCTCGGCTGTACAAGAGGCCCTTTGGCTTGGGTTCTTCCTTAAGAACTTGGAATCTCAGATTAAAATGGAAAGGCCTATTACTATCTATAGTGATAGTATGGCGGCCATGGCTTACACTAAAGATCCCAAGTATCATGGAAAGACTAAGCATATTAGCATGAAATACAATTTTGTGCGGGATGCAATTGAAGATGGTGAAGTTAGAATAGAGTACATTTCTACGGACCTTATGGTGGTTGATCCTCTCACTAAGCCATTGCCACCTCTTGTGTTTGCTCGACATGTTAGAGCAATGGGTCTGTGTAGATTATAGTATGTTGGTACTTCACCACTTTGGGTGTCACACATGTTTGTAAGGAATGTTGGATGATTAATAAAGTTGTTTGTTTATCATCACATTCTTTTGTTCAATCTTAAGTTACACAACGAAAATTAGAACATGTCAAACATAGGCATGGAAAGACTTCCTCACACAAGTCTTTCACCCTTAATCTTGGGTAGATTAGGGATGAGACAACTAAGGACTCAAAGTATGTTGATTCTTTGAAAACATGTAACTTTAGTTAAGTTGTACTTTTGAGTGGGAGTCTTGAACCAACACAAGATACCTTAGCTATATGTCGCCTTGATTTAGATGAAATCAAGATGAGATGAACAAGTTCATTGAGTTTATATGACAACCATACATCCTAGCCTATGATAGAAGAAAGCTGGGGCTTGCTTAGAGATATTTCATGGTTTGTGACATGTCCTATTTATTTGTTAAAGGGAGTACACTATTGGTGTTTTAAGAGGGAGAAAATGACACACCCCTCCACATTGGTGGACATCATTCCGAGTGGGAGTGGTGTAGGTAAAACACCGAATTAGTGATCATCTGGAACTTTTGAGATGAGTTCCCTAGGATTTGTTCTTAGAAGTTATGTTCATCAAGGATGTGTTCCTGGAGTTCCATGTCCATGAAATGCAACCAAAAGAAAGAATGTAAGCAAGTTGTCTCTGTTCTTGCTTAGTGTGAGATTTTTTGACATAAACTCTTAGTGACTTTATCTTACTATCAGTGAGTTGCATCAATAAGACTTCTTTGATTGGTTGTCGAAGTTCTTGGAGAAATAAGATCGGAGTATCCTCCTTTTGGGTAGTCAATTTGGTGCAATTATCTAGGTAGTTCAAGCTAATAGGAAAGACACTGGAATATGATACATATACTCTAAAGTTCAATCTTGGGCCCACATACTATGTGTATGATTAGGATTGACTTATGAGTGTTTATAATGAGATCTCAGTTGCTTAATACAATTGTGAGTTTCAAAGCGTTGAAATTCTGAGAAAGAGACTGATTCTGATTAAGAAGATGTATCATTGTGTCTGGGGTTTATAAAGGCAATACTTGATGAGTTCAAGTAAGCTTGATAGGTTCAAGCAATGTTTGAAGAAGTTCAAACACAACACACAAAAGTGCTTGATAAGTTCAAGTGCATTGAGGAGTTCTTGATAAGTTCAAATGTCACCCCACCGCCGCCGGAAGATGGAGGAAGCGTTGTTGTTGCGGAAGCCGAAAGTATCGGCGGCGGGTGAATACGGATTTTCTCTTAAAAGGGTTGTGGACCCGAAATCCGTCCCTTAAAACGTTTTCCTTTAGGTTTTAAGGTTAACACGTGTTTGCAGTTTTTAAGACGTCTTACTAGTCCTAAACCTGTACCAGAAACATGTTAGTGGTTTTACAGAATATCGCGCGCGCGGAAAGCAAAGAATAAGTAATACAAGCAGGAGTTTCGCCCTCTTCGTAGGGTTGGAAACTCCTCACGAATAATATACAGAACAGAACATCAGAATACCCAATGTAACTAATATGCATACTACGCTACAGAGCCGAGCCATAAAGCAGATTATACCTCGCTAACAACTGTTGCTGCTGCTAAACATAAACAAGAGAAATTAACGTCAGACTAAACACAGATTTAAATGAATAGATCACAAAAAGGATCTAACGAGAAATAACCCCAAACTTAATCAGAAGTATACCTATCAGAACAGAATGCAGAATGATCACTGCGGGAGGTCTACTCCGCAGGTCATTTCCCACAATCCCCTGAAAATGTTTAATATATGGGGGTGAGTTCTCGAAAGAACCCGTAAGGGGGCAAGTACAATACCGGGAAAACATTTAAAAACGTTTTTCCCTGCATAAAAGGTTAGTATGCAATGAACTAGCAGATAATACAACCCTAACTATAAACAGGAATATGCTATGCAAATATCAAGATGCTCAGAAGTCCCGTCGGACTAGTGGTACTTTCCCATTGGTCCCCGGGCTTGTTAAGCTCACGCCGATTATCGGGATCAGAACGCATGGTACCAGCGAGGGGTGATCTGCCCCTAACTGTCAGAATAGTTAGCGGCATAAAGCCGACACAAAACAGAAAATGGGTCCGTCGTCGACCCCCGATAAGCATATCCGATATAGCATGAGTCCAGAAAACCATAACAGAAAGTGGGTCCGTCATCAATCCCCGATAAACATGAAGTCCATAAATAATAATAAAACCTTCAAACCGCTATGTACCATGTGACTAGTCCCGGGAGTCACTGGGCCCCACCCTCGAACCGAGTACTCGCCCTTAACTAACCTAATACACATGAGTTGAACTGCAATGCGTATTAAGAAATCTAAACCCCTTACCTTGACAGAATCGGATATCTATTGTGGCCCCCTGATACACACGAACAGTATCCCAGAGACACATATTTAATCTGCCAGAATCATAAGCACAGAATAACTCTAGTTAATTAACTAAAGTTTCTTACTTTGGGAATTTATCCAAAATAACCAATTAAGTGCTCCAACTTTTCAGAAATTTGCAATCTTGCCCAAAACTTCACAAAGTTGCAATAAGTAACAACTTTATATTTAAAGTGTCCAAAATTTATTCCATAACTTAAAGTGGCTATCTTTCATTTAAATTCTTCATAATTACACCTTTAGTCCTTAAACTTTTTAAGAACTTTCAGATTAGCCCTTAACTCTTGAAGTTACAAAATACTCAACTTTTTCAACTTTTCCACTCAAGTATCGTTTCCAACCAAACTTTCGGCCAAGTCCTTAATTTCGGCCAAACTTCCATTTTGGCCCTAAACTTTCTAAACTTACACTTTAGCCACTTAAACCATACTTTTTCCACCAAAACATCAATTAAACACTTTCTCCAACACTTTAACTTCACAAAATCATCATAAATCAGCATCAACAATTCGGTTTCTTCCCAATAATTACCAAATAATTTCCAACATTTCCAACAACTTCAAAACATGTTAAACATACTTATAACATGCTTTCTACCAACTTTCTTCAACACAAATCCACGGCAAAACTTCATCCAACATTTCAGCCCTAACCCAAAAAATACCAACAACATGTTTTTTCAAGGTTTCTCAAGAACAAAGTGTGTTCATCATACTTCCAATAACAACATACTTGAAAATCAAAAACATCCATGATCAAAATCCATAAAAATTACCAAGGAAGATCCTCACCTTGATAATACTTGTAGCTTAGCTTAGGATGAGCTGTTGTTGAGACAAATCCACCACCAATAATCCTTGAAGTTTTCGCCCAAGGAAGAACAAGAAGATGGATGAGTTTTCTTCATGTTTTAATTCCAAGAACATGAAGATTCAACCAAAATAACTCAACCATACCTTGAGTACTACTGCTTTATAAAGCCTAGGAAGTGGTGGGACTAAGCTTGTTGAAGATCCAAGCTCAAAACTTCAAGAAATGGTTGCTGGAACCAAAAGCGCTGCTGGACCCGTCTGATTGCACCAAGGTTTTTGGGACCTTCTCTTCACTTTTGGCCCTTGCTTCCTTCAGGAAGGCTGTAGCCAAGACCTTGATGAAGATTTTCTCTGAAGACCTCAAGAACAGATTCAGACGTTTACTAGGGGAAAAGGGTTGTGCAAGAGAGACAAAAACTGCTGGCAGCAAGGGAAGAGAGGTGCTTCTATCTCTTGCTCAATAATGGAGATGAATGATGAATGAGAGATAAAGAAGAGAGTGAATGGTCAGGAAATAAGAGATGAAGTCTGATTAAATGGAAGGGGATGAGTAAAAGAGAAGGTATGGGTTAAAGGAGAAGAGATAAGAGAGGAATGGGTTTTAGAAAACTTATCCCATTATATATAAGTAGAAATAGGTAAAATTGGCCCAAAAAAATATCTTCTCCCACTCACAAATGTGTCGGCCCAAAAGAAAAGAGTCCAACATGTGATTTTCCAATTTTTTCATTCCTCAGTGACCATTTTGCCCTCCGAAACCGATATTTGGCAAAACACCCTGGAACTCCGTAAATGTTATCCAACATGTAAAACACTTGTAAATAACTCCAATTTAACTCCCAAACACTGAATTCCAATAATTAATCACAAGCCGTTTGTGATCTGATAATTACAGAATTTGAACTTGCGCCCGAAATTCAATAGAAAAATTACAGAACATCGGGGGTGGGTGTAAAAACCTCCCCCTAGGACTCTTGGTCCTCCAAGAGTGGTCTCAACAACCTGTACTCATCCGGATACTTACTCATCAAGTCCTGCTCTGTCTCCCAAGTCGCCTCCCGATCAAAATGATGTGACCACCGAACTGGATCATCGGAATCGACTTGTTGCGGAGCCTTGAATAACTCTGGCCGGAAAAGCTATCGGTACATCTCGATAGGATAGATCCGGCTCTAGCTCAATTTCCTCCACCGGAATGGTCTGGCTGGCGCCCAAGATGCACATCTTGAGCATGCCGACGTGGAAAGCAGTATGAGCAGTGACATGCTCGAAGGCAAGGCCAATCAGTATGGAACCCTTCCTACACGCACGAGAATCTCGTAAGGACCAATATATCGAGGGCTAACTTGCCCCGCCTCACAAATCGGACTGTCCCACGAGTCGGTGCAACTTTCAACCAAACTCTGTCTCCCACATCAAACTCCGGATCTCGCTGCCTCTTGTTGACGTATCATGTGGTCTGTTGTTTGCGGCCTTCATTCGCATCTGAATCAGACGCATCTTCTCCGTCATCTCCTCTAAAAGCTCGGAACCGATAGTCATCCTGTCTAAGGCATCTATCCAACAATGCGGTGTCATTCATCTTCGACCATACAGTGCCTCAAATGGTGCCATGCCGATAGTAGTCTGATAGCTGTTGTTGTAGGAGAACTCTACTAACGGCAAGTGCTGATCTCCCCCGAAGTCCAAAACACAACTCCTGAGCATATCCTCAACAATTTGAATAAGTCTCTCTGATTGCCCGTCTGTCTGAGGATGGTATGCCGTGCTCAGGTGAAGTCGTGTGCCTAGAGCCTTGTGAAAGGCACCGGAACCTCATAGATCAGTTAGGAAATCCATCGTAATATTATCCCACTTCCTGATAGGAATAGGTAGAGTCTGCAGTGTACCAGCTGGCTTCTGATGCTCTACCTTGACACGCTGACAAGTCGCACATCTCGCCACGTAGGCAGATATATGTCTCCGCATCCCTGGCAACCAGAACTGAGATCGAAGGTCATGGTACATTTTCTCACCTCCGGGGTGGATGCTCAAACTACTGGAGTGCGCTTCTCCTAGAAGTCGGTCTTGAATCGACGATTCGTCCGGTACATAGAGGCACTTTTGCAGATTAAGCAAATCTTAGAAAAAAACAGTGAATCCGGATCGTAAAGATTGGTCTTTAAGATTAATTGACGCACTTTGGGCCTACCGTACAGCTTTTAAAACTCTTTTAGGCATGTCTCCTTATAGGCTTGTTTTTGGTAAACCTTGTCATCTTCCTGTGGAACTTGAACATAAATCTTATTAGGCTTTAAAGAATTTTAATCTTGATATGGGTGAAGCAGGTAAGCTTAGGAAATTGCAGCTGAATGAGTTAGAAGAGTTAATGAATGATGCATATGAAAACTCTAGGATTTACAAGGCTAAGATGAAAGCATTTCATGATAAAGATATTTTAAGGAAATCTTTTAAGCCTAATGATCGAGTTCTCCTATATGATTCTAGACTTCACAAGTACCCAGGAAACTTAGATCTAGGTGGATTGGCACTTGATTGTGAAAAATGTTTTTAATCATGGTCTGTAGAAATAGTAGGGACCACCGGATTATGAAAGTTAATGGTCGGCGTCGAAAGTGTTAAATGATGGTTATTTTCCGAAGTGGAAGATATTCCACTTGTGGATCCAGTTTATCAGTCTTGACCACACCATGCAGGTATGTAGGTTTTTGGTTTTGTTTGTTGTTTCCTTTTATTATTATTTTTTTCTTTTTTCTTGATTTATTCCTTTTATTACTAGTTTTCTTTCTTGTTTGTATTTTTGTTGTTTTATTTTAGTTTGCAGGTCAAATAACTTTAGCTAATTCAATCGCCAAGTTTGAGTGACTCCAAAGTTGCCCGTCATATATCAGGTGTATTCTCTCATTTGTCTTACACCTTCGGTTATATTTGATTCTTGAACATTGAGGACAATGACTCGTTTAAGTTGGGGGGTGTCAGGGTAAAAATTAAAAAATATTTGCATTGCTCAGGCCTGCCATAAGCAATTTCTCTTAGGCATTCACAGAACTTGCACTTATCCAAGCTTTGTGGTAATATGGTGGTTTAACACACGTAGCTAGAGAACTCTTACTTATGGATTCATGTGAGTGATAGAGAGAATCTGTTGGCTGCAACAGCGGTAAAAAAAAGTGATGAGCATTCATTGATCTGTTGAACTGGAACCTTCTTCTGAGACAATGATTTGTGGCAAGACTGGTGGATGTCTCAATTGCAAGTGTTTCTATCATAAGATCAATTTTTGCTTGTAGCTTACCCCTTATTTTTCATAAGAGTGAGTGTTCACCCTTTATTAACTCCAGATATTCTTTCATTTGAAACACTTTATACCTGTGAGTTGTGTGTTGAATCCTTAAGTGGAGGTGTTCTTGACGATGCATGTGTTAGGATTGTTGGAAAGATGGATATAGTTTGGAACACACACTTACACTTTGTGACTGGCTTAAGTGAATTGTTTGTGGTAGGCTATTTGAGTTGAGATTTGGAAATTTGAGCTGATAGGTTGTTTTAGTGAAAATTATTCCTCTCCTATCTCTTTTGCATAGAAATTGCTAGGGACTAGCAATGAGTAAGTTGGGGGGTGTGATGAGTGTGTGAAAATACACTCTTACTATCTTATTTTTGGGCTTAAAAGTTAAATATTTTATGTCTAAATTGCAGATTTATTATGGAGCAAAGTTTAGTCCATTTGAGAATTTATTGGATAAGCTAGTATTGTAGTGGTGAATTAACAAAAAAAATAGAAAGAAGAAAGGAGCTTGTATGTGGGTTAAGGCCCAATGACCAACTAGAAGAAAAGAAGAAAACGGGATACATGGGAACATATGAAGACCTATTTCTAATAGGTTTTAAAAAGCACACATTAAAAAGAAAAAAAAAAGGGAGAAACGCATCAAGGAGCGGCAGCAAACAAGAAAGAGGCAAAAAAACGAGCTTGGCTCATTCGCGAGAGGCAGGGACGAATCAGAATGAGTAATGAAAAGCAGGGCAACTCGCATTGACCAAAAGCTCCGTAAACCAAACGGTCATGGCCGGTTCTCCTTCAGTTCTTGGGGGAATTTTGTTGTCATTCAAATTCATGGTTAACTAATTTTCTTGTAAAGCTAGGGTTGAACTTGCAAATGGATGATATTTTATTTATTCTAGATTCTTAAACAGATTTCAAAAACGAATAATTTATCGAGAGTTGTAGTTAATCCACTTTGGTTTATAAATATTTATTTTGGAAATTTTGTGGAATTTGGACTTCATTGAAATTGGAATAATTAAAATATTAAACTTGTATTCAACGTCCCTAGGTTCTTCTAGGGTTTTTTGTCTCTGCTAGGGTTTCACACCAAACCCACGCAGAGTTGTTCGTGGTGTCCTTGTGACGCCTCGTTGCGTTTGTTCGTTTATCGTTAGTACCTCCTTCGTCAACACAATTTTAGAGATTGGTGGCTTTTTAACTTATTAACTCAATGGATGAATTGGTGGAAGCATGGAATAATTTTGGGTTAACTGATGCGGAGAAATTGATCATTCATGATGAACCAGAACCGCATCATGATGATCAGGAAACCTACAAATTCTTCTTGCTGGGCTCCTTATGGTCAAATAGGCCATTTAATAATCTGGCTCTTGTAACCAAGATGGAGGCATTATGGCGGCCGGTTGAGGGACTTGCTTATGACGTAGTGGGTGACAATAAGATCCTGTTTACGTTCCATTGTCGTGGTGATATCGAGAAGGTCCTAGACGGTCGGCCATGGACCTTCGACAATCACATTCTTCTTCTCCAAGAGATATATGGGAGTGATCAACCGAGTAAGATCAACATGACTACGACACCCTTTTGGATTAGATTATACGACTTACCGGTGGCTGCATACCGAGAAAGCACTGTCGTCAAATTAGCTGGCCAGGCAGGACAGGTGATTCAGATCGGCCAGAGGAAGGATCGAGATATAGGTGGACGGTATGTTCGAGTGCAGGTTTCCTTGGATGTCAGAAAGCCGTTAACTAGAACAGCAATGTTATGCCTGAAAGATGCTAAACCAGTTCCTATTCTGATTAAATACGAAAGGCTTCAGCAATTCTGCTTTCGATGTGGTAAACTAGGCCACACAGATCGGTATTGTAGCCTACCTCCTTTCAAGGATAATAAGAATCCTTATGGAAATTACATGAAAGCATCGCCAAATGCACACCTGGGAAGGAAATTCTCTGGGGAAAAGAATGGGGAGTGGAGGTCTCGTACTATGAACTCAGGAGGAGGGGAAGCTGCTGAGAAGTCAGAACACTCAGTCAAGGGGGGGAATTTGCAGGAGGGATGTAAAGTGGTAAGGAGGATTGAGTTTATAGATGACTCAGTTAGCTCAAATCAGAACAAGAGAGAGGCAGAACTTCCAACTTATGAACCCAACAAGGGCGCCTCACAACTTTCACCAATGGTAGAAGGAAGTCAGGACAATTTTGCAACACGGGATAAAACTGGACATTACACGACTGCAGAAGCGGATGACCACCCGACACAAGTGCAAAGGTTAGGAAAGAATAAGCAGAAGGAGGGCTCACAAACTAAGAAAGCCACAGGGGGAGGTCTTGGACGGCGGTCTTGGAGGAGGCGAGTTAATGAGAAAAAACCTAGTGGGAGCATAGTGTATGGCACAACTACGGGAAAGAAACGAAATGAGATTGAAGATATGCAGATTGATGAGCATGAGAAACGAGCAAAGTTGACCGAGATCCTTAGACAGACTTCTTCTGATAGTACACCAGCGGCGGACCCTGCCAAGCAGGGCTGCCGAAACCAATGAATCCCGTTTTTTTGAACTGCCGGGGACTGGGAGATACCCGGAAAGTTCGAATGCTTAAGAATCTCCTGCGAAGAGAGGAGGCGACAGTGGCCTTTCTTTGCGAAACTAAGCTGTCAACTATCGAGATGGAGTCAGTCAAGGTCCGATGTGGGTTTAAACACATGTTTGCAGTTGATTGTGTGGGTCGCTCAGGCGGGCTTGCTCTCCTTTGGAAGGAAGATGTGGATATTCGGCTGCTTAGCTTCACTAAACGTCACATCGACGTTGAGATTGGAGCGGTGAATAAATGGAGACTAACAGGGGTGTATGGAGAGCCAAATCAGAGTAAGAGGGAAGAGTTTTGGGCGGTGCTTAGACGGTTAAAAACACAAAGTAATTTGCCATGGATCTGCGGGGGGGACTACAATGAGATATTATGGACAAGTGAGAAGAAGGGGGGAGAGATGCGGGATCAGAGGCTAATGCACAATTTTCGTGAATGCTTGGATTTTTGTGGCTTAATCGACCTGGACTATATTGGAGCGGATTTTACTTGGGCGGGCAACAGAGCAGGGACTGAAACGGTCTGGTGTAGGTTGGACAGAATCTGTGCAACGACGGAGTGGATGATCATGTTCCCGGAGTGTCGAGTATTTCACCGTCCAGCTGCTTTCTCGGATCATTTGGCACTTGTCCTTCGCCTGAAGCCCGGCAGAAGCCGACCTAGAAAAGGAGGCAATTTTCGTTTCGAAGCTATGTGGACACGAGACAATGCTTGTGTAGAGGTAGTGGATAAGGCTTGGAACTCCGAAAATGTTGAAAAGGGTGATGTTACCAACCGCATTATTTCAGTCCGTCGTCACCTTACTAGCTGGAACAAGGAGGAATATGGCCATGTGGATACTAAAATAAAAAATTTAGAGAAAAAGCTGGATCATCTTACCACACTTCCCGTCAGCACTGAGGTACATCACAGAATTGAAGATACCAAGAAATTGATTGTGGAGTGGCGCCATAGAGAGGAAATGCTCTGGAAACAACGGTCCAGAATCTCCTGGTTAGCAGAAGGCGACAAAAACACAAAATTCTTCCACGCGCATGCTTCCGAGAGAAGGAGAAATAACAGAATTGATAAAATAAGAGATGAAGGTGGACAGGTGTATGAAGATGAGGAACAAATTGCGGCGGTAGCTGTAGAGTATTTCTCGTCTCTTTTCACGGAACAAGTGCCACCTGCGGAAACTCTCCTACAGGAAGTCCAGCCGCGAGTTGTCCCTCTAGCAACACGTGAGCTTCTTTCTATGCCTTATACGGAAGAGGAAGTTATGTCAGCACTCCAAGAAATGCACCCGAATAAAGCTCCGGGACCTGATGGACTACCTGCAGGCTTCTATCAACACTTTTGGAGTCAGGTAAAAGAAGATGTTATATTATTTTGTCTTAATGTTCTGAATGGTGGAGCTTCTGTGCAGGAGGTTAATGCCACGAACATAGTCCTTATCCCCAAAATGAAGAAACCAGAGACAATGAAGCAATATCGACCTATAAGTCTCTGCAATGTCATATACAAGCTTATCTCCAAAACTATATCCTTGCGACTCAGGACAGTCATGCATGCGATAATTTCAGAGGAGCAAAGTGCCTTCATTAAGGGGAGACTTATCACAGACAATATCATAGTGGCGTATGAACTGCTGCACAAGCTACGAGGCAAAAGATCAGGTAAAATCGGAAGGTGTGCTTTGAAGTTAGATATGTCAAAAGCATACGATCGCGTAAGCTGGCGGTTCATTCGAGTCATGATGGAGAAGATGGCATTTCCTGGACAAATGGTGAATACTATTATGGATTGTATATCCACGGTTCGCTACTCCGTACTGATTAATCAGAATAAATATGGAGAGATTATACCACAGCGAGGTCTCCGGCAGGGTGACCCACTCTCACCATACCTCTTTTTAATCTGCTCAGAGGGCTTATCAGCGTTGGTTCATAAAGCTCATCAGATGCGCCAATTAAGCGGAGTGAAAGCGAGTCAAAGGGGGCCAGCTATCAATCACCTTCTTTTTGCAGATGATAGTTTGATTTTCTGCAAAGCAACTGGGAGGGAAGCTGAGAAACTAAGAAGCATCTTACAGCATTATGAAGCGATATCTGGCCAGAGTATTAACTTCGACAAATCTGGACTTTTCTTCAGCCCAAATACTCCCCATAGCGACCGAGAGCAATTCATGCGTACCTTTGAAGTCAGCGAATGTCAGAATGTAGAGAAATATCTGGGCTTACCTACTTGCATTGGACGGAATCGGAAAGGTGCTTTCAGTTACATTAAAGATCGTATATCACAACATACAAAAACTTGGTTTGCTAAATCTTTATCCCGGGCCGGGAAAGAGATAATGATCAAATCAGTTGGGCAGGCAATTCCTATTTATGTGATGAGTGTCTTCCACGTTCCAAAGAAGCTGTGCGAGGAAATGGAAGTCATTTTGAATAAATTCTTTTGGAATAATGGGAGCAGTGGAAGAGGAATAAATTGGATGAGATGGAGTCGGATGGTACCTATAAAGAAGAATGGTGGCTTGGGTTTTCGGGAATTCTCCGGTTTTAATTTGGCAATGTTAGCCAAACAAGGGTGGAGGCTGCTTAGTAATCCTAAATCACTATGTTCCCGAGTAATCCAAGCGAAATATTATCCGGAATCTAATTTCTTGGCTGCTGAGAAGAAGCAGCACAACTCTTCTTACATATGGCAAAGCTTGGTAAAAGGAAGGAAATTGCTGGAGATGGGCACTAGATGGAGAGTTGGAGATGGCCGCTCGATACGAGTGTGGCAGGATGCATGGTTGCCGGGCAATGATGCCTTCAAACCAGTGACACAGCTGCGATTTCTCTCGCCAGATACTACGGTCAGTGAGCTTTTTATCCCAGGTCGCAAGGAATGGAACCTGCCACTGCTTCAATGCACCTTTGAAAGCCGAGATGTTGAGCAGATCTGCAACATACCGCTGGGAGAAGATAATGGCAGCGATAAGATGATCTGGCATTACGCAGGTGACGGTATATATACAGTTAGAAGTGGCTATGAGACTCACATGCGCAACAAGGAGAGTTTGAATAATGCTGTCGGGACGGAGGATACCTGCTGGAAAGAGATCTGGGAATCCAAAGTGCTCAACAAACATAGGAACTTTATGTGGCGAGCAGCCCATAATTGTCTCCCTACACGTTCTAATCTTATGCATAGAAATGTCATTGACTATGAAACTTGTCCTCTATGTGAACGGGAGATAGAGACCACTTTGCATATTCTCCGAAACTGCCCCTTTGCTCGAGGAATATGGGAAGCAAGTGACCAAGTTTCAGTGATACAAGGAGCAATGGATTCGATGAAGGCTTGGGTAAAGTGGGTTCATGCGAGCAGCACTACGGAGGGTTGGGGTAAGTTTATATTGACATGTTACCTAATTTGGAGAAACAGGAACGATATCACCCATGGGAAGGAGCGCTGGACGGAGGCTAAACTCCTGTGGATTTTAGCACAACAAATTATGGAAGCAAAATGCAGCCCGCTAACATGCCCATCCCCACGTCAAACAGCATGCTGGAATTTACCACCAGCTGGTTGGCTCAAAGCCAATACAGATGCGGCCATTGGTCCCGATGGCTGGGTGGGCATTGGAGTTGTTATAAGGGACGATGGGGGACACGTAGTTGCAGCCCGGATGGCCAGATATAGAGGTCTTCCGGACGCGTTTTATGGTGAAGCAATGGCCATCCGCGAATGTTTGTTCCTGATTCATCAATTACAGCCAACACGAGTTGTTATTGAATCTGACGCGCGAGCGGTTATCAGTTCCATCCTAGCATCAAGGAAAGGTGATGATATGATCACACAAGGAGGGATGGTGATCAAGTTGCTTGAAGGACCTAGCTTGATGGAGATGAACACCAACAATGGATGATGAATTCAAAGATGCACTTGGAATGCTTGGGAAGAAGATGGAATCTAGCACCTCTTGATTACAAGATCAAGCAATACTAGATATTATGATTGAATCCTCTTGCATGGATCACAAAAGAGATGGAATGCAAGAAATGAGAACAAGAAAACCTCTATTTCTTCAAGAGAAATTCGGCCAAGCCTTTAGGGTTTTTACAAAGTATGTTCTGTGTTATCAAATGGCTTACAATCTTTCATAAATGGTGAGGGGAATGGTGAGAGACATGACTAGGGGACAAAGACCCTTGATTTAGGGGGGAGAGGCTCAAGGCAAGGTGATGGATGTGAGGGGTTTGATTTTCCCTCCCATTTATTTTCCATAAAACATATAAATGAATTATGAATATCAATTATATGTTTTATGGAAACTAAAAAGTATTTACAATATATGGAAATAATAGGCAAGTGTTTGGAAAGTCAACAATATTGGCTAGGGTTTCAAAAGTTGGAGGGAAAGGTTTGGCCGAGGCTCGGGCGACCGCCTGGATGGAAGATTGGGTCGCCTGGAATCTCGCCTGGGCTGCTGCCCATTACTGTAGAGGCACTCAGGCGACCGCCTGACTTGAAGAACTGGGTCGCCTGGATCTCGCCTGGCTCGCTGTAGATCACTGTAGACGAGGTTCGGGCGACCGCCTGACTTGAAGGATTGGGTCGCCTGGATCTCGCCTGGCTCGTTGTAGATCACTGTAGATGGGGCTCAGGCGACCGCCTGATTGAAGGATGGGGTCGCCTGGAACCTTCGCCTGCCCGGGCGACCGCCTGGTTGAAGGGCTGGTCGCCTGAACGGGCGATCACCTGATTCAGGGGTTGGGGTCGCCCGACCTTTCGCCTGAAAGGATGGTAAGGGTGATGCTCTCTATGGTGTTGGGATGCTTCTCCAATTGAATGCCCAAGTCTTGAAGTTTGTTGGCCCGTTCTTGGTCTTCCTCCCGCTCCTCTCCTTGTGCCATGAATCTCATAAATGTTTGGAGCTTCTCTTGCATTCGCTTCAACCGAGCCCGAGTCAAGGGTCCGTTAAGACCTTGAAAGGGACTTGGAGCTTCTTGTGGTGGAGTTGGGTTGATGTCCACATCATTCCCTCCCTCTTGAGAAGAATCCGACCTCGGATTCATTTCTTCTAGTTCACCTTCATAAGGAAGTAAATCACAAACATTAAATGTTGCATGCACATTGTAAGATCCATCACATGGTAAATCAAGCACATATGCATTGTCATTAATTTTCTTTGTGATCCTAAAAGGTCCATCCCCTCTAGGTGACAACTTTCTTTTTCTAGCTTGGGGGAACCTTTCTTTCCTTAGATGCAACCACACCCAATCACCTTCTTCAAAGGTTCTAAACTTCCTACCCTTATTGACTCTCTTTGCATAAGATTCATTAATTTTCTCAAGTTGTTTGTGAACCTTAGCATGCAAATCCTTCATGTGTTGAGCTTTCTTTTTACCATCTATATCTACTTGTTCAACATGATTCAATGCAACCAAGTCCAAAGGAGCTAAAGGATTGAAACCATACACAATCTCAAATGGACTATAAGAAGTAGATGAATGATATGCCCAATTATAAGCAAACTCAACATGTGGTAGGCATTTTTCCCATTCTCTCAAATTTTTCCTAAGGAGGGTTCTCAAAATAGTAGTTAAGGTCCTATTGGTCACCTCGGTTTGGCCATCGGTTTGAGGATGGCTTGATGTAGAATACATCAAGCTCGTTCCCAACCGAGACCAAAGGGTCCTCCAAAAGTGACTTAAAAACCTTGAGTCCCTATCACTCACAATTGATCTAGGCAAGCCATGATACTTCACAATTTCCTTAAAGAACATTTCAGCCACATATGAAGCATCATCGGTTTTATGACATGGGATAAAATGAGCCATCTTTGAGAACCTATCAACTACAACAAATATAGCATCATGTCCTCTAGATGTCCTAGGCAAGCCACTAATAAAATCCATGCTTATGTCAACCCAAGGAATTGTAGGAGTAGGGAGAGGGGTGTACTTCCCTTTTGGTTGAAGAGTGGACTTGGCTTGGTGGCATGTGACACATCTCGCACAAACTTTGGTAACATCCTTCTTCATGCCCGGCCAATAAAAATTGTCCTTCACGGTCTCAAGTGTCTTTTGGACACCAAAGTGTCCCATGAGACCACCACCATGTGCTTCTTTGATAATGACTTCTCTCATTGAGCTCCTTGGAATGCATAACCTTTTATACTTAAACAAAAAGCCATCAAACACATAGTAGCCATTTCGGCCCTCTTTAGCACAAGTAGAATAAATTTCACCAAAGTCCACATCATGCTCATACATGCCTTTCACACATTCAAATCCAACAAGTTTAGTGTCAAGAGTCATAAGCAAAGCATATCTCCTAGAAAGTGCATCGGCAACAACATTTTCTTTGCCCTTTTTATATTTGATCACATAGGAGAATGACTCAATGAATTCAACCCATCTAACATGTCTTTTACTCAAGTTTCCTTGACCTTGAAGATACTTCAAGGACAAGTGATCCGTATGAATCACAAACTCCCTAGGTAGCAAATAATGACTCCAAACTCTCAATGATCTTACAAGAGCATAAAGCTCTTTGTCATAGGTGGAGTAGTTCAATGTAGCTCCACTTAACGTCTCACTAAAGAATGCAATGGGTCGGCCCTCTTGGTGCAAAACGGCACCAATGCCAATCCCACTTGCATCACACTCCACTTCAAACACCTTCTCAAAATTCGGAAGAGCAAGCAAGGGTGCATTGGTTAACCTAGACTTCAATTCATTAAAAGATTCCTCTTGTGATTTACCCCATTCAAAGACTACATTCTTTTTAGCCAATTCATGCATAGGGGCGGCTATGGTTGAGAAATCTCTAACAAACCTCCTATAGAAACTAGCAAGACCTAAAAAGGATCTCACTTCAGTTAAAGAACTAGGAGTAGGCCAATCTCTAATTGCACTCACTTTACTCTCATCCACTTTAACACCATCTTTTCCAACCACATATCCAAGAAAGTTAACCTCATTTGATGCAAAGATACACTTCTCAAATTTAGCATACAACTTTTCTAACCTAAGTGTATCAAGGACTTGCCTCAAATGCTCAACATGCTCATCATGATTCTTGGAATATACAAGTATGTCATCAAAGTATACAACCACAAATTTTCCAATCAACCTTCTCAAGAAATGATTCACTAAGCGCATGAAAGTACTAGGAGCATTAGAAAGACCGAAAGGCATGACATTCCATTCATATAATCCAATTTTAGTTTTGAATGCCGTTTTCCATTCATCACCTTTGTTCATTCTAATTTGGTGATATCCACTCCTAAGGTCTATCTTAGAAAACACACAAGCACCACTCAATTCATCTAACATGTCATCAAGTCTAGGTATAGGGTGGCGATACTTTACAGTGATGGTGTTGATTGGGCGGCAATCCATGCACATCCGCCATGTGCCGTCACTCTTTGGCACTAGTATAACCGGCACCACACAAGGAGAAAGGCTCTCCTTGATGAATCCTTTGTCGAGCAACTCTTGCACTTGATTTTGGATTTCTTTGGATTCTTGAGGGTTGGTTCGGTATGCGGCCTTGTTGGGCAAAGGCGCACCCGGGAGCAAGTCGATTTGATGCTCAATGCCTCGGTATGGTGGGAGGCTTTGAGGCTCATCAAACACATCATCAAACTCCTTTAAGATTTCCTGCACATACAAAGGAAGAGAAGCTACATTTTCAAGAGTTAACATGCAATGATTGGGAACCATGAGAAAACAAGTTTTGTTTCCAAAAAGTGCTCTTTTGAAATGTTTTTCTTTGGCTATGGAAGGTATGCACTCTTGTTTTCTCTCCTTCTCACTCAAGGTGTTTCCCATTAATGCACACTCCTTTTCTTTTGAGGTTCCTTGAACCTTCTCACTTCTCTCTTTCTTTTCTTTTTCCCCTTCCCTCTTCTTTCTCTCGACCTTACTAGCCAAATGCACTTGATCTTGGTGAGCTTGGATTGGGGTGAGGGGTAGAAAGGTATAAGGTCGGCCATGGTGAGTGATGGTGTACTTGTTGACCTTTCCATGATGCATCCTTATCATATTGCCAAGGCCTTCCCAAAAGGATGTGGGTAGCTTGCATCCTTACTACATCACAAGTAATCGAGTCTTCATACTTGCCAATCTTTATTGGCACAACCACTTGTTTCACCACCTTCACATAGGATCTATCATCAACCCATTGAAGTTGATATGGTTTCGGATGAGCAAGGGTTGGAAGTCCCAATTCGGCCACCATATCTTCACTTGTCGCGTTCACACAACTCCCACTATCAATGATGAGACTACAAAGAGCCCCATTCACCATTGCTCTCGATTGAAACAAGTTCTCCCTTTGAGTGCTCTCGGTTACACTTGGAGAAGTTTGCAATACCCTCTTGGTCACCAATATCATGCCTTCAAAAGGCAACTCTCCTTCTTCTTCTTCCAACTCTTCATTTTGAGACTCACTAGAAATGTCCCCATTTGGCCGAATAACCATAACTCTCTTGTTGGGACAATCCCTAGCATAATGCCCTTTTCCCAAACACTTGAAACACTCAATGCTCCTTGTTTGGTGAGGGGTGTCATGAGGCTTGGGATAGGTGTTGGTTCTTTGTGGGACATGGGATGAGGAGGTTTGGTGAGGTGGAGGCCGCGGGCTTGGGAAGTTTTGGCGAGGAGGTGGTCTTGTGGTGGCGGATTGGTATGGTTTGGGAGGTGTAGGTTTGGTGAAAGGTGTGGTGGGTTTACTCCATGTGCTTCGGTTAGGAGTGTGGTAGGAACTCCCTTTCCTTAGTTGCCTTTCCACCCGAATTGCTTTGTGCACAAGATCTTGATAATCCCGATAGTCACAAAGTTCCACCGTCTTGGAAATGTCCTCCCTCAAACCATACAAAAACCGTGCCAACTTAGCTTCATCATCCTCCCGAACATTAGCTCTCATCAAAGCCTTCTCAAGGTCCTTTTGATAATCTTCCACACTACGGTTGCCTTGAGTGAGATGTTGAAGCTTTTGAGCACACTCCCGATCATAGTAGCTAGGCACAAACCGCCCTCTCATGGCTCTCTTAAGCCCTTCCCAAGTTGAAATAGGATGTTGTCGGTTGGCGGCCCTTCTATAGTGCTCTTGCTCCCACCAAGTGAGAGCATAATCATGGAACTCAATCACAACCAACTTCAATGTGGTAGCATCACTATACCCCATCATGTCAACAACCCTTTCGGTTTTGGCCACCCAAGCTAGGAACTCTTCCGGATCACTTGTTCCATAAAAGGGTGGTATTTGAAGCTTCAAATTGTTGAGAGCTTGTTGATCTTGAGTTTGCCCTCTTCCTCCAAGGTTTCGATTGAAACCTCTATGATGTTGACCTCTTTCGGTTTCTTCTTCTTCTTCAATGTCTCTCTCAAGATAGGCCTTGGCTTGTGCCCTATCTTGAAAGACTCTCCTCTTTGCATTTGTCAAAACCGGTTCTTCAAAGTAATCATCATCATTGCTATCCGGAATATCTTGCATAATAGGACTCCTTCTTTGTTGATAAGGCTTGCTAAGTGGAGTTTGTTGTGCTTGCTTGTGCGAAGGGTCAAAGGTGGTGTGTGTGGTACCACCCATACCCCTAGAAGCGTCGGTTTCCTCATGTTGCCTTGAAGTAGAAGGTTGCTTGCCTTGAGCCACCTCAAGCTTGCTAAGCTTGGCTCCGAAGGTGGCTTCTTGTGCTTCCACATGATCAAATCTTTGGTTCATCATTTCCAATTGTTGGTTGATCTTGGCAAGAGCTTCATACAAACCAAGTTGTGAAGGATGAGGAGGAGATGGTGAATTGTTGGGTGAAGCCATACCTAAAAGCAAAGATTTTCTTTCTTTTGCAATTGAAGATACAAGTTAGCAAAACAACCTCTCCTCTCCCTTAGTGTTTCACTCTCACTCGTGTTTCACTCTTGATTCTCCACACAAGGTTTTCACAAGTTCTCTTAACTTGATCACACTCAACTTTAGATCAAATGCAAACACACAAGTAGAAGCAAACAATAATCTCTAGTAAAACCGAAATTTGCAATTCAAAAAGATAACTAGTTACTTGAAACTAGCTTTGGAGATTTCAAGGTGAGGTGGGGGTTGAAAGAAGTATGGTAGTGTTTTAGAAGAGGCCTTTGCAATCGCAAACACTTTTTGCTCAAGTTCATAAACAATTTTTGGATCAAAAGTACTATTCACTTGAGTTTTGATATGAACACTCAAGAACACATGAACTTGTTCATCATTTTCTCTTTCTTCAAACACTTTTCTTTTGCACTTTTTCACACAAGACAACAATCACTTCCAAATCCGAAATTACTCTCTTTTTTTATGCACTTTTCAAGAACAACATGAACAAACACATTCACAAGAATTCGGTTTCAACAAGGATCATTAACCGAAATTTTTCTTCAAGTTCTAGAAAGAATGACAAGGGTTTAACTTGAAGAAAATCAAACAAACAACATCATACCTCCAACAAGAATTTGGCTCTGATACCACTTGATATGATCACACAAGGAGGATGGTGATCAAGTTGCTTGAAGGACCTAGCTTGAAGGAGATGAACACCAACAATGTATGATAAATTTGGCCAAGAGAACCTCCTCACAACTTGTTGAGGCAATGCTCTTGAAATGCCTTGGGAAGAAGATGGAATCTAGCACCTCTTGATTACAAGATCAAGCAATACTAGATATTATGATTGAATCCTCTTGCATGGATCACAAAGGAGATGGAATGCAAGAAATGAGAACAAGAAAACCTTGAAATCCTCTTAAGAATTTCGGCCAAAGCCTTCTAGGGTTTTACAAAATATGTTCTCAATGTTACAATGGCTTCTAGTTTGCATAAATGGTGAGGGGATTGGTGGTAGACATGACTAGGGAACAAAGACCCTTGATTTAGGGGGGAGAGTCTCTAGGCAAGTGATGGATGTGAGGGGTTGAATTTCCCTCCCTTTTATTTTCCATAAACCATATAAATGAATTATGAATATCATTTATATGTTTTATGGAAACTAAAAGGTCTTTAAAAAATATGGAAATAATAGGAAAGTTGGTACACTACCCAAGCAATTGCGTCCTCGCATCACATCGAAGCAGACAGCTCCGCGAGTCTCGCCGGCGTGAGGACTTGCCCTCGCGGTTCCCGGCTCGCTGCGCGAGGTCTTGCTCTTTACGGCTCCCAGATCGCCTTCGCAGGTCTCACCCTCAAAGTCTCAAGAATCGCCTACGCGAGGTCTTACTCCTCGCAGTCTCAAGTATCGCCTGCGCCAGGTCTTACTCCTCGTAAATCTCAAGTATCGCCTGCGCGAGGTCTTACTCCTCGCGGTCTCCCGCCCGCCTTCGCAGTCTCACCCTCGCGGTCTCATATGCCTTCGCAGGTCTTGCCCTTGTGGCCTCACTCCCCTTCTCGAGAGCTCTCACGCCTTTACTGGCCCCGCTGCAAGGCCCTTGCACTGTGTTCGTGCGACCCTTACACCTTTATTGGCTTTGCTTTATCTGGGCCTTCGCCCTTCGCTGGCCTTCGCCGCTACTTGCACAATTAAAGGATAGGCCACTTGGTCATCTGACATTAAGCAACCAATGAGGAGGCCAGCACGAGCCTGAGTGATCTTCACCAGATTCATACGCTAGACATTCTCTGACAAGCGAATCACCTAAGGCAGTTTCTTTGAGATCTTCATCATCACAGCCGCCTTATCTCCAAAAGTCTAACAGACTTGTCTCACAGCCTGGCTAAAGCTTCAACTGGGGGAGGCTCCTCTTGGTATCACCCTATAAATAGGGTGATGTCCACCTTAAACTGGGCAAGCTACTACACCCCCCCACTCCTCTCTTGCTACGCGTCGAGTATTCTCTTTGTCTTCCACAGATTACTCGAACAGCAAGCTTGAGTCTTCAAGAACACCACCATCATCAACCATTCAACTGAGAGTCCGCACCTGCTTCAGGAACGCGACTATCACAAGTGTTTGGAAAGTCAACAATAATGGCTAGGGTTTCAAAAGTTGGAGGGAAAGGTTTGGCCGAGGCTCGGGTGACCGCCTGGCTTCAGTTTTGGGTCGCCTGGATTCTCGCCTGACTGGAGGGTTATCACTGTAGATGAGCTTGGGCGACCGCCTGACTTGAAGAGCTGGGTCGCCTGGTTCTCTCGCCTGACCTTGGGCGATCGCCTGGTTGGAAGGATTGGGCCGCCTGGAATCTCGCCTAGGTGGCGGGATATCACTGTAGATGAGGCTCAGGCGATCGCCTGATTGAAGGTTTGGGTCGCCTGGACCTTCGCCTGACCGGGCGACCGCCTGGATTCCTTCGCCTGAATGGGCGACCGCCTGATTCAGGGGTTGGGGTCGCCTGACCTTTCACCTGAAAGGATGGTGAGGGTGATGCTCTCCATGGTGTTGGGATGCTTCTTGTTACACCCCATCTTTTTCCGCAACAATTTCCGGTGGAAATCAACCGGTGATCGACAATTCACCATTTGGGATTGGAAAGAGACTTTGAAGGTATGTTTAATTACTAAGTATGAGTTTAATTTTTCAGTTCAAATTCATATTGTAGTGTGGGAGTGGTATGACGTAATTTGGTAAAGGTTCGCCGCAAGGTTGATCAAGAACATAAGTAAAAGGAGTGTATTGGAGAAGACAGTAATTTTTGGTCATTTTGTATTAAATACTGCTTGCAATTGGAAATCAGTTTGGGCATGAATATTTTTGTGAGCGTAGCCCCGAGTGTCTAGTTTAACCAGAATATTTCGGATCTTCGTTTGGACTTCTGTACAATTTTTAATAATTGTTTTAGTGAAGGAGAGTCAGTTGTGTCCGGGCGATCGCCTGATTAAGGAATAGGATCGCCTGGATTTCGCCCGGACGCGTGTTTCGTATATTTCTGGGCCAGGCGATCGCCTGTCTCAGAGGTTGGGTCGCCCGGATTTCGCCTGAGGCCTGCTATTTAAGTCGAATTTATCCGGATTCAACTCATTTTCGCCATTTTCTCTTCCAACTCTCTCCCAACTCTCTCCCAACTCGTTTTTGCACCAATCTAAGTGATTTTGGGCTTCTTGGTGCGTGGAAACGAAGGATTCGTGCGGGAATCACTACAAGAACATCGATTCAATAAGGTTTTCATTCCAACAACGCGTTGTGGGTGGATTCCGGAAATTGCCCAAGTTGTGAGGTTGGTATTTTCGTGATCTCTTGGTTTATTTGAGTTAGTAGTAGTGTTTCTATGTTGGATTAGAGATAGAAACACACTTTATATCACGAATTAAGCTTGAATCAAAGAAAATGGAAGTTAGGGTTCATCACCCGGAATGAACGAATTTTGGGGGAAAGTTAAATTGACCTCAAATTAGTGTTGTTGGGTAGTTTTGGAACAACATTAATACTTGGTAAAAGGTCCAACAATGGTTTGATCTATGAGCTAAGACAAAACTCATAGGTTTTTGGTGGAGTAATGAAGTGTGATATTTTGTTGAATTGAACCCAAATTGTTGTTATTGGGTATGTTTAGAGCAATGTTGATAAACTGGAACATTGTCCAAATATGCTCCGATTATATACGTAAGACAATGTTCATCCGGGTTATATGTTGGAACGGGGAAGTGTGTGTTTTGGATGGTTAAAGGGTTCAAGCATGTTTAGACAATGGAATTGAGCAACATTAAGTCTTGAAGTATGGTTCAATTATCAACGGATAATATGTTGTTAGATGGAAGTGTGATATGGAAAGTGTGTGATGTGTATAGGTGTTGTGGAAGGAGTTTCCGTGCTTTGATGCTTTCTTTGCTACCCTCTGCGTCATTATCTCGCTTTCGTTTCAAGGTAAGGGTTCGACCTACCTATATTATTGTAATGTAGGATGGTTGAGGCAAGTTTTGGGCCTCGGTCTCGACTTCGGTCTTAGGTCGGGAAAGTGGAGTCTCAAGGCTAGTCCCATGGTAGGAGTAACGTGCATGTGCACAGCTTTGCTTCGGTGTCGTGGTTCGTGCGTCGTGTGACCCGAACTAATCGGGATACGGCACAACGGATGGCGTTCGCATAGGGGACCAGTCCGAGATAGGGTTACAATCCCTTGAGGACCGTGACGGCCTATGGTTCGCATCATTCGGTATGATCTGCTCTGCTATATATGTCTAGTCGCATAACTGTCTCGTTATGGACTAGGGTCGCATAACCTGCCTCGTTATGGACTAGGGTCGCATAACCTATCTCGTTATGGACCGATGGATGCATGACCTGTCTCATCTTGATCCGTTACATTCTGTTTTGCCCTATATGTCTAGTCGCATAACTTTGTCTCGTTATGGACTAGGGTCGCATAACCTGTCTCGTTATGGACCAACGGACGCATGGCTTGTCTCGCCTTGGTCCGTTTCATATATGGGTTTTGGATGTTGTGCACACATCATATATTTCGCATATGTTCCGATCTGTATATTTGCTATCTGTATGTATATCTCGCTTCCGATCTGTCTTTGCAGGTTTGTCGGAAGAAACATCGTTACACGCCTAAGCTCTTACTGGGTTTTTCTTTAAGAAAAACTCACACCCCTTGCTTAACATTTTTCAGGAGATAAGGATTCTGGGCCAGCGGAGTAGGATTTCCGCAAGGCCGTTTGGTTTGCTATTTTGAGGGTTTAGCAGCATCTGGACTTTGGGTTCGGGCTCCTCGTCGGTTTCCTTATCCGATGCCCGATTTTTGTACGGTTAAACCTAAAGCCTGTAGACAGCTCTGTAGCATGATAGTCGTTTGGCATGTAGTTCTGAGATAACATGTCATTTTGGATTTGTCTGATCATCTGAATATTCTGAATATGGATATGCATATATATATGTTATGCGCTTGACTGATTGTATAAGTATGGTTATCTGTGTGGAAGCCTCTGTTCGGTAGTGAAAGAACAGACTTCCTTCTGATATTCTGATTATGGGTGGAGCCCATTGTTTCTGCCGTTATGATCTGTTTCTGTGCATGTGCTGTTATATTTGATCTGTTGTTAGAAAGGGACCTAATGGGTTAGTTAAAGGCCCGCGAAATAATCTCACATTAGCTGCACGACTATGGGGTCCCACCTTGCTCACCACCGCCCCACCGGCCGGCGAACGCTTGCCGCAGGGTCCGGAAGGTGTCTGACTGGGGATGTGGTGACACTTCTCCAATTGAATGCCCAAGTCTTGAAGTTTGTTGACCTGTTCTTGGTCCTCCTCCCGTTCCTCTCCTTGTGTCATGAATCTCATAAATGTTAGGAGCTTCTCTTGCATTCGCTTCAACCGAGCCCGAGTCAAATGTCCGTTGAGACCTTGGAAGGGACTAGGAACTTCTTGTGGTGGAGTTGGGTCGATGTCCACATTGCATTGGCATGATGTCCCGTAGCAAGTCTGACCCTCGTGGCGCCTGCCACACTGTCGGCAAACCGACATCTCTGTAGTGGGGGCCTTACCCTTGCCCCTGTCGAACATGCCTGACCTACTCGGTCCCCAATGTTGTCCTTGGCCCTGCTGGCCTGAAGACTTCGGGGCTGGGAAGATGTAGCTGTTGATCCGATCATCTCCGTCTCAGCAGTAAGGGCCTTCGAATGGCCTCATGATGAAAGAGATATTGAACGCTATCAGTGCTCTCTAATATGCGGACACAGGCCTCGATGAACCTCCTCGCCTTCTCCCGCTCGGAAGAATTGAAATGGGACATTAAGCCCGGAGTCCCATGTTCGAGTCCTGGGGAAGGCATGAAACTCGTAACCGGGTACGAGAAGTCCGTGAGTTAGGGATGCAGGGAACGCCAGTTGGACTGGTATGCCAACCTGGTCTCTAACACTTAAGTTCTTGAATAATTTTGTTAAAAGTTGATCACTCTTTTAGTTAAATTACCCCAGAACTAGAAGCGGAGTTTAGGCGGAAAGTCTAACCATTCTTAACTCTAACCTTAAGCTTTGATACCAAATTGTCACCCCACCGCCCTCGGAAGCTGGCGGAAGCGTCGTTGTTGCGGAAGCCGGAAGTATCAGTGGCGGGTGAATATGGATTTTCTCTTAAAAAGGTTGTGGACCCGAAACCCGTCCCTTAAAACATTTTCCTTCAGGTTTTAAGGTTAACACATGTTTGCAGTTTTTAAGACGTCTTACTAGTCCTAAACATGCACCCAAAACACGTTATTGGTTTTACAGAATATCGCGCGTGTGGAAAGCGTAAAATAAGAAATACAAGCGAAGGAGTTCTACCCTCTTCGTAGGGTCGGAAACTCCCCACGAATAATATACTGAGAACATAACATCAGAATAACCAATGTAACTAATATGCATACTACACCTACAAAGCCGAGCCATAAAGCGATTATACCTCGCTAACTCTGCTGCCATCGCTAAACATAAATAGGAGAAATTAACGCCGACTAAACACGTATTTAAACGAACAGATCACGAAAGGATCTAACGAGAAATAACCCCAAACTTAATCAAGTATACCTATCGTAATGAATGCGGAACGATCACTGCGGAGGTCTACTCCGCAGTCGCTTGCCACGATCCTAAAAATATTTAATATATGGGGATGAGTTCTCGAAAGAACCCGTAAGCGGGCAGGTACGATACCGGGAAAACTATTTTAAAAACATTTTTCCATGCATAAAAGGTTAGTATGCAATGAACTAGCATATAATACAACCCTAAGTATAAACAGGAATATGGTATGCAAATGTCATGATGCTCAGAAGTCCCATCGGACTGGTGGTACTTTCCCATACAGATGGTCCCCGACCACAGACAGCACCCTACGGCGGCTTGTTAAGCTCACGCCGATTATCGGGATCAGAACGCATGGTACCAGCGAGGGGTGATCTGCCCGTGAATCGAGAATAGTTATCGGCATAAAGCCGACTACGTAATGAAAATGGGTCCGTCGTTGACCCCCGATAAGCATATCCGATATAGCATGAGCCCAGAAAACCATAACAGAATGTGGATCCGTCATTGACCCCCGATAAACATGAACTCCAGAAATATCAATGAAACTTGCAAACCGCTATGTACCATGTGACTAGCCCCGGGAGTCACTGGGTGATGTGATCACACCGGGGGTGTATGATCACAAGCTCGGATCTAGCTCGATGGAGGCGGTTGCCAGCGAAAGGGAAACGAAAAACAGAGGAGGAAACGAAAAACACAAAGCTTAGCCAAGGGAACCTCCTCACTACGAGGTGAGGCAATGCCCTTGAAAATGCCTGGGAAAGGAAAATGGGACCTAGAACCTTTTGACTACGAGATCAAACAATGCTAGGTATTATATTGGATCCTCTTGCAATGGATCACTAATGGATTGGTGGAGCAAGATTTGAGACCCAAGAAGAACAGTATGGCCGATTCACGGCGGATATGTGTTCTTACAATATATGAGTTCTAGGGTTTACAATGGTTACAAGTTCTTTATATAGAAGGAAAAATGGTAAAGGGAAAATAAAGAGTGACTTGACAGGGAACCATCTTCCCGATTTAGGGTAGGCGAAATGAGAGGTGGCAGATGATGTGACCTTGTAGGCTACTGCTCTAGCGGCGTCCATTTCCCTGCACTGAAATTGGCGGGAAATGGGAGGAAGGCCCTCTACATAAGTGGAAGGGTTCGCCTGACTTGCGTAGGGAGGCTCCTTCTGGTTGGCGAACACCTGGGGCTTCACTGGCATCTGAAAGTGTGGCACAAGGCCTTCGCCGATGACCATGGGCTCGCGGGAAGAACCATGGGTTCGCAAAGGGACCATGGATCCGCGGGATATGCCATGGGGTCGCAAGGGGCCATGGGTTCGCCAATGGTCATGAGTTCGCCATAAGGTCCATGGGTTCGCCAAGGGCCATGGCCTCGCCAAGGGGTCTTCGCAAACACGGTCTCGTCTTGGAACTTGGCCTTAGCTTGGAGGAGGCGTTCAAGGTCCTCTCCTGGAGATCCGCCAAGTGTGGCTTCGCTTTTGGGCCTCACCGGCACTTAGAGGGTCGCTTCTTCTTCATCTGAGCCTTCGCCAAGGCTCCTTTAGACCCTCTGGAGGATTGGTTCCCTTTTATCACAAAAATGGGGCTGATGTCCACATCATACCCTCCTCTTCGAAGAATCCGTCCTCGGATTCATAAGGAAGTTATCCCTACAAATCTTAAGACACCACAGCAAACTTGAAGAGGTATTAGGGGTTAGTGGACCAAAACAATGCAGATGTGCCTGAACCAAATGTTGGAACATAAGGGTTCCAATATGCATGATGATAAAGAATAAAAGTTTAAATGAATTTATGATACACTTCCAATCACTTGGACAAAGGGGCATAATGTGAGGATGCCCTCGGCTTACTACATACATGGCTAGGTGATGGGCATTCTTATACTCGAAACATATGGTACCTAGCTCATGGGTAGTAAACAAGGGGGCACTAAGTTGGGGCAAGATGAACAATCCGCTCTTTCTTGCTCCTGTGCCATGAAAGCACACAAGTGCCCTATGTCTAAAGCCTTCTTGTTGGCCGAAAACAAATTTAACAAAATAGCATGCAACTTCAACATGATTTTCAAAACTAGAATTCATGGCATGCTTATTTCCAAACAAATCATTTTTACAGGGGCCGGGGTCATGTATGAGCCTTACCCTAGCATGTTTTCCTATCGTTCGCATCATGCACAACCCATTCATTTTCATCTCATAGGCTCGGGTTGGTTCATCTAATTTAGCGCATGGCATGATCATGGTTCCATCATTACTCACATCATAAATGTATGTGTGCTTCCTAGCTAAAATAGGCATGCACCTATCATTCCTAGCACAAATTATTTCATGATCACAACATTTCAAAATTTCATCACTAAGATGAAATGGTATGTTACCTCTCCCCAAGTTAGGGGAGGGAGGATCCTCATCCGAAGTCAAGGCTTCTTCTTCCTTTTGTAGACAACCCAAGGTTTCTTTGTCTTCAATCCCTTCCGCAATCAAAGAAGAACAATAATCATTAGGAGATTTAAGCGTTAGTCCTTCATTGATCTCGGTTAAAAGCTTGGGTGTTTCACTCTCTTCACTTTTTGGCTTCAAGAGCTCTTTTCTTTCTCTTCTCTCTCTCTCTCTCTCTCTCTCTTTTCTCACTCTCATACCATTCTTTCACAAGACCTTCCACTTGTGAGACTTCCTTTCTTATTTCCTTGAAATCTTTTCTCAGCTCTTCGAAATCGGCTCTAATTTCTCCAGTGAGATTTCCTAAAGGGATTAGTTCACAAGGAGGATTCGGGTTCGCACTTGGAGAAGGGGGTGAGTAGGCTCGTGAAGGTGTGGCATTACTTTCGGGTGTTACGGTGGGGTAGTATGTGGGACTCCGAAAGGAGCTATGAGTGGTGGGAGGTCTCGACCGATGGGTATGGGTTGGGGCCAAGTGTGCTGTGGGGGTTTGGGTGCCATACCACCGCCTCATCACACTTTTCAAGCGGTCCCAAGAGGTATGAATTCTAACCCTCGATCGCTCCTCTTTGTGGCGTATTCACACCACCAATACCAAGCTTCACCTCTTAGCATCTCAATAGCTATGTCAAGCTTCTCAAGTCAATTAGCACCACTTTTGGCAAAGAATGCCTCAAGATGGTGTTCCCATGATTCGAACCCGAAAGGGTCATCATCCCCTCGAAACTTAAGGGTTCGCGCCATTTGTATCCCTACACACTTAAACAATAATGTAAGTACCAAGTACCACTCATTTCCTCACGTGTATGGTTGGCCTCTCGTTTGTGTTTAGGGACACACTCAGTACCACTCCTCTCTCGTGTTTAGAATACAATGGTTCTCACAAGTCTCAGAAACTTAACCACCAATCTTCGATTAAGATCAAATATAAACACGCAAAGAATATCCAATGAAATCTTAGCAATGTCCGAAACAAGTAAAGCATAAAGTTCTAGTTACTTGAAACTAGCTCTTGAATGATTTTAGGTGGATGGTGGTTGAAAGAAGTTTAGGAGTGACATAGAAAAGGCTTTTCACCAATATAAACACTATAAGTTCAGGTTTTGAATCTATTTTTGATCTGTGAGTACTTTTCACTTGAGTTTCGTGATGAACTCTCCAAGAGCACTTATGAACTTTTCCCAGAATTTATGAACTGGTTTAAATTTTTCTTTTCTGCAAACTCTTGTTCTTTTGCACACAGGGAAACTCTTTTCCTTTTCAAATCAACATTACTCACAGTTTCATAAACCTTTCAAGAACTTCAAACAAGGATAACAACTATTTGGTTTCTCTCAAGAGATCATTAACCGAAAACTTTTATTCAAGTTTCGAATGAAAACAAAGGTTTTAACTTGAAGAAAATCACACAAGCAACACGGTACGATACGATACCTCCAGCAAGCGCTTTGGCTCTGATACCAACTGATGTGATCACACCGGGGGTGTATGATCACGAGCTCGGATCTAGCTCGATGGAGGCGGTTTTCCAAAAAAGGGAAACGAAAACAGAGGAGGAAACGAAGAACACAAAGTCGGCCAAGGGAACCTCCTCACTACGAGGTGAGGCAATGCCCTTGAAAATGCCTGGTGGTACACTACCCAAGCAATCGCGCCCTCGCGCTTTATCAGAATCATACGAGGCCTTGGGAGAGGTCTCATCCTTGTGGTCTCCAGAATCGCCTTCGCAAGGTCTCATCCTTGTGGTCTCCAGACGCCTTCGCAAGGTCTCATCCTTGTGGTCTCCAAGACGCTCGCGCGAGGTCTCGCCTCGCGGGCCCCAAGTCTCGCATGGGCGATGTCTCACACTCACCTTTGCGTCTCTCGGGGCCTTCGCGGCTACCCTCGCAGCCTCGTGTCTCGCCTTTGTGATCTCACTCGCCTCCATGGGTCTTACTCCTGGGCCTCAGCCGCCTTCGCGAGGACTCTCCCGCCTATGCCGGCCCCGCCTGATAGGACTCTTACACCTGTGTTCGTGCAAACCTCACTCCTTATTTGGCTATATTCTATCTCGGGCCTTCGCCTTACAGCCTTCGCCCGCCACTTGCTCCACTTGGAGATTGACCACTTGGTCGTCCCGACATCAACCGCCAATAAGGAGGGCAGCACGAGCCTCGGGAGATCTTCACCAGATTTATACGCCGACATTCCTCGACAAGTGAATCACCTAAGGCGGTTTGCTGAGATCTTCATCATCACAGCCGCCTTATCTCCAATCGGGCCCGACACAGACTTATCTCAACAGCCTGCCTAAGGGCTTCAACCTGGGAGGCTCTTCTCCCGGCATCACTCTATAAATAGGGTGATGTCCACCCTAAATCGGGTAAGCTACTACACGCCCCCACTCCCCTCTTGCTACTTCGAGTATTCTCCTATCTTTTACAGATTACTCAACAAAGAAGCTTGGAGTCTCAAGAACATCATCTTCTCCACCACATCAACCGAGAGTCCGGGCCTTCCTTAGAACGAGACTATCAGTTTGGCGCCGTCTGTGGGAACGAAAGTTCTTGCTATAAACCCATATTACAAACCACAAGCAATAAGTCATGCCAACCACCCGGAGTGCCAACAGAATAGCCGCCGTGGGAGGAGGAATCCTCCCGGGACAAGTACGAACAATGACCCACCATCGGAGCCATCCCCGAACCACGTTCCCCCACAACGGGGAGAACTCTCTATTCACTCAACAGAGGAAAGCTCCTCCCACGTTGCCCGTAACATGCCTCAGGAGCGAAACACCCCACCTCCAAACACCCTCCAACGGACTCGATCCGGCCGCCCCGCAAACGATCACCGAGGCGGTTGCTTTCAACTTACGTGAAACTCTCGCCACCACTCTTCGGGCGTTCGATAGCGTTGAACGCTGCGGACTAATCAGCCAACGCCAGCCTACTCCTCCTCAAAGCAAGTAAGTAACCCCGATCCTTCTTCGTCATTACTTATCGCGCTTACTAGACGATTAGAGGAAGTGGAAAAAGAGATGAAAGGGCCAGTGTCCATAATATCTCCGTGATGGGTCCTGACCACCTGACTCCAACCTTTACTCGCAGGGTTTTAGAAACCCCTCTTCCGACTGGGCCAGCCTAAGCCGGACGCCTATGATGGCCTGTCGACTCGATATCCATCTCCAGCCACATGCTTCCGCAATGGCAATAGCAAGGGCGGACGACAACACGCTCGTAGAGCTTTCAGCTCCACACTTACCGGGGCCGCCAACCGGTACACCACTCTCCGGGACAAACGGTTTGATTCCTTCGAGGAGCTATCCCGCAATTTCTCCAACCATTTTGTGGTATCCAAACCACCTCCTAAAACGGCAGGGCACCTTCTTAAGATACGGCGTAAAAGGATGAACCCTCGAGAATATATTCAACGCCTGTGCCGAGTCTATCCAGTCCCTAACTGGGAGAAGAAGCTCGCCGCTTGCAGCTATCCAAGGCCTCCGCTGGGAGTCACTTTTCTTTGTGGATGTCCACACTAACCCGCCCACCAATATGGAACAATTCTTAAGTACAGCGTCGCGGTTCATGAATACGGAAGAGGTCACTCGACCACTCGCCAGAGCCGCCACGGCGGACGCCAAGGGACAACCCTCGCGACCGGACCCTAGGTCTCAAAGGCAGTACCCCACGCCCCCCAGTAGGGAGAGGGCATACATTTCTCTTCCCCCGCTGAGGGAATCTCGTACCAACATCCTCCATGCCTTGGAACAAAAGAGGGCGGTCCCCACTTGGCCCCGCCCCCTCTCCCAGGAAATAACAAGGCAAAGCAACAAGTTTTGCCGCTATCACCGTGACAAAGGTCACGACACTGAGGACTGTTTTGAGCTCAAGCGTATGATTGGAGAAATGCTGGCTCAAGGCAAGCTCAGGGAGTACTTGCTCCAAACTGAGGAGGGCCGTAGAAGAGAAGGTAACCGTGAAGGGCGCCGGCCAGAGGACCGCCGGCGGGGGCGCTCCCAACAAAACCCAGGTCAGGAGAATCTGGTTCAGGTCCCCCCGGCAAGGGGACATATCGGCTAAATCACACAGTGTTAATGCGCTTCGGCAAGAAGCCGTCCTATGAGGCAGATCTACCAGATAGACAACTCCTCTACTCGCTTTTGCATCGCAGCGATGGCACCTCTCGTGGCAATACCGCACGCTGACCCCTTGGTTATCACCGCCCGTAGACGGGATGGGACGTCGATAGAATCTACATGGATACGGGGGCGAATGCCAACGTAATCTACAAGCACACCTTGGTTGAGGCAAAGGTGCCTTTGTCACAAATTCAGCCCGCGAAGGGCGCCACCTTTGGAATAGGACGGGATGAAATCCCAACCTTGGGGTCGATCACCCTGCCCTACATGATGATGGGAACCACCAAGGAGAAAAAGCAGGTATGTCATTCAAGCTATGTGGACTTTATTGTCCTGGATCTCCTACGCCATATAACGCCATCATCGGGCGACATACTCAAACCGAGTTCCATGTCCGCCGTGATGTGCGAACTCGACTCTAGTTTTTCACATCGCGGCCGGGATGCCTATATCTTTGTCAACTGTAATGTGGCCAGAGGCAATTATGTCTCGCCTCGCCGGCCCCCACAGCCTTCCCGGCCATCCGAGCCTAAGAGGAAGGCACCCGCAGAGGAAGCTGGTCCTGTGGGCGAAACCGCCCGACTTGTCTCGGAACCTTTGAAGAAGTTGAGATCTCTCCCGGAAGAAGTTCCGGTGGGAAAGGACCTCGAGGAAAAGATCAGCAGCGCCATCCATCTCCTCCATGCCAACAAAGTGATGTCTTCGCATGGAGCTCGAGGACCTACCAGGAGTTGATCCCGCTGTTATTTCTCACAAGTTAAGTGTACTCCCGGCTTTAGCCCGGTTAGACAGAAAACAAGGGGCATGGCCTCGACCGTAAGTGACTTTGTACGCACCGAAGTGCAGAAATTGCTTAAGGCAAATATAATCAAGGAAGTTCACTACTCTGAATGGGTTGCGAATATTGTCCTCGCCGATAAAGAGGGCGGACAGTGGCGACTTTGCGTGGACTACAAGGGGGTTAATAGGGCCTGCCCAAGGGACCCCTATCCTTTACCATCCATTGACCAACTGGTTGACTCAACCGTTCATCACTCGGTTTTTTCTTTTCTCGATGCTTATAGCGGGTACCACCAAGTCTTTATGGACCCGGAGGACGCGGTAAAACCGCTTTACTATCGGGCGAAGCCGTATATCATTATATCGAATGCCCTTCGCTTAAAAATGCGGGGCTACCTTCCAAAGGCTTGTAAATCAAGTCTTCGCAGCCGATTGGCCGAAATCTTGAAGCTTATGTGGATGACATTGTGGTCAAAAGCAAGGCCGCCCCAACCCATCTCACAGACTTGAGGGAAACATT
This sequence comes from Stellera chamaejasme, assembly GCA_024586325.1. Taxonomy (NCBI): domain Eukaryota; kingdom Viridiplantae; phylum Streptophyta; class Magnoliopsida; order Malvales; family Thymelaeaceae; genus Stellera; species Stellera chamaejasme. The sequence goes on from CM044979.1 coordinate 19,453,522, forward strand.
CGACAACTTCCGCAAATACAATATGCGATTAAATCCAAAGAAGTGTATCTTCGGCGTGGGCGAAGGGAAGTTCCTGGGATACCAAATCTCCAAAGGAGGAATCCATGCAAATCCCAAAAAGATTGAAGCAATCACCACCTTGCGCACCCCTAGGGGGCTCAAGGAAGTCCAACAGCTGGCAGGAAAGATAGTGGCCTTTGGACGATTCTGCCTCTAAACTAAGTGATCGCCGCAAACCTTTCTTCGATCGATTCGCAAGAAAAAGCTTGCAAATGGACGGAGGAGTGTCGGGAGGCATATGCCTCCATCAAACGACACCTGCAAGAACTACCGGCACTCAAGTGCCCTAGGCCGTGCGATGACCTGGTCCTTTACCTCGCCACCTCGTAAAGAAGTGTCGCTCGTCCTTATTAAGGAAGAAGCCGCCAAGCAATGGCCGGTCTATTACACCAGCCACACTCTCCAAGATACGTAAACAAGGTATCCTCCTCCAAAAGGCTATATTGTCCCTTGTATATGCAGCAAGGAAGCTCAAGCCCTATTTCCAAGGGCACACTATTATAGTCCGAACGGACTTGCCAATTCAGACATCCTCAGCGCCCGAACATTCAGTGGCGCCGCCAAGTGGTGCATCGAACTTGGCGGCTTTAACATCAATTATGAGCCCAGAAAGGCAATTAAGGGCCAGTGCCCTCGCCGACTTTATTGCGGAATTCTCAAATGCTGATGTACTCGGCCCCCGAGCAGGCTCCCACTCCTCGTCCCACTCCTCCCGAATGGGACTTATTTGTGGATGGCTCATCCAAACTCGATCCCCGCAGGGGTGTGTATCTACGTGGACCCCTAGGTATGGAAGTATTCCTTCGTGTCTCTTTTCAATTTCAAGTAACTAACAATGTTGCGTAATATGAGGCCCTCGCCGCCGGGCTGAAACTCGCCACAAGGGCAGGCATTCGCCGCCTCCATGTCCACAATGACTCGCACTGGTGATTCACTGTGTTCAAGGGTGCGCCGAGTGCAAGGACGCCACCCCGATCAAATACCTTAAGTTGGTAAACACCCTACGAACCGACTTTGAAGAAGTCATCTTTATACATGTTCCTCGCTCAAAACACTACAGCAGATATGCTATCAAAGGGAAAGACTCCTCTACCACAGCCACTCTGACCAGTCCTTCCATCACGGAAGGTATTGATATTGCCTCTCTAGCAACGCATGATCCAGTCACAGACTGGAGAAACCCTATCATTGCTGCGCTAAAAGCCAGCACCACAGATCTCCAAGTTCGCAAGCAAGCCCTCCGCTTCGTCCTCATTGATGACCAATTATGGCATCACGGGTTTGCGGCGCCTCTACAACGGTGCCTTAGCACCCTTGAGGGACGCTCTGTCTTGGACACTCTCCACCAAGGCAATTGTGGCGCTCACATCGCTGCGGAGGCGCTTGCCCACAAAGCCCTCCGTCAAGGGTACTACCGGCCTACCTTGAAAAAGGACGCCGCCGCACTGTCAAAACGTGCCACCAAGCAAATCAATTCTCGCATCCAGCGGCTACCATCCACGGAATCTCCAAAGATCGACAAATCCAAAGGTTTTCGCCTGTGGGGCCTCGACCTCATTGGTCCAATGCCGACCGCCTGTGCCGCACCGCTTCGTGTTGTAGCAGCTTGATTATTTTTCTAAATGGGTCGAGGTAGAACCCTGGTCTCCATCACTTCCGCCAAGATTATCAAGTTTCTTTGGAAGAATCTTGTCTGCCGGCACGGCAGCCCTCGTGCTATTATTACGTATAATGGCACTCGGGCCGCCACCACAGTGTCCAACAATGGGCACAGGACAATAATGTCCGCATGCTTTTGCCCGGTGGCACACCCCGCCTAATGGGCAGGTTGAGGTCACCAACCGAACCTCAAGGAAGGCCTCAAGAAACGCTCGGATGGGGCCAAGGGCCGCTGGGTAGATGAACTCCCAAGTGTCTTATGGGACTATCGCACCACAACGCGAACCCCCACAGGAGAGACGCCTTTCTCTCTAGTATACGGCGCAGATGCGCTCCTACCTATTGAGGTAGACCTCCCTACAATCCGTATGATCAACTTCACCGACGAAGCCAATGCTCAAGGGCTCCGTGCCAAACTCGACTTAATTGAAGAATTGCGCAAGGTGCTCGCCGCATGACCGCCCTCAAACAGAGGCTCGGTCTTCATCATAATTCCCGGTCAAACCCAAGGTACGCAACAAGGAGGCCTTGCCTTACTTAAATCGCCCTCACCGCCGCGACCCCTGCTGTGGTGTCTCGCGACCCAACCGGGACGGGCCTTATATTGTTCATAAACAAGTCCGCCTGTGAGTCTATGAACTACAAGACCATGATGGTCGCCTCGCTCCCCGCAACTTTCATGCGGATGACTTGCGCCATATTACGTGTAAGTCCTTAGTCTCACAAATTCAATAAAATACATATGTATTTCCTCCGTCTTACAGCTTACATAGCATTTCGAATGCCCTCTTCACCGCCTCTCGTACTCCGGCCGGTCGATCGGCCGCTCGCCTGAGTTATGGCATCGACCTTGTCGTCTCACTTCTCCACACAGTGGTGCGGGTCTCACTCCCAACCGACCTTCAACTCGCCCCGCCCCAAGGGTAATCCCTTGCGCCGCGGAAGGGTAACCCCTTTGGCTCCTTCAGAAGGTCTATGTGTAAGTCGCCCTCGCACGCCACAGCAGACCTTCCGTCCGGACTTCTCCACACAGTGGTCATGGGTCTCACTCCCAACCGACCTTCAACTCGCCCCGCCCCAAGGGTAATCCCCTTGCGCTGCGGAAGGGTAACCCCTTTGGCTCCTTCAGAAGGTCTATGTGTAAGTCGTCCTCGCACGCCACAGCAGACCTTCCGTCCGGACTTCTCCACACAGGTGGTTGCGGGTCTCACTCCCCAACCGACCTTCAACTCGCCCCGCCCCAAGGGTAATCCCCTTGCGCTGCGGAAGGGTAACCCCTTTTGGCTCCTTCAGAAGGTCTATGTGTAAGTCGCCCTCGCACGCCACAGCAGACCTTCCGTCCGGACTTCTCCACACAGTGGTCATGGGTCTCACTCCCCAACCGACCTTCAACTCGCCCCGCCCCAAGGGTAATCCTTGCGCTGCGGAAGGGTAACCCCCTTTGGCTCCTTCAGAAGGTCTATGTGTAAGTCGCCCTCGCACGCCACAGCAGACCTTCCGTCCGGATTCTCCACACAGTGGTCATGGGTCTCACTCCCAACCGACCTTCAACTCGCCCCGCCCCAAGGGTAATCCCCTTGCGCTGCGGAAGGGTAACCCCTTTGGCTCCTTCAGAAGGTCTATGTGTAAGTCGCCCTCGCACGCCACAGCAGACCTTCCGTCCGGACTTCTCCACACAGTGGTTGCGGGTCTCACTCCCAACCGACCTTCAACTCGCCCGCCCCAAGGGTAATCCCCTTGCGCCGCGGAAGGGTAACCCCCTTTGGCTCCTTCAGAAGGTCTATGTGTAAGTCGCCCTCGCACGCCACAGCAGACCTTCCGTCCGACTTCTCCACACAGTGGTTGCGGGTCTCACTCCCAACCGACCTTCAACTCGCCCCGCCCCAAGGGTAATCCCCTTGCGCCGCGGAAGGGTAACCCCTTTGGCTCCTTCAGAAGGTCTATGTGTAAGTCGTCCTCGCACGCCACAGCAGACCTTCCTCCGACTTCTCCACAGATGGTTGCGGGTCTCACTCCCAACCGACCTTCAACTCGCCCGCCCCCAGGGTAATCCCCTTGCGCTACGATAGGGTAACCCCCTTTTCGGCTCCTTCAGGAAGGTCTCTGTTTAAGTCGCCCTCGAACGCCTCAGCAGACCTTCCGCAAGGGCTCCCCAAACACAGCAGTGGGTCTTCCCCCCCAGACCCTCAGATGGTTCTCCACTTGTCTCAACAAGCGTCCTACTGCCTTCGCCACGCACGCGACTTCAGGCTCTAAGCTGAGCCTTTTTCACTGCATGCTTATCGTATAAATGATGGGCAAGCTACAGGGGTCTTCTACTTGGTACACAGTCCACTACCCAAGGGCTTACTCCCTAAACAGGCCCTGAACTTATCTCAAAAAGTGGTCTCCATCACAGTGGCTCAACAAGTAAATCCACAAGTCATTTGGAATGACTCATGTGGCTCCGCCATTACGGATCTTGAAGTGCCTCGTCACTATAAACTTAAAACTGAGTCTCCGGCTCCTTGATAAGTAGTCCCTGTGGCTTCGCCTTCGCGAACCCCGGAAGGACATCTCTCCATGAGACAGGACTTAGCCTATGGTTATTAAACTAAGCTAACGTATTCTACTGTGGCTATCGCGAGTTAAAGCGAATCTACAAAACAGTGAAGGTAAAAGGAAGTTTTACTTCATCTATTGTTCCCAAAAATGTGTGAATGCAGGTCTTTATACAAAATAGGGGGCATCCACATGTTGGAGCCTCCACCCTAGTCCGTAAGGGCATACTGTGCATCGCCCATCTTCCTTCCCCGCTCCCCATCAAGCAGCGCCTACCGTTGGCTCATGGGTGTTAGCAGATCCGTAATCCCAAGATCTAGAGATGGAAACGCCTTCTCCACTTGGAAGCGGCATCGCAGCCAGCCCTCCTCATAGGCCTCGCGCCCGCTCGCCTGTGGCTTGATCTCGCCAAGCTTCTCCACTCGCCGAGGCATCCGCTCGTGGATGGGCACCTTGATGGAGGAAGAGGACTCGTGATCCTCACCTTCAAAGGAGGGAAGGCCCAAAGCCTTCTCCATCTCCCACACCGAGGCCATTGCCTTCTCCTGTGCCGTGGCGACCTCCGTGCGTGCCTTCGTGGCAACCTCGCAGCAAGCCTGCCCTCCTCCACCTTCTTCTCCGCCGCTTGAGCTCGGACAATGGCTTGGCGCCGCCTCCTCGCCGCGGCCTCGCCGCTCAACTTGGGCCTTCGCCAATGCAAGGGCGGCTTTGGTTTCGCCTCCAAGGAAAGGAGGGACTCCTTCAAGACAGCATTTTCAAGCCGCTTGGCTTCTAGCATTGTTACTCGCTGAAGAAAGCGTTGCTTCGCAACATCAAGTAAGCAGGCCTGCTCCCACCGGTATCGCATGCTGTGTGCCCGCTCTTGGTTGCCATAATCGCACCAACTCTCTAGTTGGGCCACCCGCTTGGCGTGCTCCTCCTTAAGCTCCTCCTCCCTCCTCTTTGAGGACTCCAGCTCCCTCCTGAGAGAGGCAATCTCTGATATCTGGGCGTCGTCCCGCCTGTTGGCATACTTCAGGAAGTCATGCCATTGCTCAGCAGCAGCATGACCTTTGACAGCCGCCTGCATCCCAATACTATTAAAGCAGAAGCGGAAAAAGGCTAAACTAAACTTATACATAAAGACCAGAGGCTGTCTTACCTGCAGACTTTGTTGAGCTGCCTCCCTCATGAATTCGGCAGGGGAGTCCAGGCTCCGCCGGTCACCTCCTCGCCATAGGGGTGCGCAGCCCTCCAGCAGGATTGGAGGGTTTGCTCCTCCCCGCAGCAGTGAACTGCTATTCCTCGTGAGGAAGACCGGATCCCATGCATCTTTCAGAGCCTCCTTGCTCCTCGTACACCCCGAGTCCGGTCCGGTGCCTCGACTCTCGTGAGGTCTCGGCCTCGACCACTTGGGGGCCGACTTGGCAGCAACGCGCCTCCGCTCCAAATAGTGGGACCAGACTCCGGTCTTCTCAAGGACCTCGCTCCCGGTCCCCAAATCGGCAGGGATCTCTCGTAAGGACCCCTTGGTCCACAAGAGCCTCACAGGACCGGCCCTTGGCTCGAAGGGCCCACGCCTACAAAGGATGGGCATCAAGCAACTAGGAAGCGTAAGTATGGACTCAAAAACAAAGAAAGTATCACAAAATCAAAAAGACTTACCGGCGTAAGGACGCCCTAACCACCGACTTCCACTGATCACTGGAAGGTTGGGCAATCTCCCAACCACTTGTCCTCGCAGAGGACCGTGTTACTGCACCCTTCCTCCGGGGCCTCACTACTAGAAGAGGAAGAAGTCTCCTCAACCACCGTGATCCTCTTCCCTTTGTTGCAGGGGCCCCCACCCCGAAGGGGCCTCTACAGTGATCCTCCTGAAGGAATGGCTGCAGGATCTCCCCCGCATTAGTGGTCTCCGCCTCCTCCATGGGAATGACGGGTACCTCCCGCTGGCCAGACTCCCAATGGCCTTTGCAGCCTGGTTGCCCCTCCTTCTCATAGAGATCGTGATGTTGGCCGCCGACATCTTACCCTTGGGAGGAGGCACTCTTCCTCCGGTGATGATCTCGCCGCGACCACATGACCGGGCAAGTCTTCACCTTGAATTGGTGAAGGGCTCGAAGAGCCCAGATACAAAGGCCTCAGCAGCGGCCTCCTCGTAAGAAATGGGCTGCACCACCGAGATGGGCACAGCCTCTCATGGGAGCAGCGCTATCCGCTCGCGCTCCTTCCGGGCCCTCTCGCAGAAGGCACGACCTCTTCAACAAAGTGAGAGGCACTTCAAACTCCGCCCTTCTGGCTTCTTCAGCCAGGGGCTCCCCACTGGAAACTTCTGCCCCAGCGGGCTCCCTGGCCTCTTCAGCTGAAATGGCCGGAATAGGACCCTCTTCCCCAAAGAGCTCCCCGGCCTCTTCGCTTAAAATAACCGGAGTAGGCCCTCTGCTCCAAAGCAGGATTCTCAGCCTCCCCCAGCCGGCCCTTCAGCCTGTGGTCCCCGCACCGGCAGGGGCTCTCTTCTTCAGCCGCGTGGCAGCCACTTTCCTCTTTTTCTTCTCCGGCCGAGAAGCCATCAAGGCTTGATACCAGCCCTCTTTTTGGACAGTTTGGGGACAATGGGTCCCAACACCTTGACCGCCATGGCAGGGCGTCTTCCTCAAGTGCACATGCCAGTGCACTCGCTGGGCGATGCGCATGGATGCTTTCTTACCCCGGGCTTCGCTGCACTCGCAACGGCATCCGCAGACAAAGAGGGACTTTGCACTGTGTTCTACTGCACTCTTACAAAATTACAAGATATTAGTATGTATGCGCAGCGTATTTTGGGCGCCGCTAGAGCAGCGAAGAAAGAATCTATCATTGTCCCACGGTGGACGGAGCCCATCCTCGTATGGCGGGGGCATCCGGGGTCCAAAGACGAAACCCGTGCTAATCCCAGCCCACCTTAGGTGGTCTCGCCCACTGGGCAGCCGAGAAGGGGAAGAACGCCGCATGCGCTCCTCGAAAGGACATCGTCCAACCACCCCAGCAGCTTGAACGTATGCCTGCCACCGCACTCCCCGTGAGTCAAGACAGCCTCCGCGCAATGCTTTGCACGGATTGTCGCGCCCTCGCCACGGGAAAGTCCCATGTGCCTTCGCGGCAAGAAGAAAAAGGATCCGTGCGCTTGTGGTAGGATCTGGGCGCAGCGGTGAAGGAGATGGAGTGGTTACCTCCAACATTTATGGGAGTGACGAGAAGAACGCACCCCACTCTCGCTCCAACCGATAAAAACGGTTGAACACATCGGCGAATGGCTTCACGCCGCCATGTGGCAAAGCGACAATGAAGCCCGCAATACTCGTGAAAGTATTGGGCGCCAACCGAGTTGGGGCATTCCCAATCAGCACAGAGATCTTGCACTGGGCCATGGAAAGGGGTACTGTAATCCCGCCGCAAGCCGCGCTGTGCAGCACAAGACCCGGTTCTCCTTGTTCTCCTCGGTAACGGGCCAACCCATCGCCCGACAAACACCCGCACGGGATGCGTATACCGGCGTTTTCTCCACGGGCCGAAGGCCCCCACCATTTCCTCGGTGAATTCTCTCGAACTTCACCGTGGTCTTCTCGAGAGGAGCGACCACCGGGCGAACAGCTTCCTTGGAATCCATCTCTACAAAAAGAAGAACAGACAGCATATAAATCGAAACAGCCCAAAGAAAGGCATTTCGTCAAGCGCCAAGTGCGCCAGAGAACTTGAAGCACTCGGTGTGCGGGAAGAAAAACTTACCCGATTTGTTAAACAAAGTGAGCAAGAACGGACGGAGCGGTTGGCAAATGAACAGCTTGACCGGCGGAATCTCAAACGAAAAGGAGGAACCACCGCAAATCACCTCTCAACCGCCGATGAAATAGCCAAGAAACGCAAGAATGCGAAAGGGTTACTCGTAATGAGCGAACAAATGCAAGAGTGGAGAAGAAAGGTTTCAATCTTCTCGCACGCTTTTATAAGCCCGCCAAAATGAAAAAGCGCTTTTAAGCGTGAATGACTCAAACGCCACGTGCCAAAGATCCAGCGGTTATCAAACCTCTCCCCGCCGCACAAAGAAGAAACGCTTTTACAAAGCGTAATCGACTCTACGGCGCCACGTGTAAGGCCCCATAACGGTCAAGAAACCTCTCCTCTTCCTTTATCTCTCCCGCATTAAATGCTGAAGGGACTCTTCGCTGCCTTCACAATCAAACGGTCCGCAAACGCCCGAGCGCCTTCGCCAACTCCAAAGACTTGAATTTGAACAGCAGTACGGACCCCGCCCATACTCGCCTTCGTGAGGAGGCATCTTGGTACACTACCCAAGCAAATGCCCCCCTCCTCAGAAACTCACAAGGATCATGAAGGATCCAACACAGAATATCAGACCATAAAAGGTCATCGCGCTCCACACAAGCTCAGTTCTGTGACTGCTACTGCCCTCAAACATGGTATCTTCACTTATGACTACTACATCGGTCCTCAAAGAAAGTACTTCAAAAACGGAGTACATGTGACCTCGCCCATACTCCGCTCTCGTGAGGAGGCATCTTGGTACACTACCCAAGCAATCGCGCCTCGCGTTACATCGAATCATACGAGGCCTTTGGAGAGGTCTCATCCTTGTGGTCTCCAGAAGACGCTTCGCAAGGTCTCATCCTTGTGGTCTCCAGACGCTTCGCAAGGTCTCATCCTTGTGGTCTCCAAGACGCTCGCGCGAGGTCTCGCCTCGCGGGCCCCAAGTCTCGCATGGGCGATGTCTCACACTCACCTTTGCGTCTCTCGGGGCCTTCGCGGCTACCTCGCAGCCTCGTGTCTCGCCTTTGTGATCTCACTCGCCTCCATGGGTCTTACTCCCAGCCTCAGCCGCCTTCGCGAGGACTCTCCCGCCTATGCCGGCCCCGCCTGATAGGACTCTTACACCTGTGTTCGTGCAAACCTCACTCCTTATTTGGCTATATTCTATCTCGGGCCTTCGCCTTACAGCCTTCGCCCGCCACTTGCTCCACTTGGAGATTGACCACTTGGTCGCCCGACATCAACCGCCAATAAGGAGGGCAGCACGAGCCTCGGGAGATCTTCACCAGATTTATACGCCGACATTCCCCGACAAGTGAATCACCTAAGGCGGTTTGCTGAGATCTTCATCATCACAGCCGCCTTATCTCCAATCACCGACATGACTTATCTCAACAGCCTGCCTAAGGGCTTCAACCTGGGAGGCTCTTCTCCCGGCATCACTCTATAAATAGGGTGATGTCCACCCTAAATCGGGTAAGCTACTACACGCCCCCACTCCCCTCTTGCTACTTCGAGTATTCTCCTATCTTTTACAGATTACTCAGAACAGCAAGCTTGGAGTCTCAAGAACATCATCTTCTCCACCACATCAACTGAGAGTCCGGGCCTTCCTTAGGAACGAGACTATCAGGCTGATGTCCACATCACCGGGCCCCACCTCGACCCTAGTACTAGTCCTTAACTAACCTAATACACATGAGTTGAATCAAATGCGTATTAAGAAAGCTAAACCCCTTAGCTTGACAGAATCGGATATCTACTGTGGCCGCCCGATGCACACGAGCAAGATCCGTAAACGCAGATTTAATCTGCCGTAATCAAAAACACAGTAATAACTCGAGTTAATTAACTAAAGTTTCATACTTTGGGAATTTATCCAAAATTACCAATTAAGTCCTCCAACTTTTCAAAATTTGCAATCTTGCCTAAAACTTCACAAAGTTGCAAAAAGTGACAACTTTATACTTAAAGTGTCCAAAATTTATTCGATAACTTAAAGTGGCTATCTTTCCTTTAACTTCTCCATAATTACACCTTTAGTCTTAAAACGTTTTAAGAACTTTCAGAGAAACCCTTAAGTTTTGCAAAGTTACAAAATTCTCAACTTTGTCAACTTTTTCAAACAAGTATCTTTTCCAACCAAACTTTCGGCTAAACTTCCATTTTGACCCTAAACTTTCTAAACTTACACTTTAGCCACTTAAACCATACTTTTTCTACCAAAACATCAATTAAACACTTTCTCCAAAACTTTAACTTCACAAAATCATCATCAATCAGCCTCAACACTTCGGTTTCTTCCCAATAATTACCAAATAATTTCCAACTTTTTCCAACTTCAAAACATGTTAAACATACTTATAACAAGCTTTCTACCAACTTTCTTCAACAAAAATCCACCCAAAAATTCATCCAACATTTCAGCCCTAACCCAAAAAATACCAACAACATGTTTTTTTCATCATTTCACAAGAACAAAGTATGTTCATCATACTTCCAACAACAACATACTTGAAAATCAAAAACATCTATGAACAAAATCCATAAAAATTACCAAGGACGATCCTCACTTTGATAATACTTGTAGCTTAGCTTAGGATGAGCTGTTGTTGAGACAAATCCACCACAAAGAATCCTCAAGTTTTCGCCAAGGAAGAACAAGAAGATTGATGTGTTTTCTTCATGTTTTAATTCCAAGAACATGAAGATTCAACCAAAATAACTCAACCATACCTTGAGTACTACTGATTTAGAAAGCCTAGGAAGTGGTAGGACTAAGCTCGTTGAAGATCCAAGCTCAAAACATCAAGAAATGGTTGCTAGAACCAAAAGTGCTGCTGGACCCGTCTGATTGTACTAAGGTTTTTAGGACATTCTCTTCACTTTTGGCCTTTGATTCCTTCTTCAACGTTGTAGCCAAGACCTTTATGAAGATTTTCTCTGAATACCGTAAGAGCAGATTCGGACGTTTACTAGGGGTAAATGGCTATGCACGAAAGACGAAAACTGCTGGCAGCAAAGGGAAGAGAGGTGCTTCTATCTCTTGCTCAATAATGGAGATGAATGATGAATGAGAGATAAAGAAGAGAGTGAATGGTCAAGAAATAAGAGATGAAGTCTGATTAAATGGAAGGGGATGAGTAAAAGAGAAGGTATGGGTTAAAGGAGAAGAGATAAGAGAGGAATGGGTTTTAGAAAACTTATCCCATTATATATAAGTAGAAATAGGTAAAATTGGCCCAAATATATCTTCTCCCACTCACAAATGCGCCGGCCCAAAAGAAAAGAGCCCAACATGTGATTTTCCAATTTTTTCATTAGTCGCTGACCATTTTTCCTCCGAAACCGATTTTTGGTGATATTTTCGCTCCGGAGTAGGAGCGGAATCCCAGTTGAGTGATTGATGAAGATGGTGTTCTTGAGACTCCAAGCTTGCTGTTCAGAGTAATCTGTAAAAGATAAGAAGAATACTCAGAAGTAGCAAGAGAGGAGTGGGGGGGCGTGTAGTAGCTTACCCAGTTTAGGGTGGACATCCCCCTATTTATAGAGAGATGCCAGGAGAAGAGCCTCCCCCAGTTGAAGCCTTGGACAGGCTGTGAGACAGATCGACAAGTCTGCTGATGTAAGGAGATAAGTCTGTGTCAGACTTATTGGAGATAAGGCGGCTGTGATGATGAAGATCTCAGCAAACCGCCTTAGAAGATTCACCAGTAAGGGAATGTTTGGCGTACAAATCTGGTGAAAATCATTCAGGCTCGTGCTGGCCTCCGTATTGGCTGATTGTTGTCAGATGACCAAGTGGTCTGTCTCCGAGTGGAGCAAGTGGCAGGCGAAGGCCTGCAAGGGCGAAAGCCTATATAGAATATAGCCAAATAAGGAGTGAGGGTCGCAGGAACCTGAGTGTAAGGGCCTTATCTGGGCGAGGCCAGTATAGTCAAGAGTGTCCTCGCGAAGACGAGATGATGCCGCGGGAGCAAGACACGCGAAGGCGAGTGAGATCGCACGGGCGATACCTGAGACCGCGAGGGTGACCCGCGCAGGCCCGAGAGACGCGAAGGCGAGTATGAGACGCCGCCCGGCGAGACTCGAGGCCCGCGAGGGCAAGACTTCGCGCAGTGAGACCGGGAGACCTCAAGGATGAGACCTTTCCAAATGGTCTTGTATGATTCGATGCGACACGAGGACGTGTTTGCTTGGGTAGTGTACCAAGATGCCTCCTCCTGAGAGTGGAGTATGGGCGGTGGTCCCGTACTCCGCTTTTTGAAAGTACTTTGCCGAGGACTGATGTAGTAGCCACAAATGAAGACCTTTTATAATCCGATAGTTCGTGTTGGATCCTTCATGATCTTTGTGAGTTTTGAGGTGGCATTCGCTTGGGTGATGTACCAAGATGCCTCCTCGAAGACAGAGTATGGGTAGGGCCCCGTACTGCTAGAATCCCAAGACTTGAGCCGGCGAAGGCGCTATGTCGCTAGTGGGCCGCTTGGAGTGCAATCGGCGGTGAAGGGTCCTCGCATTTAAAGCAGGAGAGATAATGGGAGATGGGAGGTTTACTAACCACACGGGCGCGGCACGTGGCGCTTCAGGAGTCGATTACGCTTTTGAAAAGCGTTTCTTTATTTCCACACGGAAGGTGAGGGGTTTACTAACCGCTAGATGTTGGCACGTGGCACCTCAGGAGCCAATTACGCTTAAAAGCATTTTTCATTTTGGCGGGCTTATAAAAGCGTACTCGAGAAGTTTGAAGCTTTTCATCTTCATTTTCGCATTTCCTTGCTTTCGCACTGAGCAGCGTATTTCGCATTCTTGCGTTCTTGAACCGTTTATCGGCAGTTTGAGAGCTTTCTTGAGGTGGTTTTCTACATTTCGCCCGAGATTTTGCCGCTCGCTCGCTCGCTTGCCGATCGCTTTCTTCCGTTTCATTATCGAAAATGAATCGTAAGATCTCGTTTTCAAAGATGTTGAGTGCTTCAAGTTTTCTCGAGCACACCGAGCGCTTGATGAAATGCCTCTCACTGAGCCGTTTCGACTTAAAATGCTTGTCGCTCGATTTCTTTTTTGCAGAGATGGAGTCCAAAGAGGCTGTTCGTCAGTGCTCGCCCCGTGGAGAGGACCACGGTGAGGTTTGAGAAAATCCATCAGGACTTGGTGGAGGCCTTCTCGGCCTCGTGAAGAGAGTGCCGATGTTCTCGCCCCGCCGGGCGATGGGTTAGCCTGCCACCGAGGAGAACATGGAGAACCGGTGCCGTGCTCGTACACGGCACACCTGGCGGCGGCTACGGTTTCCCCTTCCTCGCTTGGTGCAAGATCTCAGGCTGGGTGGGGCTGCCACCAACGCAGCTGGCGCCAACACCTTCTTGACCATAGCAGGCTTCATCGTTGCTGTCACCTGGCCGGCGTGAAGCCCTTCACCGATGTTTTCCACCGGTTTTACCGGTTGGAACTGAGAAGTGGGAGTGCGTTTTTCTACGTCGCTCCCATAAATGTTGGGGGTAACAACTCCATCTCCTTCACTGCCGCCCCCAAATCCTACCACAACTGGCACGGGTCCTTCTTCTTCGTGTCTCGTGAAAACTCATTGACTTCCCGTGGTGAGGACGCAGCCACCTGCAAAGTATTGCGCGGAGGCCTGAACTGACCGCTGAAGGAGTGCGGTGGCAGGCATATGTCCAACTACTGGACTGGCTAGGCGACGTCTTCTCAAGTAGCGCTTGCGACTAGTTCTTCCCCTTTCTCGCCGCCTGATTAGATGAGACCACTCGAGGTGGGCTGGGATTAGCACGGGCTTCATGCCGACCTCGAGGTTCCCCTCCATATGAGGGATGGGCCCCTGCCCATCGTGGGACGATGATAGACTCTTTCTATGCCGCACCGGAAGGTCCAAAAGGTATGTTCACACATTTATAAGTGTATTGTATAAGTGTAAGAGGTTTTAGTAAAACCTGGTCTCGAGGTTCTTCTTATGCTTGCAGATGCCTCCATGGAGTCCGGCGAAGGGCGTGGCAAGAGAGCGCCCATGCGCACCGCCACAGTGCATTGGGCATGTGCGGTTGAGGTGATGCCCGGCTGGGCTGTCAAGGCGTTGGGACGTATTGTCCCTAAGCCGCCAAAGAAGAGGGCTGGCACCAAGCCCTCGGTGTCTTCCCAGCCACAGAAGAAGAGGAGAGTGGCTGCTGGTGCAGCGCAGCCTGGTGAGGGGAGTTCCTCTGCTGCTGCTGGAGAGGCCAGGGAGCCTGTAAGGGCAGAAGAATCTGCGGCGGTCCCTTCTACTGAAGAGACTGCGAGGCCGGTTGAAGAGGCCAAGGGGCCTTCTGGAGCAGAGGGGTCTGCTGTAGTCCCTCCAACTAAAGAGTGGAGGTGGAAGTTCCTTCCACCGTTGAAGAGGTCATGCCTTCGCAGAGGGCTCAGAGGGAACGCAGTGCACAATGCCGCTCCCATAGGGGCTGTGCCTATCTCGGTGGTGCGACTCTATCTCTGCCGAGGAGGCTGCTCAAGCCTTTGTGTCTGGGCTTTCATGAGCCCTTCCCCAGCCCAAGGCGAGGATTTGCCTGGGCATGTGGTTGCGGTGGAGATCATTACCAGAGGAAAGGTACTTCCTCCCAAGGGCAAGATGTCAGCAGGGGAGATCCTGATCTCTATGAGGAGGAAGGGACAAAAAGCTTCTAAGGACATTGAAAATTCTGGCACGCAGTAGGCAGTGTTTGCTCCTGTGGAGTAGGGAGTGGCGGCCAGTAATGTGGGGGAGGAGGTCCCCGTAGCAATCTCTTCGGGAAGAGGCCCTCGCAATAACTCCTTCAAGGGAGGAGGCCTTTGCGGTGAAGGGGAAGGGGGTCTTGCAAGTTCAAGATATTTCCTCTTCGATAGCGAGGCCCCGGGGGAGGGGGCCTGATGGCACGGTCCTCTCGAGAGGCCAAGTGGTTGGGAGATAGCCCAACCTTCCAGCAGCCACTGAGGCCGGTGGATGGGGTCATCCTTCCGCTGGTAAGTCACTTATCTTGGAAGTTGACGCGAAACCGACAAGTGATCTAGATGCACCCATGTACAACCTTGAGGATCCAAGAGCTCACATGCCAAAAGAAGAGGTCATTGGCTTTGTGACACTTCCACCTCTATGAAAAGGAGTCAAACCAAGAAGGCTAAGGAAGTTCTCAACTTGATGCACGCTTTGCAAAGTGTGAGGAGCAAAGTGAAGATATCCATAAAGATGAAGGAAAAGTGCAAGCACTCCTCAATTTGGGCCAACCCAATTCCCAAATGGTGCAAACAATTTTCAACATTTCGGTTTGGGCTCAACCAAATGACAATTTGGCCCAAGTGCATGGTTCACGAATATCTCAACTGTTGAGACAAAGAAGTGGCGCATTCAATGCTTTCCCAAAGCTTCCAACCGTTCACTTCTCTTCAAGGACGAACTTCAGCAGCCTTGAGGACTCAAGAGTCATCCAAAATCATCCAGTAACCATTGGTGAGGAAGGAGTTATAAGCCTTGAAGCCCCTCCATCAAGAGCACTTAAATGAGGATCATTTACTCCACATTTATTGGCCAAAACTCATCCCTCATCTTCCAACTCGAATTTTTATCATTTTATTTCAGTTTTCAGAGTTGTTTTGGCTAGGTCTACCCATTAACTAGCCTAGAATAATTTTTAGAAATAATTATTTTAAATTCCCATATTTACATCTCCTTTAATTTCCATCATTAAGAATGGAGATGAAGGGACTTGTCAATAGGTTTAGAATTCCAGCTTCCTTGTCCTATAAAAGGAGGTCTAGGTTAGTTTGCAAGACACAATTCAATCATCAAATATATTTCACCTTTTTCCTTGAAATTGAGAGTGATTCTCTTTTCAACCTATCTACATTTTCCACTCAATTCTTGTTAAGTTTTCTTTACAAGTCTACTAAGACCAATATTGCCTTCTCATTGGAAGAAGGAGGTGTTGGCCCCATCATCATTCCCCCTTAATTTTGGCAACGAAGGCTTTCTTTGTCTTGGACCTTTTTTCGGTATCAAGAAGGAGGAGTCGCCAAAGGCATAACACCATCTTTGCCTAGGCAAGGATCCAGGAGGAGTTGGCGGCCATATCCGCTCGTTTCACAAGCTTCCGCATCGCTTTGCTTTGTGCATTCCGGATCTGTCAACCTGTTGACATTTCCGACTCATCAATCATACCTACCCCGTGTTGCTCCTTTGTTGGCTAGATCTGCTCCTCGTGTTCCAGGATACCCTCCCGGAATCACATCAATTGGTATCAGAGCATTCTGACAACCACATCAATTGGTATCAGAGCCACTTGCTCAACAAGGAGAAGTTTTTCTACCATTTTCTTGTTATTCCGCAACATATATCATTTTTGTTATCGTTGTGTTTTTCTCGGTTGTTCTTGCCATTTTTAATTTCTTGTTCCAGTGTTCTGCTATCTGCATTGAAAAAAAAATTGAAAAAAATTTGCATCTTGTTTGCATTTAAAAAAAAAGAAAAAAAACTGCTACTGATTCAACCTGTTTACAGATTGCAGAAAAGGCAATTTGAAGAATTCTTGGAACAATTTCAAACAAAGGGCAAGAAAAAGAACAACCTCAGAGCCTTTTCAAACCTGTTCTTTCAAAAGTTGCGGAATATCTTTTCCAAAACCCACAAAGAACCGATTTGCAAAAAGTAACAACACTTTCTTCAACATGTTAAGATCTGTTGAGGTTTTATTTTATTGTGTCTTTTGAAACTTGTTTTGAATCACTTTTTCAAGAATTTTGAGTCGAAAAGTTGCTAGGTTTATAAAGAGAATCTTGTGAGTTTCTGAGTGAAAATGGCTAACGAAAGATTGTTGGCACAATTCAAAAGAATGTTGCAGGAACAAATGGCTCCAATAAATGAAAGGCTTTCTCGATTCGAGAATGTTGAAAAAGCGAAAATTGTCGTGAGCGAGGATGTCTCAAACGCCTTCAACCCATTGTCCAAAGCACTAAATGTGTTGAAGACTATCACAAAGAGATGGAGGCAGCCCTTCTTAAGGCAAGTGTGATTGAGAAAGGAGAAGCCAAAATGTCTAGGTTCATTCAAGGGCTTAGACCCGAGATTGTGGAGATCTTGAAATTATGTGAGTATGATAGTTTTCATGAGTTGTTGCAAAAAGCCATCAGGATTGAAAGAAAACTTGGGAGAAGCAAAAGTTCCACCAAGGTTGAACGATCCAAATCATCACTGAAAGCTCCACAAAGATCCCGACAATCACCACCAAAAGCTACCACTTACAAACCTTACATTTCTATCCCTACCACTACCCAAGACCATTTCAAAATCATCCCCCTTTTAAATCTTGTCATGAGATTGATTTTCTAGAAGTAAGTACGATGAGAAATGAAGAGACCAAATGTTCTCAACCTGTTGAAGATGAATTTGGACATGTTGTTGATGAATTTGCCTTTCTAGTTGAAGGTACTTTGATGGCAGCAAGTGAAGTGTTACATGTTCAAAAATTTCCTCCAGTTTGTCAACAAAAGAATCTTATCCATTCAAGAGCACGTGTTGTTTGTGTGACCAGAAATACATCACTCAACCCGTTGTGTAAAGGTCACTTCAGCCTTCCATAACCCCCAAACACACCATGCTGACCAAGTCCATGTTCAAAGTGAGGTCGAGGGTAAGATGGGTAAACACATGGAAAACAATGAAAATAAAAAAAAATTCCAAGTGGATTTGCAAAAGTCAAGTGTCTTTTGGGATGGTGAGAGAATAACTAGAGAAAAGAAAGATGAGGGTCTGAGAGAAAATGGTGAGCAAAAGACCCAAGTGGTCTTATCAAAAGAAAGAGTTGAGTGTTTCGAGTGGAAAAATAATGAGTTTGAGAGAAAACAAGAGCCACCTCCACTTTCTCAACGTGTTGAACTAGAGAGCACCTTGCCTCCAACAATCCCAAATGATTTACTAACATCTAATGAATTGCAAGTTTGTTCTTCGTTGATGTTTGTGCAGGAGAATGATGATGTTCAAGAAAGCAAGAACATCAACCTTAGGAAGAGCAAGAAGTTGTGGTTGAAATACCACTTGTGCCACCTTTGAATATTGTATCTACAATTGTCCAAAATGTTGAAAATCAAGGTGAAGACTGTTGGTTTGAAATATTATCCATGAAGGAAGAAGAACCATATCAAGAGGAAACATCAATTTTGAGGGATGGTATTTTTTCTCTTTATTCAAATGATTTATTTGTTAAAAATAATTATTTGAGTATTGAATTACTTGGTGTTGAAAAATCTGGAACTATTCATGAATTTATTCCATTGAATGATTTATGTTCTAGTTTAGGATTTGTTCAGTCTTTTATTCAACCCGTTGAATATGTTGATCCATACGCTTCATTGTCACTGCCTTCTGTGAATTGGAGAAATATTGTCAAGAATGCTTCATTTTCACCTTCTATTATTGCTAGAGTAGAAAGTGAATTTGTAATTAATTCATGGGAAGCAGTTTCTCAATGTGTTGACAGTGATTTGGAAATTGTACAATTCATTGGATCAGGTGCATATAAAGATGCTAAACGTGTTGAACATGCCGAATTTTCTGAAAGGAAATTTCTCAATGCTAGATTCAGTGTTCAATTTAAATTTGGTCATGAATTCTTTTTATGTGTCAAACTTGATGGCACATGCTTGATGAATTTGAATGGAATGATTGAAATAACACTATTTGTGTTTGACCCGGTGTATGTTTGCATCCATTCAACTCGTTGACTAAGCATGGGAAAATTTTCTTTCCAAGTCCATTGCTTGAAAGTGATGAAGTTCTACCTACTACCATGTTTCAATTGAGTTGATTGAAAATGGTGATGATTTACAATGTACTTGTTTCAGATAAGTTCACCATATGATGATTTGTGTTATAACGTCTTCATTGAACAATGTGTATGTAAGCATGTCATGATCTTTGAAAAGCATGCTTTGGATGAATTTATGTGTTTAGGGAAACATGCTGAATTAATTTGTCATAATTTGTGCAATGAACTTGTCGTATGTATGCTAAATCTTGAATATCTAATGGTATCAATTTTTGCATATATGTTGGCTATATGTTCTATATATGTTCATGTACAAGGAACATCCCTAAAGCAATCATGTGATGTTAAGGATGAACTAGGTACCATATCATGTGAAAATGTCACTTCCAATCACTTGGTTCATCACATTGACTTTTCCAAGCAATTACATAACTTGTTTTCATACATTTTATGTGTTGCTATTTTTACCCATAAAGTTTCTAATCTAGCCAAAGAGAAAGGGCAACATTTGTTTTGTAGGTTCAAAGGATTCGTCTTTGAAATCATGAACTTCCAAAAAGATGTCCACATTCATGAGAAATTACTTCAAAACTTTTCAAGACATAAGCCCCTTGAAATTTTCAAGAGGGCTACCAAGGGAAGTAATTTGTTTCTCAACTTCTTTATGCATTGGATGTACATGTTCGGAATTGCTGCATCTAACCTCCTATATTTTTCTCACAGAACATTATGATTCGAGGTCGAATCATTTTCAAGAGGGAGGGAATGACGCGAAACCGACAAGTGATCTAGATGCACCCATGTACAACCTTGAGGATCCAAGAGCTCACATGCCAAAAGAAGAGGTCATTGGCTTTTGTGACACTTCCACCTCTATGAAAAGGAGTCAAACCAAGAAGGCTAAGGAAGTTCTCAACTTGTTGATGCACGCTTTGCAAAGTGTGAGGAGCAAAGTGAAGATATCCATAAAGATGAAGGAAAAGTGCAAGCACTCCTCAATTTGGGCCAACCCAAATCCCAAATGGTGCAAACAATTTTCAACATTTCGGTTTGGGATCAACCAAAAGACAATTTGGCCCAAGTGCATGGTTCACGAATATCTCAACCTGTTGAGACAAGAAATGGCGCATTCAATGCTTTCCCAAAGCTTCCAACCTTTCACTTCTCTTCAAGGACGAACTTCAGCAGCCTTGAGGACTCAAAAGTCATCCAAAATCATCCAGAACCATTGGTGAGGAAGGAGTTACAAGCCTTGAAGCCCTCCATCAAGAGCACTTAAATGAGGATCATTTACTCCACATTTATTGGCCAAAACTCATCCCTCATCTTCCAACTCGAATTTTTATCATTTTATTTCAGTTTTGAGTTGTTTTGGCTAGGTCTACCCATTAACTAGCCTAGAATAATTTTTAGAAATAATTATTTTAAATTCCCATATTTACATCTCCTTTAATTTCCATCATTAAGAATGGAGATGAAGGGACTTGTCAATAGGTTTAGAATTCCAGCTTCTTTGTCCTATAAAAGGAGGTCTAGGTTAGTTTGCAAGAAAAAAAAATTCAATCATCCAATATATTTCACCTTTTTCCTTGAAATTGAGAGTGATTCTCTTTTCAACCTATCTACATTTTCCACTCAATTCTTGTTAAGTTTTCTTTACAAGTCTACTAAGACCAATATTGCCTTCTCATTGGAAGAAGGAGGTGTTGGCCCCATCATCATTCCCCCCAATTTTGGCAACGAAGGCTTTCTTTGTCTTGGACCTTTTTTCGGTATCAAGAAGGAGGAGTCGCCAAAGGCATAACACCATCTTTGCCTGGGCAAGGATCCAGGAGGAGTTGGCGGCCATATTCGTTCGCTTCACAAGCTTCCGCATCGCTTTGCTTTGTGCATTTCGGATCTGTCAACCTCGTTGACATTTCCGCCTCATCAATCATACCTACCCTGTGGTGCTCATTTGTTGGCTAGCTCTGCACCTCGTGTTCTAGGCTACCCTCCCGGAATCACATCAATTGGTATCAGAGCATTCTGACAACCACATCAAGTGCTTTCTCTTGCTTTGCGTTTATATTTCAGCTTTTCAGCCAGGCCGATACCTGCAACTTCGTAGGTGCGGGCCT
The DNA here is from genome assembly GCA_024586325.1 of Stellera chamaejasme. Lineage (NCBI taxonomy): Eukaryota > Viridiplantae > Streptophyta > Magnoliopsida > Malvales > Thymelaeaceae > Stellera > Stellera chamaejasme. Next base: position 19,474,463 of record CM044979.1, read on the forward strand.
TTCTAGGCAAGAGCTTGGTCCCCGTGAGATCCCAATGCACTGGGACCATGGCTGAAATCTCGAGATGTCCGGGGTATGGCACCACTACTTGGAGAGGAGGCGCATTGCTGCCAAGGAGGCCCCCAAATGGTCTGAGAAGCCGGTTACCCTGTGGGTCACGAGGGAAAACCTCAGGGCCAAGGCGTACAAGGCAGAGGGGAAGTCGTTGCGTGATGCGTGGGACCCAGTCTTCTTTCTTAACAACGACAACTCATTGTTGTTGGGAGGGGAGGAGACCCTCCTATCATCTCTGGAAGGGCTGCGCACTCTCGTTGACAGAGAGGTGTTAGGCGAAGTCTAGAGTCCCCCGCTGAACTCATGAAGGAGTCAGCTAAGCACAATCTTCGGGTAAGACACATCCGGTCTCTCGTTAATTTTCTTTAGTACCCTCTCGCTTTGCTGAATAAGCCCGGATGCAGGCCGCCATCCAAGGGTATGCTTTGCCATGGAGCAATGGCAGGATTTTCTCAAGTATGCCAACAAAGCGGACAAAGGCCTGTAGATGAGATAGCATTCCTCGGGGAAAGCCGGAGGCTGCCCAGAAAAGGGAGGAGGAGCTCCAAGAGGAACATGCCAATCATGTGACCCAACCGGAGAGCTGGTGCGATTATGGCAACAAGGAGCGAGCGGCTAGCGTGCTATACCGGTGTGAGCAGGCTAGCCTGATTGATACGTTCAAGCAACACTTCCTTCGGTAGGCAGCAGGATTGGAAGCCTCGCAGACCGAGGCTGCCATCCTGAAGGAGTCCCTTCCGGCAGCAAAGCTAAAGTTGAGCAAGTGAGGGCTGCGACCAAGGAAGTGGAGTGCCGTGCCATTGCCCGAGCCCAGCCTGGCAGAGAAGAAGGTAGAGGAGGGCAGGCTTGCCGCCAAGGCTGCCATGAAGGCACGCCCGGAGGTTGCCATTGACCTTGAGAAGGCGGTGGCCTCAGTCTGGGAGATGGAGAAGGCTTTGGGCCTTCCTCCCTTCGAAGATGAGGATCAGGAGTCCTTTTCTTCCATCAAGGTGCCCATCCCTGGGCGGATGCCTCGAATGATTGAGAAGCTCGGTGAGATCCAAGCCCAAGGTGAGGCAGGGGCGCAAGCCTATGAGTAAGGCTGGCTACGATGCCGCTTCAAAGTGGAGAAGGCGTTCCCAGAGCTGAGTCTTGGGATTCTGGATGCTGCTAACACCAGCGATCCAAAAGTGGAGGACCTGCTCGACTGGGGAGCAAGGAAAGAAAATGGGCGAAGCCTCGGTATGCCCTGTTGGACTAGGGTGGAGGATCCAACTTGTGGACGCCCTATTTTTGTGGACCAAGAATACCTGCATTCATGCATTATTTTGATACATAGATGGAGTAAAATTTCATTTTACCTTCATTGTCTTGTAGCCTCGCTTTTACTTCGCGATAGCAGTATAGGGCACGTTAGCTAGGTTATCAACCATAGGCTAAGTCCTGTTTGCGGCGAGAAGTCTGTTGGGGTTCACAACGGCGAAGCCACAGAGATTACTTGTCAAGATGCTAAAGATTCAGCTTAAGTCCATAGTGACGAGGTACTTGAAATCCGCAACGACGGAGCCACACATATCTTTTCAGATAACTTTGTGGGTTCGCTTGTTGAGACAAGCTGAGATAGAGTCCCCTTGTTGGGACAAGTTAAGGTCCCTTTAGGGATTGCAGGGGTGATGCCTTTGAAGACCATGGATGAGATTCCTTCATGTGAAGGTCTGCTGGTGCTCGCGAAGGCGGCTCACAGAGACCTTCCCGGTGTTTTTCAGTGAGTAAGCCCTTGGGTAGTGCAAAGGTACCAAGTAGAAGATACCTGCAGATCGCTCATCATTTAAATGATAAGAATGAAGTAAAAACTCAGGTTACCTCGAGCCTGAAGTCGCACGATGGTGAAGGCAATGGAGTACTAAGTGGAGAGCCAAGTGGAGTTCTGGGGAGTGAGACCCGTAGTTGTGTTGAGGAGCCCGTGCGGAAGGTCTGCTGTGGCGCGTGAGGGCGACTTACACATAGACTTCCCGAAGGAGCCAAAGGGGTTACCCTTCCGCAGCGCAAGGGGGTTACCCTTGGGGCGGGGCGAGTTGAAGGTCACTGGGGATGAGACCCGCAACTACTGTGTGGAGGAGTCCGTGCGTAAGGCCTGCTATGGCGCGTGAGGGCGACTTACACTTAGACCTACCTGAAAGATCCAAAAGGGGGTTACCCTTCCGCAGCGCAAGGGGGTTACCCTTTGGGCTGGGCGAGTTGAAGGTCAGTTGGGGATGAGACCCGCAACTACCTGTGTGGAGGAGTCCGTGCAAGGTCTCGTGGCGTGCGAGGGCGACTTACATAGGGACCTTCCCGAAGGAGCCAAAAAAGGGGGGGTTACCCTTCCGCAGCGCAAGGGAGTTACCCTTGGGGCGGGGCGAGTTGAAGGTCAGTTGCGGATGAGACCCGCAACTACCTGGGTGCGACCGTAGGGGCTTCCCTTTGTGTGGGTGCTCAAGTGAGACTCGACAAGGTCCGATGCCGTGATTTTGGCAAGTGGCCAGTCTGATTGGTCGGGTATGGAGGGCGATTGGGAGGGCATTTTGTGATGCCATATGATGCTGCAAAAGAGGGAGAAATGCACATGTATTTTATTGAATTGAAGGCGTAAGACTGAGGACTTACACGAAATATGGACGTAAGTCATCCGCATGAAAGTTGCGGGGAAGAAGACGACCATCATGGTCTTGTAGTTCATAGACTCGGGTGGACTGTTTATGAACAATATAGGGTCCGCCCCGCTTAGGTCGCAAGACACCCTGTTTGGGGTCGCGAGCAGTGAAGGCTGATTTAAGCAGGGCAAGGCCCCCTTGTTGTAGTGCCTTGGGCTTGACCCTGGCATTATGGTGAAGACAGAGTCTCTGTTTGAGGGCAGACATGCGAAGGCGAGCACCCTCGCGTAATTCCTCGATTAAGTCAAGTTTGGCACGGAGCCCTTGAGCATTGGCCTCACTGGCAAAGTTGATCATGCGGATCGTAGGGAGGTCCGCCTCACAGGCAGGAGCGCATCCGCGCCATATACCAGAGAGAAAGGCGTTTCGCCCGTTGGGGTTCACGTTGTGGTGCGATAGTCCCATAAGACACTTGGTAGTTCATCTACCCAACGGCCTTTGCCCCCTCAAGGTGCTTCTTGAGGCCCTCCTTGAGGGTACGGTTGGTGACCTCAACCTGCCCATTAGACTGGGGGTGCGCCACTGGGGAGAAAAGCATGCGGACATTGTTGTCCTGGGCCCATTGTTGGACGCTGTGACTGGCAAATTGAGTGCCATTATCTGTAATAATAGCACGAGGGCTGCCGTACCGGCAGACAAGATTTTTCCATAGGAATTTGATGATCTTGGCGGAAGTGATGGAGACCAGGGGTTCTACTTCGACCCATTTAGAAAAATAATCAACCGCAACCACACGTGGTGCATGCCCTCGGAGCGGTCGGCATCGGACCAATGAGGTCAAGGCCCCACAGGTGAAGGGCACCGGGTTTGTCAGTCTTTGGAGATTCCGTAGATGGCGATCGTTGGATGCGAGAATTGATCCGCACCGGTGGCATGTTTTGACTAGTGGAGCGCGCCCTTTTCATGGTAGGCCGCAGTATCCTTGACGAAGGGCTTTGTGGGCAAGTGCCTCCGCAGCAATGTGTGCACCACAATTGCCTTGGTGGAGAGTATCCAGATGAGTGTCCTCAAGGGTGCCGAGGCATCGTTGGAGGGATGCTGCGAACCCGCGATGCCATAATTGGTCATCAATGAGAACAAAATGGATGGCCCTTGTGCGAGCTTGGGGTCCGCAGATCGGCTTTCAGCTCAGCAATAATAGGGTCTCTCCAGCCTACGACCGGATCCTGTGTTGCCAGCCGAGGCAATATCAATAGCCTCCGAAATGGAAGGGCTGGCCGCGTGGCCATGGTGGAGGGAGTCTTTCCTTGGATAGCATGTCTGCTGTGGTGTTCTCGTAACGAGGAATGTGGAGAAAAATAGCCTCCTCAAAGTTGGTCCGCAAGGTGTTCACCAATTTGAGGTATTTGGTCGTGGTGGCGTCTTTGCATTCGGCGCACTGGACCTCGGTGAATCACCCATGAAGTCGCTGTGGATATGAAGGCGGCGAATGCCTGCCCTAATGGCGAGCTTGAGTCCCGCGATGAGGGCCTCATATTCTGCAACATTATTAGTTACTTGGAACCGGAAAGAGACACGAAGAGATACTTCCATACCTAGGGGTCCGCGCAGATATACGCCCCCTGCGGGGGATCCAAGTTTGGATAAGCCATCCACGAACATGTCCCACTCTGGGGGAATGGGTTGTGGTGCGGGACGCTGCTTAGGGGCCTGGCCCTTAATTGCCTTTCTAGGCTCATAGTTGATGTTGAAGCCACCAAGCTCTATACACCATTTGGCAAGGCGCCCTGAGTGTTCGGGCCGCCTCAGAATATCCTCGATTGGTAAGTCCGTTCGACTATAATTGTGTGCCCTTGGAAGTAGGGCTTGAGCTTCCTTGCCGCATATACAAGAGATAAGATAGCTTTTTGGAGAGGGGGATACCTTGTTTCCGTATCCTGGAGGGTGTGACTGGTGTAGTAGACTGGCCATTGTTTGGCAGCCTCTTCTTTGATAAGGATAGAGGCGACGCTCATATCAGAGGTGGCAAGGTAGAGGACCAGGTCATCGCCCGGTTTAGGGCATTTGAGTGCATGCAACTCTTGTGAGTGTTGCTTGATTGAATCGTATGCCTCCTGGCATTCTTCTATCCACTTGCAAGCTTTTTTCTTGCGGATTTGATTGAAGAAAGGTCTGCAGCGATCGCTGAGTTTGGAGACTAACCGTCCCAAGGCAACCAGCTTTCCTGCCAGTTGCTGAACGTCTTTGAGCCCCCTAGGGGTGCGCAAAGTGGTGATAGATTCAATCTTTTTAGGATTTGCTTTAATCCCTCCTTTGGAAATGTGGTAACCCAGTAACTTGCCCTCGCCAACGCCAAATATACACTTCTTTGGGTTCTACCGCATTTTATACTTACGGAAGTTGGCAAACGTTTACTATAAGTCTGTGAGGTGTGTGGAGGTGGCCTTTCTTTTGACCACAATGTCATCGACATAAGCTTCAAGATTTCGCCGATTTGGTCCGCGAAGACCTGATTTACAAGCCTTTGGAAAGTAGCCCCTTCATTTTTCAAGCCGAATGGCAATCTGATATAATGGTAGAAGGCATCGCCGGTAGAGAAGGCGGTTTTTACCGCGCCCTCTGGGTCCATAAAAACAGGATTGTACCCTCTGTATGCGTAGAGGACGGAGAAGACAGAGTGATGAACGGTTGAGTCAACCGATTGATCGATAGAAGGCAGGGATAGGGATCCCTTGGGCAGGCCCTATTAACCCCTTTGTAGTCTACGCAAAGTCACCACTGACCACCCTCTTTATCGGCGAGGACTATATTTGCAACCCACTCAGAGTAGTGAACATCCTTGATTATATTTGCCTTAAGCAATTTCTGCACCTCTGTGCGCACAAAGTCCTTACGATCGGGGGCCATGCCCCTTGTTTTTTGTCTAACCGGATCAAGCCGGGAGTACACTTAACTTGTGAGAAATGATAGCAGGATCCACACCTGGTAAATCCTCAGGAGTCCATGCGAAGACATCTCCATTGGCCTGGAGGAGATGGATGAGTGTTTGCCGGTCTTTCTCTTCAAGGTCTTTTCCCACCCGGAATTTCTTGCTAGGGGAGATTTCAACCTCCTCAAAGGCCCCAGACAAGTCAGGAGCGACTTCGCCCGCGGTCCAGTCTCTTCCATGGGCGCCTTTCTTTTAGGCTCAGACGGCTTGGGAGCGGGGAGGTCCCGCTAGGGCAGTAGACATAATTGCCCCTGGCCACATTTTGGTTGACAAAGATATAGGCATCCCCGCCGCAAAGGTGGAAAACCAAAGTTAGAGCCCGCACATCACAGGGACGTGAAACTCGCATGAGTGTGGCGCCGATGATGGCGTTGTATGGTGTAGGGAGATCCAGGACGATAAAGTCCACAAAGCTGGAGTGGCACACTTGCTTCTTTTCCTTAGTGGTTCCCATCATCATATAGGGGAGCGTGATTGACCCCAAAGTTGGGAATTCATCCCGTCCCACTCCAAAGGTAGCCCCTTTGGTAGGTTGAATTTGTGACAAAGGCACCTTGGCCTCAACCAGGGTGTGCTTGTAGATGACGTTGGCATTCACCCCAGTGTCCATGTAGACTATGTCAATATCCCATCCCGCGATGCGGGCAGTGATAACCAAGGGGTCCGCGTGCGGTACCGCCACCGAGGTGCCATCGCGCGATGCGGTAAGTGAGTAGAAGAGTGATTGACTGGTAGATCCGTCTCATATGACGGAGTCTCGCCACTGCGCCCTCACACTGTTTGATTACACTAATGTGCCCCCTTGGTGTGGGAATTTCGACCAGACCTTCTCGATCCGGGTTCTACCGGGAGCGACTGCGTCTGCGGTCCCTCGACGGCGGTCCTCCTGGTTATTTTCCCGCCTGCGATCCCCATCATCATGGAGTAAGAACTCCCTGAGTTTGCCTTGGGCGATCATTTCCCGATCATGCGTTTAAGCTCAAAGCAGTCCTCGTGTCATGTCCCTTATCGTGATGGTAACGACAATACTTGGTGCTAGACCCGACGACCTCCCGGGAGAGGGGGCGGGGCCACTGGGAACCTCCTCTTTTGCTCCAGGCATGGAGTATGTTGGTGCGAGATTCCCTTAGTGGGGAAGAGTAAAATACGCCCTCTCCGTTGGATGGCGTAGGGTACCTGTCTTTGGGACCCGGAGTCCGGCCGTGGGGCTGACCCTTTGCATCCGTCGTGGCGGCTCTGACGAGTGGTCGAGTGACCTCTTTCGTATTCATAAACCGAGAGGCGGTGCTCAAGAACTGTTCCATATTGGTGGGAGGGTTGGTGTGCACATCCACAAAGAAAAGGGATTCCCATGAGGCCCCGAATGGCCGCAAGTAGGCGGGCTTCCTCCCCGCATTAGGGACTTGGATGGATTCTCGCACTGAAACGCTGAATATACTCCCTAAGGGGCTCATCTTTCTTTTCCCGTATCTTGAGGAGGTGTTCCGCTGTTTTGGGGGGAGGTTTTGATACCACAAAGTGGTTGGAGATGTTGCGGGAGAGCTCCTCAAAGGAGTTAAACCGTTTATCACAGAGGGTGGTATACCAGTTGGCGGCTGCTCCCGTGAGTGTGAGTCAAGGCTCTACAGAGCGTGTTATCGTCCGCTCTAGCAATGGCCATCGCAGTAAACGTAACGCTGAAGATGAATATCGTGTCCGAGAGACCGTCGTAAGCGCCCAGCTTAGGCTGGCGAAACTGCTCGGGAGAGGGGTCTCCAAACCCGTTGGGTGAAAGGTTGGGTCCAGAGGTGGCCGACTCCATCCTCGGTAACATTATGAACACCGGCTCTTTCGTCCCTCTTTTCCACTTCTTCTAATCATCTAGTAAGTGCGATAAGTAACGACGAAGAAGGGTCAGGGTTACTTACTTGTTGAGGAGGAGTAGCAGGGCGTTCAGGCTTATTAGTCCGTAGCGTTCCAATGCTATCCAGAACACCCCTCAGAGTGGTGGCGAGCGTTTCGCGCAAGTTGAGAGCAACCGCATCAGTGATTGTTTGCAGAACGGCCGGATCAAGGCTCGTTGGTGGAGTGTTTGGTGGTGGAGTGTTGCGCTCCTGAGGTACGTTACGGTTCATGTGGGAGGAGCTTTCCTCCGTTGAGTGAACAGAGAGTTCTCCCCGTTGTGGGTCATTGTTTGTGTTTGTCGTGGGATGATTCCTCCGTCCCTGACGACTGTGCCTACTTGCACTCCGGGTAGTTGGCATGGCTTACTACTTGTGGTTTGTAATATGGGTTTACGAGAAGATCTTTTTTTTTGTTTCTTTCGTTCCCACAGATGGCGCCAAACCGATATTCTCGCTCCCTGAGTAGGAGCGGAATCCCAGCTTGAGTGATTGATGAAGATGGTGTTCTTGAGACTCCAAGCTTGCTGTTGAGTAATCAGAAAAGATAAGAAGAATACTCGAAGTAGCAAGAGGGGAGTGGGGGGGGCGTGTAGTAGCTTAACCGATTTAAGGTGGACATCACACTATTTATATAGTGATGCCAGGAGAAGAGCCTCCCCTAGTTGAAGCCTTGGACAGGCTGTGAGACAGGACTGACAAGTCTGTCAGATGTAAGGAGATAAGTCTGTGTCAGACTGATTGGAGATAAGGCGGCTGTGATGATGAAGATCTCAGCAAACCGCCTTAGAAGATTCACCTGTAAGGGAATGTTTGGCGTACAAATCTGGTGAAGATCTCTCAGGCTCGTGCTGGCCTCCTTATTGGCTGATTGATGTCAGATGACCAAGTGGTCTGTTTCCAAGTGGAGCAAGTGGTAGGCGAAGGCCTGCAAGGGGCGAAGGCCCAGATAGAATATAGCCAAATAAGGAGTGAGGGTCGCACGAACCTGAGTATAAGGGCCTTATCTCGGGCGAGGCCAAGATAGGCAAGAGGGTCCTCGTGAAGGCGGGTGAGGCTGCGGGAGCGAGACCCGCGGCGAGTGAGATCGCACGGCGATACCCGAGACCGCGAGGTGACCCGCGCAGGCCCAAGAGACGCGAAGGCGAGTATGAGACGTCGCCAAGGAGAGATTCGAGGCCCGCGAGGGCAAGACCTCGCGCAGGTGAGATTGTAGACCTCGCGAAGGCGAGACTGGAGACCACAAGGATGAGACCTTTTCAAAGGCCTTGTATGATTCTGATGCGACGCGAGGACGCGTTTGCTTGGGTAGTGTACCATTTGGTAAAATGTTCCGAACTCCGTAAATGTTCTCCAACATGTAAAACACTTGTAAATAACTCCAAATTAAGTCCCAAACACTGAATTCCAATAATTAATCACAAGATGACTGTGATCCGATAATTACGTAATTTGAACTTGCGGCCGAACTTCAACAGAAAAATGTGAGTTTAACAACCACAATGATGAGAGGACAATCTTTCAATGTGAGTTTAACAACCACAATGATGGAAATTTGGTGTGTGTGCCTTGGGGTCGCACCCTTAACTCCAAATTATTTGAACATGCCTTGGTTTGGCTTGTGATTGAGAGATTTAATTCCAGTGTGAGTTAGAACTCAAAAGTATCTTAGTGCAAGTGGGAGTTTGTTGGAATTCCCTGGCTCACTAAGAACTTTTGAGCTAATACTCCCGCCAGAGGAGCCGGGAGTAACTTGACTGAGAAGAAATGATTATAGCACAATTTATCAAAGTTGGGGTATTTTGGTAAATGTCCACTAATGAGCTTAAATGAGCTCGAATATGTAAATGGAAATGATTAGAATTACTTTGTGTAATTCGGACCTCATTTAGTAATCATAACCACCTCTGGCGTCATTTATCAAAGTAAGGGTATTTTGGTAATTTTGGAGCAAGGTGTATGCACCTTGCACCATGGAATAACTCCATATTTGTCAATTTATGAGGTTGGAAATTTAGTTGACAATGTGAATGACACATTGATGAGGTTGGCAATGTGATTGACACATTAATGAGGTTGACAAATTAATGAGGTAGGCAAAGTGGCTGACATATTTAAGGGAGAGCTTTTGGTAGCTCTTCTCCATCTATAAATAGATGGGAGGAAGTGCCTCATTTTCCATCCCTCATTCCATTATCTTCTTCTCCTTCCCAATCTCTCTCAAAGTGCCGAATTCTTGAGGCGAGTTTTGGAGCATTAAGGGTGGAATTATTTGTGTCATTCCACAGAAGAACTTCAAGGTGCTTCACATCTCATCCGTCCTCTTCCCTTCTACTCTTGGTGCAAGCTGGCATTATCATCATCTCTGGAAGTCAAGGGCTGCCATTGGAGCAAGCTTGAAAGCTTAAGGAAGGAGAATACGTCGGATTGGAGCAAGGATTAAAATAATCCTTAATCGGTTTTTTCGTTTAGTGCAAGGTATGTTTATGTCTCTTAGTATCATGTTAAGTTCTTCATCTTCATACTCTATTGATGCTAGATTCATTGGTTTCATGGCATGATTTGATGAGATAATATCATGTTTGTAAAGAAGAAGCCGTTAATATATGTTATGTGAAGTAGAGCATTACATGTGTATGAGAAAGATCTACATGAGAGTATGTTTGAGGGACCTCTAAAATCAACAACAACTACTTCAAACATGTTCATATATGGCAAAAGGAATGCATATAGCATCCAATTAGAAACACACAAACATGTTTCCATAATTTCACATACATGTTCTAATTGAGCCTCCAAGAAGGTTCAAATATCTTACTTTATGGTTTCATGTACACATACATGAATAGCTTATGTAACATTACATATGATATTTCTCCCAAACCTTAGTCTCATCACCCATAAGTCTCCTTGATACAATTCTCAGGAAAGGTGGAGGGGTCACATTGGTCCCGCTTAAAACCCACCTCCTTAGACAGAATTATACCATTTTGACAGGGTCCCTAGAAACCTTAGCTTATAGAAATATCATATCCTCCTTAAACCAAGTCTCATTTCCCTCAAGTCCATCATAGTGGTGAACAAATCACCAGTACTAAGACCATCTTAGGGTTGAGGTTCTTAGTCTAAGTCAAGGGACAATGTCACATACATGCAACTTATGCATACTAGTAAGAACATGTAGAAAATACACAAAGAATACATCTTGGTTTATTCCTCCTTGAATTAAGTCTCTCATCCCTCAAGTCACCATAGTGATAATTCCTAGGAAGGAGGGACACAATGGTACCGCTTAAGTTCCTTCCTAGACAGAATTACCATCTAATTAAGATTATCTCTGGGTAAATCCATTAACTAAAGTGAAGAATTACACCAAGAACTTATCTTGTGCATTTCATGCCATAAACACAATTATATCATGTTCTAACTTTCGTATACATGGTCCAAAGTAATCACAAGAAGCAACATACATGCTTTCATTCAATCATACTCATGAACACATACATAAGCATACAATGATTCACATATTCAATTATAACCCTTCAAATACCAAGGGAGTGACGGAGATTACTTAGTTCTTCGGCATCGGTCTCACCGTCCCTAAATTCCACCGAATTTGTGGTTCTCCTTTGCCGGAGTCAAATTTCACCAATGACACGATGTCTCGGATGTCGATGCAATAGGGGCATTGTATAAGGTCCGTCGATGATGACAATCTAGATCCTTGGTTTGAACGAGGTGGATTCGCTGGAGCTAGCGGCCGGTGAAATCCACGGCTTTGTTATCCATACCTACGTGTTCAGCGAGGCTTGTTGTTCCGATGAAGATTATTGGTCGATCGCCGAGGGTGGCTAGTTGCAGATCCGGATCGGATGGAACAAGAGGTGGGTGGATGTTTTTGTTAAAATTTTAAAATATTATGGTGTAAATAGAGTGACAAGAAAAAATGAAATCGCAAAAGTTATTGTACGGGTATTTTTGTCATTTCATTAATCTAACAACCAACTTAACGGAAAACATAACGACATTACCAAAATAGGACAGAAAACCAAACAGTTAGAACTAAAATAGTACGAATTCTTAAAAAGTAACCAAAATAGGACACGCATAGAAGCTAAGAGACTAAAAATGTACTTTACCCTAACTAGTTATAACCAACAAAGTTAATAGTAAACAACAATTAAGATCAGAAAATAGGATTTGGATTCACCGGAGGCATAGGCCTCTCGCGAGCGTGAACCTTGCCCCTCGTAGAACACGAGATTGCAACCCAGCCACCGCAGTAACATGGCCTTGCGAACCCAGCTGCCGCGGAACACGGATCGGCGAACCCAGCCGCCGCGAAACATGGATCGGCGAACCTAATCCCAGTGACGCCTGTCAGCGAAGCTCGACATCGGCGAAGCCATCATGCCGGGAGGCGTCATACAAGATTCTCATACAACATGCTTTTTCTTGATCGAATTTACACATACATGTAATTTTCATGATTTTAATCATCTTCAAACATACAAGCATGCATACGGTTCATACTTTCATGAACAATCACCACAGTTGCATGACAAGGCCAAAAAATACATGTAATACATTTTCAACCCGAAATACATATTTGCATAGAACATGCAAATGTGTTCAAACCAACACAGCTCGATACCATTTGATAATTTGGAGATTCTGACAAAGATGATGTGTTTCATCATAATCATGCCTCTCCACTTTCACAAAGAAGAAAGAGGAGGAGGAGGAAGGAAGAAAAAGAGACGTACGTTACACCTTGGAAAAACAGCAAAATGAATTTGTTCCTTGCTCCTTAAAAACGTATGGTCCAAGTTTGTGGCGGATTGCTCTTCAATCTTCAAGCCTTCGAGTTGTTGTATAAGAACCGATTGCATGTGAGATGGTAGGGGTGATTTTTTTTTCGAATGGACACAAAAGAAGTTCACCCAAAATGCTCTATAGAAAGCTTGAATAATTCGGCCAAAGCAAGAGAGAAAGAGAGAAGATGTTTCGGATTAAAGTGTGTGTGTTGTGGCCTCTATTTATAGATGATGTAGGGAGTTACAAGGAGGGGTTACAACTCCCTTATGGCCGAAAGTATGTGTACTTTCGGCCTAGGGAGTGCTTACTTGCTCCTTGTACACTTTCGGTCTAGGGAGTGCTTACATGCTCCTTACTTGATGTGGACATCGACCCAACTCCACCACAAGAAGCTCCTAGTCCCTTTCAAGGCCTCAACGGACCCTTGACTAGGGCTCGGTTGAAATGAATGCAAGAGAAGCTCCAAACATTTATGAGATTCATGACACAAGGAGAGGAGCGGGAGGAGGACCAAGAATGAGCCAACAAACTTCAAGACATGGGCATTCAATTGGAGAAGCATCCCAACACCATGGAGAGCATCACCCTCACCATCCTTGCAAAGTAAAGGTCGGGCGACCCCACCCCTCGAATCGTGTGGTCTCCCATTCAAAGCGAAGGGATCCAGTGCGAAGCATCCCAACACCATGTGTATGATATGATGTTCGAGGGTTGTTTTCAGTTTCCTGCTCCAATTAGAGTCCTGGAAGTTGCGGTTGGGCTAAAATTGCAACTTTTTGGAAAGTTTAAGGACTGAGTTGTAATTAACCCAAAACTCAGCAATAATTGGGAAAGAGGAAGAGGTAGGTCGGCTGAAAGGGGAGGACAAGGGACACTTGTCCTATTTTAATTAAAGATGGAAAGAAAAGAAAAGAAAAGGGATAAATATATAAAAGAAAGGAATTTCATTTTTTCTTCACTTTTCTTCTTCTTCTTCCTCCTAAATGGCGCCATAGTTACTATTCATTGAGCGCCATATGTTCTTCAATTTTTGGCAAGGAATCATCAAGGTTTTGGGCTCAAATCAGTGGTAAGCTTCTCCTCTTTAAGAATCCACAAGTTGGAAGCATGGATTTTGGATGAAAAATGGGTTTAGAACCGAATTTGTGTTTGTTCTTTGCTATGAGTTTTGATGATCCTCTTGCTTCCATCTTTTAGTATGTTGTTCTTTGTATGGAGAAGAGTAGGAATTAGGGTTCAGATTTTGGAAGAACACCATGGATGGTGGAAACCTATTTGGCCGAATTATTGCTTGATTTTCTAAAATGGTGTGTAGTGATGTTCTTGAATCATGCTTTGGATCTATGGTTTCAATTTGATGGAAAGCATGTTGAGTAGAAAAGCCCCAATTTGGCCGAAACTTTGGCTAGGGTTTATGTTGGATTTTTGGTGATTAAGGTGTAATTGGTTAGTAATCAAGCTTAAGTTGTGTAATTGGTGGTTAAAGTATGTAATTGGAACCTTGAATGGATTGAATTGGAAGTTGGTTGAAAAGTGGGGTTTTGGTCGAAATTAAAGATGGGATTATCTATGTTTGGGTTGTGTTTTGAATGAGTTGGATGGAAATTTGGTATCAGTAATGGAATTAGCTGCGTAACGATGTTTTGGACGTCGTTTTCGGGTAATAGGAGCAAAGTTGCCCTTTATGCGGGATTACGAGGTAAAGTGTCCGGAAAGTGGGGTTAAAGGTTGGAATATGTTTGTGGGTGAGTGAATAACGATGTTCTAGCTCGGTTCGTAAAACTGAGCTTTCTGTGGATTTTTGCGGGAAAGCGCGGGATTGGTTTCCGGGGGTCTATTTTGGTGAGTTCTGACTTGTGTGTGGTTGTTCAGTGTGTTTCGCATTGGTGAAGTTGTGCGGGACATTACAAGCACAAGACTACATTTGGTGGGAGCCGGGATTTCCGGGACTTTATCATGGAGCAGTGTTTTCGAGGTAAGGGTTCAACTTCTCTCATTATGCATTCGGAATGGGACTTTATGTATATCGGGTTTAGTTGAGGCGGGTTCCGGGTTGAGGGCAAGTGTTCCGATGATCCCGAGACCTGTCACATGGTAAAATCTTCGTTTGTAGTCTGCTCGCTTCAAGGCGCGGATGGTCTTGGAGGCCACAGGTTTATATTCCGTTCTGCGTATCCGTACTAGGTGCCGATATTCTGCTTATACTATTTGGTATATTCTGTTATGTTTTGCATATGCATTATTATGATATGATTTCTGTTCTGTGACGAGACTCGGATGGTCTTAGAGGCCACGGGTGCTCCTTGGTTCTGTTCTGTGTATCCGCATCGGGAGTGCCGATACTTCTGTTCTGTTGTGTCCGCACTGAGGGTGCCGACTTTCTGTTCTGTGTATCCGCACCGGGAGTGTCGATCACGCTGTTCGTATGTCCGCACCGGAAGGTGGCAACATTACGTATATCCGCGCCTGGGGCGCCGATATACTTCTGTGACCCTGCGACAGTTTGGGGATCGCGACCCCCGCCGGTACCGTGCTTCTGTTTCTGTTTATTCTGACCTCTTAGAGAGGGCTGTCGCTCTGCTATTTTAAAGGGTCATTCTGGCGGTTGGACCGCGTACGATGGGTTCCGGCTCACCTCTGACTTTGCATACATTCATATATATGTATATTTGTGTTGGTGTTCGTCTGCATTTTGCAGTTCGGTTTAGCAAAGACTTGTACAAACCGTATCTTACCTCAGCCCTTATTGGGTCCTCCCGAGGACTCACCCCTTTCTGTTTACCACCTTTCAGGTCTACCTGACAAGCAGCCTGCAGACTAGGGATCCGCGGTGCTTTTGGTTGTTTTGGTTTTCAGGTATTGACAGTTCCCTTGTGGAACTTCTATTCTGCTATGTTTTGTTCTGTTCGGGTTAAGGGGTGGTCCCGGTAGAGGTTTCTGATTGGTACATTTGATTTCAGTTCATTGGATTTATGGTTAACTAACTCTCCTCTCTTTGGTTGTGCTTTAGCAAAGAAGCAGCAGCACCTCGTGTGGGAATCTTAAGGCGAGTGGTTTTCCGATTCCGCACCTAGGTATTCTACGGTTTACTTTGGTGGCTCTGTAGGTGTAGTTGCATGCATGTATTTCGGATCATGATATTGTATATGACGTATATTCTGGGATATGTGTTGGTTCTGTATCTGTCTTCTGAGTCGAGGGCGGAGCCCCGACTTGCTTATATTGGTTATATGTATGAAATGGTTTCTGTGATTTGGTTATCATGAGTAATGAATGGTATTCCATGAACTGCATGTTGGTTTGTTAAGTTGTTTTGTGTACTTGCCATGTATGTGTTTCAGAGGTTGCAGGTCGTAGTACGACCATTACGTTGTGCGGGCCGGGTCATGGGACCACCGCACGTAGCTTCCGCTTCCAAACGCCGCGGCCGGCCCTGCCTCCGCAACCAGGCGGGGTGGTCGTGACATCAAACCCTTCCCATCCATTACCTTGCCTTGTGCCTCTCCCCTTAAATTCAAGGGTTTTTGTTCCCTAGTCCCAACTCTCACCATTCCCTCACCCATTTATGCAAACTTGTAAGCCATTTTGTAATTTAGAACATATCTTGTAAAACCCTAAAGGCTTGGCCAAATTACTCTTGAAGAAAGAAAGGTTTTCTTGTTCTCATTTCTTGCATTCCATCTCCTTTGTGATCCATGCAAGAGGATTCAATCATAATATCTAGTATTGTTTGATCTTGTAATCAAGAGGTGCTAGATTCCATCTTCTTCCCAAGGTATTTCAAGAGCATTGCCTCATCAAGTAGTGAGGAGGTCTCTTGGCCAAATTTATCATCCATTGTTGGTGTTCATCAAGCTAGGTCCTTCAAGCAACTTGATCACCATCCTCATTGTGTGATCATATCATTGCTCCTTCCCTTGAGGTGTCTTTTTCGCCAAATTAAGGCTCTCATGGCCGATTCTATCCTCATAATCGCAATAGCCATTATCCTATATATTATGGTGCATACACCTTGCACTATAAAACACCCTTTATCCAAAATACCCTTATCTTGTACAAATGGTGTAATTGGTAGTTACTACTCATGAAACAAAACAAATGTTCCATATAGCCACAATTCACATAGTTGAGTTCCATAGAACTCATTTCAGCTCACCTTGAGCTGAAATTCACTTCTCCATCAAGACTAACTCATTTGAGCTCAAGTTGACTACTTCTAGTCAACATGAGCTAGAGTTAGCTGTCTTGAGCTGAGGGTTGCTACTTTTAGCTACCATGAGCTGAAGTTGATTACTTCTAGTCAACTTGAGCTAGTGTTAGCTACTTCTAGCTAACTTGAGTTAGAGTTGAGCTGAAGTCTATCTACATTCAGCTAGTGTGAGCTCAAGTTGAGCTCATTGAACTAACTTGAGCTGACTTGAGCTATGTCTAGATACTTCTAGCTGGAGATAACCTGAGGAAAACCACTTCTAATTTTCCTCCAGCTGAGATGAGCTCAAGCGTTATCTTAGAAGGACTTGGTGCGCCAAGAATTCCAACATATTTGATATGTTAACATGAAAGCATGTTAATGATGATCCTAAAATCAACAATTGATATCATAACTATGGTTCTAGTATGTTCTTGTATGTGTTGCAAGTATGAACTATATGATATAATGTGTGTATATTGTTTTAGCGAAATCATGTTCAATACACCACATGTGTGACTAGTTTTAGATCATATCATACCTTAGTGTCACATTGAGTGCATTCTGTCTAAGGAGATGGGTTTTAAGCGGGACCGATGTGACCCCTCCATATTTCCCGGGAATGTTCCTCACGTGATTCGAAGGGGTTATAAATGTGATATTTATCCATGACTTGAATTTAGAATTTCAACCCCTTGATGGTCTTAGAACTGGTTTTGTGCCACTATGATGGACTTGAGGGAATTGAAGCTTAATTTAACATGACATTTATTGAATCAAGATACTTTACCCTATAATGGTTCAAGTACTAATATTTTGACATTACTATGGTGAACCTAAGGGAGCCGGGGCTTGGTTCAAGGGAATGTGTCACTTAATAAGCTAAAGTTTTCCAGTGGACCCTGTCAAGTTGATATGATACTATCTAAGGAGGTGGTATTTAAGCGAGACCGTTTGTGACTCCACCATCTTTCCCTGGTACCGTATCGAGGAGACTTATGGGTGATGAAACTAAGGCTTAGGTGAAGTGGTCATGGTTGTCACATTTTAATTTCATGTATGTGTACATGAAACCATTTAGGTACATAAGTTGTACCCAAGTATACATGTTTTGGCGAAAACCTATGTATATAATTTTATGCGTGTGTGCTTCAATATAGTTGCATGTAGGCTTATTAAGGTCATTTGTATGAAATAATTGAGACACACTTGTATATCTTTGATTGGATGCTATATGCATCTCTTTCATCATATATGGATATGTTCTTAAGTAACTTCATTCAAATGTGTGAATGAGATTAGAAGAGAGAATTGAAAATAAAACATGTGAATTGCATCTATGTAGATGGCTACCGAGAATATTGTTCTTTGAACTTGTTACGGTCACCCCGAACGGTTGTGACCCGGTGACCGGGCTCGGTTTTGGCCTGCGCGTCATGGTTTTGGGCGGTCAGGCAGCTCCCGAGGCTTATTTGGGCATTATTTTGGGAATCCTTTGGATTTTGAGGTCGTGTGGGTCCCCTGACATTTCCGCCGAAAATATTTTTCTCGGGGCGGGACTTGTCTCGGACGTCTGGCCTGGCTCGGTAGCGCTCCCGGGATCTCAGAATGGGAAACCGTTTGCATATTTGGAATCGTGGGAACGCCCCGGATCGCTTTACTGAGTATATTTTCGGGCGGGACGC
This sequence comes from Stellera chamaejasme, assembly GCA_024586325.1. Taxonomy (NCBI): domain Eukaryota; kingdom Viridiplantae; phylum Streptophyta; class Magnoliopsida; order Malvales; family Thymelaeaceae; genus Stellera; species Stellera chamaejasme. Next base: position 19,492,690 of record CM044979.1, read on the forward strand.
TCGGTCCCGGCGACTCCGGTGCTAGGGATGGAAATTTCCCGACGGCTTTGCTGTGAAGTATGCTAAATCATGAGGCGGATTTTATGGTAATATTTGAGGATTTTTGGGCATGGTATGATTTGTGGTCCGGATTAATACGCACGCACATCGGGTTTTGCTCGGGTTCAGCAGGCCCGGTAGGACACTCTGGATTTGTAATTGGACATGGGAAACAAGATTTGGGTGTGTTATGATGTTCCGAGGGTTGTGTTCAGTTTTCGTTCCAGCTTGAAGTTTGAAAATCTGCGGTTGGGCTAAATTGCAAAGATTTGGGAAGTTCGGGACCAAATTGCAATTTAGCATAAAATCAAAAATTCTTTTGGTAAAGAAAGGGAGTAAGTCGGCTGGAAGGTGGAGGAAAGGACACTTGTCCATTTGTGGTTTTAGATGGAAAAGGGAAGAAGTATAAAAGGGATAAGTTTATGGAAAAAGAAGGCATTTTGTCTTATTTTCTTCTTCTTCCTTCCCTTCAATCCGCCATTCTTCCTCTCTCTTAAGCTCTCCATGTGTTCTTCATTTTTAGCAAGGAATCATCAAGGTTTTGGCCTCCAAGTGTTGGTAAGCTTCTTTTCTTCAAGGTTTTACAAGTTGGAAGCATGAATTTTGGTTGGAAAGTGAAGTTTTGAGAAGATTTGATGTTGTTCTTTGCTATGAGTTATGATGATCCTCTTGCTTCCATCTTTTATTATGTTGTTCTTGGCATGGAGAGGAGTAAGAATCTAGGTTTAGATTTTAGAAAAACACCATAGATGATAAATGTTACGGTCACCCGAGCGGGTTGCGGCACCGGTGACCCGGTCTCGGTTTTGGCCTGCGAGTCACGTTTTTCGGCGTTCAGGCGGCTCCCGAGCCCTATCCGAGTATCATTTTGGCGAACCCTTCCATATTTGAGGTCGTGTGGGTCCCCCGGACGTTTCCGCCGAAAATATTTTTCTGGCGCCGGGGGGTTGTCGGGGTCGTCTCGGGACGTACAGCGGGCTCGGTAGCGCTCTCGAGAGCTCATATTGAGAAGCCGTTTGCACTTTTGGAGTCGTGGAAACGTCCCGGAGATTTTTATGGAGATTAATATTTGGGGCGGGACGTTCGGTTCCGGGCGACTCCCGGGGCTCGGGACGGGAATCCCGGGGCTCGGGATGGAAATCTTCTGACGGCTTTGGGGTAAGTCATGTTATAATTCAAGTTGGATTTATGAGTATTTTTGTGGAATTTTGGTGTGATGGGATTTTGGTTCTGTTGGACACGCTCGCACGTCGGGATTTGTTCGGGTTCAGCGAGCTCGGTAGGACACTGGAATTGTAAATGAACTTTTGAAATATGTTTTACGAATGTTATAATATCCTGAGGATTGTGTCCAAGTTTCATTTAATTTGGAGTTCGGTAATTGCGTTTGGGCCAAAATTGGAACTTTTGGAAAAGTTTGGAGGTTAATTTATAATTGGCTACAAAATAATAATTATGGAGCATGGGCAGCAGCTTGTTTCGGCTGGAATGGGAGAGAAATAAGGGACACATGTCCTTTTCTCATTTAAGAAGAAATGGTATGGGAAAAAGAAGAAGAAATTATATAAGGCTTTTATGTTCATAAATATGATTCTATTTCATCACTTCTTCTTCTTCTTCTTCTTCCTTCTCCATTCTTGCGCCATTGTCACTATTCACCAAGCTTCTTGTTCTTCAAGTCTTGGCTCAAATCAACAAGGAAATGGATCCTTTTTGTGGTAAGCATCCTCCATTGATCTCTTTTCTTGTTAGAAACAAGAGTTGGATGGAAAAAGAGAAGAATTTGTGAATTATGAGTTTGTTCTTAGCTACTAGCTAGGATGATTCTCTTCCTCCCATCTTTTAGTATGTTGTTCTTGGGTGGTAGGAGAGTGATAATCAAGTGTTAGATTTTGGAAAAACTCCTTGGATGAAAAAGCCCCAATTGGCCGAATTTTTGGAAAAATTCTAAGTTGATGTGTGTTTGTTTTCTTGATTCATGCTTCAAGTATGTTAATCCTAGCATGATTCTAAGCTTATGTGTGGATTCAATTTGATGGAAAATGAGTTGGGTTAGAAACCCCTTTATGGCCGAATTTGTTGGTTGATGTTCAATGTTGAATTTGGTTGTTTTGGATGCAATTGGTTAGCATTCTTGGTTTAGAAGTGTAATTGGTGGTTAGTATGATTAATTGGAAGCTTGAATGGATTGAATTGGAAGTTGGGTAAAATGTTGGTTAAGAACCGAATTATTGGAATGATTCTTTTTCCATGTTGGGGTTTGATGTTGGTTGAATTGGATGCTAAAGTGGTATTGGGGTTGAATTTAGGTGTGGTTTGATGTTTGAAACATTGATTTCGGGTATGAAATGGAAAAGTTACTATTATACGGATTTATCGGAAAATGTCGGGTAATGAAGGGTTTTAAGGTTGGTTTTGGTCAGTTCGCTTGTTGGATGATGTTTGTCAATGTTTGTCTATGGAAATCTGGAATTTTACGGAAATTTGCGGATTTTCGCTTTGGGGTCGGGGTGTAGTTTGGTAGTGTGGTCGATAAGGATGTTAATTCAACTTGGTTTGACAGATTCTAAGGTTCGGAGGGTAGAAAAAGAGAGGTTTCGAGTTTCGGGTCGTGGTTTGGAAATCGCCCGAATCGGTCAAATACTGGATTTGTGAGGTAAGGGTTTGGTTCTGCTATTTTTGGTAAGATAGGTGTATGTTTAGTTTTACTTTACTGCTCGCAAGTATTTCGGCATTATATGCCTAAAGCATATTCTGTAGTCTGTAGGTGTATGTTGTTGCACTTCTGTTTTGCAGGTATTTCGGAAATTTCTGCTTTAAGGTACGTTCTGTAATTTGTAGGTGTATGCCTTGTGGCATACTCTGTCTGTTAACCCTACGACAGTTGGGGGTTCGCTACCCCAGCTGGTGCACCATGCTTCTGTAATAGCTTCGCTTCGACTCCTTAAAGGGAGGCTGCTGCTCCGATTTATTATAAGGGTTTGTGGCGATTTAGAATCGCACCTCCTTCGGGATTCTCGATCTGTTTTTATTACATGCACAATATTCTCGTATTACATTGCATATATTCTCGTATATTTCTATCTTTCTGCTTTTGCAGGGTTACATATACTTATCTTACCCCAAATTCCTTACGGGTCCTTTTAGGACTCACCCTTTTGGGTTCTTTTTGGGTTTCTCTGTAGACCTGATAAGCGGCTCATGGAGTAGGTTTCCGTGAGGTTTCTACCTTGGTTGAGGTTAGCAGTAGCTGCACCTTGCGGTCCGGGATTTGTCTATTTGGTCTGAATCCCGCGCGAGGTATTTTGATACGTAGATCTAGGGCTGGCTCTGTAGTTGCATATGCACACTTTCTGTATTGCTGTGATGATTGTATATTTGTATATATTTATATATTCTTACGTGCATGCTCGAGCGCTTGGCGCTTGTTAGACACCTTAGGTTCTGTGAACTCGTATGTATCTATGTTTTGGTGCGTAAGCACTCGTCCCACGGAGGGCGGGGCTTACTCTGTTGCTAATGCATGAATTGTATGTTTGGATTTTATTTTAGTTATATGTACGAAATTTTTGTTAGGTTGCTTCCACAATCGCTCCGCTGGTCCGCTATGCGCGGCGGGTCTCGATGGACATGCCATTACATATCATTCCGGCTTCCGCTTCCGACATCCCGGCGCCCCCGCCTCCGCAACCGGGCTCGGGTGGCGTGCGGTGACAAGTTGGTATCAGAGCAGGTAAGTGACCGTATTGGTCGTCAGTGGTGACTTGTAGTGACAACTAATGTTGTACATTTTGTTTTAGAATGGTTTGGTACGGAGATTGGCCACCTCCTTACTTGAACCACTTTAAAATAAAATTGTGGAACAAAGTTGATCCTTCAAGTTATCCTGATAGTTGCAGATTTCGGAACTCGGGATTTCTGGATTCTGGTAAGATTATTACGATCGAGGGATTGTGGAAAAGATCCGGGTACGTAAACTTGTGTGTTAGGAAAAGATTTGGTGAGATAAGCATGAACTGCTTCTGTGATTCTGTGAAATACATGATTTTATCATTCTGGGTAATAATTTATGTGTCAAGTATTGCATTGCACTACAGAGCCTTAGGAAACTGCTGCTAGCTTCGTAGGGATTAGGAGTGACCAATTTGTGCGGACTCGTTTGGTCTGAAATGTCTCAGGTTTGGTTAACACGCGTAGACAGCGTGTTTTGCGACCGGAGGGATTGGATTGTAATCCCACGCCTCCGAGAGATAGGGTTTGAACTGTTGTTTGTGGGTTGAGTTGGTATATGGTTTGGAAATTTGGTTTGGGATAAGTTGTTTTTCTGTTGGATTTGGTTTGAGGAATTGTGTACTACACGCGAATAGCGCGATTTGGTACCGGAGGGGTGGGACTGAGATCCCACACCTCCGTGGAATAGGATACGGGTTCAGTGTAACCCAGGGTCTGAACAACCACATTCACCGCCCCGAGGTTTAGCGGTCGTAGGGACCCCTCTCTGATTTGGTATTACCCGCCGACTTAGCCGGTTCAAGGGCGGCAGAGGTGTGGAAGATCTGATCATGCCACAGTAAGGGCATTCTGATTAGGTGGTGATAGCGAGACTTAAGCCACTGCTCGCCATAGTTTTGGGATTGGTAAGTGAGTGACTCCGAGGAGGATGGTCACTACGACACCTAGACTTCCCGTCGGTCCTATTAACGATGGGGAGATTCGAGACACCCGACCGACGAGGTCCGACTTCGGAAAGGTTTCGAGTTTGAACCCCCCCGAGGTTCAATAACCGAGAAGGGTCTGGGGTAGTAGAGATTTGGTTTGTAGGAGTTGACAAACTCCTGGGGGAGGCTACATCTTCCACCAAAGAAAGGCAGCGGGGATGTAGCCAGGATCTGCGTCGAGCACGGCTTTGATGAGCATCATCGGGAGACAGACTGTTGCAGAGTTTGATCAGGAGTTTTACAGTCTTTTTCACTACGTACCGCAGTACCATGGTATGGAAGAGGAGGTTGAGAGTCGCCTCACCTCGCAGCGAGGTTAGGGGAGTACGAGGGGCTCCACACAGCAGGGACCCCGACAGATTTCTGGACGGCCGAACAGGCCTGGGCAGACTAGTAGAGGCAGAGGGGTAGCACCACCGGCACGACCTTGTCCGATCTGCAAGGCAGTGGTTTCGGCAGTCTTCGGCCCACAGTCTCGGACACAGCCCAACGTGCCGCGAGGGCGTGGGTTTCAGCAGGTGGCTCGAGACCTCAAAGAAGAATAAGGCTTCACCACCCCCTCCACCACAAAGCAGCTCAGAGCAAGACAAGTTTTTCATAGTGAGGGGGGAGGCCCTAGTTATCAGGGAGGACCTAGTCAGCGGTCAGGTACCAGCCAGCAGGGAGGCTCGAGTCAGCAGGGAGTTCTGCAGGGTACTTTATTTCTGAATGAGATACCGGTTCATGCATTATTTGATACAGAGCATCTGTTTCCATTGTAACACGTAAATGTGTTACATCTCTCAGTATCTGTCTCATAGTACCTTGCCTCAAATGTACTTAGTAAAAACCGCTGGGAGTCGGTTTCTGTTTTCTAATGAGATGGTTCGGGGTTGTACGACATCTGTAGGCGGACATCTGATAGTATCGGATTTGTTGGTTTTTGACATGCCGAACTATGATATTATTCTTGGGATGGACTGACTATCCAAGAATTCTTTGCACATTGATTGTGCAAACCGTACCATTATGGTTTCTGGAGAGGTACTACCTCTCACGGCCCGATCGGTTTGACTATCGCAAAGACAAGACAAAGTGTTGCAGATTTCGAGCATCCGTCGATAGTTGGTGTTGGGGGAATGTTATGGTATGAATGATGCTTGTAATAGGTTTAAGTTAGATAGTATACCATTGGTTCGAGCTTTTCCGCAGGTATTTCCGGAGGAGTTGCCCGGATTACCACCAGAGCGGAAAATTGTGTTTGAGATCTACCTGCAGTCGGGTACTGCTCCGATATCTATTCCTCCTTATCGGATGTCTATTTCTGGAATGCAAGAGTTCTAGAAGTAGTTGGAGGAATTACAGCAGAAGGGCTTCATTCGACCGAGCGCTTCACCAAGGGGTGCTCCGGTTCTGTTTGTTAAGAAGAAAGATGGGACGCTCCGACTTTGCATTGATTACAGACGGTTGAATGCTCTTACTGGGAAGAATAAGTATCCGTTGCCGAGGATTGATGATCTTTTGATCAACTTCGTGGTTCGAGAGTTTTCTCAAAGGTTGATCTTCGATCTAGGTACTTTCAGCTTAGGGTGAAGAAAGAGGACATACTTAAGACTGTTTTCCGCACCCGATTTGGACACTTTGAGTTTACGGTCATGCCGTTCGGGCTGACCAATGCTCCAGCGGCATTCATGGATCTGATGCATCGGGTGTTCCGACCGTACTTGGACTCATTTCGGTGGTTTTTATTGATGATATTCGATATATTCTAGGAATGAGGACTCGCATCGGGAGCATCCGAGGATAGTTCTGCAGACACTTTGGGAACATCAGCTTCATGATAAATTCTCAAAGTGTGAGTTCTGGATTCGGGAAGTCACTTTTCTGGGACACGTTATTTCTGAGCATGGTCTGTCTGTGGACCCAGAGAAGGTGAGAGCAGTTCAGGACTGGAAACAACCTACCACGGCACGGAGTTCAGGAGCTTCACGGGGTTAGTAGGATTTTATCGAGGTTTGTACCAGGTGTTCTATCCTGGCATCTCCGCTACGCAGCTTGACCAAGAAGGGTCAACCGTATATCCGGTATGATAGGTGTGAGCAGAATTTTCGTGAGTGGAAACGGCGGTTGACTAACGCTCCGATTCTCGCTCTTCCAGATCCGAGCTTACCGTATGTGATATATACGGATGATTCCACATCCAGATTTGGGGTGTGTGTTGGTGCAGAGCGTTTTGTGGTAGCTTATGGGTCGAGGCAGCTGCGACCGCATGAGCTGAACTAGACCGACACATTATCCGGAGTTGGCTATAGTAATTTGTGCGCTGAAACATTGGAAGCAATATCTGTTTGGTAATAAATTTCAGATTCTTACCGACCATAAGAGTCTGAAATATCTGTTTACGTAGAAGGAGCTTAACATGAGGCAGCGCAGATGGCTCGAATACATTAAGGACTATGATTGTAGTATCGTGTACATCTCTGGCAGGGGCAACACGGTTGCCGATGCTCTGAGCAAGGAGTATACTGGGTTGGTTAAGGGAGGAGATGTTGGGGATCGATCCGAATAGAGAGATTTGACATGCCTTTGGCACAGGGAGCAGCTCTGGGAGCGTGCTCAGGTTTATACATTTACTATACATTCTGAGTGGCTTGACAGGGTGCGCGAGGCGCAAGGGAGAGATCCGGGGTTGAAGAAATTATCTGGGGAAGATAAGGGTTTATTTGTTACCGACGTTTCAAGATAGGCAGGATTGCTATACTTCCGAAACCGCCTTTATGTACCTGAGGATCAGGAGTTCTGGAATGAGATTTTAGAGGAGGCACACTCGAGCAGTTTGAGCATCAGAAACCGGCAGGGACACTGCAGACTTTGCCCATTCCAGTTCGGGAGTGGGGCAATGTTACTATGGACTTTCTGACTGCACTGCCCCTGACACGGTCTCGCCATGATGTTATCTGGGTTTTGTGGATCGGCTGACAAAGTGCGTACACTTTCTGCCTATTCGGGTCACAGACCCTCTGGAGAAGCTTGCCCGGCTTTACATCAGGGAGATTGTACGTTTATATGGAGTACCAGGCTCCATTGTATCTGACCGTGATCCGCGTTTTACAAAGACGGTTCTCGAGAGCTTTTCATGAAGCACCGGGCATGCGACTCCATCTCGAGTCTGACTTATCACCCACGAGACGGACGGGCAATCGGAGTGGGTGATTCTCTTGGAGGATATCTTTGCGAATCTGTACTTTGGATTTTCGAGGAGATTGGGACCAGCGATTACCTTTGTTAGAGTTCTCGTACAACAGCAGGCTTCAGACTACATTTGGCATGGCACCATATGAGGCGTTGTACGGGAGGAGGTGTATGACACCACACTGTTGGATAGATGCATCTGATAGGGTTGAGCTGGGACCCGAGTTTTTTGAGGAGACTACGGCGAAGATCAGATTGATACAGGCGCGGATTAAAACCGCGAACGACCGCACCACTGCTTATACGAACCGCAGCCGTAGGGCTCTGGAGTTTGAGATTGGTGACAGAGTTTGACCGAGGTAGCACCTTTCAGAGGGACAGTAAGAGTTGGTAGGCGGGGCAAGTTACCCCGAGTTTTATCGGTTCTCATGATCTTCTGGAGTAAGTTGTTAGGTTGGTCTTTTCCCCCAATCAAGTTTTCGTATTACATGATGTCTTCCGTGATAGCCTGCTGAGGATTGGTTAGATTTAGGTTCGCATCGTCTCGGGGTTGTCTGCGGTAGAAATACTGCAATCGACTGGGTGCAATAAGATGCACTCGGAGGGTGGGACGCCGTGAGGCTCAGTATGGTAGTCTAAACTACCACTCCCGCCGTACTCGAGACGGTGGTCCGATTGTTCTTAGTAAGGAGAATATTTATATATTCGGTGGGTAGCGACATCTGTATGGATGGTTCGTGCTACTCTTGGAGGACCAAGAGTTCTAAGGGGGGGAGAATGTTACGGTCACCCCGAGCGGGTTGCGACCGGGTGACCCGGGGCTCCGGTTTTGGCCTGCGGGTCACTTTTTTCGGCGTTCAGGCGGCTCCCGAGCCCTATCCGAGTATCATTTTGGCGAACCCTTCCGTATTTGAGGTCGTGTGGGTCCCCCGGACGTTTCCTCCGACAATATTATTCTGGCGCCGGGGGGTTGTCTGGGTCGTCTCGGGACGTACAGCGGGCGCGGTAGCGCTCTCGAGACCTCAGCGGGGGAAGCCGTTTGCAGTTTTGGAGTCGTGGAAACGTCCCGCAGGTTTTTATGGAGATTAATATTTGGGGCGGGCTCGGTTCGGCGCTCGGACGGGAATCCCGGGCTCGGGATGGAAATCTTCTGATGGTTTTGGGGTAAGTCATGTTATACTTCAAGTTGGATTTATGAGTATTTTTGTGGAATTTTGGTGTGATGGGATTTTGGTTCTGTTGGACACGCTCGCACGTCGGGATTTGTTTGGGTTCAGCGAGCTCGGTAGGACACTCTGGAATTGTAAATAAACTTTTGGAACATGTTTTACGAATGTTATAATATCCTGAGGATTGTGTCCAAGTTTCGTTTAATTTGGAGTTCGGTAATTGCGTTTGGGCCAAAATTGGAACTTTTGGAAAAGTTTGGAGGTTAATTTATAATTGGCTACAAAATAATAATTATGGAGCATGGGCAGCAGCTTGTTTCGGCTGGAATGGGAGAGAAATAAGGGACACATGTCCTTTTCTCATTTAAGAAGAAATGGTATGGGAAAAAGAAGAAGAAATTATATAAGGCTTTTATGTTCATAAATATGATTCTATTTCATCACTTCTTCTTCTTCTTCCTTCTCCATTCTTGCGCCATTGTCACTATTCACCAAGCTTCTTGTTCTTCAAGTCTTGGCTGAAATCAACAAGGAAATGGATCCTTTTTGTGGTAAGCATCCTCCCTTGCTCTCTTTTCTTGTTAGAAACAAGAATTGGATGGAAAAAGAGAAGAATTTGTGAATTATGAGTTTGTTCTTAGCTACTAGCTAGGATGATTCTCTTCCTCCCATCTTTTAGTATGTTGTTCTTGGGTTGTAGGGGAGTGATAATCAAGTGTTAGATTTTGGAAAAACTCCTTGGATGAAAAAGCCCCAATTGGCCGAATTTTTGGAAAAATTCTAAGTTGATATGTGTTTGTTTTCTTGATTCATGCTTCAAGTATGTTAATCCTAGCATGATTCTAAGCTTATGTGTGGATTCAATTTGATGGAAAATGAGTTGGGTTAGAAACCCCTTTATGGCCGAATTTGTTGGTTGATGTTCAATGTTGAATTTGATTGTTTTGGATGCAATTGGTTAGCATTCTTGGTTTAGAAGTGTAATTGGTGGTTAGTATGATTAATTGGAAGCTTGAATGGATTGAATTGGAAGTTGGGTAAAATGTTGGTTAAGAACCGAATTATTGGAATGATTCTTTTTCCATGTTGGGGTTTGATGTTGGTTGAATTGGATGCTAAAGTGGTATTGGGGTTGGATTTAGGTGTGGTTTGAAGTTTGAAACATTGATTTCGGGTAAGAAATGGAAAAGTTGTAGTTAAGCGGGATTATCGGAAAATGTCGGGTAATGAAGGGTTTTAAGGTTGGTTTTGGTCGGTTCTCGCTTGTTGGATGATGTTTGTCAATGTACAACCTTGCATTGCCTAAGTTGGTTCTGAATTCTGATGTTTCTACGGGAATTTGGAATTTTACTGAAATTCTGCCGGATTTTCGGTTTGGGGTCGGGGTGTAGTTTGGTAGTGTGGTCGATAAGGATGTTAATTCAACTTGGTTTGACAGATTCTGAGGTTCGGAGGGTAGAAAAAGAGAGGTTTTCCAGTTTCGGGTCGTGGTTTGGAAATCGTCCAGAATCTGTCAAATACTCTGGATTTGTGAGGTAAGGGTTTGGTTCTGCTATTTTTGGTAAGATAGGTGTATGTTTAGTTTTACTTTCTGTTCTGGAAGTATTTCGGTATTATATGCCTAAAGCATATTCTCGTAGTCTGTTGGTGTATATGTTGTTGCACTGCTTTGGCAGGTATTTGGAAATTTCGCTTTAAGGTACGTTCGTAATTTGTAGGTGTATGCCTTGTGGCATACTGTCTGCTAACCCTACGGCGGTTGGGGTTCGCTACCCCACTGGTGCACCATGCTTCTGTAATAGCTTCGGCTTCTGACTCCCTTAAAGGGAGGCTGTCGTTCCGATTTATTATAAGGGTTTGTGGCGATTTAGAATCGCACATCCTTCGGGATTCTGATCTGTTTTTATTACATGCGCGATATTCTGTATTCTGTTGCATATATTCTGTATATTGCTATCTTTCTGTTTTGCAGGGTTACATATACTTATCTTACCCCAAATTCCTTACGGGTCCTTTTAGGACTCACCCTTATTGGGTTCTTTTGGGTTTCTGTAGACCTGATAAGCGGCCATGGAGTAGGTTTCCGTGAGGTTTCTACCTTGGTTGAGGTTAGCGCACTGCACCTTGCGGTCCGGGGATTTGTCTATTTGGTCCGAATCCCGCGAGGTATTTTGATACTTAGATCTAGGGCTGGCTCTGTAGTTGCATATGCACACTTTCGTATTGCCGTGATGATTGTATATTTGTATATGTTTATATATTCTGTCTGTGCATGCTCGAGCGCTTGGCGCTTGTTAGACACCTTAGGTTTGTGAACTCGTATGTATTTATGTTTTGATGCGTAAACACTCGTCCACGGAGGGAGGGGCTTACTCTGTTGCTAATTCATGAATTGTATGTTTGGATTTTATTTTAGTTTTATGTACGAAATTTTTGTTACGTTGCTTCCACAATCGTTCCGCTGGGTCCGCTATGCGCGGCGGGTCTCGATGGACCTCCATCCTCGTATCATTCCGGCTTCCGCTTCCGACGAACCGGCGCCCCCACCTCCGCAACCGGGCTTGGGTGTCGTGGGGTGACAGTAAAACCCTAAATGGCCGAATTATTGGTTGTTTTCTAAAGTTGGTGTTTTGTGATGTTCTTGAATCATGCTTTGGATATGTGGTTGTCACAACCACCCCGCCCGGTTGCGGAGGCGGAGCCGGCGGCGACGTCGAAAACAGGAATTACGGTGGAAAACGCGGCAGCGGAGCATCGAGCTCATATGCAAAATAAGCAAGTAACCACTAGCAACCTAGGTACTCAAGCAAGGCAAGCATATATATATAGCAACCAACTTCCACAAACAAGCAGTTCATGGCAAATTACATTTCAATTATCGCCACAACACAAAAGCACCAAGTCCATAGTATAGCAATTCCGATATAGGCAAGTCGGGGCTCCGCCCACGACTCAGAAGACAAACAAAGCAGAATATAACTCAGAATGTATATGTCATATACAAAACCATGATCCGATCTATATGCATGCAGTTACAGCTACAGAGCCAATAAACAAAATCCTATAAATACCTAGCGCGGAATCTGAAGCGACCTCCGCACGTGGTACTGCTGCTGCAACCACAACCCCAAAAGTAGGAAACACCGCGGATCTCTACTCCGCCGGTTGCTTATCAGAACGGCCTGAAATTGGTAAACAGAAAAAGGGTGAGTCCTCGAAAGGACCCAGTAAGGGCTTAAGGTAAAAGTGCGGTTTGCCCATAGGGCAACAATCCGAACCTGCAAAACAGAATAACACAACATATACATATACATACGGACATAAAACATAAAGTAAATCAGAATCCATCATATGCGGTCCAACCGCCAGAACGACAGCCCTCAACAGAGGTCAGAATATACAGATCAGAACAGAACAGAAAGCACGGTACCGGCTGGGGTCGCGATCCCCAAACTGTCGTAGGGTCACGTAAGAAGTATCGGCACTCCGGTGCGGATACGTAATGTAACCAAGGAGCACCCGTGGTCTCTCCAACCATACGGGTCTCGTCACAGAATCATAACATATAATAAAATATACAAATACAACAGAAACATCATACCTGATAACATATACGGAGCAGAACAAACGTACATTTTAGAAAATTAAGCCCTTACCTCGAAACGCGCCCGCAGCCCAAAACTCGGAAAATCCCGGCTCCGACCCGTAATGCACAACTTGGCTCCTATGGTTCCACGCTACTCCACTAACGCAGAATCAAGCCGATAACCATAGTTGAGTCGTAACACATCCAAATAACTCCGAAAGAAATTTCGCACAAACCCGCACTTTCCCGCAAAATTCCACAGAAAGCTCGGTTTTACGAACCGAGCCTGAACATTGTTATTCATACACCATCAAACCCATTCCAACCTTTAAACCCGCATTCCAGACATTTTTCCCGGTAAACCCGCATAAACCTAACTTTCTCATTTCTAACCCGAAAATGGTATTTCAAACGCCATATCGCACCTACTTTCATCCACATTACCAATTTAGCATCCAATTTAATCAACATACTTCACCAACATGGAAAAAGAACCACTTCAACAATTCGACCCTTTACTAATTTTCCACCACACTTCCAAATCAAACCATTCAAGCTTCTAATTAATCATACTAATCACCAATTTCACTTCTTAACCAACACTACCAACCAATTGCTTCAAAATCAACAAAACCCTTCTTTGAACAATTCGGCCAATTTGGGGAATTCTTCCCTAGCATGCTTTCCATCAAATTAAAACCATAGATAATCTTAGAATCATGCTAGGAACAACATACTTAAAGCATGATTCAAGAACACAAACACACACAATTTTGGAAAATTAAGCTTAATTTCGGCACCCCTAGGGTTTCACCATCCATGAAGTTTTCCAACATTTAACCATAGATTCCTACTCCCCTCAAGCCCAAGAACAACATATTAAAAATGGGAGGGAGAGGATCACTCTAGCACTTAGCTAGGAACAACCTCAATTTCCAAATTTGCTCTCCGGGACGCTCCCGCACGTCCCGTCCCGAAAAATATGCTCCGTAAAACTCTCCGGGACGCTCCCACGATTCCAAATCCGCAAACGGTTCCTCAATCTGAGGTCTTGGGAGCGCTACCGGCCTGGCCAGACGCCCCGAGCCAACACCGACAACCCCCCGGCGCCAGAAAAATATTTTCGGCGGAAATGTCCGGGGAACCCACACGACCTCAAATATGAAAGGGCTCACCGAATGATGCTCGGATAAGGCTCGGGGCCGTCTGAACGCCCAAAACCGTGACTCCGCAGCCAAAACCGAGCCCGGGTCACCCGGCCGCAACCCGCTCGTGGTGACCGTAACATCCTCCCCCCCTTAGGACTCTTGGTCCTCCAAGAGGGGCATCAAACGCTGATACCGCTCGGGGTATCGCTCCTCGATATCCTCGCTCGGTCTCCTGTGTCGCTTCTCGGTCCAAGTATGATGTGACCACCGAACTTTGACCATGGGAATCAACCCGCTCCGGAGTTTCCGAGTATCGCGCCCCGAAAGGCAATCGGTACCTCCCGATACGACAAGTCGAGGTTCCAGTGAACCTCCTCCACAGAACCGTCTCGCACCGGATCCAGTGATGCACTTCTTCAACATGCCGACATGGAAGACGTTGTGCACCGCACATACTCGGAGGTAGGGCTAACTCGTAGGCCAATCGCCAATCCGCTCCGTAATCTCGTAAGGTCCGATATACCTTGGGGCTAACTTACCCCGTCTCGCCGAATCCGACTGCCCCCGAATCGGCGCTACCTTCAGCCAAACCCCTGCCGCCCACCTCAAACTCCAAGTCCCCGTGTCGCCTGCTCGCATATGAGGTGGTGCGGTCGTCGCGGTTTCCAACCGCGCCCGAATCATCCCGATCTTGGCTGTGGTCTCCAAGCTCGGGACCCGGCTCTATTCTCGCGACGCCTCCAACAGTGCGGTGTCATACACCGTCGCCCATACAGTGCCGCAAACGGTGCCATGCCGATGGTCCTCTGATAACTGTTATTATATGAAAACTCTACCAACGGCAACTGTCTATCCCATTCCCCTCCGAAATCCAAAATACAGCTCCGCAACATATCTTCCAGAATCTGAATCACCCGCTCCGACTGACCGTCGGTTTGGGGATGGTAAGCTGTACTCAGATGGAGTCGCGTGCCCAGGGCCTTGTGAAAGGCACCCCAGAACCGTGCGGTGAAACGCGGATCTCGATCTGACACAATGGAGTCTGGCACTCCATGTAACCGCACAATCTCTCTGATGTACAACTGGGCAAACTTCTCTAGGGAGTCCGTCATCCGAACTGGCAGAAAGTGAGCACACTTCGTCAAACGGTCCACGATAACCCAGATGGCGTCGTGGTGAGACCGGGTCAGGGGTAGTGCGGTCAGAAAGTCCATCGTGATGTTGCCCCACTTCCTGACCGGAATGGGCAAAGTCTGCAATGTCCCTGCCGGCTTCTGATGTTCCACCTTCACCCGCTGACAAGTGGCACACTTGGACACATGTGTGGCAATGTGTCTCCGCATACCCGGCCACCAGAAATGGGTACGCAAGTCCTGATACATCTTCTCACTACCGGGATGTATGCTCAATCGGCTTGAATGTGCCTCCGTCGAATCTCATCCCGTAGTGCTCGATCTCGGCACATACAACCGATCCTCAAGTACGTGAGTCCCCGCCTGCATCAAACGCCGGTAGTAGTGCCCCTTTGTCCTCTCCGGACAGCTTCTTCAGCTCAATCCCTCTCTTGTGCCTCTCGCACTCTGTCCAGCCACTCCGATTGAATGGTCAAAGTATACACGAGCCTGCTCCCAGCGTTCCCACCTGCGCCAGAGGCACGTCAAATCATTCTCCTCAGTCCGATCCTCAGTACTACCCCCTCTGACCACGCCAGTGTACTTCCTACTCAGAGCATCGGCCACTATATTACCTTTGCCCTCGGTGTACTCGATAGTGCAATCGTAGTCCTTGATGTATTCGAGCCACCTGCGCTGCCTCATGTTCAACTCCTTCCGAGTGAACAGATACTTCGTGACTCTTATGATCTCGTGAAAATCTGAAATTTGCTGCCGAGTAGGTAGTGCCTCCATTGCTTCAGCGCATAAATCACCGCAGCCAACTCAAGATCATGCGTAGGATAGTTCTCGCTCATGCGGTCGAAGCCGCCGCGACCCATAAGCTATTACGCCCGCCCCTACATCAAAACACATCCCAACCGAGACCTAGATGCATCCGTGTAGATGACATAAGGTAGACTCGGGTCGGGTAGGACCAAGATCGGTGCGTTGGTCAGCTGTCGCTTCAGCTCCTGAAAGTTCCGCTCACACTTCTCTGACCACACAAATGGCTGCCCCTTCTTGGTTAACTGCGTGAGTGGGGAAGCCAAAACGGAAAACCCTGGCACAAACCGCCGGTAGTAGCCTGCTAACCCCAGAAAACTCCTGATCTCCCGTACCGAGGTTGGCTGCTTCCACTCTGTGCCGCCTTAACTTTCTCGGGATCCACCGACAAACCGTGCTCACCGATGATATGCCCTTAAAAGACACCTCTCGGATTCAGAAGTCACACTTTGAGAACTTAGCGTAAAGCTGGTGTTCCCAAAGTGTCTGCAGTAACAATCCTCGATGCTCCTGTAAATCCTCATCCCGAGAGTAAATCGAATGTCATCGATGAACACTACCACAAATGAGTCCAGATACGGCCGGAACACTCTGTTCATCATATCCATAAACGCAGCCGGTGCATTAGTCAAACCAAACGGCATCACCGTATACTCATAGTGCCCATATCACGACGGAAAGCTGTCTTCGGGATGTCCTCCTCCTTCACTCGCAGCTGAAAGTACCCCGATCGCAGATCGATCTTCGAAAAGATCTTCGCACCTCTCAGCTGATCAAAGAGATCGTCGATCCTCGGCAAAGGGTACTTGTTCTTGATAGTGATGGCGTTCAGCCGTCTGTAATCAATACACAATCGGAGTGACCCATCCTTCTTCCTAACAAATGTAATCTGAGCACCCCATGGTGAAGTGCTCGGACAGATGAAGCCCTTCTCCTGCAGCTTCCTCTAATCGCTTCTTCAGCTCCACCATCTCCACTATCGGCATCCGATAAGGTGGAATGGAAATGGGAGTAGAACCGGGTTGCAATCTGGATCTCAAACACGATCTCCCGCCTCGGTGGCATCTCGGGCAAATCCTCCGGAAATACTGCGGAAAATCTCGGACAACTGGAATCTTATCTAGCTCCAACCGAGTATCGACGCTGTTCAGACCGTAGTACTCCTCCGAATCCACTATCGGGACTCGATCCGTAACTCCGCAGCTCCATGCTGGTCCTGACCACCTTCGTCCCATCTGAACCTGAGAGGGGTAACACCTCTCCAGAAACCGTAACACTACGGTTGGCACAGTCAATATGCACGGAATTCTTGGACAACCAATCCATCCCAAGAATAACGTCATACTTCGGTGTGTTCAACACCAGCAGATCTGACATAATCCGGTGACTGCCAATAGATAGCACGCAGTCCCGTACCATCTCATTGGAGAGCAAAAACTGACTCCCAGCCGTCTTCACCATGAAGACGCTCGGAAGCCCACTGGTAGTCAGGTGGAGAGACTCGACACACTTTTGTGCCACAATCGAAACAGACGCCCCAGTATCAAACAATGCACGAACAGTAGGATCGTTCAGAAGTAAAGTACCTTGGAGCGCCCCACGCCGCGAAGTCTCTCCACGCTCGATCCGGAACACCCGTCCGGCTCCGGGCTGCTGTGGTGGAGGCTCACGCCGTGATGTCTCACCCGCTCCACTGGAATACACGCCCTACTCCAGCTGCCGTGGCGGAGGGTGGCTGAAACGGCTCGTCTCGGCTGCCGTGGTGGCCTCGGTCCGCCTGGCCAGTGAACCGCGCCCCGGGTGCGTTAGGCTGAAACCGAGGCTGCGGACGTGTAGCACCGCTGGACCCTCGTCCCAAGTGTCGAGGACAATCACGAATCCAATGATCGCTAGACCCGCATCGCAGACACCGCCCGATCGCTGTAACATGGCCGGCCGGGTGCTGCCCGCCACAACTCGCACAAGTCGGGATACCGGCGTAGTCCCGCTGCCCTCGCCGCTCCGCCTGCACTCGCCTGACCTCCCCGAAGACTCGCTGAACTCTGCTGCGCAGAGCCCTCCTCTATCATCGGGTCGGTGCGGTAGGTACCGACTCTCGACCTCCTCCTCGCCGAGGAGTTGGGCCTTCGCATGCCTCATGGTACGAAGTGATGTCCAGAGGCCTCAAAGCCCACCGATACTCGGGGCGCAGCGGCGAATGAACCGCTTGGCCTTCTCTCGCTCCATGCCATAATATTGCGGCACATAGCGGACCAATCGGTCAAACTCCCGCCAGTACTCACCAATGATCCCGGTGCCTCGCTCCTGTGTCATCAAACTGTGCCTGTCGGAGGTCCCTGACGGCATCCCCAATATACTGCTGATGGAAGTAGTAGGCAAACTGCTCCCAGGTCAAGTCCGAATCCTGCCTCCCGTCACGTACTGCCTCAGCTCTCAGACGGCCCTGGAGGCTCCTCCACCAATGATCTGCACTGTCCTGCAGATTGAACGTGGCCAATGAAACTCTAACCTCAGATGGGAGATGTAGTCTCCCAAGGAGTTTGTCAACTCCCGCAAACCATGCCTCAGCCGCCTCAGGTCCTCCACGGCCGTTGAACATAGGGGGTTTCAAACGCTGGAACCGCTCCAAGAGTCTGATCTCAACAGACTGATGTCTCAGCTCTACCCGTCTTCGGTGGGACAGACGAGAACTCTCAGCACTGCGCTGATCTCCCTCCTCAGAATCACTATCCTGATGATCCTGCACACTGAGGTGGATGCTGTCCACCCCCGATCCGGCTGCCTTGTGGCCTATCCAGACCTCCCCGTGCCCCGCTGCCCTCGAATCCGGGCTGGCACTAAGGTACTCGAATCGCCGAACTCGACCCAACACCTGTAGTATATCAGAGCGGGTCCCTCGACCGCTGATCACTCGGGGTGTGTGTGATCGCTCGTATCCCGGGTTTCTCTCGGACCCGCCTTCTAACCCTCGGAGGTGTGGGATCCCGGTCCCGACCCTCCGGTTCTTGCTCACGCTGACGGCGTGTTCTAGCCATACCTGAAAATAATTCAAACCCCAAAACCATATAACCACACAATTAACTTTCTCTTCCTAAAACTAGCAGCAGCATTCTATGGCTCTGTAGTGTAATGCAATGCATGATGCAAGGATTCTTTCGTAATCCCGAAACTAAATAATAAACCTTAACATAGAATCGATCATGCTTATAATCACGGAATCACTTCATATAACACCCACACCTTCCATAATGCTCCAAAGAACCGCCACTGCTCCACACGCATTCCGTAATGGTTCAAATAAGGAGTTGATCAGGCTCCGTACCGAACCACTCCAGAATGAAGTGTAAACCAGTAGCTCGCCCTTCGAAGTCATTACTCGTAGTACTTACTCATGAACTAGCCTGACTTGCTCCAAAAGTCCACCCTTGGACTTGTATGCTTGCCTTCCACAACTCATACTTAAACTGACCATACTTTACCTCTTGGGTCACTTCGACCCGACTCGCCTGATACCAACTTGTCACAGCCCGCCTTCGCAACCGGGCGGTGGCTGTGACAGTGATGGTTCCTAGCTTGATTCTAAAGCATTGTGTGGTTTCAATTTGATGGAAAACATGTTGGGTAAGAAACCCCAAATTCGGCCGAATTTGAGGTTAGGGTTTATGTTGGATTTTTGGTGTTAAGGGTGAAATTGGTTGGTAATCATGCTTAGGATGTGTAATTGGTGGTTAAAGTGAGTGTTTGGTAGCTTGAATGGTTTGTATTGGAAGTTTGGTGGAATTTGGCTAAAGGGCCGAAACCTAAAGGAGGGACTTTAGGTATGTTAGTGTTGTGTTTTGGGTGATTTGGTATCAGGGATGGAATTAGATGCGTAACGGTGGTTGAAACGTCGTTTTCGGACAATGGGAGCAAAATTCACCTTTATGCGGGATTACAGGTAAAGTGTCTAGGAAGTGGGATTTGAAGGTTGGAATATGTTTGTGGGTGTATGAATAACAATGTTCTAGCTCGGTTCGTGAAACCGAGCTTCGTGGATTTTTGCAGAAAGTGCGGGAATGTGCGGGTTTGATTCTCGCGGTTTAATTTGGTGAGTTCTGATTGGTTTGTGGTTGTTCAGCTTGTTTCAGCATTGGTGTAGTGGTGTGGGACAGTAAAAGTCAAGTTTCACTTTTCGGGCTGGGAGCCGGGATTTCCCGGGATTTGTACTGCGGGGCAGCTTTTTTGAGGTAAGGGCTCAACTTCTCTCGTCATGCATTCAGGGAGTATTTGCATGTATATCGGGTTTAGTTGAGACTGGTTCCGGTGATCTCGAGACCCGTCATATGGTAAGATGCACGTTTGTTCTGTTTCAAGGCTCGGATGGTCTTGGAGGCCACGGGTTCATATTCTGTTTTGTATATCCGCACCAGGTGCCGATATTTTTGTTTATCCTTAGATATGTATATATATGTTCTGTTCTGTGACGAGACCCAGGATGGTCTTAGAGACCACGGGTGCTCCTTGGTTTGGTTCGGTTTGGCTATGTCCGCACTAAGAGTGCCGACGTTCTGTTATGTGTCCGCACTGGAGGGTGCCGACATTCTGTGTATATCCGTACTGAGGGTGCCGATATACTTCTGTGACCCTACGACAGTTTGGGGATCGCGACCCCAGCCGGTACCGTGCTTCTGTTCTGTATTTTCTGACCTCTTGGAGAGGGCTGTCGTTCTGTGGGTCAGCGGTTGGACCGCATGTGATGGGTTCCGGCTCACCTTGTACTTTGTATTTGTATATGTATATATATTTGTGCTTGTTCTGTTCTGTTTTGCAGGTTCGGCTCACGACTGCTTAAGCAAACTGTATCTTACATCAGCCCTTACTAGGTCCTCCCGAGGACTCACCCCTTATATGTTTACCACCTTTCAGGCCTACCTGACAAGCAGCCGGTGGACTAGAGATCCGCGGTGCTTTCTGTTGTTTTGGTTTTCAGGTATCGACAGTTCCCTTGTGAAACTTCTGTTCTGCTCTGTTTTGTTCTGTTAGGGTTAAGGGGTGGTCCCGGTAGAGGTTTCTGGTTAGTGTTTCTGATTTCAGTTCTGTTGGATTTACGGTTAACTAACTCTCCTCTCTTTGGTTGTGCTTTAGCAGCAGCAGCAGTACCTCGTGCGGGAATCTTCTGGGCGAGAGGTTTTCCTGATTCCGCACCTAGGTATTCTAGGGTTCTGTTTGGCGGCTCTGTAGGTGTAGTTGCATGCATGTATATTGGATCATGATATTGTATATGACGTATATTCTGGAATATGTGTTGGTTCTGTATCTGTCTTCTAAGTCGAGGGCAGAGCCCCGACTTGCACATACTGGATATGTTATAGTATGGATTATGTGTTCTGTTTGGTTCGAGTAATGAATGGTATTCCATGAACTGCATGTTTGATTGTTAAGTTGTTTTGTATACTTGCCATGTATGTGTTCTGTAGGTTGCAGGTCGTCGTACGACCATTCTGTTATTGCAGGGCGGGTCATGGGACCACTGCACGCAGCGGGTTTCGGTAGTACTGATTCCGCGCTTTCTGCCGTAGCTTCCGCTTCCGAACGCCGCGCCGGCCCCGCCTCCGCAACCGGGCGGGGGTCGTGACAGAACTGAACCGTGATCTAAAGTTAGATGGTGAGAACTATCTAATTTGGCAATAGAAGGTTAAATTCATTTTAATTGAGCAAGAGACACTTCAAATCCTCACCAATGTGGTTGGCGAACCAACCGATGGGGGACAGGACTGCCTATCAAGCATTATGAAGAAGAATTCTATGTGTAGGGTCACCCTCCTTTCTACTATGGTGGATGAAATCATGGTGGAGTTCTCCATGCTTGATGGCTCTAAGGCCATTTGGGATGCCGTCAAGGCTAAGTATGGAGATATTTATGTTGAGAAACAATGTTCCATGATTCTCAAGTTTGAGAATTATGTGAAGAGAGCTGACCACACCATGAGCTCTCACTTGCGTGAAATGTCACGCATGATACACCAACTGAAACAAGCTGGACATGAGCTCACAGATGAGCAGCAAGTGCAAGCAATAATCCGTTCCCTACCGGATGAGGATTGGCAGTTGATGAAAGTCAACTTACGCCACAACCCTCAAATCAAATCATTTGATGATATTGCTCGCCACTTACTACTTGAGGCCGAGGTTAAAGCTCTCAAGGACCACTCCAGGGCATACGTTGCCTCTTCCTCCAACCAAAAGGGTGGAAAGAAGAAATGGAGAGGTGGTAAAGGTGGCTATGGCAAGGGTAAGGGAAAGGGGAATGGCCCTAACTTGAAGAAGTTCAAGAAGAAGAGGGACATCTCCAAGTCGAAGTGTTTCAACTGTGGCAACAAAGGACACTTTGCAAAGAATTGCAAGAGTGCTCCTAAGGTACATACTAACCTTACTACTTCTAATGTGCATGTTGTGACATGTACTTTGCTAACTGAAAGCAATTCTTTGTGGATTGTGGATTCAGGGGCAACCGACCACATATCTCGGTTCAAGTCCTAGTTCGTGGCATATAGGAACCTCCCAAGGGGTGCCAAGCACGTTTCAGTTGGAAATAATGCTATAATAGAAGTTGTAGGAATATGGACATGTAAAGTCTCATTGTGTAAAGGATATTTTTATCTTATTGACACTTTGTATGTACCTAATATATGTAGAAACTTGATAATCTCGTACCAGAAGCAGGCCTGGATTCTTAGTTGAATGATTGATGATGATGGTGTTCTTGAGGCTCCAAGCTTGCTTATTATGAGTAATCTGTAAAGATAGAGAGAATACTCGAAGTAGCAAGAGAGGAGTGGGGGCGTGTAGTAGCTTACCCAATTTAGGGTGGACATCACCCTATTTATAGAGTGATGCCGGAGAAGAGCCTCCCTAGTTGAAGCCTTGGACAGTGTGAGACAAGATCGACAAGTCTGCCAGATTTCGGGAGATAAGGCGGCCTGTGATGATGAAGATCTCAGCAAACCGCCTTAGAAGATTCACTTGTCGGGGAATGTTTGGCGTACAAATCTGGTGAAGATCACTCAGGCTCATGCTGGCCTCCACATTGGCCGCTTAATGTCAGGTGGCCAGATGGCCTGTCTCCCGCTGGAGCAAATGGCGGCGATGGCCTGCAAGGGGCGAAGGCCTAGATAGAATATAGCCAAATAAGGAGTGGGGGTCGCACGAACTGAGTGTAAGGGCCTTATCTGGGCGGGACCAGTATAGGCAAGAGAGGCCTCGTGAAGGCGAGTTGAGACTGCGGGAGTAAGGCCCGCGAAGGCGAGTGAGACCACAAGGGCGAAACCTGAGACCGCGAGGGTAACCCGCGAAGGCCTAAGAGACGCAAAGGAGAGTGTGAAACATCGCCAAGGCGAGACTTGCGGCCCGCGAGGGCAAGACCTCGAGCAGGGGAGACTGGAGACCCCGCGAAGCCGAGACTGGAGACCACAAGGGTGAGACCTTGCCCAGGGCGATACTGGAGACCACAAGGGCGAGACCTTGCGAAGGCGATACTGGAGACCGCAAGGGTGAGACCTTGCGAAGGCGATACTGGAGACCACAAGGGTAAGACCTATGGGGCCTTGTATGATTTCGATGCGGCGTGAGGACGCATATGCTTGTGTAGTGTACCAAGATGCCTCCTCCTGAAAGCGGAGTATGGGCAGGGTCCTGTACTCCGTTTTGAAAGTACTGTGTTGAGGACAGTGGTAGTCACAAGTCTGGACTTGTGTGGAGTATGAAGACCTTTTACGATCTGATTTTCTGTGTTGGATCCCTCATGATCCTTGTGAGATTTTTGAGTGGGCATTTTGCTTGGGTAGTGTACCAAGATGCCTCCTCCTGAAGGCGGAGTATGGGCAGGGTCTCGTACTCTGCTAAAATTCCAAGTCTTGGAGTTGGCGAAGGCGGCATGCCGCTTGCCGTCCGTTTTCAGTGTAACGGAAGCGAGGGGGCTCCTCATTACTTAAAGCAGGAGAGATAATGGGAGGTGAAAGATTTACTAATCGTTATGGGGCGCGACACGTGGCACCTCAGGAGTTGATTACGCTTTAGAAAGCGTTTTTCCATTACTGCACGGAAGGCAAAAGGTTTACTAACCGCTGGATGTTGGCACGTGGCGCCTCAGGAGCTGATTTCGCGTAAAAGTGCTTTTTTCATTTTGGCGGGCTTATAAGAGCGTGTCCGAGAAGACTGAAGCTTTTCATCTCGACTTTCGTATTTTCCTTGCTTTTGCTCTGAGTAGACTTTTCGCATTCTTGCGCAATTGAACCGTTCATCGGTTGTTTCAAGTTTTCTTGTGGTGATTCTCTACTTTCCGTTCGAGACCTCACCGTTCGTCCGCTCGTTTGCCGTTTGCTCTTCCACACCCAGTGAGTGCTTCAATTTTTCTGAGCACAGTGAGTGCTTGACGAAATGCCTCTGTTAGGCTGTTTCGATTTATATGCTTATTGCTCCACTTTTTACAGAAATGGAGTCCAAAGAAGCCGTACGTCCAGTGATTGCCACGGTGGAGAAGACCACGGTGAAATTTGACAAAATCCAGTGAGTGCTAGTGTACACGTCTCGCTCGGGCGTCTGTCGGGCGTTGGGCTGGCCATTGCAGAGAACATGGAGAATTGGGTCTTGTGCTCAGCACGGCACGGCTTGCGACAGGCTGCGGTTTCCCCTTCCGCAGTTGGTGCAAGATTTGTGCGCGAGGTGGGGTTGCCACCAACGCAGCTTGGCGCCAACACATTTTTGACCATAGTAGGCTTCATTGTTGCTGCCGCATGGCCGGCATGAAGCCTTTTGCCGATGTCTTCCATCGGTTCTACCGGCTGGAGCTAAGGAGTGGGAGTGCGTTTTCTCGTCACTCCCATAAATATTGGGGGCAATAACTCCATCTCCTTCACTGCTGCGCCCAAATCCTACCTTAACTGGCACGAGTCTTTCTTCTTCTTGCCCCGCGACGATTCATGGAACTTCCCTGTGGCGAGGACGCAGCGACCCGTGCAAAGCATTGCGCGGAGGCCTGAACTGACTTCTGAAGGATTGCGGTGGCAGGCATACGTTCAACTACTGGATTGGTTGAACGATGTTTTTTCAAGGAGCGCTTGCGATGAGCTCTTCCCCTTCTTGGCCGCCCAACTAGATGAGACCACTTTAAGGTGGGCTGGGATTAGCACGGGCTTCGTCTTTGGACACGATGTGCCCTCGCCATACGAGGATGGGCCCCGCCCATCGTGGGACAAGTGGTAGACTCTCTTTACGCAGCCCTGGCAGGTCACAAATGTATGTTTGCATATATAAGTGTATTAAATAAGTGTAAGAGGTTTAGTAAAACACAGTCTCAAGTTTTCCTACATTTGTAGATGCCTCCATGGAGTGCGGCGAAGGTCGGGGCAAGAGAGTGTCTATGCGTATTGCCCAGCAGGTGTCTTTGGCGTGTGCTTTTGGGGAGGATGCCCCTCACTGGGGATGTCAAGGCGTTGGGACGCATTGTCCCTAAGCAGCCGAAGAAGAGGGCTGGTACCAAGCCATTGGCGTCCCTCAAATTGGGAAGAAGAGGAGAGTGGTTGCTTTGGCGCAGCGCAGCCTCGGAGAGGGAGTGCCTCGCTGCCGTTGAAGAAGCCGGGGAGCTCGTAGAGGCGGAGGGATCTGCAGCGGTCCCTTCTACTGAAGAGGCTGCGAGGCCGGTCGAAGGGGCCAAGGGGCCTGTCGAAGTAGAGGGATCTACAGCAGTCCCATCTGCTGAAGAGGCTGAAGAGCCTATTGGGGAGAAGGTCCCCAGTGTTGTGGAAGAGGCCGAAGAGCCTGCTGAGGAGGCCAGGGGAGTGGAAATGGATGTCCCTTCCACCGTTAAAGAGGCCACGCCCACCGCAGAAGGCTCGGAGGGAGTGCGAGCGGACACCGCTGCTCCCCTAAAGGCTGTGCCAATATCAGTGGTGCAGCCAATCTCCCTTGAGGATGCTGCTGCTGAAGACTTCGTGTCTGGGCTCTTTGCGAGCCCTTCTCCAGCCCAAGGCGAAGACTTGCCTGGGCACGTGGTTGCCGCAGAGATCATTGCCAAGGGGAGTACTCTCCCTAAGAGAGGCAGGATGTCAGCAGGGGAAGTCCTGTTGTTCATGAGGAGGAAGGGCCAACAGGCTGCTAAGGCCACCGGAAGTTCTGGCCAGCGGGAGGCGGTGGTCACTCTTGTAGAGGAGGAGGTGGTGATTACACTGCAGGAGAAGAAATGGATGCCACCGCTGCAAGGGAGGAGGCCCATGCGGTGATCCCTTCAAGGGAAGAGGTTCTGCAGTGACTCCTTCAAGGGAGGAGGCCCTTGCGGCGAAGGGGAAGGGGATCCTGAGGATTGAGGAAACTTCTTCCTCTTCTGATGGCGAGGCCCCTGAGGAGGGGGCATTGGTGGCGCGGTCCTCTGTGAGGGCAAGTGGTTGGGAAGTAGCCCAACCTTCCAGTAGTCAGCCAGGGGCTATTGGATGGGCACAACCCTCTGCTGGTAAGTTTCTTGACTTTGAAAGTTTGTTTCTCTTGTTTTGAGATTATGTTTCAGTTCTCTCAGTTGTACTGCCCTTAACTGCTGTAGGTGCGGGGCCTTCTGGGCAAGAGCTCGGCCCCCGCGAGTTCCCAGTGGACAAAGGGGGCATGAACGAGGTACCAGCGGACCTAGGGACCAGGACCGAGGTCCTGTAGGAGGCCGGGGTGTGGTCCCACTACTTGGAGCGAAGGCGAATTGCTGCCAAGTCAGTTCCCAAGTGGTCTGAAGAGCCAGCCACCCTGAGGGTCATGCGGCAAGAAGTCAGGGCCAAAGTGTACAAGGAGCAAGGGAAGCTCCTGCGCGATGCGTGGGACCCAGTCTTCCTTCTCAGAAACAGCAGTTCACTACTGAGTGGAGGGGAGCAAACCCTCCTATCATGCCTGGAGGGGCTGCGCACCCCTACGACAGGGAGGTGACAGAGCGGAGCCTAGACTCCCTGCTGAGTTCATGAGGGAGGCAGCCCAACAGAGTCTGCAGTAAGACAACTTCTGGTCTTTATACATAAGTGGTACACTACCCAAGCAAACGCGCCTCGCGTAGTATCATGATCATACAAGGCCTTCGTAAGGTCTCATCCTTGTGATCTCCAGTATCGCCTTCGCAAGGTCTCATCCTTGTGGTTTCCGGTCTCACCTGCGCGGGGTCTTGCCCTCGCGGGCCTCAAGTCTCGCAGGGGTGATGTCTCATACTCACCTTTGCATCTCTTGGGCCTTCGCGGGCCACCCTCGCGGTCTCAGGTCTCCCCCTTGCGACCTCACTCGCCTTCATGGGTCTTACTCCCAGTCTCAGCTCGCCTTCGCGAGGACTCTCCTGCCTATGCTGGCCCCGCCCAGATAGGACTCTTACACCCAGGTTCGTGCAAACCTCACTCCTTATTTGGCTATATTCTATCTGGGCCTTCGCCCTTACAGGCCTTCGCCCGCCACTTGCTCCACTTGGAGATTGACCACTTGGTCGTCTGACATCAACCGGCCAATAAGGAGGACAGCTCGAGCCTGGGAGATCTTCACTAGATTCATACGCCAGACATTCTCGACAACGGATCACCTAAGGCGGTTTGCTGAGATCTTCATCATCACAGCCGCCTTATCTCCAATCAGTCGACACAGACTTATCTCAACAACTGTCTAAAGGCTTCAAGCTGGGAGGCTCTTCTCCGGCATCACTCTATAAATAGGGTGATGTCCACCTTAAAGCCCAGGTAAGCTGCTACACGCCCCCACTCCTCTCTTGCTACTTCGAGTATTCTCTCTATCCTTTACAGATTACTCATAACAAGCAAGCTTGGAGTCTCAAGAACATCATCTTCTCCACCACTTCAACCGAGAGTCCGGGCCTTCTTTAGGAGCGAGACTATCGATTTAGCGCCGTCTGTGGGAGCGAAAGTTCTTACTATAAACCCATATTACAAACCACAAGTAATAAGTCATGCCAACCACCCGGAGTGCAAGCAGAATCGTCAAGGAAGGAGGAATCCTCCGGGACAAATACGAACAACGATCCACCATCGGAGCCATCCCCGAACCATGTTCCCCCACGACGGGGAGAACTCTCTATTCACTCAACGGAGGAAAGCTCCTCCCACGTCAACCGTAACGTGCCTCAGGAGCGTAACACTCCACCTCCAAACACCCCTCCAACGAGCCTGGATCTGGCCGTTCTGCAAACAATCACTGAGGCAGTTGCTTTCAACTTACGTGAAACTCTCGCCACCACTCTTCGGGGCGTTCTGGATAGCGTTGGAACGCTGCGGACTAATCAGCCTGAACGCCCAGCTACTCCTCCTCAGCAAGTAAGTAACCCTGATCCTTCTTCGTCATTACTTATCGCGCTTACTAGACGATTAGAGGAAGTGGAAAAAAGGGATGAAAGGGCCGATGTCCATAATATCTCGAGGATGAGTGCGGATCACCTCTGGACCCAACCTTTTACTCGAGAGGGTTTTAGAAACCCCCTTAGGACCGGTTTCGTCAGCCTAAGCTGGATGCTTATGATGGTGCATCGGACCACGATATTCATCTCCAGCGTTACGTCTCCGCAATGGCAATAGCAAGGGCAGACGACAACACGCTCTGTAGAGCTTTCAGCTCCACACTTACTGGGGCCGCTGCCAACTGGTATACCACTCTCGGGGACAAACGGTTTGATTCCTTTGAGGAACTATCCCCAACTTCTCCAACCATTTTGTAGTATCTAAACCACCTCCTAAAGCGGCGGGACACCTTCTTAAGATACGGCGAGAAAAAGGATGAGCCCTCGGAGAATATATTCAACGCTTCCGGGCCGAGTCTATCCGGGTCCCTAACTGGGAGAAGAAGCTCGCCGCTTGCAGCTATCCAAGGCCTCCGCCTGGGAGTCCCTTTTCTTTGTGGATGTCCACACTAACCCGCCCACCAATATGGAACAATTCTTAAGTACGGCGTCGCGGTTTATGAATACGGAAGAGGTCACTCGACCACTCGCGAGCCGCCACGGCGGACGCCAAGGGACAGCCCTCGCGACCGGACCCTGTGTCTCAAAGCGGTACCACGCCCCAAGTAGGGAGAGGGCATACATTTCTCTTCCCCCGCTAAGGGAATCTCGTACTAACATCCTCCATGCCTTTGAACAAAAGAGTGAGGTCCCCACTTGGCCTCGCCCCCTCTCCCAGGAAATAACAAGGCAAAGCAGCAAGATTTGCCGCTACCACCGTGACAAAGGTCACGACACGAGGACTGTTTTGAGCTCAAGCGCATGATTGGAGAAATGCTGGCTCAAGGCAAGCTCGGGGAGTACTTGCTCCAAGGCGAGGAGGGCCGTAGAAGAGAAGGTGACCGTGAAGGGCGCCGGCAGGGAGGACCGCCGGCGGGGCGCTCCCAACAAAACCCAGTCGGGAGAATCTGGTTCGAGTCCCCCGGCAAGGGGACATATCGCGTAATCACACGGTGTGAAGGCGCTTCGGCAAACGCCGTCATATGAGGCAGATCTACCAGATAGACCACTCCTCTACTCGGTTTACGCATCGCAGCGATGGCACCTCGTGGCGGTACCGCCTGCGAACCCCTTGGTTATCACTTTGCCCGTATTGCGGGATGGGGCGTTGAGAATCTACATGGATACGGGGCAAATGCCAACGTGATCTACAAGCACACTCTGGTTGAGGCGAAGGTGCCTTTGTCACGATTCAACCCGCAAAGGGGGCCACCTTTGGAATAGGACGGGATGAAATCCCAACCTTGGGGTCGATCACCTGCCCTACATGATGATGGGAACCACCAAGGAAAAGAAGCAGGTATGTCACTCGAGCTTTGTGGACTTTATTGTCCTCGATCTTCCTACGCCATACAACGCCATCATCGGGCGGCATACTCAAACAGAGTTCCATGTCCGCTCGTGATGTACGAACCACGACTTTAGTTTTTCACACTGCGGCCGGGATGCCTATATCTTTGTCAACGAGAATGTGGCCAGAGGCAATTATGTCTCTGCCCTCGCCGGCCCCCACAGCCTTCCCGGCCATCCGAGCCTAAAGGAAGGCACCCGCAGAGGAAGCTGGTCCCACGGGTGAAGCTGCCCCTGACTTGTCCTGGAGCCTTTGAAGAAGTTGAGATCTCCCGGAAAGAAATTTCGGGTGGGAAAGGACCTCGAGGAAAAAGACCAGCAAGCGCTCATCCATCTCCTCCATGCCAACAAAGTGATGTCTTCGCATGGAGCCACGAGGACCTGCCAGGAGTTGACCTGCTGTTATTTCTCACAAGTTGAGTGTACTCCCGGCTTTAGCCGGTTAGACAGAAAACAAGGGGCATGGCCCCTGACCGTAAGGACTTTATGCACCGAAGTGCGAAATTGCTTAAGGCAAATATAATCAAGGAAGTTCACTACTCGAATGGGTTGCGAATATTGTCCTCGCCGATAAAGAGGGCGGTCAGTGGCGACTGTGTGTGGATTACAAGGGGGTTAATAGGGCCTGCCCAAGGGATCCCTATCCCTTACCATCTATTGACCAACTGGTTGACTCAACCGTTCATCACTCGGTCTTTTCTTTTCTCGATGCTTACAGCGGGTACCACCAAGTCTTTATGGACCCAGAGGATGCGGTAAAACCGCCTTTACTATTGGCGAGGCCGTATATCATTATATCAGAATGCCCTTCGGCTTGAAGAACGCGGGGCTACCTTCCAAAGGCTTGTAAATCAAGTCTTCGCAGGCCGATTGGCCGAAATCTTGAAGCTTATGTGGATGACATCGTGGTCAAAAGCAAGGCCACCTCAACCCATCTCACAGACTTGAAGGAAACATTCGACAACTTCCGCAAATACAATATGCGATTAAACCCAAAGAAGTGTATCTTCGGCGTGGGTGAAGGGAAGTTTCTGGGGTACCAAATCTCCAAAGGAGGAATCCATGCAAATCCCAAAAAGATTGAGGCAATCACTACCTTGCGCACCCCCAGGGGACTCAAGGAAGTCCAACAACTGGCAGGAAAGCTAGTTGCCTTGGGACGATTCGTCTCCAAACTAAGTGATCGCTGTAAACCTTTCTTGATCAGATTCGCAAGAAAAAAGCTTGCAAATGGACGGAGGAATGTCAGGAGGCATATGCCTCCATCAAACAGCACTTGCAAGAACTACCGGCACTCAAGTGCCCTAGGCCAGGCGATGACCTGGTCCTCTACCTCGCCACCTCAGAAAAAAGTGTAAACCTGTCCTTATTAAGGAAGAGGCCGCCAAGCGATGGCCGGTCTATTACACCAGCCATACTCTCAAGATACGGAAACAAGGTATCCTCCTCCAAAAGGCTATATTGTCTCTTGTATATGCAGCAAGGAAGCTCAAGCCCTACTTCCAAGGGCACACTATTATAGTCCGAACAGACTTGCCAATTCGGGACATCCCGAGGCGGCCCGAACATTCGGGACGCCTCGCCAAGTGGTGTATCGAACTTGGCGGATTTAACATCAATTATGAGCCCGGAAAGGCAATTAAGGGTCAGGCCCTCGCCGACTTTATTGCGGAATTCTCGGATGATGATATCCTCTCGGCCCCTGAGCGGGGCCCCGCACCTCGACCCACTCCCCGAATGGGACTTATTTGTGGATGGCTCATCCAAGCTCGAATCCCGCGAAGTGTGTACCTACGTGGACCCCTAGGTATGGAAGTATTCCTTCGTGTCTCTTTTCAATTCCAAGTAACTAACAATGTTGCAGAATATGAGGCCCTCGTCGCGGGGCTGAAACTCGCCAAAAGGGCAGGCATTCGCCGCCTCCATATCCACAGTGACTCGCAACCGGTGATTCACCGGAGTCAAGTGCGCCGAGTGCAAGGACGCCACCCTCATCAAATACCTTAAGTTGGTAAACGCCTTACGAACCGACTTTGTGAAGTCATCTTCATACATGTTCCTCGCTCGAGAACACTACGGCAGACATGCTATCAAAGGGAAAGACTCCCTCCGCCTCGGCCACTCGGCCAGTCCTTCCATCACGGAAGATATTGATATTGCCTCTCTAGCAACACATGATCCAGCCGCAGATCGAGAAGCCCTATTATTGCTACACTCAAGGCCAGCTCCACAGATCCCCGAGGTTCGCAAGCAAGCCCTCCGCTTCGTCCTCATTGATGACCAATTATGGCATCGCGGGTTTTCGGCGCCTTTACAACGGTGCCTTAGTACCCTCGAGGACACTCTGTCTTGGACACTCTCCACCAAGGCAAGCTGTGGCGCTCACATCGCCGCAGAGGCACTTGCTCACAAAGCCCTTCGTCAAGGGTATTACTTGGCCTACCTTGAAAAAGGACGCCTGCCTTTGGTCAAAACATGCCACCGGTGCGGATCAATTCTCGCATCCAACGGCTACCATCTACGGAATCTCCGGCCCGACAAATCCAGTGCCCTTCGCCCGGTGGGGCCACGACCTCATTGGTCCAATGCCGACCGCTCCAGTCAGTACCGTTCTGTGTTGTAGCAGTTGATTATTTTTCTAAATGGGTCGAAGTAGAACCCCTGGTCTCCATCACTTCCGCCAAGATTATCAAGTTTCTTTGGAAGAATCTTGTCTGCCGGTACGGCAGCCCTCGCGCTATCATTACAGACAATGGCACTCAGTTTGCCAGTCACAGTGTCCAACAGTGGGCTCAGGACAATAGTGTCCGCATGCTGTTTGCCCCGGTGGCACACCCCCAGTCTAATGGGCAGGTTGAGGTCACCAACCGAACCCTCAAGGAAGGCCTCAAGAAGCGCCTGGAGGGGGCCAAAGGCCGCTGGGTGGATGAACTCCCAAGTGTCTTATGGGACTATCGCACCACAACGCGAACCCCAACAGGCGAAACGCCTTTCTCTCTGGTATATGGCGCGGATGCGCTCCTGCCTATTGAGGCAGACCTTCCCACGATCCGTATGATCAACTTCACTGATGAGGCCAATGCTCAAGGGCTCCGCGCCAAACTTGACTTAATCGAAGAATTACGTGAGGCGCTCGCCGCCGCATGACCGCCCTCAAACAAAGGCTCGATCTTCACCATAATGCCCGGGTAAAGCCCAAGGCGCTACAACAAGGGGGCCTTGCCTTGCTTAAGTCAGCCCTCATCGCTCGCGACCCCAAACAGGTGTCTTGCGACCCAACTGGGGACGGGCCTTATATTGTTCATAAACAAATCCGCCCGAGTCTATGAACTACAAGACCATGATGGTCGTCTTCTCCCCGCAACTTTCATGCGGATGACTTGCGCCATATTACGTGTAAGTCTTTAGTCTTACAAATTCAATAAAATACATGTTTTTATTCTGTCTTACGGATCACGCGGCATTACAAATGCTCTCTCCATTGCCATCTGCACCCGACCGGTCAGATTGGCTACCTGCCTGAGTTATGGCATCAGACCTTGTCAGGTCTCACTTACGCACCCACAAGGGGAAGCTCCCTAAGGTCGCGCCACAGGTGGTTGCGGGTCTCATTCCCCAACTGACCTTCAACTCGCCCCGCCCCAAGGGTAATCCCCTTGCGCTGCGGAAGGGTAACCCCCTTTTGGCTCCTTCAGGAAGGTCTCTGTGTAAGTCGTCCTCGCACGCCACAGCAGACCTTCCGCTCGGACTTCTCCACACAGGTGGTTGCGGGTCTCATTCCCCAACTGACCTTCAACTCGCCCCGCCCCAAGGGTAATCCCCTTGCGCTGCGGAAGGGTAACCCCCTTTTTGGCTCCTTCAGGGAGGTCTATGTGTAAGTCGTCCTCGAGCGCCACAGCAGACCTTCCGCACGGGCTCCTCAACACAGCAACGGGTCTCACTCCCCAAAACCTCAGATGGTTCTTCACTTGTCTCAACAAGTGCCCTACTGCCGTCGCCAACGCGCGACTTCGTGCTCGAGGTAACTTGAGTTTTTACTTCATTCCTTTCATATATGAGGTGAGCAACTGCAGGGTCTCCTACTTGGTACATGTACACTACCCAAGGGCTTGCTCACGAAAATTGCCCATGGTCTTCAAGGGTATCTCCTCTGCAAGCCCTAAGAGGACCCTTATAACTTGCCCCAACAAGTGGTCTCCATCTCAACTTGTCTCGGCAAGTGAACCCACAAGTCATTTGGAATGACTCATGTGGCCCCGCCGTTGCGGATCTTAAGTGCCTTGTCACTATGAACTCAAAGCGAGTCTCCAGCTCCTTGATAAGTGATCCCGGTGGCTTCGCCTTCGCGAATCCCAGAAGGACATCTCTCCATAAGACAGGACCTAGCCTATGGTTATTAAACCTAGCTAACGTACCTCACGGGGCTATCGCGAGATAAAGCGAATCTACAAAAACAATGAAGGTAAAAGGAAATTTTACTTCATCTATTGTTCCCAAAAATGTGTAAATGCAGGTCTTTTTACAACGGCGGGGGCATCCACATGTTGGAGCCTCCACCCTAGTCCGAGAGGGCATACCGAGGCATCGCCCATCTTCCTCCCCTGCTCCCCCACCAGACGGCGCCTCTACCGTTGGCTCATTGGTGTTGGCAGCATCCGGGATCCCAAGACTTAGCTGCGGGAACGCCTTCTCCACTTGGAAGCGGCATCGCAGCCAACCCTCCTCGTAGGCTGCGCCCCGCTTCACCTAAGGCTTGAATCTCGCCAAACTTCCCCATCGGTCTTGGTATCCGCTCGGGAATGGGCACCTTGATAGAAGAAGAGGACTCGGGGTCCTCACTGCAAAAGGAGAAAGGCCCGAGCCTTCTCCATCTCCTTTACCGAGGCCACCGCCTTTTCAAGGTTAGTGGCAACCTCCAGTGTGCCTTCGTGGCAGCCTCGGCAGCGAGCCTGCTTTCTTCTACCTTCTTATCTCGCGGATGAGCTCGGACAATGGCACGGCGCTCCGCTTCCTTGGTGGCAGCCTGGGCACGATCAGTTTCAGCCTTCGCCGATTGGAGGGACTCCTTCAAAGCAGCGATCTCTTTCTGTTGGGCCTCCAAGCTCTTTGTCATTTGGAGGAAGCGTTGCTTAAACGCACCAATAAGGCTGGCCTGCTCATACCGATATAGCCTGCTGGTTATTCGCTCCTTATTAACATAGTCGCACCAACTCTCTAGTTGGGCCACACGTTGGCGTGCGCCTCCTTGAGCTCCTCCTCCCTCTTTTTGAGGCCTCCAGGCTCCCTCCCGAGAGAAGCAATCTACGATATACGGGCGTCGTCCCGCTTATTGGCATACTTGAAGTCATGCCATTGGTCCATGACATATCCTTTAACGGCCGCCTACATCCCGGTGCTATTAAAGCAAAGGCGTAAAGAGGCTAAAGCGAACTTATACAAAAAGACCAGAAGGCTGTCTTACTGCAGACTCTGTTGAGCTGCCTCCTCATGAATTCAGCGGGGAGTCCAAACTCCGCTCTGTCGCCTCCCTGTCATAGGGGGTGCGCAGCCCCTCTAGGCAGGATAGGAGGGTTTGCTCCCCTCCCGCAGATAGTGAACTGCTGTTCACGAGAAGGAAGACCGGATCCCATGCATCCTTCAGAGCCTCCCTTGCTCCTGTACACCCCGAGCCACAGTGCGGTGCCTCTGGACTCTCGGGAGGTCGGCTCCTCGAGACCACTTGGGGGCCGACTTGGCAGCAACGCGCCTTCGCTCCAAGTAATGGGGCCGGACCCGGTCTCCTCAAGGACCTCGATTGGTCCCCGGATCTGCGAGGATCTCTGTCAAGGTCCCTTGGTCCACTTTGGGACCTCGCAGAACCAAGCCCTTGCCACGAGGCGCCCGCGCTGCAATAATCACAGAGTATCAACAAGCTGGAAAATGGAAGTGTAAACTCAAAGCAGAGAAAACACCGTCAAGTCAAAAGGACTTACAGTGAAGGCCGCCCCCATTCGCCGCCCGCCAGCTCTTTGGAAGGTTGGGCAATCTCCCAACCACTTACCCTTGCGAGAGGGCCGTGTTATCAGACCCCCCCCACAGGGCCTCACTCTCGAAGAGGAAGAAGTCTCCTCAATCCTCGGGATCCCCTTCCCCTTGGATACGGGGCCGGCTCCCCTGGGAGAACCACTTGGGGATCCCCTCTCCGGGAGGGGTTGCTGCAGGACCACATCCACGGCACTAGGGGTCTCCACCCCTTCCACGGGAGTGACCGATACCTCCTGTTGGCAAGGGCCTCCAATGGCCCTGGCGGCTTGATTACCCCTCCTTCTCATAGAGATCGGGATGTCGGCCGCCGGCAGTTTGCCCTTACGAGGGGCACCTTTCCCCAGAAAGGGTCTCTGCAGCCACCGCGTGCCGGGCAGATCCTCGCCTTGGGCTGGTGAGGGCTTGCAAAAGCCCGGACACGAAGGCTTGGCAGCAGCCTCCTCGGGAGAAAGCAGGCTGCACCACCGAAATGGGTACAGCCTCTATGGGAACAACGCTGTCCATTGGCGCTCCTTGGATCCTCCGCGGAGGGCACGGCCTCTCCAACAGCGGGAGGCACTTCAACCTCCACTCTACCGGCTTCTTCAGCCACGGGCTCCGCCGCTTCCTCCGCGGGAGAGGGGCCTGCCACAGCTCTCCGGCCTCCTCCGTAACACCGGGAACTTCTTCCCGGCGAGCTCCCCAGCCTCCGCGGTTGAAAGGACTGCGGCGGACCCCTCTGCCCCAGCAGGCCTCTCCGCCTCTCCGGTCGGCTCCACGACCTTGGATCCCTCCGCAAGCGGCAAGGGCACCCCCTTCTCCAGCTGCGCGCGATCACTCTTCTCTTCTTCTTCTCCGGTGAGAAGTCATCGAGGCCTTGATGCCAGCCCTCTTTTTGGGCAATTTGGGGACAATGGGTCCCGGTACCTTGGCCCCCGCAGGGCATCTTCCCCAAGTGCACAGGCCAGATGCACTCGTTGGGCAATACGCATGGATGCTTTCTTGCCCTGGGCTTCGCCAGACTCTGCAACGACATCTGCAGACAAAGAAGGACTTCAGACCAGGTTCTACCAGACCTCTTACAAATTTACAGTATATT
This sequence comes from Stellera chamaejasme, assembly GCA_024586325.1. Taxonomy (NCBI): domain Eukaryota; kingdom Viridiplantae; phylum Streptophyta; class Magnoliopsida; order Malvales; family Thymelaeaceae; genus Stellera; species Stellera chamaejasme. The sequence continues at coordinate 19,529,403 of CM044979.1, forward strand.
TGTATATGTGCGCAACATACCTTTGGGCGCCGCCAGAGCAGCGTAGAAGGAGTCTATTGTTGTCCCACGATGGACGGGAGCCCATCCCTCGCATGGCGGGGGCACCTCGGGGTCCAGCACGAAACCTGTGCTGATCCCAGCCCACCTCAGGGTGGTCTCGTCCAGTTGGGCAGCTGAGAAGGGGAAGAACGCATCGCACGCGCTCCTTGAGAAGACATCGTCCAACCATCCCGATAGTTGAGCGTATGCCTGCCACCGCACTCCCCGTGAGTCAGCTCGGGCCTCGCACGATGCTTTGCAAAGATTGTCGCGTCCTCGCCACGGGAAAGTCCCATGAGCCCTCGCGGGGCAAGAAGAAAAAGATCCATGCCAATTATGGTAGGATCGGGGTGAGCGATAAAAGAGATGGAGTGGTTACCTCCAAGCGTTTATGGGAGTGACGTAGAAGAACGCGCCCCCACTCCTCAGCTCCAACCGATAGAAACGGTTGAAGACGTCGGCGAATGGCTTCACGCCGGCCATGTGGGAGGCGACAATAAAGCCCGCGATACTCAGGAAAGTATTGGGCGCCCGGTTGAGTTGGGGCATTCCCAATCAGCACAAAGATCTTGCACCGATTGCGGAAAGGGATACCGTAATCCCGCCGCAAGCTGCGCCGTGTCTGAGCACAATACCCGATTCTCCATATTCTCCTCGGTCGCGGGCCAACCCATCGCTTGGCGAGACGCGAGCAGGAGGAAAAAACCGGCGCCGCCTTCACAGGCCAGAACGCCTCCACTAGATCCTGATGGATCTTTTCAAACTTCACCATGGTTTTGTCTAGAGGAGCAACCACTGGGCGAACGGCTTCCCTGGAATCCATCTCTACAAAAAGAAGAACAACAGGCATGTAAATAAACACAGCCTTGCAGAAGCATTTCATCAGACGCTCAGTACGACCAGAAAACTTGCGGCACTCAGTGGGCCAAAAATCAAAGCCTTACGAATCGTTAAAACAACGAAGTCGGAGCAGACGAAGCGAAGGGGCAAAGCGAGCGATCGACCGGAGGAATCTTTAACAAGAAAGGGGAACCACCACGCGAGAATTCTAAACAACTGACGAACCGTCCAAGAAAGGCAGGAATACGGAAAGAATGCTCAGTGCAGAATAAGGAAGTATGGAAGTAGAAGTAAAGGCTTCAATCTTCTCGGGCACGCTTTTATAAGCCCGCCAAAATGAAAAAGCGCTTTTTTAAGCGTAATCGGCTCCTGAGGCGCCGCGTGTCAGCATCCAGCGGTTATTAAGCTTCGCCCCTGCCGCGCAGAAAAAAAGAAACGCTTTTGCAAAGCGTAATCGACCCCTACGATGCCACGTGTTGCGTCCCATAACGGTCAGTAAACCTCCCATCTTCCTTTATCTCTCCTACATTAAATGCTGAAGGGACTCTTCGCTGCCTTCACAATCAAACGGTCCGCAAACGGCCCAAGCGCTTTCGCCAATTCCGAAGCTTGGAATTCGAGCAGTACGGGCCCCTGCCCATACTGCCTTCAGGAGGAGGCATCTTGGTACACTACCCAAGCAAATGCACCCTCAAAAGCTCACAAGGATCATGAAGGATCCGACACGGAATGTCGACCATAAAAGGTCACCGCGCTCCACACAAACTCAGTTCTGTGGCTGCTACTGCCCTCAACACGGTATTTTCAACACAAAGTAAAGGGTCATGAAGGATCCAACACAAACTATCAGATCATGAAAGATCTTCACTTATGGCTACCACATCGGTCCTCAGCAAAGTGCTTTTGAAAAGCAGAGTACGGGACCCCGCCCATACTCCGCTCTCGGGAGGAGGCATCTTGGTACACTACCCAAGCAAACGCGCCTCGCGTAGTATCATGATCATACAAGGCCTTCGTAAGGTCTCAAGACGCCTTCACAAGGTCTCATCCTTGTGGTTTCCGGTCTCACTGCGCGGGGTCTTGCCCTCGCGGGCCTCAAGTCTCGCGGGCGATGTCTCATACTCACCTTTGCGTCTCTTGGGCCTTCGCGGGCCACCCTCGCGGTCTCGAGTCTCCCCTTGCGACCTCACTCGCCTTCATGGGTCTTACTCCCGGTCTCGGCTTGCCTTCGCGAGACTCTCCGCCTATCTTGGCCCCGCCTGAATAGGACTCTTACACCAGTTCGTGCTAACCTCACTCCTTATTTGGCTATATTCTATCTGGGCCTTCGCCCTTACAGGCCTTCGCCCGCCACTTGCTCCACTTGGAGATTGACCACTGGGGCGTCTGACATCAACCGGCCAATAAGGAGGACAGCACGAGCATGGGAGATCTTCACCAGATTCATACGCCAGACATTCTCTGACAAACGGATCACCTAAGGCGGTTTCTTTGAGATCTTCATCATCACAGCCGCCTTATCTCCAATCAGTCTGACACAGACTTATCTCAACAGCCTGTCTAAAGGCTTCAACTGGGGGAGGCTCTTCTCCTGGCATCACTCTATAAATAGGGTGATGTCCACCTTAAACTGGGTAAGCTACTACACGCCCCCCCACTCCTCTCTTGCTACTTCTGAGTATTCTCTCTATCTTTTACAGATTACTCATAACAAGCAAGCTTGGAGTCTCAAGAACATCATCTTCTCCACCACTTCAACTGAGAGTCCGGGCCTTCTTTAGGAACGAGACTATCACTTTGTTTTAAATAAACTTGGATGCAGGGCGCCGTCAAAGGATATGCTGCCATGGAGCAATGGCATGACTTTCTGAAGTATGCCAACAAGCGGGACGACGCCCAGGTAGCGGAAATTGCGTCCCTCAGGAGGGAGCTGGAGGCTTCCCAGCGAAGGGAGAAGGAGCGCCAAGAGGAGCAGGCCAAACGTGTGGCCCAACTGGAGACTTGGTGTGACATCCTTAACAAGGAGCGGACTGCTTGCAGGATGCGCCGGTGGGAGCAGGCCCGTCTGATTGATGCCTTTCAGCATCGTTTCTTTCAACAAGAAGCAGCGTTGAAAGCCCAACAGATTGAGACTGCTGTCATGAAGGAGTCGTTCCTCTCTTTGGAGGCTGACACAAAAGCTGCCCTCGCAGAGGCGAAGGCTAAAATCGAGCTGGCGGAGGCTGCAGCTGAGGAGGTGAGGTGCCAGGCCATTGCCCAGGCCCAGTTGGCTGAGAAGAAAGCAGAGGAGGGCAGGCTTGCTGCTGAGGCTGCCATGAAGGCATGCCTGGAGGTCGCCACTAACCTTGAGAAAGCGGTGGCCTCGGTATGGGAGATGAAGAAGGCTTTGGGCCTCCCTCCCTTCAAAGATGAGGATCACGAGTCGCCTTCCTCCATCAAGGTGCCCATCCCTGGGCGGATGCCTCGACTGATGGAGAAGCTTGGTGAGATCCAAGCTCAAGGTGAAGCAGGGGCGCAAGCCTACGAGGAGGGCTGGCTGCGATGCCGCTTCCAAGTGGAGAAGGCGTTCCCAGAGCTGAGTCTTGGGATTCTGGATGCTGCGAGCACCAGCGATCCAGCTGTAGAGGCCCTGCTCGACTGGGGGGAGCAGGGGAAGAAGATGGGAGAAGCCTGGTATGCCCTATTGGACTAGGGTGGAAGCTCCAATATGTGGATGCCCCCCTCTTTTGTGTATAAAGGACACCTGCACTCATGCATAATTTTGATAACACTAGATGAAGTAAAATTTCATTTTACCTTCATTATTTTGTATCCTCATTTTTGTCTTGCGATAGCGGTGTAGGGTACGTTAGCTAGGTTAACAACCGTAAGCTAAGTCCTGCTTGTGGCGAGAAGTCTGGGGTTCGCAACGGTGAAGCCACAGAGATCACTTGTCAAGATCTTTGGAGATTCAGCTTGAGTTCATAGTGGCAATGCACTTGAAATCCGCAATGGCGGGGCCACGAATATCTTTCCAGACAATTTGTGGGTTCACTTGTTGAGACCAGTTGAGGACCCGTCCAGGGTTCGTAGAGGCGATGCCTTTGAAGACCATGGACGATATTTTTCCATGTTGGAAGGTCTGTGGGGTAGCGAAGGTGGCTCACAGAGACATTCTTGGCGATTTTTTCGGGAGTAAGCCCTTGGGTAGTGTACAGTGTACCAAGTAGAAGATACTGCAGAATGCTCATCATTTATATGATGAAGAAAAACTCAGTTTACCTTGAGTCTGAAGTCGCGCGATGGTGAAGGCAGTGGTGTACTTGTTTGAGACAAGTGAAGAGCCAGATAGAGTTACGGGAGATGAGACCCGTAGCTGTGTTGAGGAGCCCGTGCGGAAGGTCCGGTGTGGCGCGCGAGGGCGACTTACACAGGGACCTTCCTGAAGGAGCCAAAAGGGGGTTACCCTTCCGTAGCGCAAGGGGGTTACCCTTGGGGCGGGGCGAGTTGAAGGTCAGTTGGGGATGAGACCCGCAACTACCTGTGTGGAGGAGTCCGAGCGGAAGGTCCGGTGTGGCGCGCGAGGGCGACTTATACAGGGACCTTCCTGAAGGAGCCAAAAGGGGGTTACCCTTCCGCAGCGCAAGGGGGTTACCCTTGGGGCGGGGCGAGTTGAAGGTCAGTTGGGGATGAGACCCGCAACTACCTGGCGCGACGGCAGGGGGCTGCCCTTTGTGTCCGTGATTTAGGCGAGTGGCCAGTCTGACCGATCGGGTGCAGAGGGCGATTGAGAGGGCATTTATAATGCCACGTAATGCTGCAAGAGAGGGAGAAATACACATGTATTTTATTGAATTGAAGACGTAAGACTGAGGACTTACACGTAATATGGGCGTAAGTCATCCGCATGAAAGTTGCGGGGAAGAAGACGACCATCATGGTCTTGTAGTTCATAGACACCCTGTTTGGGGTCGCGAGCGGTGAGGGCAGTCTTGAGCAAGGCAAGGCCCCCTTGTTGTAGTGCTTTGGGTTTTACCTCGGCATTGTGGTGAAGGCGAGCCTCTGTTTGAGGGCGAACATGCGGCGAGCGCCTCGCGCAATTCCTCGATTAAGTCGAGTTTGGCGCGAAGTCCTTGAGCATTGGCTTCATCCGAGAAGTTGATCATGCGGATTGTAGGGAGGTGCCTCGGTAGGCGTGGCGCGTCTGCGCCATATACCGAGAAAAAGGCGTTTCGCCTGTTGGGGTTTGGGTTGTGGTGCGGTAGTCCCACAGGACACTTGGGAGTTCATCTACCCAGCGACCTTTGGCCCCCTCAAGGCGCTTCTTGAGGCCCTCTTTGAGGGTGCGGTTGGTGACCTCAACCTGCCCATTAGGCGTGGGTGGGCCATTGGGGCGAAAAGCATGCGGACATTGTTGTTCTTGGCCCATTGTTGGATCTTTGTGGTAGCAAGCGTTACGGTCACCCCGAGCGGGTTGCGGCCGGGTGACCGGGAGCTCGGTTTTGGCTGCGGGTCACGTTTTTGGCGTTGACGGCTCCCGAGCCCTATCCGAGTATCATTTTGGCGAACCCTTCCGTATTTAAGGTCGTGTGGGTCCCCGGACGTTTCCGCCGAAAATATTTTTGGCGCCGGGTGTTGTCTGGGTCGTCTCGGGATGTACAGCGGGCTCGGTAGCACTCTCGAGATCTCAGTTTGGGAAGCCGTTTGCAGTTTTGGAGTCGTGGAAACGTCCGGTGATGGTTGTGGAGTTTAATATTTGGGGACGGGACGTTCGGTTCTCGGCGACTCCCGGGCTCGGGGCGGGAATCCCGGGGCTCGGGATGGAAATTTTGTGACGGCTCTGGGGTAAGTTGTGTTATAATTTAAGACGGAATTTATGGGTATTTTTGTAGAATTTTGGAGTAGCGGAATTTCGGTTCGAGTTGACACGCTCGCGCGTCGGGTTTTGGTTCGGGTTCAGCGAGCTCGGTAGGACACTCCGGAATGGTAAATGAACTTTTGAAAAATGTTCTGTGAATGTCATAATATTCAGAGGGTTGTGTCCAAGTTTCGTTAATTTTGGAATTCGGTATTTATTTTTGGGCAAAAAGAATTGGAACTTTCGGAAAAATTGGGAGTTAATTTGTATTTGGTTACAAATTAAATAAAAACTGGTTTGGGCAGCAGATTTTCGGCAGCAAGTGGGGAAGATTTATGGGACACTTGGCTACTTCTTATTAAAGATGAGAAGTATGGGCTTAAAGTGAAGGGAAATAATATAATGGTATATTATTTCATAAAAATGAGTTATATCTCATTTCCTTTCATTTCTTCTCTTCTTCTTCTTCTTCAAGGTTGCTGCCGACTCCATTGTTGATCAACCTCCAAGCTTGAAATTCTTCTTCTTGGAAGAAATCAAAGAGGAAGTGGGTGCTTTATGTGGTAAGTAACTCCTAAGCTCTCTTTTCTCATTAGTTTGGAAGATTAGTGAAGAAAAGAGGAGTTTTGGCAAATGTTGGGTTTGTTCTTAGCTATAAGCTAGGATGATTCTCTTCCTCCCATATTTTAGTATGTTGTTCTTGGGTTGTAGGGGAGTGATAATCAAGTGTTGGATTTTGGAAAACACATCTTGGATGAAGAACTAGTGTTGGCCGAATTTATGGAAGATTTGCCAAAATGGTGTGTGTTTGTTATCTTGTTTCATGCTTCAAGTATGTTAGTCCTAGCATGATTCTAAGCTTATGTATGGATTCAATTTGGTGGAAAACAAGTTGAGGTGAAAACCCCCTTTTGGCCGATTTGTTTAGGTGTATGTTTGTGTTGGATTTTGTTGTTTGGATGCAATTGGATAGTGTTCTTGGTTTAGAAGTGGAATTGGAGGTTGGAATGATTAATTGGAAGCTTGAATGGATTGAATTGGAAGTTGGATAAAAAGTTGATTAAGAACCGAATTTTAGAATGATTCTTTTTCAATGCTGGAGTTTCAATTTGGTTAAATTGGATGTTATTATGGTGTTGGGGTTGAATTTAGGAGTGGATGGAAATTTGAATCGTTGAATTCGGTTAAGAAATGAAAAAGTTACAATTAAGCGGGATTATTGGAAAATGACGGGTAATGAAGGGTTTAAAGTTGGATTTGATCAGTTCTGCTTGTTGTATGATGTTTGTCAATGTATAATCTTGCATTGTCTAGGTTGGTTACGAATTCGACGTTTACGTGAAAATCTGGAATTTTACGGAAAGTGCGGATTTTCGGTTTTGGGGTCGGGGTGTAGTTTGGTAGTGTGGTTGGTAAGGTTGCTAATTCAACTTGAAATGACAGATTCGAGGTCCGGAAGTTAGAAAAGAGAAGTTTCGGGTTTCGGGTCGTGGTTTGGAAATCGTCAGGCGGTCAAACACTGGATTTGTAAGGTAAGGGTTTGGTTCGCTATTTTTGGTAAGATAGGTGTATGTTTAGTTTCACTTTACTCTGCAAGTATTTCGGTATTATATGCCTAGGGCATATTCTCGTAGTCCGTAGGTGTATGTGTTGTTGCATTTACATTTTGCGGGTATTTCGGAAATACGTGCTTTAAGGTACGTTACGTAATTCGTAGGAGTATGCCTTATGGCATACTGCCTGCTAATCCTACGTTTGTAGGAGTATGCCTTATGGCATACTGCATGCTAACACTACGACAGCTTGTGGGTTCGCTACCCACTGGTGCACCATGCTTCCGTAATAGCTTCGGCTTCGACTCCCCTTAGTGGGAGGTCATTGTTCGATTTGTTATAAGGTTTATGGCGATTTGGAATCGCACATCCTTCGGGATTCCGATTTGTTTCGTACATGCATGTTATTACGTATTACATTGCGTATATTGCTATCTTTCTGCTTTTGCGGGGTTACATATACTTATCTTACCCCAAATCCCTTACGGGGTCCTTTTAGGACTCACCCTTTTTGGGTTACATGTTTTGGATTTCGTAGTAGGTGCAGTAAGCGGCCGGGGGTAGGTTTCCGCGAGGCTTCGCCTTGGTTGTGTTGAGCAGCAGCGGTACCTTGCGAGCTGGGATTTTGGTCTACTTGATCTGAATCCCGCGAGGTATTTTGGCGTTTAGGCCTAGGGTCGGCTCTGTAGCCGCATGTGCATATTCTCGGTTTTATTATTGTGATGATTGTATATATTACATTACATTGCATGTTACGAGCGCTTGGCGCTTGCTAGATACCCTAGGTTCGGTGAATTCCGTATGTATATATGTTTTGGTGTGTAAGCACTCGTCCACGGAGGCGGGGCTTACTCTGTTACTAATGCATGAATTGTATGGTTGCATTTTATTTTGGTTATACGCATGAAATTTCCGTTAGTTTGCTTCCACAATCTTTCCGTTTTCGGGTCCGCTACGCGCGGCGGGTCTCGATGGACCTGCCATTCCTTTCCATTCCGGCTTCCGCTTCCGGCGTCCGGCGCCCCGCCTCGCAACCGGGCTTGGGTGGCGTGCGGTGACAAACTGAGTGCCATTATCTGTAATAATAGCACGAGGGCTGCCGTACCGGCAGACAAGATTTTTTCACAGGAATTTGATGATCTTGGCGAAAGTTATGGAGACCAGGGGTTCTACTTCGACCCGTTTAGAAAAATAGTCAACTGCAACCACACAGAAGCGAGTGCGGACTGGAGCGGTCGGCATCGGACCAATGAGGTCAAGGCCCCACAGGCAAAGGGCACCGGGTTTGTCGGTCTTTGGAGATTCTGTAGATGGCGCCGCTGGATGCGAGAATTGATCGCACTTGGTGGCATGTTTTGACCAAGGCGGCGCGTCCTTTTTAAAGGTAGGCTAGTAGTACCCTTGACGATGGGCTTTGTGGGCAAGTGCCTCAGCAACAATGTGTGCGCCACGGTTGCCCTGGTGGAGAGTATCCAAGGCAGAGTGTCCCTCAAGGGTGCCGAGGCATCGTTGGAGGGTGCTGCAAACCAGCGATGCCATAATTGGTCATCAATGAGAACAAAGCGGATGGCCCGTTTGGGAGCCTGGGGTCCGTGGTGCTGGCTTTCAGCTCGGTGATAATAGAGCCTCTCCAGTCTGCAACCGGATCTTGTGTTGCCAGTGAGGCAATATCGATAGCCTCCGCAATGGAAGGACTGGCCAGGGTGGCCATGGTGGAGGGAGTCTTTCCTTTTGACAGCATGTCTGCTGTGGTGTTCTCGGAACGAGGAACATGGATAAAGATGGCCTCCTCAAAGTTGGTTCGCAAGGCGTTCACCAATTTGAGGTACTTGATCAGGGTGGCGTCTTTGCACTCAGCGCACCCTTGGACCTGGTGAATCACCAGTTGCGAGTCGCTGTGGACAAGTCCCACTCTGGGGGAATGGGCTGTGGTGCGGGGCCCTGCTCAGGGGCCGGGATGATGTCAACATCCGAGAATTCTGCGATGAAATCGGCGAGGGCCTGACCCTTAATCGCCTTCCTGGACTCATAGTTGATGTTAAAGCCACCAAGCTCGATACACCATTTGGCGAGGCGTCCTGAATGTTCAGGTCGCCTGAGGATCTCTTGAATTGGCAAGTCCGTCCGGACTATAATTGTGTGTCCTTGGAAGTAGGGCTTAAGCTTCCTTGCTGCATATACAAGGGATAATATAGCCTTTTGGAGAGGAGGATACCTTGTTTCCGGGTCTGGAGAGTATGGCTGGTGTAATAGACGGACCATTGCTTGGCAGCCTCTTCCTTAATAAGGACAGAGGCGACGCTCCTGTCAGAGGTGGCGAGGTAGAGGACCAGGACATCGCCTGGTCTAGGGCACTTGAGTGCAGTCAACTCTTGTAGGTCTTTGTTTGATCAAGTCATATGCCTTTTGTCATTCTTGTCCATTTGCAAGCTTTTTCTTGCGAATTTGGTCGAAGAAAGGTCTGCATCGGTCGCCGAGCTTAGAGACGAATTGTCCCAAGGCAACTAGCTTTCTGCCGGTGTTGAACTTCTTTGAGTCCTCTAGGGTGCGTAAAGTGGTGATAGCCTCAATCTTTTAGGATTTGCATGAATCCCTCCTTTGGAGATCTGGTAACCCAGAAATTTGCCCTCGCCCATGCCAAAGATACACTTCTTTGGGTTCAACCGCATATTATACTTGCGGAAGTTGGCGAACATTTCCTCTAAGTCCGCGAGGTGTATGGAGGTGGCCTTGCTTTTGACCACAATGTCATCGACATAAGCCTCAAGATTTCGGCCAATTTGGTCCGCGAAGACTTGATTCACAAGCCTTTGGAAAGTAGCCCCCGCATTCTTTAAGCCGAAGGGCATTCTGATATAATGGTAGACGGCTTCGCCACTAGTGAAGGCGGTTTTTACCGCCTCCTCTGGGTCCATAAAAGCTTTATGGTTTCCGCTGTATTCGTCGAGGAAGGAGAAAACAGAGTGATGAACGGTCGAGTCAACCAGTTGATCGATAGAAGGCAGGGGATAGGGATCCCTAGGGCAGGCCCTATTAACCCCTTTTTAGTCTACGCAAAGTCGCCACTGACCGCCCTCTTTATCAGCGAGGACTACATTCGCGACCCACTCAGAGTAGTGAACCTCCTTGATTATATTTGCCTTAAGCAATTTCTACACTACGTGCGTACAAAGTCCTTACGGTCGGGGCCATGCCCCTTGTTTTCTGCATAACCGGGCTAAAGCCGGGAGTACACTCAACTTGTGAGAAATGATAGCAGGATCCACACCGGTAAGTCCTCGGGGTCAATGCGAAGACATCGCCGTTGGCATGGAGGTGATGGATAAGTGCTTGCTGATCTTCTTCCTCGAGGTCGTTTCCCACCCGGAACTTCTTGCCAGGGGAGATTTCAACCTCTTCAAAGGCCCCAGACAAGTCAGGAGCGACCTCGCCCGCGAGCCCAGTCTCCTCCATGGGTGCCTTTCTTTTAGGCCGGGATGGCTTGGGAGGCGAGGAGGTCTGCGAGGCAGAGACATAATTGCCCCTGGCCACGTTTTGGTTGACAAAGATATAGGCATCTCCTGCCGCAGTGTGGAAAACCAAAGTCAGGGCCCGCACATCATAGCGGACGTGGAACTCAGTATGAGTGTGATGCCCAATAATGGTGTTGTACGGTGTAGGGAGATCCAGGATGATAAAGTCCACAAAGCTGGAGTGGCATACTTGCTTCTTTTCTTTGGTGGTCCCCATCATCATGTAGGGGAGCGTGATTGACCCTAAAGTTGGGATTTCATCTCGTCCTACTCCAAAGGTGGCCCCCTCGGCGGGTTGGATTTGCGACAAAGGCACCTTGGCCTCAACAAGAGTGTGCTTGTAGATCACGTTGGCATTTGCCCCAGTGTCCATGTAGACTCTGTCAATGTCCCATCCCGCGATACGGGCGGTGATGACCAAAGGATCTGCGTGAGGGTACCACGAGAGGTCTTTGTCGCGGCGATGTAGTAAGTGAGTAGAGGAGTGGTTGACCTGGTAGATCTATCTCATATGACGGCATCTCGCCGATGCGCCCTCACATTGTGTGATTACGCTGATATGCCCCCTTGGTGGGGGAAGTTCGACCAGACCTTCTCAATCTGGGATCTGCTGGGAGCGACCTCGTCTGCGATCCCCCTGATGGCGGTCCTCCTGGTTACTTTCCCGCCTGTGACCCCCATCGTCATGGAGTAAGAAATCTCTGAGCTTACCTTGAGCGAGCATTTCCCCAATCATGCGTTTAAGCTCAAAACAATCCTCAGTGTCGTGTCCCTTGTCGCGATGGTAACGACAATACTTGGTACTAGACCTGACGATCTCCTGGGAGAGGGGGCGGGGCCACTTGGGGACCTCCCTCTTTTGTTCCAGGGAATGAAGGATGTTGGTGCGAGATTCCCTTAGTGGGGGAAGAGTAAAATACGCCCCCTCCCTGTTGGATGGCGTAGGGTACTGCCTCTGGGACATGTAGTCCGCTAGAGAGGGCTGGCCCTTCGCATCTGCCTTGGCGGCCCTGTCGTGTTGTCGAGTGTCCTCCTCCGTGTACATAAACCGTGATGCCATGCTCAAGAACTGTTCCATGTTGGTGGGAGGGTTGGTGTGTATATCTACGAAGAAAAGGGACTCCCAGTGAAGACCACTGAATGGCCGCAAGTAGGCGGGCTTCCTCCCAAATTAGGGACTGGATGGATTCCGCCCTGGAAGCGCTGAATATACTCCGAGGGCTCATCTTTCTTTTGCCGTATCTTGAGGAGATGTCCCGCCGTTTTGGGGGAGGTTTAGACACCACAAAGTGGCTGGAGAAGTTTGCGGGAGAGCTCCTCAAAGGAGTCAAACCGCTTGTCACGGAGGGTGGTATACCGGTTGGCGGCGGCTCCGTGAGTTTGGAGCTGAAGGCTCTACAGAGCGTGTTATCGTCCGCCCTGGCGATGGCCATCGTGGAAACATAACGCTGGAGATGAATATCGGGGTCCGAGAGACCGTCATAGGCGCCCGATTTAGGTTGGCGAAACTGCTACGGAAGAGGGGTATCCAAAACCCGTTGAGTGAAAGGTTGGGTCGAGAGGTGGTCGGACCCATTCTGAAAACATTATGAACACTGGCCCTTTCGTCCCTTTTTTCCACTTCCTCTAATCGTCTAGTAAGTGCGATAAGTAACGACGAAGAAGGTTCAGGGTCACTTGTCGAGGCGGAGTAGCAAGGCGTTCAAGCTGACTAGTCCGTAGTGTTCCAACGCTATCCAGAACGCCCCTGAGAGTGGTGTCGAGTGTTTCGCGTAAGTTATGAGCGACCGCCTCAGTGATTGTTTGCAGAACGGCTGGATCAAGGCTCGTCGGTGAAGTGTTTGGTGGTGGAGTATTACGTTCATGGGGCACGTTACGATTAACGTGAGAGGAGCTTTCCTCCATTGAATGAACAGACAGTTCTCCCCGTTGTGGGGGAACGTTGTTTGGAGATGGTTCCGATCGTGGATCGTTGTTCGTGTTAAATCGCGGGAGGATTCCTCCTTCCCCGACGGCTGTGCCTACTTGCACTCCGGGTAGTTGGCATGACTTGCTACTTGTGGTTTGTGATTGTTGATTTTAGGATCGTCTTTAACATGCTTCTCATGTTCGCATTCATCAATACCGAAGAAGGGATTAAGAGTATGTACCTTTCTTACGGACGCAGCTTAAGAATCTTAGAGATTCTTGCTCCTTGTTGATGTAGAAGACTCGGCCTGGGGAACACCTTAAGGGCGGCTTGAAGATGATTTGTCTCCAAGGTGAGTTCCACTCACAATGCTCCTAGAATGCCTTCTAGTTTCGCAAGAGGAAGTAGGAAGAGAGAAGAGAGAACCAATGCTGGTTGTGGGATGGATAGAAATGGCGCATCCTCCCTCTATTTATAGAGGAGGATGGGCTGCCAATGAGAGGGCACAATGCCCTTTCATTTGCGAAATAACATGTCCCTAGGACCAAGGGCTGCAACCAATGCCCCTTGGTCCATGAGACATGTCTCATGCCTTTGCCTTTTCTATTAAGTAATTAATTAGAAAAGGAATAAATAAATAATTGTGTCTAATAGGAAATTAATTAACTAATTAATTAATTATCCAAATATGGTGAAGAGGTAAGGAGGTGACCCATGCCCCTTGCCCGTTCGGCCATGGGACATGAGACATGTCCCTTTGGCCGAATGGTGCAAGGCATGGGGTGCACCCCCTTGCCTAGAGGCACCTAGGGCGAAGGGGCACTCACACCCCTAGGCCCATGGCCGAATGGGTGTAAGGCCACCTTAGGGTGCCCTTTCGGCACCCAAGGGTGCTACGCACCCTTCGGCCTAAACCGAAGGTGTGCTTGGCCCTCTCCGACACCTTTTCACCAATTTACGCACCTTTCCGCCAAGAGACACGTCTCTTCGCCAAAAGGTGCCTAGACACATTTGTACCAAGCTCACATAGAGCTAGTCCAAGACATATTAAATCATCCATTGAGCTCCTTGAGCTCATATCAGCTCACTAAGAGCAGATACACATCTCTCTAGCTCAAAAACTCAGTTGAGTGAGTTGAGCTTGTGCTTAGCTACTTTAGCTAGCCCAGTCATCTTGGTGTAAGAATTCCAACAGTGATATGGGTTTACGATAAGAACTTTCGTTTCTTTCGTTTCCCACAGCGGCGCCAAACTGATAATCTCGTACCTGAAGCAGGCCTGGATTCTTAGTTGAATGATTGATGATGATGGTGTTCTTGAGGCTCCAAGCTTGCTTATTATGAGTAATCTGTAAAAGATAGAGAGAATACTCAAAAGTAGTAAGAGAGGAGTGGGGGGGCGTGTAGTAGCTTACCCGATTTATAGAGTGATGCCGGGAGAAGAGCCTCCCAGGTTGAAGCCTTGGACAGGTGTGAGACAAGGCCCGACAAGTCTGCCAGATTTCAGGAGATAAGGCGGCCGTGATGATGAAGATCTCAGCAAACCGCCTTAAAAGATTCACTTGTCGGGAATGTTTGGCGTACAAATCTGGTGAAGATCACTCGAGCTCGTGCTGGCCTCCTCATTGGCTGCATAATGTCGGGTGGCCAGTGGCCTGTCTCTAGTGGAGCAAGTGGCGGCGAAGGCTGCAAGGCGAAGGCCCAGATAAAATACAACCAAATAAGGAGTGAGGGTCGCACGAACCTGAGTATAACGGCCTTATCTGGGCGGGACTAGTATAGGCAAGAGAGTCTTCGCGAAGGCGAGTTGAGACTGCGGGAGTAAGACCCGCGAAGGCGAGTGAGACCATAAGGGCGAGACCTGAGACCGCGAAGGTAACCCGCGAAGGCCTAAGATACGCAAAGGCGAGTGTGAGACATCGCCTAGGCGATACTTAAGGCCTGCGAGGGCAAGACCTCACGCAGGTGAGACTGGAGACCTCGCGAAGGTGAGGCTGGAGACCGCAAGGGTGAGACGTTTCTCAGGCGATACTGGAGACCACAAGGGCGAGACCTTGCGAAGGTGATATTGGAGACCACAAGGGCGAGACCTTGCGAAGGCGATACTAGAGACCGCAAGTGTGAGACCTATGGGGCCTTGTATGATTCTGATGCGACGCGAGGACGCGTTTGCTTGGGTAGTGTACCAAAACTTGATTTCTATAAGTTGCATATTGAAATATAATTATTGCTTTAATTTTTCCAATAATGGTGTGACCATTAACAAAAGTGGCGAAATTCTTCATACTTGCTTAGTTAGTAATGGATTGTATGAACTAAGGCCAAAGGGCCATTCTGTTGCAACTTCTAGCTGCCATGTGACTAAGGTCACAGATGAAATGAATTGACATGAAAGGTTAGGACATATTGGCCAAGATTGGATGAATAGGCTAGCTAAAGGTGGCTTGCTTGGATCCTTGACCAAGGTTGTCTTACCAAGTTGTCAATCTTGCCTTGAAGGCAAGGCAACTAAGAAGCCTTTTGGGCGTGGCGCTAGAAGAACTGAACCACTAAGTTTAGTACACTCAGACCTGTGTGGACCAATGAGGGTCGAATCCAGAAGTGGGTTAAAGTTTTTCATCACATTTACCATGTCTTCTTACTTAAAAATAAGGCTGAGGCTTTAACATACTTTGAGAAGTATGTAAACTTGGTTGAGAACCAACTAAGTAAGAAGATAAAATCCTTAAGGACTGATAGAGGTGGAGGGTATAGCTCAAATGCATTCAAAGGATTCTGTAACATGAAAGGGATCTAGAGGAGTTTACTCTTCCTTGGAGACCACAACAAAATGGGGTGTCTAAAAGGAAGAATAGGACTCTTATGGACATGTTACGTTCTATGATGGCTAAGGCCAACTTGGAAATCACTTTTGGAGTGATGCATTGTTATGTGAAGTGGATGTCCTTATTAGAGTACCTTCCATGAGCATTGAATCTTCTCCATATGAGTTATGGAAGAAGAGAGCTCCTAATCTAAATTACCTACCCCCTTGGGGGTGTTTAGCTTATGTTCACATAACCGACCATCCTTTGGGAAAGTTGGGACCAAGAGGAAAGAGATGTGCTTTCCTTGGCTATGCTGAACAATCAAGGGTTACGTGTTCTTGGACATCTGTCATAAGAAAGGGAATGTATTTGAGGAAGAAACGCCAACTTTGTGGAGAATGAGTTCCCACGAGTTGGTGAAAGTGGAGATAAGGACCCCTTCGATCCAATCCTTGAGAGGGATCAACTAGGTGCTAAAGAAGCACCGGTTGCACAAGGTGCACATACTCCAGAGGGAGTCGTCAACCATTTGTTGATGTGGCTCCAAATGATGTTCCAATTGAGATGGAACATGTGGCTCCAAATGATGTTCCAATTGAGATGGAACATGAGGTTCAACAAGGTGGCCAAGGGCTTCACACGAGAAAGAAGGTATTGATTTCAAAGATACTTTCTCTCCGTGGTTAAGTTCAACTCCATCAGATTACTACTTGCCATTGTGGCTAATCTAGACTGGAGTTACATCAAATGGATGTAAAGACCGTCTTTCTCAATGGTGATTTGAGTGAGGAAATTTACATGAAACAGCCCGAGGGGTTTGTTCAAAAGGGTCTTGAGGACAAGATATGTAGACTAAAGAAGTCTATATATATGGTCTTAAACAAGCTTCAAGACAATGGTACTTGAAGTTCCATCATGCAGTCACAAGCTATGGTTTTGTGATGATGCATGAAGACCATTGTGTATACTTGTTCAATTTGGGTTCTAGCTTCGCTATAATGACTTTGTATGTAGATGACATACTTATTGCAAGTAGTGGACTTGAGTTGTTATAAACCATTAAAGAATGGTTGTCCTCCACCTTCGACATGAAGGATATGTGAGAGGCCTCCTTTATCTTAGGTGTTAAGATACACCGGGATAGAAAGGAAAGGCTGTTGGCCCTTTCACAAGAACCTTATGTTGATAAGATTCTGGAAAAGGTTCAACTTAACAAACTCTAAGCCCATGAACACACCACTTGCATATGGTTGCAAGATTGGAGAGGACATGTGTCCCAAGACTCCAAAGGAGAAAGGCGAAATGTCTCACATTCCTTATCTTAGTGCAATAGGAAGTCTTATGATTATGTACAAGGCCGGACAAAAGTAAAGCGGTTGGTTTGTTGGCAAGATATTCATCGAACCCCGGTTTAGAGCATTGGAAGAGTGTGAAGAGAGTACTTAGATACCTTAAAGGTACTAAGGACTATTGGCTATGTTATCATGGATAGAAACTTGATTTACATGGCTACTTTGATGCTGATTGGGACGGAGATAGAGACTCTAGCAAATTTACATTTGGATATATATTCATGCTTAATGGCGGGCTACTACTTGGTGTAGTAAGAAGCAAACTTGTACAACTTTATCCACAATGGAGGCTGAATTTATATCATGTCTCTCTGTACAAAAAGCCCTTTGGCTTGGTTATTTCCTTAAGAATTTTGAATCCAAGGTATCAATTGAGAAGCCTATTACTATCTTCGGTGATAGTATGGCGGCTATGGCTTATACTGTCACCGCACGCCACCCGAGCCCGGTTGCGGAGGCGGGGGCACCGGGACGTCAGAAGCGGAAGCCGGAATGATACAGAAAGGCAGGTCCATCGGGACCTGCTGCGCGTAGCGGACCCGAAAAGCGATTGTGGAAACAAACTGAAATTTTCATACATATAACTAAAATGAAAATCCATGGTGAGTCTCGCCCCTCGAAACGGACGAGTACATCACCATCACCATATAAACAGTTCATGTAATAACAACAAAGTAAGCACCGTCCTCCAAGGACGAGTACTTACGCACACAATATAAACACATACAGAATTCACCGAACCTAGGGTATCTAGCAAGCGCCAAGCGCTCGTAACATGCAATGTGAGCAGAATATATACATACATATACAGTCATCACAATAATCCAGAAAGTATGCACATGCAACTACAGAGCCGACCCTAGACCTAAACGTCAAAATACCTCGCGCGGGATTCAGACCAAGTAGACAAAATCCCAGCCCGCAAGGTACTGCTGCTGCTCAACACAACCAAGGCAGAAGCCCCACGGACCTACTCCGTTGGCTGCTTACCAGACCTACCTGAAATCCAAAAACAGAACCCGAAAAAGGGTGAGTCCTAAAAAAGGACCCGTAAGGGATTTGGGGTAAGATAAGCATATGTAACCCTGCAAAACAGAAAGATCGCAATATACAGAATATATGCAACAGAATACAGAATATCGTGCATGTAATAAAAACAGATCAGAATACCGAAGGATGTGCGATACTAAATCGCCATAAACCCTTATAACCAATCAGAACGACAGCCTCCCTCTAAGGGAGTCAGAAGCCGAAGCTATTACAGAAGCATGGTGCACCAGCTGGGGTAGCGAACCCTCAACTGTCGCGGGGTTATGCATGCAGTATGCCATAAGGCATACTCCTACAAATTACGTAACGTACCTTAAAGCGAAATTTCGAAATACTGCAAAACAAGTGCAACAATACATACACCTACAGACTACGAATATGCCCTAGGCATATAATACTGAAATACTTGCGAGCAGAAAGTGAAACTAAACATACACCTATCTTACCAAAAATAGCAGAACCAAACCCTTACCTCACAATTCCAGTATTAGACCGATTACGGACGACTTCCACACCACGACCCGAAACTCGAAACCTCTCTTTTTCTACCCTCCGAACCTCGAATCTGTCAAACTAAGTTGAATTAGCATCCTTATCGACCACTCTACCAAACTACACCCCGACCCCAAAGCGAAAATCCGGCAGAATTTCCGTAAAATTCCAGATTTCCACAGAAACTTCAGAATTCAGAACCAACCTAGACAATGCAAGATTATACATCGACAAACATCATCCCACAAGCAGAACTTATCAAATCCAACCTTAAAACCCTTCATTACCCGACATTTTCCGATAAACCCGCTTAATAGTGACTTTTCCATTTCTTATCCGAATTCAACGTTTCAAATTTCAAACCACTCCTAAATTCAACCCCAATACCATCTTAGCATCCAATCCAACCAAAATCAAACCCCAACATGGAAAAAGAATTATCCAAAAATTCGGCTTCTTTGCCAATTTTTATCCAACTTCCAAATCAATCCATTCAAACTTCCAATTAATCATACTAATCACCAATTTCACTTCTAAACCAAGAATGCTATCCAATTGCATCCAAAACAACAAAATCCACAATGAACATCAACCTACATAATCGGCCATTTGGGGGTTTTTTACTCAACTTGTTTTCCATCAAATTGAATCCATACATAAGCTTAGAATCATGCTAGGATTAACATACTTGAAGCATGAATCAAGATAACAAACACACATCAACATAGAATTTTCCAAAAATTCGGCCATTTGGGGATTTTTACCCAAGGTGTGTTTTCCAAAATCCAACACTTGATTAACACTCCCTACTACCCAAGAACATCATACTAAAAGATGGGAGGAAGAGAATCATCCTAGCTCGTAGCTAAGAACAAACTCATAATTCTCCAAAACTCCTCATTTCAACACTAATCTTCAATTCTAAAGGGTAAAGAGAAGAAAGAATGATGCTTACCACACAAAGCACCCAATTCTTCTTTGATTCCAAGCAAGGAGAAGAATTTCAAGCTTGAGGTTGAGCAACAATGGTGGCGGCAACAGACTTGAAGAAGAAGAAGAAGAGAAGAAAAGAAAAGAAATGAAAGTGAAATTAATTCACTTAAGTAAATATACTATATAAATATATCTTATCTTTAACCCATACTTCTCTATTTAAATGAGAAATAGCCATGTGTCCCTTATGTCTCCCAAAACAGCCGAAAATCTCAGCTACTGCTGCCCATACTGATTTTTATTTATTTTGCAACCAAAATCCAATTAATCTCCCAACTTTTCCGAAAGTTCCAATATTTTTGGCCCAAAAATATTTACCGAATTCCAAAATTAACGAAACTTGGACACAACCCTCAGAATATTATAACATTCATAAAACATTTTTCAAAAGTTCATTTACCAATCCGGAGTGTCCTACCGAGCTCGCTGAACCCGAACAAATCCCGACGTGCGAGCGTGTCCAACAGAACCAAAATCCCATCACACCAAAAATTCCTCAAAAATACCCATAAATTCCATCTTAAATTATAACACAACTTACCCCAAAGCCGTCAGAAAATTTCCATCCCGAGCCCCGGGAGTCGCCCGGAACCGAACGTCCCGCCCCAAATATTACTCTCCATAAAAACCTCCGGGACGTTTCCACGACTCCAAAACTGCAAATGGCTTCCCAAACTGAAATCTCGAGAGTGCTACCGAGCCCTCTGTACGTCCCGAGTCGACCCCGACAACCCCCCCGTCGCCAGAAAAATATTTTCGGCGGAAACGTCCGGGGGACCCACATGACCTCAAAAACGAAAGGGTTCGCCAATATGATACTCGGATAAGGCTCGGGAGCCGTCTGAACACCGAAAAACGTGACCCGCAGGCCAAAACCGGAGCCCTGGGTCACCCGGTCGCAACCCGCTCGGGGTGACCGTAACATCCTCCCCCCCTTAGAACTCTTGGTCCTCCAAGAGTAGCCTGAACCATCCATACAGGTGTCGCTACCAACCAGAATATACAAACATTCCTCTAACACAGAACAATCTGACCACCGTACTGGTGCGGCGGGAGTGGTAGTTTAGACCGTCTTTCTCAATGGTGATTTGGTGAGGAAATATACATGAAACACCGAGGGGTTTGTTCAAAAGGGTCTTGAGGACAAGGTATGTAGACTAAAGAAGTCTATATATGATCTTAAACAAGCTTCAAGACAATGGTACTTGAAGTTCCATCATGCGATCACAAGTTATGGTTTTGTGATGATGCATGAAGACCATTGTGTATACTTGTTCAATTCGGGTTCTAGCTTTGTGTAATGACTTTGTATGTAGATGACATACTTATTGCAAGTAGTAGACTTGAGTTGTTATTAACCATTAAAGAATGGTTGTCCTCCATCTTCAACATGAAGGATATGTGAGAGGCCTCCTTTATCTTAGGTGTTAAGATACACCGGGATAGAAAGGAAAGGCTGTTGGCCCTTTCACAAGAACCTTATGTTGATAAGATTCTGGAAAAGGTTCAACTTAACAAACTCTAAGCCCATGAACACACCACTTGCATATGGTTGCAAGATTGGAGAGGACATGTGTCCCAAGACTCCAAAGGAGAAAGGCGAAATGTCTCACATTCCTTATCTTAGAGCAATAGGAATTCTTTTTTTCTCGATATTTTGTACAAGGCCGGACAAAAGTAAAGCGGTTGGTTTGTTGGCAAGATATTCATCGAACCCTGTTTGGAGCATTAGAAGAGTGTGAAGAGAGTACTTAGATACCTTAAAGGTACTAAGGGCTATTGGCTATGTTATCAAGGAAAGAAACTTGATTTACATGGCTACTCTGATGCTGATTGGGACGGAGATAGAGACTCCAACAAATCTACATTTGGATATATTTTCATGCTTAATGGTGGGGCTACTACTTGGTGTAAGAAGCAAACTTGTACAGCTTTATCCACAATGGAGGCTGAATTTATATCATGTGCCTCTGCTGTACAAGAAGCCCTTTGGCTTGGTTATTTCCTTAAGAATTTTGAATCCAAGGTATCAATTGAGAAGCCTATTACTATCTTCGGTGATAGTATGGCGGCTATGGCTTATCTTGTCACCGCACGCCACCCGAGCCCGGTTGCGGAGGCGGGGGCGCCTTGACGTCGGAAGCAGAAGCCGGAATGATACAGAAAGGCAGGTCCATCGGGAC
Organism: Stellera chamaejasme; assembly: GCA_024586325.1. NCBI lineage: Eukaryota > Viridiplantae > Streptophyta > Magnoliopsida > Malvales > Thymelaeaceae > Stellera > Stellera chamaejasme. The sequence goes on from CM044979.1 coordinate 19,550,969, forward strand.
CTGCTGCGCGTAGTGGACCCGAAAAGCGATTGTGGAAACAAACTGAAATTTTCATACATATAACTAAAATGAAAATCCATGGTAAGTCTCGCCCCTCGAAACGGACGAGTACATCACCATCACCATATAAACAGTTCATGTAATAACAACAAAGTAAGCACCGTCCTCCAAGGACGAGTACTTACGCACACAATATAAACACATACAGAATTCACCGAACCTAGGGTATCTAGCAAGCGCCAAGCGCTCAGAACATGCAACAGAACAGAATATATACATACTTATACAATCATCACAATAATCCAGAAAGTATGCACATGCAACTACAGAGCCGACCCTAGGCCTAAACGTCAAAATACCTCGCGCGGGATTCAGACCAAGTAGACAAAATCCCAGCCCGCAAGGTACTGCTGCTCAACACAACCAAGGCAGAAGCCCCACGGACCTACTCCGCTGGCTGCTTACCAGACCTACCTGAAATCCAAAAACAGAACCCAAAAGAAGGGTGAGTCCTAAAAAGGACCCGTAAGGGATTTGGGGTAAGATAAGCATATGTAACCCTGCAAAACAGAAAGATGGCAATATACAGAATATATGCAACAGAATACAGAATATCATGCATGTAATAAAAACAGATCGAATACCGAAGGATGTGCGATACTAAATCGCCATAAACCCTTATAACCAATCGAGCAGCAGCCTCCTCTAAGGGAGTCGAAGCCGAAGCTATTACGAAGCATGGTGCACCAGTGGGGTAGCGAACCCTCAACTGTCGCAGGTTATGCAGAGTATGCCATAAGGCATACTCCTACAAATTACAGAACGTACCTTAAAGCAGAAATTTCTGAAATACCTGCAAAACAGAAGTGCAACAATACATACACCTACAGACTACAGAATATGCCCTAGGCATATAATACTGAAATACTTGCAGAACAGAAAGTGAAACTAAACATACACCTATCTTACCAAAAATAGCAGAACCAAACCCTTACCTCACAATTCCAGTATTAGACCGATTACGGACGACTTCCACACCACGACCCGAAACTCGAAACCTCTCTTTTTCTACCCTCCGAACCTCGAATCTGTCAAACTAAGTTGAATTAGCATCCTTATCGACCACTCTACCAAACTACACCCCGACCCCAAAAGCGAAAATCCGGCAGAATTTAGTAAAATTCCAGATTTCCACGAAACTTGAATTCAGAACCAACCTAGACAATGCAAGATTATACATCGACAAACATCATCCCACAAGCGTAACTTATCAAATCCAACCTTAAAACCCTTCATTACCCGACATTTTCCGATAAACCCGCTTAATAGTGACTTTTCCATTTCTTATCCGAATTCAACGTTTCAAATTTCAAACCACTCCTAAATTCAACCCCAATACCATCTTAGCATCCAATCCAACCAAAATCAAACCCCAACATGGAAAAGAATTATCCAAAAATTCGGCTTCTTTGCCAATTTTTATCCAACTTCCAAATCAATCCATTCAAACTTCCAATTAATCATACTAATCACCAATTTCACTTCTGAACCAAGAATGCTATCCAATTGCATCCAAAACAAAACCTCGGCGGTGGTGAGTGTGGTTGTTCAGGCCACGGGTTACGCCGAACCCACATCCCATATCCTCGGAGGTGTGGGATCCCAGTCCCGACCCTCCGGTACTCAATCACGCTGTTTGCGTGTAGTAGCCATTTCCTTAAACCAAAACCAATCAAATGCCAACTTAACCCATAACCAAAAGTCCAACCCAAATAACTCTCTCTCTCTCTCTCTCTATCCAAAAGCTAGCAGCAGTATCCTAAGGCTCTGTAGTGTAATGCAATGCATGATGCAGAAATTCTTTTCAGAATCACAGAACCAAATACCAAATAAGAGTACCTGGATTACGTCAGAAGCCCGCACTCGAGCTTTGCGCTTCTCTACATGCTGCGAAGTCCAAAATCCCCCAAAATCTTGCCAAAGTACTCCAAACCTTCCAAAATGCTTCAAGGTACCGCTGCTCTGTCACGACCACCCCGCCCGGTTGCGGAGGCGGGGCCGGCCGCGGCGTTCGGAAGCGGAAACTACGGCGGAAGCGCGGAATCGGTACTACCGAAACCCGCTACGTGAAGTGGTCCCATGACCCGGCCCTTAATAACAGAATGGTCGTACTCGACCTACAACCTCTGAGAACACATACATGGCAAGTACGGCAAGTATACGAAATAACTTAACAAACACACATTCAGTTCACGGAATACCAAACATTGATCATCACAACAGAACACAGAAACCCTGAACACACAAAAACACTGAACCCATTTCATAACATATCCAGTATGGCAAGTCGGGGCTCCGCCCTCGACTCAGAAGACAGATACAGAACCAACACATATTCCAGAATATACGTCATATACAAAATCATGATCCAATATACATGCATGCAACTACACCTACAGAGCCACCAAAGTAAACCCTAGAATACCTAGGTGCGGAATCAAGAAAACCTCTCGCCCAGAAGATTCCCACACGAGGTACTGCTGCTGCTGCTGAAAACCAAAACAACCAAAAGCACCGCGGATCCCTAGTCCGCAGGCTGCTTATCAGATCAACCTGAAAGGTGGTAAACAATAAGGGGTGAGTCCTCGGGAGGACCCAGTAAGGGCTAAGGTAAGATACCGCTTGCTCAAGCAGTAGTAAGCAGAACCTGCAAAACAGAACAACACAAGCAAACATATACATATATATACATGTATGCAGAGTCATAAGTGAGCCGGAACCCATCGTACGCGGTCCAACCGCCAGAACGACCCAAAACGACAGCCCTCTCTAAGAGGTCAGAACATACAGAACAGAACAGAAGCACGGTACCGGCTGGGGTCGCGATCCCCAAACTGTCGTAGGGTCACAGAAGTATATCGGCACCCCCAGTGCGGATATACACAGAATGTCGGCACCCTCCAGTGCGGACACAGAACAGAAGTATCGGCACTCCCGGTGCGGATACGCAGAACAGAACCAAGGAGCACCCGTGGCCTCTAAGACCATCCGGGTCTCGTCACAGAACAGAACATGTCATAATGCATATGCAAAACAGAACAGAATATAAACAGAAATATACCAAAAAGTAAACGCAGAAAATCAGCACCTAGTGCGGATATACGAAACAGATCATAAACCCGTGGCCTCCAAGACCATCCGGGCCTTGAGCAGAACAACCATGCATCTTACCATATAACGGGTCTCGGGATCACCGAACCACCGCCCTCATCCGGAACCCGCTTCAACTAAACCCAATATACATGCAAATACTCCCGAGAATGCATAACGAGAGAAGTTGAGCCCTTACCTCGTAAAACAGCTCCATGATACAAACCCGGGAAATCCCGGCCTCGGCCCGAAATGTGGTAACGTGCCCTTTAAAGTCCCGCACAACTCCACCAATTCAGAAACAAGATGAACAACCATAATCCAGTCAGAACTCACCAAAACAGACCCCCAGAAACCAAACCTGCACAATCCCGCACTTTCCCGCAAAAATCCACAGAAAGCTCGGTTTCACGAACCGAGCTAGAACATTGTTACTTATACATTTATAAACACAACCAAACCTTTGAATCATACCTTCTTCCCAAATTGCTCACACAAGTCCGAATCGAAATTCTCGTTCAGCAGTCCCGGTACAAATTTCGGCAGAGTTTCAGCCGCACATCCGACTACCCCCTGTCCACATATGATCCACAGATACATAATACCCATTCAGAATTCACAAAATTGTCTCACAACAAAAGTGCCAAAAATGAGGCTCGGACAGGGAAAAACGGCTTTTCACATACGACTTTTTCAACGAAATGTATAATTCTTTGCTCTGATCAATAATATACCCTTACCTTCCGTCAAATCAAGCCTGAAGTTGAGTTTCTATTCAAAATTTCAGAACAATATTGGTAGCACTTTTGCAAAGATTCAGCTCACACTCCTGACACAAAAGACGTAATAGAAGGTGCAAGGAACACTTAGGAATAAAATCAACCATAGGAGAATTTCCATAAATGTGGAGCAATTTTGAAGCTCACGGTTTCCAACCGAGTCACAATCACAAAAACCGATTTATAAGGAGTTAATTATTTTTCCTAAGGATCGATTTAACCAACAGACATACAAGATTTTGGTGAGAAATTGGGAGATCCCAAAATGCTCCTTAAGCTCACGGACGCACAGAGACGCACAGAGAAGAAAGAAGAAACGTTTGCTTTGTATACTTCTCTCTTCTAATTACTATATATATATATATATACGTACTTACATATATATATATATATAATATAATAATAATAATAATAATAACACCTTTCACACACACCTCACTAACACGTGCCCTTTTCTTTCACCGCCTCTCCCTGCCGCTTTTAACTTTCTTTTTCTTTCTTTCTTTTTAACTTATTTAACTTTAGCCCCAAACTTTCAAAAGTTGCAATTTAGTCCACCGAAAATTGCAACTTCTAAACCATAACCCTAAACGGCACGAAATCTGAGACACATTTTCGGGACCTCATATCACGCACAAAACATCTTTCCCATGATCAATTACCCATCCAGAGTGTCTTAACGGGCCCGCTGAACCCGAGCAAATCTCGACGTGCTAACCCAAATCCAAATCCTACCATGCCAAAATTCCACAAATGAAACCATAAAATCCGTCTCAAAATATAATATACTTTACACCCAAGCCGTCGGAAAATTTTCATCCCGAGCCCCGGGATTCCCGTCCCGGGCCCCGGAAGTCGCCCGGGACCGAACGTCCCCACCCAAAAAATATACTCCGTAAAACGATCCGAGACGTTCCCACGATTCCAAATATGCAAACGGTTTCTCATTCCGAAGTCCCGGGAGCGCTACCGAGCCAGTATGCGTCCCGAGACAAGTCCGGCCGGAAAAATAGTTTTGGCGGAAATGTTCGGGGACCCACACGACCTCAAAACCCGAAGGATTCCCAAAAATAATACTCGAGATACGCCTCGGGAGCTGTCCAACCGCCCAAAACCATGACCCGCAGGCCAAAACCGGAGCCCCGAGTCACCCGTGTCACAACCCGCTTGGGGTGACCATGCGTGAAGGCCTCGTAAACGCAAGGGTGAGTATGAGACGTCGCCCATGCGAGACTTGAGGCCCGCAAGGCAGGACCCCGCGCAGGTGAGGCTGGAGACCACAAGGATGAGATCTTGCGAAGGCTATACTGGAGACCACAAGGATGAGACTTCCTCAAAGGCCTTGTACGATTATAATATGACGCGAGGGCGCGTTTGCTTGGGTAGTGTACCAAGATGCCTCCTCCCGAGAGCGGAGTATGGGCAGGGTTCTGTACTCCGTTTTCTCGAAAGTACTTTGCTGAGGACCGCTGTAGCAGCCATAAGTGAAGATCTTTTGTGATCCTTGTGAGTTTTTGAGAGGGGGGGGCATTTGCTTGGGTAGTGTACCAAGTTCAATGCATAAATTATGACGAATTAATTCACCATGTGTCCCTAAACACATAAATTCATCCAAAACATGCTTTTCAAATATCAAAATATGCTTACATACACATTGTTCAATGAAGACGTCATAACACAAATCATCATATGGCGAACTTAAATGAAACAAGTACATTGTAAATCATCACCATTTTTAATCAACTCAATTCGAAACATGGTAGTAGGTAAAGCTTCACCACTTTCAAGTAATGGACTTTGAAAGAAATTTTGCTCATGCTTACTCAACACGTTGAGTGACTCAAACATACACCGGTCAAACACAAACATTGTTCTTTCAATCATTTCATTCAACTTCATCAAGCATGCGCAATCAAGTTTGACACATAAAAAGAATTCATGACCAAATTTAAATTGAACACTGAATCTAGCATTGAGAAATTTCCTTTCAGAAAATTCGACATGTTCAACACGTTTAGCATCTTTATATGAACTGATCCAATGGATTGTACAATTTCCAAATCATGTCAACACATTGCGAAACTGCTTCCCATGAATTAATAACAAATTCGCTTTCTACTCTAGCAAGAATAGAAGGTGAAAATGAAGCATTCTTGACAATATTTCTCCAATTCACATAAGACAATGACAATGAAGCGTATGGGTCAACATATTCAACGGGTTGAATAAAAGACTGAACAAATCCTAAACTAGAACATAAATCATTCAATGGAATAAATTCATGAATAGTTTCAGATTTTCCAACATCAAGCAAATTAATACTCAAAGAAACATTTTTAACAAATAATTTATTTGAGTAAAGAGAGAAGTTACCATCCCTCAAAACTGATGTTTCCTCTTGATGTGGCTTTTCGTCCTTCATGTAAGATGCTTCTAAACATGATTTTTCACCTTGACTTTTTGTTCTTTGGAAACCTATAGATACAACTTCCAAAGGTGGCACATGTGGTACTTCAACCACAACTTCTTGCTCTTCTTTAAGGTTGATGTTCTTACCTTCATGAACATCATCATTCTCTGCACAAACATCAAAAAGAACAGACTTGCAATTCATTAGATGTTAGTAAATCATTTGGGACTGTTGGAGGCAAGGTGCTCTCTGGTTCAACACGTTGAGAAAGTGGAGGTGACTCTTGTTTTCTCTCAAACTCATTATTTTTCCACTCGAAACACTCAACTCTTTCTTTTGATAAGACCACTTGGGTCTTTTGCTCACCATTTCCTCCGAAGCACTCATCTCTCTTTTTCCTAGTTATTCTCTCACCATCCCAAAAGACACTTGACTCTTGCAAATCCACTTGGGATTTCATTTTATTTTCAATGTTTCCCATGTGTTTACCCATCTTACCCTTGGACTCACTCTGAAGGTGGATCTTGTTGTCATGGGTTTGTTGTTGGGCTAAAGGCACCACAGCGAACGTTCTGTCAACAGGTTGAGCTGTGTATTGATTGGTCACACCAACAACACTTGCTCTTGAATGAAGAGGAGTATCTTCTTGAGAAGCTGGAGGATTTGCTTGCACAAGTAGAGCTTTTCTTGCTGTCATCAAAGTACCTTCAACTGGAAAGGCCAATTCTTCTTCGGAAACATGTTTTGCACATTTGTCTTCAACAGGTTGAGAACTTTTGCTCTCTTCATTTCTCATGGTCATTACTTTTGGTGGTGATGGTCGGGATCTTTGTGGAGCTTTTGGTAAAGTGTTGCATCGTCAAACCTTGGCGGAAGTGTTCCCTCTCTCAAGCTTTCTTTCAATTCGATGGATTTTTGCAACAACTCATGAAAATTATTGTACTCACATAATTGCAAAATCTCCACAATTTCAGGTTTAAGTCCTTGGATGAACCTAGACATTTTCACTTCACCTTTCTCTACCATACCTGCCTTAAGAAGGGCTGCCTCCATATCTTTGTGATAATCCTCAACACGTTTAGTGTCTTGGACTATGGTTTGAAGGCGTTTGAGACACCCTCGGCCATGAGACTGTTCTTGTCACCGTACGCCACCCGAGCCCGGTTGCGGAGGCGGGGGCGCCGGGATGTCAGAAGCGGAAGCCGGAAAAACACAAGATGGCAGGTCCATCGAGACCCGCCGCGCGTAGCAGACCCAAAAAGCGATACGATTGTAGAAGCAAGCTAACAAAAATTTCGTACACATACATATAACTAAATAAAAATTCAAACATACAATTCATGCACTAGCAATGAGTAAGCCCCGCCCTCCGTGGGACGAGTGCTTACGCACCAAAACATAGATACATACGAGTTCACAGAACCTAAGGTGTCTAACAAGCGCCAAGCGCTCGAGCATGCACGAGCAGAATATGTAAACATATACAAATATACAATCATCACGGCAATACGAAAGTGTGCATATGCAACTACAGAGCCAGCCCTAGATCTAAGTATCAAAATACCTCGCGGGATCAGACCAAAGAGACAAATCCCGGACCGCAAGGTGCAGCTACTGCTAACCTCAACCCAGGTAGAAACCTCACGGAAACCTACTCCGCAGGCCGCTTATCAGGTCTACCTGAAACCCAAAAACAGAACCCAAAAAGGGTGAGTCCTAAAAGGACCCGTAAGGGATTTGGGGTAAGATAAGTATATGTAACCCTGCAAAACAGAAAGAATGCAATATACAGAATATATGAAACAGAATACAGAATATCGTGCATGTGAAGATAACAGATCATAATCCCGAAGGATGTGCGATTCTAAATCGCCATAACCCTTATAACAAATCGGAACGACAGCCTCCCTCTAAGGGAGTCAGAAGCCGAAGCTATTACAGAAGCATGGTGCACCAGCTGGGGTAGCGAACCCTCAACTGTCGTAGGGTTAATGACAGTATGCCATTAGGCATACTCCTACAAATTACGAACGTACCTTAAAGCGAAATTCCCGAAATACCGCAAAATGTAAGTGCAACAACACATACACCTACGGACTACAGAATATGCCCTAGGCATATAATACTGAAATACTTGCAGAACAGAAAGTGAAACTAAACATACACCTATCTTACCAAAAATAGCAGAACCAAACCCTTACCTCTCAAGTCCAGAGTATCAGACCGCTTCTGGACAACTTCCATACTACGACCCGAAACTCAGAAACCCCTCTTTTTCTCACCTCCGAACCTCAGAATCTGTCAAACCAAGTTGAATTAGAATCCTTATCGTCCACACTACCAAACTACACCCCCGACCCCAAAACCGAAAATCCGGCAGAATTTCCGTAAAATTCCAGATTTCCACAGAAATGTCAGAATTCAGAACCAACCTAGACAATGCAAGGTTATACATTGACAAACATCATCCAACAAGCAAAACCGACCAAAACCAACCTAAAAACCCTTCATTACCCGCCATTTTCCGATAATCCCGCTTAATTGTAACTTTTCCATTTCTTAATCGAATTCAACGTTTCAAACTTCAAACCACTCCTAAATTCAACCCCTGACACCATTTTAACATCCAAATCAACCAAAATGAAACTCCAACATGGAAAAAGAATCATTCCAATTATTCGGTTCTTAACCAACATTTTACCCAACTTCCAATTCAATCCATTCAAGCTTCCAAACAACCATTCTAATCACCAATTTCACTTCTAAACCAAGAATGCTATCCAATTGCATCCAAAACAACAAAACCCAACATTGAACATCATCTCATAAATTGGCCAAATGGGGGTTTCCAACCCAACTTATTTTCCATCAAATTGAATCCATACATAAGCTTAGAATCATGCTTAGAATCATGCTAGAATCATGCTAGGATTAACATACATAAGCTTAGAATCAAGGAGACAAACACACATCAACATAGAATTTTCCAACAAATTCGGCAATTTAGGGGTTTTCATCCAAGGTGTGTTTTCCAAAATCCAACACTTGATTATCACTCCCCTACAACCCAAGAACAACATACTAAAAGATGGGAGGAAGAGAATCATCCTAGCTTATAGCTAAGAACAAACTCAACATTCTCCAAAAATCCTCATTTCTTCACTAAACTTCAATTCTAATGAGTAAAGAGAAGAAGGAAGGATGCTTACCACTCAAAGCACCCAATTCCTCTTTGATTTCACCCAAGGAGAAGAACTTCAAGCTTGGAGGTTGAGCTCCCATGGTGGCGTCGGCAAGAGGTTGAAGAAGAAGAAGAAAAGAAGAGAGAAATGATGAAAATATAATAAGCCATATTATGAAATATATATCCCAATATATTTCCTTCACTTTTCATCATAAATAAGAATAAGCCAAGTGTCCTCTATCTCTCTCCCTTTCCAGCCGAAAATCTGATGCTGCCCATACCCAATTATTTTTGTTTTACAACCAAATACAAATTAACTCCAAATTTTTCCGAAAGTTCCAATTCTTTTGCCCAAAAATAATTACCGAATTCCAAAATTAACGAAACTTGGACACAACCCTCAGAATATTATAACATTCATAAAACATGTTCCAAAAGTTCATTTACAATTCCAGAGTGTCCTACCGAGCTCGCTGAACCCGAACAAATCCCGACGTGCGGCGTGTCCAACCGAACCAAAATCCCATCACACCAAAATTCCACAAAAATACTCATAAATTCCATCTTAAATGATAACACAACTTACCCAAAAGCCGTTAGAAAATTTCCATCCCGAGCCCCGGGATTCCCGTCCCGAGCCCCGGGAGTCGCCCGGAACGAACGTCCCGCCCCAAATATTACTCTCCATAAAAACCTCCGGGACGTTTCCATGATTCCAAAACTACAAACGGCTTCCCAAACTGAGGTCTCGAGAGTGCTACCGAGCCCGCTGTACGTCCCGAGACAACCCCGACAACCCCCCGGCGCCAGAAAAATATTTTCGGCGGAAACGTCCGGGGGACCCACACGACCTCAAATATGGAAGGGTTCGCCAAAATGATACTCGGATAAGGCTCGGGAGCCATCTGAACGCCAAAAACGTGACCCGCAGCCAAAACCGAGCCCGGTCACCCGGCCGCAACCCGCTCGGGGTGACCGTAACATTTCTGTTCTTTACCATTCTCGAATCGGGAAGCTTTTCATTTATTGGAGCCATTTGTTCTGCAACATTCTTTGGAATTGTTCTAGCAATGTTTCATCAGTCATTTTTTTCTCTCAAAGACTCAGATTCTCTTTATAAATCTAGCAACTTTTCGCTCAAAATTCTTGAAAAAGTGATCAAAACAAGACACAAAAGACACAATAAAATAAAACCTTAAACAAACCCCAACAGTTGAAGTAAGTGTTGTTACTTTTTGCAAAACGGTTCTTTTGTGGGTTTTGGAAAAAGATATTCCGCAACTTTTGAAAGAATAGGTTTGAAAAGCCTATGAGGTTGTTCTTTTTCTTGCCCTTTGTTTGAAATTGTTCCAAGAATTCTTCAAATTGCCTTTTACGCAATCATCAACAGAGTTGAACCAATGTCGATTTTTTTCAATGCAAATAAGATGCGATTTTTTCTTTTTTTCTATGCATATTGCACAACACTGGAACAAGAAATTAAAAATGTCAAGAACAACCGAGAAAAATACAATGATAACAAAATATATGTTGCGGAATAAAAGAAAAGGGTAGAAAAACTTCTCCTTGTTGAGCAAGTGGCTCGATACCAATTGATGTGGTTGTCAGAATGCTCTGATACCAATTGATGTTGTTGTCAGAATGCTCTGATACCAATTGATGAGAACCGGGAGGGTATCCTAGAACACGGAGAGAGATCTAGCCAACAAATGAGCAACACGGGGTAGGTATGATTGATGAGGTGAAAATGTCAACATGTTGACAAATCCGAAATGCACAAAAACAAAATGATACGGAAGCTTTTGAAACGAATTGATATGGCCACCAACTCCTCCTGGATCCTTACCTAGGCAAAGATGGTGTTATGCCTTTGGCGACTCCTCCTTCTTGATACCAAAAAAGGTCCAAGATAAAGAAAGCCTTCGTTGCCAAAATTGAGGGGGAATGATGATGGGGCCAACACCTCCTTCTTCCAATGAGAAGGCAATATTGGTCTTAGTAGACTTGTAAAGATAACTTAACAAGAATTGAGTGAAAAAAGGTAGATAGGTTGAAAAGAGAATCACTCTCAATTTCAAGGAAAAAGGTGAACTATATTTGATGATTGAATTGTCTACTTGCAAACTAACCTAGAACTCCTTTTATAGGACAAGGAAACTAGGCAACCAAATCAATTTAAAAGTCCCTTCATCTCCACTCTTAATGATGGAAATAAAAAGGAAATGTAAATATGAAAATTTAAAACAATTATTTCTAAACTTATTCTAGGCTAGCTAAGGGGTAGAACTAGCCAAAATAAATCTAAAAACTGAAATAAAATTATGGAAATTCGAGTTGGAAGATGAGGGATGAGTTTTGGCCAATAAATGAGGAGTAAATGATCCTCATTTATGTGCTCTTGATGGAGGGGCTTCAAGGCTTGTAACTCCTTCTTCACCAATGGTTTCTAGATGATTTTGGATGACTCTTGAGTCCTCAAGGCTGCTGAAGTTCATCCTTGATGAGAAGTGAACGGTTGGAAGCCTTTGAAGTGCATTGAATGCGCCAGCTGGTGTCTCAACAGGTTGAGACATTCGTATTTGATGCACTTGGGCCAAATTGTCATTTGGTTGAGCCCAAACCAAAATGTTGAAATTATTTGCACAATTTGAGAATTGGGTTGGCCCAAATTGAGGAGTTCTTGCACTTTTCCTTCATCTTTGTGGATATTTTCACTTTGCTCCTCACACTTTGTAAAGCGTGCATCAACGGGTTGAGAGCTTCCTTAGCCTTCTTGGTTTGACTCCTTGTCATAGGTCCATTAAAGGTGGAAGTGTCATAAAACCAATGACCTCTTCTTTTGGCATGTGATCTCTTGTATACTCAAGGTTGCACATGGTTGCATCTAGATCACTTGTCGGTTTCGCATCAGCGCCGTCGTAGGAGCAGAAAGAAAGCGAAAAGTTCTTATCGTAAACCCATATCACACAAACCACAAGTAGCAAGTCATGCCAACTACCCGGAGTGCAAGTAAGCATAGCCATCGGGGAAGGAGGAATTCTCCCGCGAACACGAACAATGATCCACGATCGAACCATCTCCATACAACGTTCCCCCACAACGGGGAGAACTCTCTGTTCATTCAACAGAGGAAAGCTCCTCCCACGTTAAACGTAACGCACCCCAGGAGCGCAACACTCCACCGCCAAACACCCCACCAACGGGCCTTGATCTGGCCGTTCTGCAAACAATCACGGAGGTGGTTGCTCACAACTTGCGCGAAACACTCGCCACCACTCTCAGGGGCGTTCTGGATAGCGTTGGGCGCTATGGACTAGTCAACCAGAACGCCTGCTACTCCTCCTCAACAAGTAAGTCATCCCGACCCTTCTCCTTCGTCCATACTTATGGCACTTGCTAGACGTTTAGAGGAAGTAGAAAAGAGGGAGGAAAGGGCAGTGTTCATAATATCACCAGGATGGAGTGCGGACCACCTCGGACCCAACCTTTCACTCGGCGGGTCTTGGAGACCCTCTTCCGAACAGTTTCGCCAGCCTAACTTGGATGCCTATGACGGTCTCTCGGACCCAGATGTTCACCTACAACGTTATGTTTCGCGATGGCCATCGCGAGGGTGGGCGACAACACGCTCTGTAGAGCTTTCAGCTCCACACTCACCGGGACCGCATGACAAGCTGGTATACCACTCTCCGTGATAAGCGTTTTGACTCCTTTGAGGAGCTCTCCCAACTTCTCCAACCACTTTGTGGTGTCAAAACCACCCCAAAGCGGCGGGACACCTCCTCAAGATACGGAAAAGAAAGATGAGCCCCGGGAATATATCCAGCGTTTCCAGGCGGAATCCATCCAAGTCCCTAATCTGGGGGAGGAAGCTCGGCTGCTCGCAGCCATTCAGGGCCTCCGTTGGGAGTCCCTTTTCTTCGTGGATGTGCACACCAAACCCCCCGCCAACATGGAACAGTTCTTGAGCACGGCTTCTCGGTTCATGAACAAGGAGGAGGTTACTCGACCGCTTGCGAGGGCCACTACAGTAGAGGTGAAGGGGCGGTCCTCGGGAGGGGACTCCGAGGTCCCGAGGCGGTACCCTACGCCATCCAACAGGGAGAGGACGTATCCAACTCTCCCGCCACTTAGAGAATCTTGCACCAACATTCTCCATGCTCTGGAACAAAACAGGGAGGTTCCCGTTTGGCCTCGCCCCCTCTCCCAGGAGGTGGTCAGGTCAAGTAACAAGTATTGTCGTTATCATCGTGATAAAGGTCACGACATTGAGGATTGCTTTGAACTCAAGCGCATGATAGGAGATATGCTTGCTCAAGGCAAGCTCAAGGAATTCTTGCTCCATAATGATGGGGGTCGCAGGCGAGAGAATAACGATGAGGATCGCGAGACGGGGGACCGCGGCGGGTCGCTCCCAACAAAACCCAGATCGAGAAGGTCTGGTCGAAATTCCCCCACCTAGGGGGCATATCAACGTAATCACACAATGTGAAGGCATAGCGGCGAGACGTCGCCACATGAGGAAAATCTGCAGTTGACCAATCCTCAACTCACTTACTGCATCGCCGCGATGGCACCTCGGTTGCAGTTCCTCATGCGGACCCTCTGGTCATTACCGCCCGCATCGCGGGATGGGACACTGATAGAGTCTACATGGACACTGGGGCAAATGCCAATGTGATCTACAAGCACACTCTTGTTGAAGCCAAGTTGCCCCTATCGCAAATCCAGCCGGCGAAGGGGGCACCTTTGGAGTGGGGCGAGATGAAATCCCAACTTTGGGTTCAATCACGCTCCCCTTCGTGATGATGGGAGCCACCAAAGAAAAGAAGCAAGTTTGTCACTCCAGCTTTGTGGACTTCATCGTCCTTGATCTACCCACGCCGACAACGCCATCATTGGGCGTCACACGCAGACCCAGTTCCACGTCCGCTGCGATGTGTGGGCCCTCACTGCAGTTTTCCACACCGCGGCGGGGATGCCTACATTTACATCAACCAAAATGTGGCCGGAGGAAATTACGTCTCTGCCTCGCAGACCTCCTCGGCTCCCAAGCCGTCGAGCCCAACAGAAGGCACCCATGGAGGAGCTGCGCCTCGGGTGAGGCCGCTCCCGACTTGTCAGGGCCTTTGACGAAGTCGAAGATTCTCCTGGCAAGAAATTTCGGGTTGGAAAAGACCTTGAAGAAAAAGACCAGCAAGTACTCATACATCTCCTCCTTGCCAACAGCGACATCTTCGCATGGAGCCTCAAGATTTACAGTGTGGATCTGCTATTATTTCTCATAAATTAAGTGTCTTTGCTCGGCTTTAGCCGGTTAGGCAGAAAACTAGGGGCATGGCCCTCGGCCGTAAAGACTTTGTACGCGCAGAGGTGCAAAAATTGCTTAAGGCAAATATAATTAACGAAGTTCACTACTCGAGTGGGTCGCCCATGTAGTCCTCGCGGATAAGGAAGGTGGTCGAGTGGCGACTCTCGTCGACTACAAAGGGGTCAATAGGGCCTGCCCAAGGGATCCCTATCCCCTACCCTCTATTGATCAGCTAGTGGACTCAACTGTCCACCATTCAGTCTTCTCGTTCCTTGATGCGTATAGTGGGTACCATCAAGTCTTTATGGATCCAGAGGACGCAGTAAAAACTGCCTTCACCACCGGCGAAGCCGTCTACCACTACATCAGGATGCCCTTTGGCTTAAAGAACGCGGGGGATACTTTCCAAAGGCTTGTGAATCAGGTCTTCGCCAATCAAATTGGCAGGAGTCTCGAGGCATATGTAGATGACATAGTGGTTAAAAGCAAGGCCACCTCTACACACCTCGCAGACTTGGAGAAAACATTCTCCAACTTCTGCAAGTATAACATGTGGTTGAACCCAAAGAAATGCATCTTTGGCATTGGCGAAGGCAAGTTTCTGGGTTACTAGATTTCCAAGGGAGGGATTCATGCGAATACCAAAAAGATTGAAGCCATCACCAATCTTCGCACCCCTAAGGGGCTCAAAGAAGTACAGCAACTAGCAGGAAAGCTGGTTGCCTTGGGACGGTTCGTCTCTAAACTCAGCGACCGCTACAGGCCTTTCTTCGATCAAATCCGCAGGAAGAAGGCTTGCAGGTGGACAGAGGAATGCCAGGATGCATATGACTCAATCAAGCAACACTTGCAAGATCTCCCCACACTCAAGTGTCCAAGACCAGGCGATGACCTGGTCCTCTACCTTGCCACCTCAGACAAGAGCGTCGCCTCTGTCCTTATCAAGGAAGAAGCTGCCAAACAATGGCCAGTCTACTACACCAGCCACACCCTCCAGGATACGGAAACAAGGTATCCTCCCCTTCAAAAGGCTATCTTATCTCTGGTATATGTAGAGCGAAAGCTTAAGCCCTACTTCCAAGGGCACACAATTATCGTCCGGACAGACTTGCCAATCCGGGAGATTCTCGGGCAGCCCGAACATTCTGGGGCTTCAATATCAACTATGAATCCAGGAAGGCAATTAAAGGTCAAGCTCTAGCCGACTTCATTGCGGAATTCTCGGATGCAGACACCATCTCGGCCCCTGAACAGGGCCCCGCACCGCAGCCCATTCCTCTAGAATGGGACATGTCTGTGGATGGCTCATCCAAACTCGGATCCCCCGCTGGGGGCGTATATCTGCGAGGACCACTAGGTATGGAAGCTTCCTACGCGTCTCTTTTCAATTTCAAGTAACTAACAATGTTGCGAATATGAGGCCCTCATTGCGGGGCTCAAGCTCGCCCTAAGAGCAGGCATTCGCTGGCTCCATGTCCATAGCGACTCGCAACTGGTGATCCACCAGGTCCAAGGGTGCGCCGAATGCAAAGACGCCACCCTGATAAAGTACCTTAAGTTGGTGAACGCCTTGCGGACCAACTTTGAAGAGGCCATCTTCATCCATGTTCCTCGTTCTGAGAATACTACAGCAGACATGCTGTCCAAGGGAAAGACTCCCTCCACCTTGGCTACCCTCGCCAACCCTTCCATTGCGGAAGCTATCGATATTGCCTCACTGGCAACGCAAGATCCGGTTCCAAAGGTGGAGAGACCCCATTATCGTTGAGCTGAAGGCCAGGACCGCGGACCCCCAAGCTCGCAAGCGGGCCATCCGCTTTGTTCTCATTGATGAACAATTATGGCATCCTCGGCACCCTCCAACGATGCCTCGGCACCCTTGAGGGACACTCGATCTTGGACACTCTCCACCAAGGCAACTATGGCGCACACAAAGCTGCGGAAGCACTTGCCCACAAGGCCCTTCGCCAAGGATACTACTGGCCCACCCTGAAAAGGGGCGCCGCCAGACTGGTCAAAACATGCCACCAGTGCCAGATCAACTCTCGCATCCAGCGATTTCCATCTACAGAGTCTCCAGCACTGACAAATCAAGTGCCCTTCGCCCTGTGGGGCCTTGATCTCATCGGTCCAATGCCGACCGCACCAGGTCAGTACCGCTTCTGTGTGGTCGCAGTTGATTATTTTTCTAAATGGGTCGAGGTAGAACCCCTGGTCTCCATCACTTCCGCCAAAATTATCAAGTTTCTTTGGAAGAATCTTGTCTGCTGGTACGGCAGCCCCCACGCCATCATTACAAACAATGGCACTCAGTTCGCCAGTCATAGTGTCCAACAATGGGCCCGGGACAACAACGTCCGCATGCTTTTCGCCCAAAGTGGCGCACCCCGATCTAATGGCCAAGTTGAGGTCACTAACCGCACCCTCAAGGAGGGCCTCAAGAAGCGCCTTGAGGGGGCCAAAGGCGGTGGATTGACGAACTCCCAAGCATCTTGTGGGACTACCGCACCACAACACGCACCCGAACAGGCAAGACACCTTTCTCCCTGGTTTATGGCACGGACGTGCTTCTACCTATTGAGGCAGATCTTCCCAAGATCCCTATGATCAACTTCAACGACGAAGCCAACTCTCAAGGGCTTCGCGCCAAGCTCGACGTACTCGATGAATTACGCGAAGGTGCTCGCCTTCGCATGTTAGCCCTCAAACAGAGGCTCGGTCTTCATCATAATGCCGGTGAGACCCAAGGCGCTACAACAAGGGGCCTTGCCTTGCTCAAATCTGCCCTCACTTTGCTCGCGACACAATACGGGGTGTCTTGCAACCCAACTTGGACGGACCTTATATTGTTCATAAACAAGTCCGCCCAGGATTCTATGAACTACAAGACCATGATGGTCGTCTTCTTCCCCGCAACTTTCATGCGGATGACTTACGCCCATATTACGTGTAAGTCCTCAGTCTTACTTTTTCAATTCAATAAAATACAAGTGTATTTCCTCCTCTCTTACAGCATTACACGGCAACACGACTGCCCTCTCAAATCGGCATCTGCACCCAACCGGTCACCATGGCCACTTGCCCAAATTGCGGCATTCGACCTTGTCAGGTCCTACTCGCGCACCCACACAAAGGGAAGCCCCCTGCGGCCGCGGCAATGGTAGTTGCGGGTCTCATCCCCAATTGACCTTCAACTCGCCCGCAGCCAAGGGTAATCCTCTTGCGATGCGGAAGGGTAATCCCCTTTTGGCTCCTTCAGGGAGGTCCCTGTGTAAGTCACCCTCAAGCGCAACACCAGACCTTACGCGCGAACTCCTCCACACGGGTAGTTGCAGGTCTCATCCCCCACTGACCTTCAACTCGCGCCACTCCAAGGGTAATCCTCTTTCGATGCGGAAGGGTAATCCCTTTTGGCTCCTTCGGGAGGCCCCTCCTCCTCATGAACAGCAGGACTTCCCCTGCTGACATCCTGCCTCTTTTAGGGAGAGCACTCCCCTTGGCAATGATCTCTGCTGCGACCACGTGCCCGGGCAGGTCTTCACCTTGAGCCGGAGAAGGGCTCGCGAAGAGCCCAGACACGAAGTCCTCAAGGACGGCAGCATCCTCAGGGGGACTGGTTGCACCATCGATAATGGCACTTTGCCTCCATGGGAGCGGTGGTGTCCGCTTCGGACTCCTCTGAACCCTCTACAATGGGCATGGCCTCTTCAACAGTGGAGGGGACCTCCACTTCCACTCCCCTTGCCTCCTCAGCAGGCTCTTCGGCCTCTTCTACAATACCGGGGACCTCTTCCCCAACAGGCCCCGCAGCCTCTTCAGTAGGAGGGACTGCTGCAGATCCCTCTGCCTCTGCAGGCCCCTTGGCCTCTTCAACAGCAGCGGGGGCACTCCCCTCTCCAGGCTGCACTCCGCCAGCAGCCACTCTCCTCTTCTTCTCTTTTTGGGGGGCACCAGTGACTTGGTACCAGCCCTCTTCTTCTGCTTAGGGACAATGCGTCCCAACGCCTTGACAGCCCCAGTAGGGGCATCCCTCCCAAATGCACAGGCCAGGTGCACTTGCTGGGCAATGTGCATAGACGCTCTCTTGCCCCTGCCTTCGCCAGACTCCATGGAGACATCTGCAAACAGAAGAAAAACTTCAGACCAGGTTTTACTAAGCCTCTTACATTTATGCAATACGCTTATATATGCAAACACACCTTTTGGCCCTGCCCAGCTGCGTAAAGGGCATCTACCACTGCCCCACAATGGGCTGGGGCCCATCCCTCGTATGGCGAGGGCACCGCAGGTCCGGCCACGAAGTCCGTGCTAATCGCAGCCCACCTCAATGTTGTCTCATCAAGTTGGGTGGCTGAGAAGGAAGAGCTCATCACGGGCGCTCCTCGAAAACATATCGTCCAACCATCCCAGCAGTTGGACGTATGCTGTTTACCATGATCCTCGCCACGGAAAATTCCATGAATTATCGCGGGCGGGAAGAAGAAGGACCCATGCCAAGAATGGTAGGATTTGGGCACGGTAGTAAGCGATATGGAATTGTTGCCCCAACATTTATGGGGGTGACGTGAAAAACGCACTCCCACTCCGCAGGTTCCAGCCGGTAGAACCGATGGAAGGCGTCGGCAAAGGGCCTCACTCCGGCCATTCGACAGCAACGGTGATGCCCGCAATGGTCAAGAATGTGTTGGCGCCAACTCCGATGGTGGCAGTCCCCACCCTGTGCACAAGTCTTGCACCGGCGGCGGAAAGGGAAACCGCAGCCCGCCGCCTTGGTGTGCTGTGTCTGTGCACAACACCTGATTCTCCAGGATCTCTTGATCGTGGGCCAGCCGACGCCCGAGCGAGACGTATACACCGGCGCCGTCTCCACAGGCCAGAAGGCCTCCACCATGTCCTGGTGGATTTTGTCAACACTCACCGTGGTCTTCTCCACGGTGGCAATCACTGGACATACGGCTTCCTTGGACTCCATTTCTGCAAAAAAATCGAGCAACAAGCATATAAATCAGAAGAGCCTAGCAGAGGCATTTTGTCAAGCACTCATCGTGCTCAGAAAAGCACTCACTGTGCTCTGAAGAAATCTTACCTGCTTAAAATGCCGGTGAAAAGAACGGTTGAGCAGGCAGCAAACTCACGAACGGACGAAGAAGTCTCGAGTGAAATGTAGAGAATCCCCACAAAAAACTTGCAGAAATCGATGAACGATTCAAGTGCGCAAAGAACGCGAAAAGGCTACTCGGCGCAAAAACGAGGGAATGCAAAAGTGAAAATGAATAGTTTCAATCTACTCGAGGCGCCACATGCCAACATCTAGCGGTTAGTAAACCTTTCGCCTTCGGTGAAGAAATAGAAAAGAGCTTTTAAAAGCGTAATCAACTCCTGGGGCGCCACGTGCCGGCGTCTAACGGTTAGTAAACTCTCCGGCTCCCGTTATCTCTCAGAGACCGTTACACTTCAAACGGTCCACAAGCGGCATAGCGCCCTCGCCAGCTCCAAGACTTTGAATTTTACAGAGTACGGGACCCTGCCCATACTCTGCCTTCGGGAGGAGGCATCTTGGTACACTACCCAGGCAAATGCCCCTCAAAAACTCACAAGGATCATGAAGGATCCAACACGAAAAATCAGATCGTAAAAGGTCTTCACACTCCACACGAGCCCATACTAGTGACTACTACTCTTGGCATGGATCCTTCATCACTGCGCCCAGATCCTACCACTCTTGGCATGGATCCTTCTTTTTCATGCCTCGTGACAACTCATGGAACTTTCCAGTGGCGAGGACGCAGCGATCAGTGCAAAGCATCTCGGGGAGGCTCGAGCTTAGCACCAAGGGGCAGCGGTGGCGGGCATACATCCAACTGTTGGGATGGTTGGATGATGTGTTTGCCAGGAGTGCCTGTGATGAGCTTTTTCCTTTCTCCGCCGCCCAGTTGGATGAGACGACACTGAGGTGGGCTGGAATCAGCACTGGCTTCCTGCTAGACCTTGACATGCCCCCGCCATACGAGGGATAGGCCCCTGCCCATCGTGGGGAAGTGGTAGATGCCCTCAGCGCGGCGGCAGGGCCTGCAGGTATGTTGTATATATGTGTACGCTATATATATGTATATTATTTAGCTGAACACAGTCTGAAGTCCTCTCTGTTTGCATATGCCTCCTCTCGAGTTCGGCGAGGCAAGGGCAAAAGGGCGTCCATGCGTGCCGCTTTGCCAGTGCATATGGCTTGCGCATTTGGGAAGGATGCCCCGCCGCGGTTGTCAAGGCGTTGGGCCCCATTGTCCCTGCGAGGAAGAGGAGGGGTACCACCAGCCTGCTGGCGCCCCTACAAGGAGAAAAGCGGAAGAAAGTGGCTGCTGGTGACGTGCAGCCTGAAGAAGGGAGTGTTCCCACTGTTGTTGAAGAGGCCATGGGGCATGCAGAGGCAGAGGGGTCTGAGATGGTCCCCTCCACGGTTGAAGAGTCTTCTCCTACCGCGGTGGGGCTAGAGATGGTGAGGGTGGAAACCGTCATCCCTATAGAGGCTGCCCCGCAGTGGATTGAGCCGGTCTCCACTGAGGAGCCCTCCAACCTCGAGGCCTTTGTGTCCGGGCTTTTTGCGAGCCCTCCTCAAGCCAAAGGCGAAGACCTTCCTGGGCATGTGATTGTGGCAGGGATTACCTCCAGGGGAACTGCCGCCCCTCGCAGAGGCAGGATGTCAGCAGGCGCACTCCTGTTGTCTATGAGGAGGAGGAGCAAGTTGGCTGCGAGGGAGGTCAGCAGTACCCGGCCAGCGGATGGCGTGGCCATCTCTTCAGGAGATGAGGTCCCTGTGGCGATGGAGCAGGAGGCTTCATGTGCCCAGGAAGCCTCTCCAGTTAAAACTCCCGCTCCTCAGGGGGGAATTGTAGAGGAAGTGTCCTCTGACAGTGAGGTTCCTGTGGATGAGGTTTTGGCGAAGAGGACTCCTGAGAGGGTTGATCCTTGGGGGGCAGTCCCGCCTCCCAGCAGTCAGCTAGAAGCCAGTGGGTGGGCGCAGCCCTTGAGGCCATCTTCAGCCCGTGAGGGCCTTTTGGCACTAGAGCAGGGTTCATCCTCTGGCAAGTCACTTATTTTGAGGCTGCTCCAATCCTTTCAGTGATAATGATATCTTCAACTGCTGCAAAGTGCGGGGTTTTCGAGCAAGGCCGCGGACTTCGCGAGGTCGTGGTGGACACAGGGGCCATGTCTGAAGTCTTGGAGGAGGCGGGGTGTGGTCTCGCTACTTGGAGCGGAGCGTGTTGCTGCCGCAAAGGTCCCCAAGTGGTCCGACAAAGCGGCTGCGTTGAGGTCCATGAGGAAGACCTCGGGGCCAAAGTGTATAAGGAGGAGGAGGCCATTGCATGAGGCATGGGACCCGGTCTTCCTTATTAACAACAAATCCTCATTGTTGTTAGGAGGAGAGCACCCTCCTTTCGTGCTGGAGGGCTACGCACCCTTTTGACAGGAGGTAATTGGCGAAGATTGGACTCCCTGTTAAGCTCATGAAGGAAGCAGCCAAGCAAAATCTGCGAGTAAGACAACCTTTGGTCTCTGTTTATAAGTTACATTGCTTCCTTTCTTTTACGCCTTGCTGAGTAATCTTGGATACAGCCGCCGTCCAGGTATGCTGCCATGGGGCATTGGGAAGACTTTTCAAGTATGCCAACGGCCGGGACGGTGCCCAAGTCGTAGAGATTGCATGCCTTAGAGGAGAGCTGAAAGCTGCCCAAGAAGGGAGAGAGGAGAAGGCCAAGCGGGTGGTCAGTTGGAGACTGGTGTGACTACCTTAATAAGGAGCATCTTGTTTGTAGGCTACTCCGGTGGGAGCAGGCGAGTCTGATAGGTGGATTTCAGCGCCGCTTCCTTCAACAGGATGCGGAGCTGGAAGCCAAAAACACTGAGGTCGCCGTCCTGAAGGAGTCACTCCTCTCCCTGGAGGCTGATACCAAAGCTGCCCTTGCGGAGGCAAAGGCTGAAACTGAACTGGCGAGACCTGCAGCTGAGGCGGCGGAGCGTAAGGCAGTCGCCCAAGTCAAGGTGGCAGCGGAGAAAGCGGAAGAAGCCAAGCTCACCGTGGAAGATCTTGCGCGGGCGCGCCTTGAGGTCACCACTGACTTTATGGAAGACCCTGAGTCCCCTGCATCCATCAAGGTACCGATCCCAGAGAGGATGCCGCGACTGCAGGAGAAGCTTGGTGAGCTCCAGGCTCAAAGTGAAGCTGGGGCGCAGGCCTATGAGGAAGGATGGCTGCGGTGCCGCTTCCAAGTAGAGATGTTGTTCCCAGAGCTGAGTCTTGGGACTTTGGATGCTGCGAACACCAGCGATCCAGAAGTAGAGGCCCTGCTCAGCTGGGGGGAGCAGGGGAAGAAGATGGGGGACGCATGGTATGCCATGCTTGACTAGGGTGGAGGCTCCAACTTGTGGATGACCCCCCCTTTTTTGTACATGAAGGAACTCTGCAAAATTTGCACAATTTTTCATAATAGTAGCGCAGTAAATGTTCAATTTACCTTTTTTATTTGTAGCTCTTCTTTTATCTTGCGATAGCTTTGTAGGGAACGTTAGCTTGGTTAACAACCGTAGAGATTACTTGCTAGGGTTCGCGACGGCGAAGCCATAGAGATTACTTGTTGAGACATGCTGAAGATCAGTCTTGCAACGGCGATGTCCTCAAAGACCATGGGCGAGATTTTCCCATCTGGAAAGTTTGTCCCGTAGGGGCGGCTCCCATAGAGACCTTCCTGGGGAGACCGAGAGGGGAAAGCCCTTGGGTAGTGTACCGAGAAAAGGAAAACTTTTCTGATGGATGCAAGGACACCTGCAGGGGCCACACGATATCCACAAGTTGTAGAATAGTAATGAAGTAAAATGCTCAATTTACCTTGATGGTCTATAAGTTCGCAACTGCAAAGTCAAAGGAGCATGTGGCGGGACAAGTTAATGGTTAGTTGGGGTTCGTAGAGACGAGACCCGCAACTACCTGTTTTGGGGTGCCCGCGCGGAAGGTCTGGTGAGGTGCGCGAGGGCGGTTTACACGGGCCTTCCTGAAGAAGCCAATAGGGGACTATCCTTTCGTACCGCAAGGGGATTACCTTTGGGACGATGCGAGTTGAGGGTCAGCTGGGGTTCGTAGAGACGAGACCCGCAACTACCTGTGTTGAAGGTGTCCGTGCGGAAGGTCCGGTGAGGCGCGCGGGGGCGGCTTACACAGGGACCTCCTGAAGAAGCCAAAAGGGGATTACCCTTTCGTACCGCAAGGGGATTACCCTTGGGACGAGGTGAGTTGAAGGTCAGTTGGGGTTCGTAGAGACGAGACCCTCAAAGACCATTGGCGTGACCAAGTTGAAGGTCAGTTGGGTTCGTAGAGACGAGACCCTCAAAGACCATTGGTGCGCCCGAGTTGAAGGTCAGTTGGGGTTCCTAGAGACGAGACCCGCAAAAACCATTGGCGTGACCGAGTTGAAGGGCAGTTAGGGATCGTAGAGACGAGACCCTCAAAGACCATTGGCGCGACTGAGTTGAAATCGCCCTTAGTGGGTGGGCGTAGGCGGGACCTGACAAGGTCTGGTGCCTTGGACTTATGACGTCCGGTGAGTGGCCAGTCTGACCAGTTAGGTACAGAGGACGAGTGGGAGGGCAATTGTGTTGCCGTGTAATGCTGTAAAAGAAGAGGAAATACACCAGTATTATATTGGAATTAAAATATGGAGCTTAGGACTTACACGTAATATGAGCGTAAGTCATCCGAGTGAAAGTTACGGGGAGATGACGACCATCATGGTCTTGTAATTCATAAACCCCAGGCGAACTTGTCTCGTGGATGATGTAAGGTCTGTCCCGGTTGGGTCGCAAGACGCCTGTGCGAGGTCGCGAGCAGTGAGGGCGGACTTGAGCAGTGCGAGGCCCCCTTGTTGTAGCGCCTTGGGTTTGACCTTGGCATTGTGATGGAGGTTGAGCCGCTGCTTGAGGGCAAACATGCGAAGGTGAGCGCCCTCGCGTAATTCTTCGATCAGGTCTAGTTTGGCGCGAAGCCCCTGAGCGTTGGCTTCGTCAATGAAGTTGGTCATGCGGATCGTGGGGAGATCTGCCTCAATAGGGAGAAGCGCGTCTGCGCCGTAGACCAGGGAGAAAGGTGTCTCGCCCGTTGGGGTGCGGGTTGTTGTGCAGTAATCCCATAAGACAATTGGGAGTTCATCCACCCAATGCCCTTTTGCCCCCTTGAGGCGCTTCTTGAGGCCCTCCTTGAGGGTTCGGTTGGTGACCTCTACCTGGCCATTGGACTGGGGTGCACCACTGGGGAAAAGCATGCAGATTTTGTTATCCAGGGGCCATTCTTTGGGACGCTATGGTGGAACTGAGTGCCATTATCTGTGATGATGGCGCGGGGCTACGTATCGGCAAATGAGGTTCTTCCAGAGAAACTTGATGATTTTGGCGGAGTTGATGGAGACCAAGGGTACTACCTCGACCCATTTGGAGAAGTAATCGACCGCGACAACACAAAAATGGTACTGACCAGGTGCGGTCGGCATTAGGCCAATGAGATCAAGGCCCCATTGGGTGAAGGGCACATGATGGCGTCGTTGAATGCGAGAGTTGATCGGCATTGGTGGCATGTTTTGACCAGCGCGGCGACGTCCTTTTTAGGGTGGGCCAGTAGTATCCTTGGTGGAGGGCCTTGTGGGCAAGTGACTCTGCCGCTATGTGGGCACCGCAGCTGCCTTGGTGGAGAGTGCCCGGGGACGGAATGTCCCTCAAGAGTCCGAGGCGGTGTTGGAGGGTGATGCAAATCTGCGATGCCATAGTTGCTTATCAATGAGAACAAACCGGATGGCACGCTTGCGAGTTTGGGAGTTCGCGGCGGTGGCGAAGCTCGGCGATGACGGGGTCTTGCCAATCCTTAACTTGGTCTTGTGTTGCCAGTGAGGCAATATCGACAGTCACCGCAATTGAGGGGTTGGCGAGAGTGGTCAAGGCGGAGGGTGTCTTTCCCTTGGACAACATGTCTGCTGTGGTATTTTCAGAGCGGGGATGTGAATGAAGATAGCTTTCTCAAAGCCGGTCCGCGGTGTTCACCAATTTGAGGTACTTGCTCGGGGTGGCGTCTTTGCACTCGGCACATCCACATGCACAGTGGATAACCAGCTGCGAGTCGCTGTGGATATGAAGGCGGCGAATGCACATGTCTGTCACCGCCACGCCACCCGAGCCCGGTTGCGGAGGCGGGGCGCCGGACGCCGGAAGCGGAAGCCGGAATGATACGAGAATGGCAGTTCCATCGAGACCCTCAGCGCTTAGCTGACCAAAAGAGCGATCGATTGTGGAAGCAACCTATCAAAAATTTCGTACATATAACCAAACATACAATTCATGCATTAACAACGAGTAAGCCCCGCCCTCCGTGGGCCGAGTGCTTACGCACCAAAACATAGATACATACGAGTTCACAGAACCTAAGGTGTCTAGCAAGCGCCAAGCGCTCGGAACATGTACGAACAGAATGTATAAACATATACAAATATACAATCATCACGGCAATACGGAAAGTGTGCATATGCAACTCTGAGCCAGCCCTAGATCTAAGTGCCAAAATACCTCGCGGGATTCGGATCCAAAAGACAAATCCCGGACCGCAAGGTGCATGCTTTGCAAAAACACACCCAAGGTAGAAACCTCACGGAAACCTACTCCGCATGGTCGCTTATCAGGTCTACACGAAACCCAAAAACAAAACCCGAGAAAGGGTGAGTCCTAAAAGGACCCGTAAGGGATATGGGGTAAGGTAAGTATATGTGTAACCCTGCAAAACAGAAAGATAGCAATATATGCAACAGAATACAGAATATCATGCAGGTACAGAAAATAAATCGGAATCCCGAAGGACGTGCGATTCTAAATCGCCATAACCCTTATAACAAATCGGAGCAATGACCTCCCACTAAGGGAGTCGGAAGCGAAGCTAATCTGAAGCATGGTGCACCAGTGGGGTAGCGAACCCACAACCTGTCGTAGGGTTAGCAGAGCAGTATGCCATAAGGCATAAAATTCCGAAATACTAGCGAGCAGAAAATGAAACCAAAACATACACCTATCTTACCAAAAATAGCAGAACCAAACCCTTACCTCTCAAGTCTAGAGTATTAGACCGCTTCTGGACAACTTCCACACTACGACCCGAAACTCAGAAACCCCTCTTTTTCTCACCTCCGAACCTCAGAATCTGTCAAACCAAGTTGAATTAGAATCCTTATCGACCACACTACCAAACTACACCCCCGACCCCAAAACCGAAAATCCGGCAGAATTTACGTAAAATTCCAGATTTCCACAGAAATGTCAGAATTCAGAACCAACCTAGACAATGCAAGATTATACATTGACAAACATCATCCAACAAGCAGAACCGACCAAAACCAACCTTAAAACCCTTCATTACCCAACATTTTCCGATAATCCCGCTTAATTGCAACTTTTCCATTTCTTATCCGAATTCAACGTTTCAAACTTCAAACCACACCTAAATTCAACCCCAACACCATATTAACATCCAATTCAACCAAAAAGAAACTCCAACATTGAAAAAGAATCATTCCAATAATTCGGTTCTTAACCAACATTTTACCCAACTTCCAATTCAATCCATTCAAGCTACCAAACAACCATTCTAACCACCAATTTCACTTCTAAATCAAGAATGCTATCCAATTTCATCCAAAACAACAAAAACAAAAATAGAACACCAACTCATAAATTAGGACATTTGTGGGTTTTTACATCAACTTGATTTCCATCAAATTGAATACATACATAATCTTAGAATCATGCTAGGATTAACATACTTGAAGCATGAAACAAGATAACAAACACACATCATTTTGGAATTTTTCCAAAAATTCGCCAAACAAGGGTTCTCACCCAAGATGTGTTTTCCAAAATCTATCACTTGATTAACAATCTCCTATCACACAAGAACAACATACTAAAAGATGGGTGGAAGAAAATCATACTAGCTTATATCTATGAACAAACTCAACATTCTCAAAATATCTTTATTTCTTCATTAATCTTCAATTCTAATGAGTAAAGAGAAGAAGGAAGGATGCTTACCACTCAAAGCACCCAATTCCTCTTTGATTTCACCCAAGGAGAAGAACTTCAAGCTTGGAGGTTGATCTTCAATGGAGTCGGCAGCAGCAGCAAGAGGAAGAAGAAGAAGAAGAAAAAGAAGAAAAGAAAATGAAATGAAATAACTCATTTTATGAAAATAATAAGTCAACATATATATCTCCTCACTTTAAACCCATCCCTCTCTTCTTAAATTAAAATAGGACAAGTGTCCTATTAAATCTCCCAAGTGCTGCCGAAAGAAGCTGCTGCCCCATGCTGAAATACTTTTATTTTGCAACCAAATTCCAATTAACCTCCCAACTTTTCCGAAAGTTCCAATTCTTTTTGCCCAAAAATAATTACCGAATTCTAAAATTAACGAAACTTGGACACAACACTCAGAATATTATAACATTCACAAAACATATTTCAAAAGTTCATTTACCATTCCGGAGTGTCCTACCGAGCTCGCTGAACCCGAACCAAAACCCGACGTGCGAGCGTGTCAACCTGAACCGAAATTCCGTCACTCCAAAATTCTATAAAAATACCCATAAATTCCATCTTAAATTATAACACAACTTACCCCAAAGCCGTCAGAAAATTTCCATCCCGAGCCCCGGAATTCCCGCCCCGAGCCCGGGAGTCGCCCGAACCGAACGTCCCGCCCCAAATATTAAACTCCACAACCACCACCGGGACGTTTCCACGACTCCAAAACTGCAAACGGCTTCCCAAACTGAGATCTCGAGAGTGCTACCGAGCCCGCTGTACGTCCCGAGGTGACCCCGACAACCCCCCGGCGCCAGAAAAATATTTTCGGCGGAAACGTCCGGGGGACCCACACGACCTCAAATACGGAAGGGTTCGCCAAAATGATACTCGGATAGGGCTCGGGAGCCGTCTGAACGCCCAGCGTGACTGCGAGGCCAAAACCGGAGCCGGGTCACCGTTCGCAACCCGCTCGGGGTGATCGTAACATCCTCCCCCTTAGGACTCTTGGTCCTCCAAGAGTTGTATCAACCGACATCTTGCTCGGGTATCGGTCACTGAATGTCCTTCTCTGTCTCCCAAGTCGCTTCCCGGTCGGTATGATGTGACCACCGAACCTTGACCATGGGAATCAACTTGCTACGAGTCTCGACATCTCTATCCGGAAAGGCTACCGGTACCTCCCGATAAGAAAGATCGGGTTCGATTGTACCTCCTCCACCTGGAATCGTCCGAGTCGGATCCGAATGCACTTCTTCAACATGCTAACGTGGAAGACATTGTGCACAGCAGATGACTAGGAGGTAATGCCAACCGGTATGCCACCCTACCGACCCTCTCCGAGAATCTCATATGGGCCGATATACCGTGGGGCCAACTTGCCCTTCTTCCCAAATCTGACTGTCCCTCGGATAGGTGCTACCTTGAGCCAAACCCTATCCCCAACCTCAAACTCCGAGCCCTACGGCGGCGGTTCGCATAAGCGGTGGTGCTGTCGTTCGCGGCTTTGTTCCGAGCATGAATCATTCTGATCTTCGCCGTAGTGTCCTAAATAAGCTCGGGTCCCAACTCAACACTATAATACGCATCGGTCCAAAGCGGTGTGGTGTCATACACCTCCTCCCGTACAACGCCTCATATGGTGCCATACCAATCGTAGTCTGGAAGGCTGTTGTTGTACGAGAACTCAATCAAAGGCAAGCTGCTGGTCCCAATCTCCTCCAAAGTCCAAAGTACGGCTTGCGGCATATCCTCCAATATCTGAATCACCCGCTCATTGCCCGTGCATGCATGGGTGATAAGCTGTACTCGATGGAGTCGCGTGCCCGGCGCTTCATGAAAAGCCCTCCGAACCGTGCAAAAACGCGGATCACGGTCGAGATACAATGGAGTCTCGGTACTCCATGTAATCGTACGATCTCCCTGATGTAAAGCCGGGCAAGCTTCTCCAGAGGGTCCGTGACCCGAATAGGCAGAAAGTGTGCGCACTTTGTCAACCGATCCACAATAACCCAGATAGCATCATGGCGGGACCGTGTCAGGGGCAGTGCAGTCAGAAAATCCATAGTAACATTGCCCCACTTCCGGACTGGAATGGGCAAAGTCTGCAGTGTCCCTGCCGGTTTCTGGTGCTCAATCTTCACCTGCTGACAAACGGCACACCTAGACACATGTGTGGCAATGTGCCTCCTCATACTAGGCCACCAGAAGTGAGTACGCAGATCCTGATACATCTTCTCACTTCCGGGATGAATACTCAATCTGCTCAGTGTGCCTCCTCTAAAATCTCATTCCGAGCTCCCGATCCTCCGGTACATAAAGGCGGTCTCGGAAGTATAGCAATCCTGCCTATACTTGAAACGTCGGTAACAAAGACCCCTTGTCTTCCCCAGACAACTTCTTCAACCCCGGATCTCGACCTTGCGCCTCGCGCACCCTGTCAAGCCACTCAGAATGTATGGTAAGCGTGTACGCCTGAGCACGCTCCCAGAGCTGCCACCTGTGGCATTGGCATGACAGATCACTCTCCTCGGATCGGTCACCAACATCTCCTCCCTTGACCAACCCGGTATACTTACTACTCAGTGCATCAGCAACCGTGTTACCCTTGCCAGAGATGTAGTCGATACTACAATCATAGTCCTTAATGTATTCGAGCCATCTGCACTGCCTCATGTTAAGCTCTTTCTGCGTAAACAGATATTTCAGACTCTTATGGTCGGTAAGAATCTGAAATTTGTTACCAAGATAATGCCTCCATTGTTTCAGCGCATAGATCACTGCAGCCAACTCCGGATCGTGTGTCGGATAGTTCAGCTCATGCGGTCGCATTGCCTCGACCCATAAGCTATCACATTACGATCTGCATCAACACACACCCCAAACCGGATGTGGAAGCATCCGTATAAATCACATACGGTAAGCTCGGATCGTGAATAGTCGAGAATCGGAGCGTTAGTCAACCGCCGCTTCAACTCCACGAAAATTATGCTCACACCTATCGGACCGGATAAGCGGTTGACCCTTCTTGGTCAAGCTGCGTGGCGGAGATGCCAGAATAGAAAACCCGATGCGAACCTCCGATAATATCCTGCTAATCCCGAAGCTCCTGATCTCCCGTACTGTGGTAGGTTGTTTCCAGTCCCGAACTGCCCTCACCTTATCTGGGTCCACAGACAGACCGTGCTCAGAAATAACGTGTCCCAGAAAGGTGACCTCCCGGATCCAGAACTCACACTTTGAGAACTTAGCATAAAGCTGATGTTCCCAAAGTGTCTGTAACTACCTCGGATGCTCCCGATGCGAGTCCGCATCCCGAGAATATATCGAATATCATCAATAAAGACCACCACAAATGAATCCAAATGCGGCCGAACACCCGATGCATCAGATCCATGAATGCTGATTTAGCATTGGTCAGCACGAATTGCATGAGCGTAAACTATTAGTGTCCATATCTGGTGCGGTAAGCAGTCTTATGTATGTACTCCTCCTTCACACTAAGCTGAAAGTACCCAGATAGTAGATGAATCTTCGAGAAAACTCTCGAATCCCGAAGTTGATCAAAAAGATCATCAATCCTCGTAACGGATACTTATTCTTCACGGTAAGGGCATTCAACCGTCTGTAATCTATGCAAAGTCGGAGCGTCCCATCTTTCTTCTTCACAAAGCGAACCGGAGCACCCCACGGTGAAGTGCTCGGTCGGATGAAGCCCTTCTGCAGTAACTCCTCCAATCGCTTCTTTAACTCCTGCATCTCGAAATGGGCATCCGATAAGGAGGAATAGATATCGGAGCGAGTGCCCGATTGCAGTAGATCTCAAACACAATTTCCCGCTCTGGTGGTAACTGGGCAACTCCTCCGGAAATACTGCGGAAAATCCCGAACCACTGGTATACTATCTAGCTTCACCCTAGTATCAGCCTCATTCAGATCAAAACATTCCCTACACCAACTATCGGCTGGTCCAGAATGCAACTCTGTACTATGTTTGTGCGATAGTCAAACCAGTCGGAGTCGTGAGAGGTAGTACCTCTCCAGAAACCATAATGGTACGGGCTGCACAATCAATGTGCACAGAATTCTTGGATAGCCAGTCCATCCCAAGAATAATATCATAGTTCGGCGTGTCTAAAACCAACAAATCCGATACTATCTGATGCCCGCCTACGAATATCGTACAACCCCGAACCATCCCGTTAGAAAACAGAACCGACTCCCAGCAGTTTTTACTAAATTGCGGCAAAGTACTAACAGACAGTGCGAGATGTAACACATTTATGTGCTACAATAGAAATGGATGCTCCGGTATCAAATAACGCATGAACAGTGTATCATTGAAATACGGTACCTTGCGAGAACTCCTGCCGAGTCGAGCCTCCTGCCGGTGGTGCTGCCTGTGACTAGGTCCTCCACGATGACTAGGGCCTCCTCGCTGACTAGGAACTCCTGCTCTATCTGAAAAACTCGTCTGCTCTAGGCTGCTGCGGTGGAGGGTGGCTGAAGCTGCTGTCGCTGCCGAGGTCTCGGGCCACTCGCTGAAACCCACGCCCTCGCGGCGCGTTGGGCGGTGCCGAGATCTGCGGACGCTGAAGACTACCAAAGCCCCACCCTACCGTGCTGGGGCAGTCCCATTACCAGTGAGTATCAGACCCGCATCGCAAACATCGGCCCTCCAGTCGATAACAAGGTCTACCGGGGTGATACCCACCACAAGTCGGACAAGGTCGTGAGGGTGGTGCTCCCCCCAGCCTCCGCTAGACTGCCCAGATCTGTTCTGCCGTCCAGAAATCTGCCGGGGTCCTGCTGTGTGGAACCCCTCAAACTCCCCGACCTCTCTGCAAGGTGCGGCGACTCTCAACGTCCTCCCTGCTCGAGGAGTTGAGCCTTGTGAACTGCCTCCCGTAAGTAGTAATGTCCAACGGCCTCGAGCCCATCTCGTACTCGGGCGCGATCGACGGATAAACCTCTTCGCCTTCTCCTCCTCCATACCATGATACCGAGGTACGTAGTGGATAAGCCTATCAAACTCACGCTCATACTATGCGACAGTCCTATTTCTGATGAAGCTCATCACACCGTGCCTGTCGCAGATCTCTAGCCGCAGCCCCGATAAACCTCCGATGGAACAGTTGTGTAAAGCTGCTCCCAAGTAACATCCACCTCCCGATCGGGTGCTAGCTCAAAGATTCGCCCTCGTGTTACCACTGAAGGCTCCTCCACCAATGATCTGCTCCCTCCTGCAGATTGAACGTGGCAAGGGATACCATCACTGTAGAAGGTAGGTGTAACCTCCCAAGGAGCTTGTCAATCTCCATAAACCGGTCTCCGCTGCCTCGGGACCTCCCCGCCATCAAACTTCTTAGGGTTCAAACGCAGGAACCACTCCACCAAACGGACATCATCAGAGTCAGAGTGATGCCCCGAACCTCCCCGTCGTCGGAGGGTCCGACGGGTGGTATCAGAATCCAGCTCAATAATCCTCCGTCGCTGTCGAGGGGGCTGATAAGTCTCCTGGTCGGAACGATCGGAGCGAGCTGCGGAGCTGCGCTCCGGTCGTATCCTCCGTGATCGCGGATTCCTGCGCTCCGCGTCCTCCTCAGACTCACTCTCAGATCGTGCCCGTACACGAGTGTGGGTGGTAGTCCGGGTGTGGCTACTCACCCTTCCATCAGAATGCACAGACGGTGCCACGACTGAATCCTCCTGCACCTGTGACTGTACCGGAACCTGTTCCGGGACTAGTGTCCTCAACAACTGCTGGACCTGCTCCAGCACATGAACCAAAGCAGTGGTAGACCCCGACCTCGCTGTACAACCGGTGGCGGGGTATGTACTGCTCGCCCTGTAATCCCCCGCCTCTGCTCCCTATCTCTCGGAGGCGTGGGATTACGGTCCCCTCCTCCGGTTGCAAATCACGCTGTCGGCGCGTGTTAACCATTCCTGAAACATTCCGGACCAAACAGAGTCCGGACCAACCGCTTACCTCTAATCCCTACGAAACTAGCAGCGGCTTTCTAAGGCTCAGTAGTGCAATGCAAGACTTAACTCGAAGTTATCTCGCAAAATGATAAAATCATGCATTTCACGAGAATCACGAAGCGCTTCATGCTTATTTCACCAAATCTTTTCCTAACACACAATTTTACGTACGAAACTTTTCCACAATCCTTTACTTGTAACACTTTTACCAAAATCCAGAAATTCTGGATTCCGTACTCTACAACTACGGGATAACTTGAAGGACCAAACTTTGCTCCACAATTTTATTTCAAAGTGGTTCGAGTAAGGAGGTGGCCAATCTCCGTATCAAACCATTCTAAAATAAAATGTACAACAATAGTTGTCACTACAAGTCACCATCGACGACCAATATGGTCACTTACTCGCTCGATACCAACTTGTCACCGCACGCCACCCGAGCCCGGTTGCGGAGGCGGGGGCGCCGGACGCCAAGCGGAAGCCGGAATGATACGTAATGGCAGTCCATCGAGACCCGCCGCGCAGAAGGACCCAAAGAACGAAACGATTGTGGAAGCAACCTAACAAAAATTTCGTACATATAACCAACAAAAATAAAATCAAAACATACATTTCATGCATTATCAACAGAGTAAGCCCCGCCCTCCGTGGACGAGTGCTTACGCAAAAAAACATAGATACATACAAAGTTCACAGAACCTAAGGTGTCTAGCAAGAGCCAAGCGCTCAGAACATGTACGTAATGTAATGTATAAACATATACAAATATACAATCATCACAAAGAATACGTAAAGTGTGCATATGCAACTACAGAGCCAGCCCTAGATCTAAGTGCCAAAATACCTCGCGCGGGATTCAGATCCAAAAGACAAATCCCGGACCGCAAGGTGCAGTGCTGCAAAAACACACCCAAGGTAGAAACCTCACGGAAACCTACTCCGCAGTCGCTTATCAGTCTACAGAAACCCAAAAACAAAACCCGAGAAAGGGTGAGTCCTAAAAGGACCCGTAAGGGATTTGGGGTAAGGTAAGCATATGTGTAACCTCGCAAAACAGAAAGATAGCAATATATGCAATGAGAATACAGAATATCATGCAGTACGTAAAATAAATCGGAATCCCGAAGGACGTGCGATTCTAAATCGCCATAACCCTTATAACAAATCGGAGCATTGCCTCCCACTAAGGGAGTCGGAAGCCAAGCTATCTGAAGCATGGTGCACCCGGTGGGTAGCGAACCCACAACCGTCGTAGGGTTAACAGACAGTATGCCATAAGGCATACTCCTACAGAACTAAAAATATGCCCTAAGGCATAAAATTCGAAATTCTAGCGAGCAGAAAATGAAACCAAAACATATACTTATCTTACCAAAATAATGAACCAAACCCTTACCTCTCAAGTCTAGAGTATTAGACCGCTCGGACAACTTCCACACTACGCCCGAAATTCGAAACCCCTCTTTTTCTCACCTCCGAACCTCGAGAATCTGTCAAACCAAGTTGAATTAGAATCCTTATCGACCACACTACCAAACTACACCCCGACCCCAAAACCGAAAATCCGAGAATTCCGTGAAATTCCAGATTTCCACGTAAATGTCAATTCAGAACCAACCTAGACAATGCAAGATTATACGTTGACAAACATCATCCAACAAGCGAACCGACCAAAACCAACCTTAAAACCCTTCATTACCCAACATTTTTCGATAATCCCGCTTAATTGCAACTTTTCCATTTCTTATCCGAATTCAACGTTTCAAACTTCAAACCACACCTAAATTCAACCCCAACACCATATTAACATCCAATTCAACCAAAAAGAAACTCCAACATTGAAAAAGAATCATTCCAATAATTCGGTTCTTAACCAACATTTTACCCAACTTCCAATTCAATCCATTCAAGCTACCAAACAACCATTCTAACCACCAATTTCACTTCTAAACCAAGTATGCTATCCAATTGCATCCAAAACAACAAAATTCAACAATGAACATCAACTCATAAATTCGGCCATTTGGGGTTTTTTACCTCAACTTGTTTTCCATCAAATTGAATCCATACATAAGCTTAGAATCATGCTAGGATTAACATACTTGAAGCATGAACCAAGATAACAAACACACATCATTTTGGAATTTTTCCAAAAATTCGGCCAAACAAGGGTTCTCACCCAAGATGTGTTTTCCAAAATCCAACACTTGATTAACACTCCCCTACTACCCAAGAACAACATACTAAAAGATGGGAGGAAGAAAATCATCCTAGCTTATAGCTAAGAACAAACCCATCATTCTCCAAAAATCCTTATTTCTTCACAAATCTTCATTTCTAATGAGTAAAGAGAAGAAGGAAGGATGCTTACCACTCAAAGCACTCAATTCCTCTTTGATTTCACCAAAGGAGAAGAACTTCAAGTTTGGAGGTTGATCATCAATGGAGTCGGCAGCAAGAAGCAAGAGGAAGAAGAAGAAGAAGAAGAAAAGAAAATGAAATGAGATAACTCAATTTATGAAAATAATAAGTCAACATATATATCTCCTCACTTTAAACCCATCCCTCTCTTCTTAAATTAAAATAGGACAAGTGTCCTATTAAATCTCCCAAGTGCTGCCGAAAGAAGCTGCTGCCCCATGCTGAAATACTTTTATTTTGTGGCCAATTTCCAATTAATCTCCTGACTTTTCTGAAAGTTCCAATTCTTTTTGCCCAAAAATAATTACCGAATTCCAAAATTAACGAAACTTGGACACAACCCTCAGAATATTATAACATTCACAAAACATATTTCAAAAGTTCATTTACCATTCTGGAGTGTCCTACCGAGCTCGCTGAACCCGAACCAAAACCCGACGTGCGAGCGTGTCAACCTGAACCGAAATTCCGTCACTCCAAAATTCTATAAAAATACCCATAAATTCCATCTTAAATTATAACACAACTTACCCCAAAGCCGTCAGAAAATTTCCATCACGAGCCCCGGGATTCCCGTCCCAAGCCCCGGTAGTCGCCAATAACCGAACGTCCCGCCAAAAATATTAAACTCCAAAAACACCTCCGGGAAATTCACACGACTCCAAAACTGGAAACGGCTTCCCAAAATGAGATCTCGAGAGTGCTACCGAGCTCGCCAGACGTCCCGAGGCGACTCCCGACTGTCACCGTCATCACGCCACCCGAGCCCGGTTGCGGAGGCGGGGTTCAATACACCGGAAGCGGAAGCCGGAATGAATACGCCACCCGATGGCAGGTCCATCGAGGGCGCCGCGCCAAGCGGACCGGAATAATACGAAGCGATTGTCCAAGCAGACCTGAAATTTTCATACATATAACTAAAACAAAACCCATGGTGAGTCTCGCCCTCGAAAACGGACGAGAACATCACCATCACCATACATACAGTTCATGTAATAACAACAAAGTAAGCCCCGCCTCCGAGGGACGAGTACTTACGCATATAACATAGAACATACAATATTCCCGAACCTAGGGTATCTAACAAGCGCCAAGCGCTCGTAACATGCAATGTAATGTAATATATATATATATACATACATACATATACAATCATCACAATAATCCAGAAAGTATGCACATGCAACTACAGAGCCAACCTAAAGCCTAAGCATCAGATACCTCGCGTGGAATCCAGACCAAAACCGCTACCTCTACAAAATCCCCGCCCGCAAGGTAAAGCTAAAGCTGCTGCTTACCAGTTTACTCGAAACCCAAAGAGAACCCAAAAGGGTGAGTCCTCGAAAGGACCCGTAAGGGATTTGGGGTAAGATAAGCATATGTAACCCCGCAAAAGCAGAAAGATAGCAATATACGAATATATTCAACAGAATACGAGAATATCGTGCATGTAAAGAAAACAGATCGAGAATCCCGAAGGATGTGCGATTCTAAATCGCCATAAACCCTTATAACAAATCGAGCGACAGCCTCCCTCTAAGGGAGTCAAGCCGAAGCTATTACGAAGCATGGTGCACCAGTGGGGTAGCGAACCCACAACCGCCGTAGGGTTAATGCATGCAGTATGCCACAAGGCATACACCTACAAACGTAGGGTTAATGCATGCAGTATGCCACAAGGCATACACCTACAGATTACGTAACGTACCTTAAGGCACAATTTCCAAATACTGCAAAAGCAGTGCAACAACACATACACCTACAGACTACAGAATATGCCCTAAGGCATATAATCCCGAAATACTTGCAGAACAGAAAGTGAAACAAAACATATACCTATCTTACCAAAATAACAGAACCAAACCCTTACCTCACAAATCCAGAGTAGTTGACCGATTCTGGACGATTTCCAAACCACGACCCGAAACTCAAAAACCCCTCTTTTTCTAACTTCCGGACCTCAGAATCTGTCAATTCAAGCTAAATTAGCAACCTTACCAACCACACTACCAAACTGTCACCCCCGACCCCAAAACCGAAAATCCGGCAGAATTTAGGTAAAATTCCAGATTTCCACAGAAACTTCAGAATTCAGAACCAACTTAGACAATGCAAGATTATACATTGACAAACATAATCCAACAAGCAGAACTGATCAAATCCAACCTTAAAACCCTTCATTACCCGACATTTTCCGATAAACCCGCATAATAGTAACTTTTCCATTTCTTACCCGAAATCAACGTTTCAAACATCAAACCACACCTAAATCCAACCCCAATACCACTTTAACATCCAATTCAACCAAAATCAAACCCCAACATAGGAAAAGTTTCATTCCAATAATTCGGTTATTAACCAACATTTCACCCAACTTCCAATTCAATCCATTCAAGCTTCCAAATAACCATTCTAATCACCAATTACACTCCTAAACCAAGAATGCTAACCAATTGCATCCAAAACAACCAAATCAACATTGAACAGCAACCTATACATTCGGCCATTTGGGGATTTCTAACTCAACTTGTTTTCCATCAAATTGAATCCATACATAAGCTTAGAATCATGCTAGGATTAACATACTTGAAGCATGATTCAAGAAAACAAACACACATCAACTTAGAATTTCCAAGAAATTCGGCCAAATTGGGGCTTTTTATCCAAGTAGTTTTTTCCAAAATCTAACACTTGATTAACTCTCCCCTACAACCCAAGAACACCATACTAAAAGATGGGATGAAGAGAATCATCCTAGCTAGTAGCTAAGAACAAACCCATAATTCTCAAATAATCTCTTTTTACAACCAAACTTGATTCCAATAAGAAAAGAGAGCTTAGGAAGGAAACTTACCCAAGATTGAAGCTAAACCCTTGATGATTCTAGCCAAGATTTGAAGATCACAAAGCTTGGAGAAAGCTCTCATGGTGGCGGATGAAGTGAGGAAGAAGAAGAAGAAGAAATGAGAAGAAATGAAATATAATTTCATTTATGAAATAATAGCCAATATAAATAATTCCTTCTCTTTAACCCATCCCTTCTCAACTTAAATAAAAGAAAGACATGTGTCCCTTAATGTCTCCCACAAACTGCCGAAAATAGCTGCTGCTGCTGCCCATGCTGAATTATTTTTATTTTGTGCCCAAATGCAAATTAACCTCCCAACTCTTCCAAAAGTTCCAATTTTGGCCCAACACAACTACCGAACTCCAAATTAAACGAAACTTGGACACAACCCTCAGAATATTATAACATTCGTAAAACATGTTACAAAAGTTCATTTACAATTCCAGAGTGTCCTACCGAGCTCGCTGAACCCGAACGAATACCGACGTGCGAGCGTGTCAACCTGAACCAAAATTCCGTCACACCAAAATTCCCCAAAAATACTCATAAAATCCATCTTGAATTATAACATAACCAACCATGGAGCCATCGGAGAAATTCCATCCCGAGCCCCGGGATTCCCGTCCCGAGCCCCGGGAGTCGCCCGGGACCGAACGTCCTGCCCCAAAAATTACTCTCCATAAAAACCTCCGGGACATTCCCACGACTCCAAAACTGCAAACGGCATCTCAATCTGAGGTCTCGGGAGCGCTACCGAGCCCGCTGTACGTCCCGAGACGACCCCGACAACCCCCCGGCGCCGGAAAAATATTTTCGGCGGAAACGTCCGGGGGACCCACACGACCTCAAAAACGAAAGGGTTCGCCAAAATGATACTCGGATAAGGCTCGGGAGCCACCTGAACACCGAAAAACGTGACCCGCAGGCCAAAACCGGAGCCCCGGGTCACCCGGTCGCAACCCGCTCGGGGTGACCGTAACATCCTCCCCCCCTTAGAACTCTTGGTCCTCCAAGAGTAGCCTGAACCATCCATACAGATGTCGCTACCCACCAGAATATATAAATATTCTCCTTACTAAGAACAATCGGACCACCGTACTGGTGCGGCGGGAGTGGTAGTTTAGACTACCATACAGAGCCTCTCAACGGCGTCCCACCCTCCGGGTGCATCTTATTGCACCCCGAGTCAGTTGCTGGTATTTCTACCTGACAACCCCAGACAGTACCGAATCTAAATCTAACTGATCCTCAACAGGCTATCCTGGAAGACATCACGTAATACAGAAACAGTTGGGGGGGGGGAAAAACCAACCTAACAACTTACTCTAGAAACTCATGAGAACCGATAAAACTCGGGGTAACTTGCCCCGCCTACCAAATCTTACTGTCCCTCTGAACGGTGCTA
Source organism: Stellera chamaejasme (assembly GCA_024586325.1). Classification (NCBI taxonomy): domain Eukaryota; kingdom Viridiplantae; phylum Streptophyta; class Magnoliopsida; order Malvales; family Thymelaeaceae; genus Stellera; species Stellera chamaejasme. The sequence goes on from CM044979.1 coordinate 19,591,560, forward strand.
CCTCCAGTCAAACTCTGTCACCAATCTCAAATTCTAAGTCCCTGTGACATCTGTTCACACATGAGGTGGTGCGGTCATTCGCGGTTTTGATCCGCGCCTGTAACAATCTGATCTTTGCCGTAGTCTCCTCAAAAAGCTCGGGTCCCAGCTCAACCCTATCAGACGCATCTGTCCAACAGTGTGGTGTCATACACCTCCTCCCGTACAACGCCTCATATGTTGCCATGCCAATCGTAGTCTGGAAGCTGTTGTTGTACGAGAACTCTAACAAAGGTAACTGCTGGTCCCAATCTCCTCCAAAATCCAAAGTACAGCTTCGCAGAATATCCCCCAGTATCAGAATCACCCGCTCCGACTGCCCGTCCGTCAGTGGGTGATAAGCTGTACTCAGATGGAGTCGCGTGCCCAGTGCTTCATGAAAAGCAATCCAGAACCGTGCTGTAAAACGCGGATCACGGTCAGATACAATGGAGTCTGGTACTCCATGTAATCGTACAATCTCCCTGATGTAAAGCCGGGCAAGCTTCTCCAGAGGGTCTGTGACCCGAATAGGCAGAAAGTGTGCGCACTTTGTCAACCGATCCACAAAAACCCAGATAGCATCATGACGAGACCGTGTCAGAGGCAGTGCAGTCAGAAAGTCCATAGTAACATTGCCCCACTTCCGAACTGGAATGGGCAAAGTCTGCAGTGTCCCTGCCGGTTTCTGATGCTCAAACTGCTCGAGTGTGCCTCCTCTAAAATCTCATTCCAGAACTCCTGATCCTCTGGTACATAAAGGCGGTCTCGGAAGTATAGCAATCCCTGCCTATACTGAAACGTCGGTAACAAATAAACCCTTATCTTCCCCAGATAATTTCTTCAACCCCGGATCTCTACCTTGCGCCTCGCGCACCCTGTCAAGCCACTCAGAATGTATGGTAAGTGTATACCCCTGAGCACGCTCCCAGAGCTGCCACCTGTGCCAAAGGCATGTCAAATCACTCTCCTCGGATCGATCCCCAACATTTCCTCCCTTAACCAACCCGGTATACTTCCTGCTCAGTGCATCGGCAACCGTGTTGCCCTTGCCAGAGATGTACTCGATACTACAATCATAGTCCTTAATGTATTCGAGCCATCTGCGCTGCCTCATATTAAGCTTCTTCTGCGTAAACAGATATTTCAGACTCTTATGATCGGTAAGAATCTGAAATTTATTATCAAACAGATATTGCTTCCAATGTTTCAGCGCATAAATCACTGCAGCCAACTCCAGATCATGTGTCGGTTAGTTCAGCTCATGCGGTCGCAGCTGCCTCGACCCATAAGCTACCACATTACGCTCCTGCATCAACACATACCCCAAACCGGACGTGGAAGCATCCGTATAAATCACATACGGTAAGCTCGGATCTGGAAGAGTCAGAATCGGAGCGTTAGTCAACTGCCGCTTCAACTCCTGAAAATTCTGCTCACACCTATCAGACCAGATAAACGGTTGACCCTTCTTGGTCAACTGCGTGAGCGGAGATGCCAGAATAGAAAACCCCGGTACGAACCTCCGATAATATCCTGCTAACCCCAGGAAGCTCCTGATCTCCCGTACCGTGGTAGGTTGTTTCCAATCCCGAACTGCCCTCACCTTCTCTGGATCCACAGACAGACCATGCTCAGATATAATGTGTCCCAGAAAAGTGACTTCCCGAATCCAGAACTCACACTTTGAGAATTTAGCATAAAGCTGATGTTCCCAAAGTGTCTGCAGAACTACCCTCAGATGCTCCCGATGCGAGTCCTCATCCCTAGAATATATCAGAATATCATCGATAAAAACCACCAGAAATGAGTCCAAGTACGGTCGGAACACCCGATGCATCAGATCCAAGAATGCTGCCGGAGCATTGGTCAGCCCGAATGGCATGACCGTAACCTCAAAGTGTCCATATCGGGTGCGGAAAGTAGTCTTAGGTATGTCCTCATCCTTCACCCTAAGCTGAAAGTACCCAGATCGGAGATCAATCTTCGAGAAAACTCGCGAACCCCGAAGTTGATCAAAAAGATCGTCAAACCTCGGCAACGGATACTTATTCTTCCCAGTAAGAGCATTCAACCGTCTGTAATCAATACAAAGTCGGAGCGTCCCATCTTTCTTCTTAACAAACAGAACCGGAGCACCCCACGGTGAAGTGCTCGGTCGGATGAAGCCCTTCTGCTGTAATTCCTCCAACTGCTTCTTCAACTCCTGCATCTCAGAAATAGGCATCCGATAAGGAGGAATAGATATCGGAGCAGTACCCGACTGCAGGTGGATCTCAAACACAATTTCCCGCTCTGGTGGTAATCCGGGCAACTCCTCCGGAAATACCTGCGGAAAAACTCGAACCACTGGTAAACCATCCAACTTTAACCTAGTACCAGCCTCAAACAGATCATAGCATTACCCCACACCAACTATCGACAGCTGAATCCAGAATCTGTAACTCTATACTGTGCTGCGCGATAGTCAAACCAGTCGGAGCCGTGAGAGGTAGTACCTCTCCAGAAACCATAATGGTACGGGTTGCACAATCAATGTGCACAGAATTCTTGGATAGCCAGTCCATCCCAAGAATAATATCATAGTTCGGCGTGTCAAAAACCAACAAATCCGATACTATCAGATGTCCGCCTACAGATGTCGTACAACCCCGAACCATCTCATTAGAAAACGAAAAATGACTCCCAGCAGTTTTTACTAAGTACATTTGAGGCAAGGTACTAACAGACAGATACAGAGATGTAACACATTTCGGTGTTACAATGGAAATAAATTTTCCTGTATCCAATACTGCATGAACCGGTGTCTCATTCAGAAATAAAGTACCTTGCAGAACTCCTGTGACTCGAGCCTCCTGCTGGCCGGTGTACTGCCCCGACTAGGTCCTCCCTGACCTCCCTGATGTCTAGGGCCTCCCCCCTCAAAATGGAAAACTTGTCCTGCTGAGCTGCTTTGTGGTGGAGGGATGGCTGAAAGCTGCTGTCGCTCACGAGGTCTCGGGCCACCGTACTGAAACCCACGCCCTCACGGCGCGTTGGGCTGTGCCCGAGACTGTGGACGCTAATAACTGCCAAAAACCCTGCCTTACAGTCAGAGGGCAATCCCGTACCCAGTGAGTGTCAGACCCGCAACGTAAACATCGGCCCTCCTGCCTGTAACAAAGTCGACCGAGGTGATACCTACTACTAGTCGGACAAGATCGTGCCGGTGGTGCTCCCCCTCTACCTCTACTAGACTACCCAGGCCTGTTCGGCCATCCAGAAATCTGCCGGGGTCCCTGCTGTGTGGAGCCCCTCGTACTCCCCTGACCTCGCTGCGAGGTGAGGCGACTCTCAACCTCCTCTTCCATACCATGGTACTGCGGTACGTAGTGAATAAGCCTGTCAAACTCCCGCTCAAACTCTGCAACAGTCCTGTCTCCCTGATGAAACTCATCAAACTGTGCCTGACGCAGATTCCTGGCTACATCCCCACTGCACTGCTGGTGGAAAATGTAGCCTCCCCCAGGAGTTTGCCAACTCCTGCAAACCAAGTCTCTACTACCTCTGGCCCTTCTCGGTCATTGAACCTCGGGGGGGTTCAAACTCTAAAACCTCTACAGAAGTCTGACCTCGTCAGACTGGTGCCTCAGATCTCCCCGTCGTTAATAGGACCGACGAGAAGTCTAGGTGTCGTAGTGACCATCCTCCTCGGAGTCACTCACTTACCAATCCCAAAGCTGTGGCAAGCAGTGGCTAAAGTCTCGCTATCACCACCTGATCAGAATGCCCTTACTGTGGCATAATCAGATCTTCCCGTGCCTCTGCCGCCCCGAACCGGCTAGGCTGGCGGGTAATACCAAATCAGAGAGGGGTCCCTACGACCGCTAAACCTCGGGGGCGGTGAGTGTGGTTGTTCAGACCCTGGGTTACGCTGAACCCGTATCCTATTCCACGGAGGTCCAAATCACGCTATTCGCGTGTAGTACACAATTCCTCAAACCAAGTCCAACCAGAAAAACAACTTATCCCAAACCAAATTTCCAAACCATATACCAACTCAACCCATAACCAACAGTTCAAACCCTATCTCTCGGAGGCGTGGGATTACAGTCCCCTCCCTCCGGTCGCAAAACACGCTGTCTACGCGTGTTAACCAAACCTGAGACATTTCAGACCAAACAGAGTCTAGACAAATCGGTCACTCCTAATCCCTACAGAAGCTAGCAGCAGTTTCCTAAGGCTCTGTAGTGCAATGCAGTACTTGACACAGAAATTATTTCTCAGAATGCTAAAATCATGTATTTCACCAAATCACAGAAGCAGTTCATGCTTATTTCACCAAATCTTTTCCTAACACACAAGTTTACGTACCCGGATCTTTTCCACAATCCCTTTCTCGTAATAGTTGTACCAAAATCCAGAAATCCTGAACTCCGTAAACTGCAACTACCAGGATAACTTGAAGGACCAAACTTTGTCCCACAATTTTATTTTAAAGTGGTTCGAGTAAGGAGGTGGCCAATCTCCGTACCAAACCATTCTAAAATAAATTGTACAACAATAGTTGTCACTGCAAGTCACCACTGACGACCAATATGGTCACTTACCTGCTCTGATACCAACTTGTCACCGCACGCCACCCGAGCCCGGTTGCGGAGGCGGGGGCGCCGGGACGTCGGAAGAGGAAGTCGGAATGAATACATAATGGCATGTCCATCGAAACCTGACGCGCGTAGCGGACACGAAAAGCGAAGCGATTGTGGAAGCAACCTGAAATTTTCATACATATAACTAAAACAAAACCCATGGTGAGTCTCGCCTCTCGAAAACGGACGAGAACATCACCATCACCATACATACAGTTCATGCAATAACAACAAAGTAAGCCCCGCCCTCCGTGGACGAGTACTTACGCACACAACAAAGATACATACAGAATATTCCCCGAACCTAGGGTATCTAACAAGCGCCAAGCGCTCAGAACATGCAAGAGAACAGAATACATACATATATATATATATATATATATACAATCATCACAACAATCCAGAAAGTATGCACATGCGACTACAGAGCCAACCTAAAGCCTAAACATCAGATACCTCGCGCGGGATCCAGACCAAAACCGCTACCTCTACAAAATCCCCGCCCGCAAGGTAAAGCTAAAGCTGCTGCTTACCAGGTTTACCTGAAACCCAAAAACAGAACCCAAAAAGGGTGAGTCCTCGAAAGGACCCGTAAGGGATTTGGGGTAAGATAAGCATATGTAACCCTGCAAAACAGAAAGATAGCAATATACAGGATATATGCAACAGAGTACAGAATATCGTGCATGTAAAGAAAACAGATCAGAATCCCGAATGATATGTGATTCTAAATCGCCATAAACCCTTATAACAAATCGGAAGCCGAAGCTATTACAAAAGCATGGTGCACCAGCTGGGGTAGCGAACCCACAACTGTCGTAGGGTTAACAGACAGAGTATGCCACAAGGCATACACCTACAAACGTAGGGTTAACAGACAGAGTATGCCACAAGGCATACACCTACAGATTACAGAACGTACCTTAAGGCACAATTTCCGAAATACCTGCAAAACAGAAGTGCAACAACACATACACCTACAGACTACAGAATATGCCCTAAGGCATATAATACCGAAATACTTGCAGAACAGAAAGTGAAACAAAACATACACCTATCTTTCCAAAATAACAGAACCAAACCCTTACCTCACAAATCCAGAGTATTTGACCGATTCTGGACGATTTCCAAACCACGACCCGAAACTCGAAAACCTCTCTTTTTCTAACTTCCGGACCTCAGAATCTGTCAATTCAAGCTAAATTAGCAACCTTACCAACCACACTACCAAACTGTCACCCCCGACCCCAAAACCGAAAATCCGGCAGAATTTCGGTAAAATTCCAGATTTCCACAGAAACTTCAGAATTCAGAACCAACTTAGACAACGCAAGATTATACATTGGCAATCATAATCCAACAAGCAGAACTGATCAAATCCAACCTTAAAACCCTTCATTACCCGACATTTTCCGATAAACCCGCATAATAGTATTTTTTCAATTCTTACCCGAAATCAATGTTTCAAACATCAAACCACACCTAAATCCAACCCCAATACCACTTTAACATCCAATTCAACCAAAATCAAACCCCAACATAGGAAAAGTTTCATTCCAATAATTCGGTTATTAACCAACATTTCACCCAACTTCCAATTCAATCCATTCAAGCTTCCAAACAACCATTCTAATCACCAATTACACTCCTAAACCAAGAATGCTAACCAATTGCATCCAAAACAACCAAATTCAACATTGAACATCAACATACATATTCGGCCATTTGGGGGTTTCCAACCCAACTTGTTTTCCATCAAATTGAATCCATACATAAGCTTAGAATCATGCTAGGATTAACATACTTGAAGCATGATTCAAGAAAACAAACACACATCATTTTAGAATTTCCAAGAAATTCGGCCAAATTGGGGATTTTTATCCAAGGGGTTTTTTCCAAAATCTAACACTTGATTAACTCTCCCCTACAACCCAAGAACACCATACTAAAAGATGGGAGGAAGAGAATCATCCTAGCATGTAGCTAAGAACAAACCCATAATTCTCAAATCCTCTCTTTTTCCAACCAAACTTGATTCCAATAAGAAAAGAGAGCTTAGGAAGGAAACTTACCCAAGATTGAAGCTAAACCCTTGATGATTCAAGCCAAGATGAAGAACTTTAAAGCTTGGAGAAAGCTCCCATGGTGGCGGCAGAAGTGAGGAAGAAGAAGAAGAAGAAATGAGAAGAAATGAAATATAATTTCATTTATGAAATAATAGCCAATATAAATAATTCCTTCTCTTTAACCCATCCCTTCTCAACTTAAATAAAAGAAAGACATGTGTCCCTTAATGTCTCCCACAAACTGCCGAAAATAGCTGCTGCTGCTGCCCATGCTGAATTATTTGTATTTTGTGGCCAAAAGTAAATTAACCTCATAACTTTTTCAAAAGTTCCAATTTTGCCCCAAACACAACTACCGAACTCCAAATTAAACGAAACTTGGACACAATCCTCAGAATATTATAACATTCGTAAAACATGTTCCAAAAGTTCATTTACAATTCCAGAGTGTCCTACCGAGCTCGCTGAACCCGAACGAATACCGACGTGCGAGCGTGTCAACCTGAACCAAAATTCCGTCACACCAAAATTCCCCAAAAATACTCATAAAATCCATCTTGAATTATAACATAACCAACCATGGAGCCATCGGAGAAATTCCATCCCGAGCCCCGGGAGTCGCCCGGGACCGAACGTCCCGCCCCAAATATTATATTCCATAAAAACCTCCGGGACATTCCCACGACTCCAAAACTGCAAACGGCATCTCAATCTGAGGTCTCGGGAGCGCTACCGAGCCCGCTGTACGTCCCGAGACGACCCCGACAACCCCCCGGCGCCGGAAAAATATTTTCGGCGGAAACGTCCGGGGGACCCACACGACCTCAAAACGAAAGGGTTCGCCAAAATGATACTCGGATAAGGCTCGGGAGCCACCTGAACACCGAAAAACGTGACCCCGAGCCAAAACCGAGCCCGGGTCACCGGTCGCAACCCGCTCGGGGTGACCGTAACCCTTGGAAGTAGGGCTTGAGCTTCCGTCTTTGCATATACCGAGATAGATTAGCCTTTTGATGAGGAGGATACCTTGTTTCCGCAGCATGGAGGGTGTTCTTTGGTATAGTAGACCGGCCATTGCTCGGTGACCTCTCCCTTGATGAGGACAGAGGCGACGCCGTTGTCCGAGGTGGCAAGATAGAGGACCGAGGTCATCGCCGGTGCAGGACACTTGAGTGCAGGTAGTTCTTGCAAGTGTTGCTTGATTGAGTCATATGCCTCATGGCATTCTTCTGTCCATTTGCAAGCCTTCTTCTTGCGGATTTGGTCGAAGAAAGGTCTGCAGCGGTCACTGAGTTTAGAGACGAAGCGTCCTATGGCCACCAGCTTCCTGCCGATTCTTTGTACTTCTTTGAGTCCCCTAGGGGTGCGAAGATTGGTGATGGCTTCGATCTTCTTGGGATTCGCATGAATCCCTCCTTTGGAGATTTGGTAACCCAGAAATTTGCCTTCGCCGACGCCGAAGATGCACTTTTTTGGGTTTAAGCGCATGTTATACTTGCGAAAGTCGGCGAATGTTTCTTCCAAGTCTACTAGATGTGTCAAGGTGGCCTTGCTTTTGACCACTATGTCATCAACATAGGCCTCAAGGTTTCGGCCAACTTGATCTGCGAAGACCTGATTCACAAGGCTTTGGAAAGTGGCTCCTGCGTTTTTTAAACCAAAGGGCATCCGGATGTAGTGGTAGACTGCTTCGCCGGTGGTAAAGGCAGTTTTTACCTCGTCCTCTAAGTCCATAAAAACTTGATGGTACCCACTATACGCGTCGAGGAAAGAGAAGACTGAGTGATGGACGGTTGAGTCAACTAGTTGGTCAATAGAGGGTAGGGGATAGGGATACCTTGGGCAGGCCCTATTGACCCCTTTGTAGTCTACACAAAGTCGCCAATGGCCTCCCTCCTTATCTGTGAGTACTATATTGGCGACCCACTCAGAGTAGTGAACTTCGTTGATTATATTGGCCATAAGCAATTTTTGCACTTCTGTGCGTACAAAATCCTTACGATCGGGGGCCATCCCCTAGTTTTACGCCTAATCTGGGCTAAGGCCGGGAGTACACTTAGTTTATGGGAGATAATGGAAGGGTCCACACAGTAAGTCATCGGGGCTCCACGCGAAGACGTCGATATTGGCATGGAGGAGATGGATGAGTGCTGCTGGTCTTGCTCTGGAAGTCTTTTCCCACCCGAAACTTCTTGTCGAGAGATCTCAACCTCTTCAAGTCCCTGACAGTCGAGTGGCCTCACTGCGGGTCCGGCCTCTTCCATGGGTGCCTTACTCTTAGGTTCGATGGTTTGGGAAGCCGAGGGGTCTGCGAGGCGAGAGACGTAATTACCCCCGGCCACGCTACGGTTGACAAATATGTAGGCATCTCCCGCTGCGGTGTGGAACACGAGTTAAGGCCCGCACATCGCGACGGACGTGGAATTCGGGCCTGGGTGTGACCTTGATGATGGCATTGTACGGTGTGGGGAGATCCAGGACAATGAAATCCACAAAGCTAGAATGGCAGACCTGCTTCTTCATCTTGGTGACCCCCATCATCATGAAGGGCAGTGTGATCGTTCCCAAGGTTGGGATCTCCTCCCGTCCTACTCTAAAGGTGGCCCCCTTCACCGGCTGGATTTGTGATAGGGGTACCTTTGCTTCAACGAGCGTGTGTTTGTAGACAACATTGGCATTCGCCCCGGTGTCCATGTAGATCCTATATGTGTCCCATCCGGCAATGCGGGCGGTGATGACCAAGGGGTCCGCATGGGGTATTGCGACGGAGGTCCCATCACGGCGATGAAGTAGGTGAGTTGAGGTATGATCAATTTGATAGATCTGCCTCATGTAATGGCGTCTTGCCGCGCGTATTCGCACTGTGTGATTACGCTGATGTGTCCCCAAGTTAGGGGAATTTGGTCTGTATTCTCTCGATCTGGGTTCTGTTGGGAGCAACCCCGCCTGCGGTCCCCCTGCCTGCGGTCCTCCTGATTACCTTCTCTCTTGCGACCCCCTCTTGAGTCATGAAGCAAGAATTCCCTGATTTTGCCTTGAGCGAGCATGTCTCCGATCATGCGTTTGAGCTCGAAACAATCCTCAGTGTCGTGACCTTTGTCGCGATGGTAGCGGCAATACTTATTACTCTGCCTAATCATCCCCTGGGAGAGGGGGCGAGGCCACTTGGGGACCTTCCTCTTCTGTTCCAGGGCATGAAGGATGTTGATGCGAGATTCTCTAAGAGGTGGGAGGGTCGGATACGTCCTCTCTTTGTTGAACTGCGTAGGGTACTGCCTCTGGGACCTGGAGTCCACTCGCGGGTGCTGCCCCTTCGCATCTGTTGGGGTGGTACGGGCAAGTGGTCGAGTGACTTCTTCGTGTTCATGAACCAGGATGCCGTGCAACATCAAACTGCTCCATGTTGCGGGGGTTGGTGTGTACATGATACTGAGACGGACCGTGTACATGCCAAGATATTGTCCGCTTTGGGCCCAGCCCGCACGGATTTGTTCTTACTCTGGCTCGCTTAGTCTGCCACACTAGGTGGTAAGCCCGCCAGGTAAAACGCGTCTTGAAGAAACTACGGAGCAACCACCCTTATAAAGGTATGATTTCTCCCATAGCTCTACCATGTGGGATGAGCAACATCACGACTAGCTCAAGTGGTACTCGGTCTCATATGAAATGGGACATTAAGCCCGGAGTCCCAGGTTCGAGACCGGGGAAGGCATGAAACTCCTAACCGGGTAGGAGAAGTCCGTGAGTTATGAGATGCATGGCGATGCCGATGCATGGCGATGCCGGTTGGACCGGGGAAGATCTAGCCATGGTCGGGGAAGATCTAGCCATGGTCTCTAACAAGACATCCAGGAAGAAAAGGGATTCCCACCGAGACCCCGAATGGCTGCAGCAGATGGGCTTCCTCCCCATGATGTGGACATCAGCCCCATTTTTGTGACAAGGCGCAACCTTTCCACCAGAGGGTCTAAAGGGCCCTTGGCGAAGGCTCAGAAGAGGAGGAAGCCACATTCTGGGCATCGGCGAGGCTCCTAAGACAAGTCCGTACTCGCAAGGTGCGTGGCGCACCTGTGTTCCATTGGCGAGACTCTTGGCCTTTGACGAGGCCATGCTCCAACAGCGAGCCCGTGGACACCGGCGAGTCCATTGACTCGGCGAACCCGTGGCCCTCTTGGGCGAACTCAAGGTCATTTAAGAATCAAAGGCTCTTTGCGACCCCGTGGTCATTGGCGAAGGCCCCGCACCTCATTTCCGAAGCAAGCGAAGTCCGTGTATTCGCCTACCAAAAGGAGCCTCCACGGCAAAGTCACACTTACCGGATCTCCAGGAGAGGACCCCGAACGCCTTCCCCAAGCTAAGACCAACCGCCAAGGCAAGACCATGCTTGCGAAGCCCCTTATGGCGAACCCTCGGTCTTTGGCGAAGCCATATCCCATTGGTAAACCTAAGGTCCTTTTGCGAGCCCATGGTCTCTCAAAGAAAGCCATGCCTTATTGAAGAACACCTGCACCAAACTTTCCGGGTAAGCGAAGCCTGTGTGTTCACCAACCAAAAAGAAGCCTCTACACGCAAGTCAGGCGAGTCCTTCAAATTATGGATGAAGCCTTCTTTCCCTTTCCCGCCAACTACACTTTCTCGGGGAATTGGGAGCCACAAAAGGTGTAGCCTACAATGTCAAATCACTGCCACTCCACGCTTTGCCTACCGTATTTCGAGGAAGATGTTCCCTTGGCAAATCATTCTTTATTATTTCCTTCTTTCTTTTTCCTTCTATAAAAGGAAGTCAGTAACCTAAATATTAGGTAGAACCCATATATTGAGAGAATTCATATATTGTAAGAACACGGTTTGTTCTTCTTGGGGTCTCAAATCTTGCTCAATCAATCCTTTAGTGATCCATGCGAGAGGATCCAATATAATACCTAGCATTGTCTCGATCTAGTAATCGAAGGTTCTAGGTTCCACTTTCCTTTCCTGCATTTTCAAGGTCATTGCCTCACCTAGTAGTGAGGAGGTTGCATTGGACGTATTTGTCTCATTCGTGTTATTCCTCTGTTTCGTTTCCATTCTTTCTTGAAACAGCCTCCAACGAGCTAGATCCGAGCTCGTGATCGCTCACTCCTCTGTAACCACTTCAGTTGGGTTCAGAGCGTGACCGTGATCATATCAGTTGGTATCAGAGCCAAAGCGCTTGTCGGAAGTATCTTACCGTATCAGTTGTTTACTTTCTTCAAGTTAAAGCCTTTGCAGTTCTTTTCGAAAACTTGAAGAAAAGTTATCGGTTAATGATCTCTTGAGAGAAACCGAAGATTTGTTACCCTTGTTTAAAGTTCTTGAAGGTTCATAAATCTGTGAGTTATTTCGGATTTGAAAAGAAAAAGAGTTTCCCTGTGTGCAAAAGAACAAGAGTTGCAGAAAAGAAAATGTTCAAACAATTCATAGTTTCTGGGAAAAGTTCTAAGTGTTCTTGAAGAGTTCATCCGAAACTCAAAGTAAACAGTACTCACAGATCAAAAATAATTTCGAACTTTTGTGTTTGTGAAAGGCTTTTCTATCTCACTCCCAACTTCTTTCAACCACCGACCAACTTCAAGACCCTAGTTCCAAGTAACTAGAGCTTTGTGCGTTGCTTATTTCGGATATTGCTAAGATTTTATTGGAAACTCCTTGTGTGTTTGCATTTGATCTTAATCGAGATTGGTGGTAAGTTTTGAGGTCTGAAAGAACCGTTGTGTTCTAAACACGAGAGAGGAGTGTAAACACTAAGGGAGAGTGGCGAGGCTTTACAACACTGTTCACATGTGCAGAACTTGAGTCTCATGGAGTATGTGGAAGAGGACTACTACCCGGAATCGGATCCTTGTTATCAAGAATCTGACTTCTGGGCGGAGGAAACCCTTGGCCATACATACTCAGGGAACTATTCAGAGTACCCCCTTGGCCAAGAAACCTGGCCCGAACCAACCCCATCCTCTGAATTTGATCCTCCAAACCCTGCTGCATATGAGTATTACTCAGGGTCAGAGCCTGAACAATTGGTGGCGAACCCTTGCCATCGCCAAGATGACCCCCCTCATTATCGCTACCCCTCCCACTCGTATTACTTCCCCATTCCGTCGTATCCTAGCTGTACGACGCCCGGCTTTGAGCCCCCTCTCATTCGCGTTATCCCCTCCACCAACCGAAAGCCAACAAGGGCCCCCACTCACAAGTTTGCTTCGTCGAGACAATCACCCTCTGACCAACAGGGCGAAGCAACACCAGAAGTGCTTCAAAGACCCAGTCCCTCCACCATCATTGATGAGATAAAACAACTTGTACTTATGGTCCAGGACCAGATGTTACAAGGACACATGGAGGAAGCTGCAATCGGTGGAAAGGTTGAGAGAAAAACAACCGAGGGAAAAGAAGAACTTACGAGGAAGAGAAAGGGAAGAAAAGATCTCTTCCACGCCAAAAGAGTGAGGAGAGTGAAACACCCAAGTCAGTCAACCGAGATCAATGAAGGGCTAACGCTTAAATCATCTAATGATTGTTATTCTTCTTTGATTATGACAGGAATCGATGACAAAAACTTTCGGTTGTCTACAAGAGGAAGAAGAAGTCCCGATTCAGAGCCGAGCCTGCCTCCCTAACTGGGAGAGGTAACATCTCGTTTCATCCTAGTGATGAAACTTTGAAATTGTATGATCATGACATGATTTGTGCCAGACTGATATGTGCATACCTACTTTAGCTAGGAAGCACTTATGCATTTGTAATATACCTATTGATGAAACCATGATCATACCATACGCTGAATTGAATGACCCCACTCGCCTATGCCCGAGAAAATTAATGGGTTGAACATGTTGCGAAGGGTCGGAAAACTTGCTAGGGTAAGACTCGTACATGACCCCCGACACATGTAGAAATAATTTGCTTGAAACTGAGCATGTAGAAATTGCATGCTATTTTGTTAAATTTATTTTCGCCAACAAGAAAGCTTTTGGCATAAGGCACTGGTGTGCTTTCATGGCACCGGAGCAAGAAAGAGCGGATTGTTCATCTTGCCCCAACTTAGTGCCTCCTTGTTTGCTACCCATGAGCTAGGTACCATATGTTTTGAGTATAAGAATGCGCATCACCTAGCCATGTATGTAATAAACCATGGGCACCCCCACATAATGCCCCTTTGTCTAAGTGATTGGAAGTGTCTCATGCATTTATTTAGGCTATGGTCCCCGATCATGATGCATTTTAGGATCCTTAGAATCCAATTTTTGACGTGGGCACACCCACTTGATTTTAGTTCACTAACCCTTGATATCTCTTCAAGTTTGTTGTGGTGTCTTAAGATTTGTAGGGACAATTTCCTTATGAATCCGAGGACGGATTCTTCTGAAGAGGGAGGGTATGATGTGGACATTAGCCCCATTTTTGTGACAAGGCGCAACCTTTCCACCAGAGGGTCTAAAGGGCCCTTGGCGAAGGCTCAGAAGAGGAGAAAGCCACATTCTGGGCACTGGCGAGGCCCTAAGACAAGTCCGTACTCGCAAGGTGCGTGGCGCACCCAGTTCCATTGGCGAGACTCTTGGCCTTTGGCGAGGCCATGCTCCAACAATGAGCCCGTGGACACCGGCGAGTCCATTGACTCCTGGCGAACCCGTGGCCCTCTTGGGCGAACTCAAGGTCATTTGCGAATCCATGGCTCTTTGCGACCCCGTGGTCATTGGCGAAGGCCCCATGCCTCATTTCCGAAGCAAGCGAAGTCCGTGTATTCGCCTACCAAAAGGAGCCTCCACAAAGAAAGTCACACTTACCAGATCTCCGTGAGAGGACCACGAACGCCTTCCCCAAGCTAAGACCAACCGCCAAGGCAAGACCATGCTTGCGAAGCCCCTTATGGCGAACCCTCGGTCTTTGGCGAAGCCATATCCCATTGGTAAACCCAAGGTCCTTTTGCGAGCCCATGGTCTCTCAAAGAAAGCCATGCCTTATTGAAGAACACCCGCACCAAACTTTCCGGTGCAAGCGAAGCCCGGTGTTCGCCAAACAAAGAGAAGCCTCCACACACAAGTCGGGCGAGTCCTTCAAATTATGGAAAAGCCTTCTTTCCCTTTCCCGCCAACTACACTTTCTGGGAATTGGGAGCCGCAATGCAGTAGCCTATAATGTCAAATCACCTGCCACTCCACGCTTTGCCTACCGTATTTCGAGGAAGATGTTCCCTTGGAAAATCATTCTTTATTATTTCCTTCTATAAAAGGAAGTCAGAACCTAAGTATTAGGTAGAACCTATATATTGATAGAATTCATATATTGTAAGAACACGATTTGTTCTTCTTGGGGTCTCAAATATTGCTCCATCAATCCTTTAGTTATCCATGCGAGAGGATCCAATATAATACCTAGCATTGTCGATCTAGTAATCGAAGGTTCTAGGTTCCACTTTCCTTTCCTGCATTTTCAAGGGCATTGGCTCACCTCGTAGTGCGGAGGTTCCCTTGGCCGACTTTGTTTCCTTTGTGTTCTTCCTCTGTTTCGTTTCCATTCTTTGCTGGAAACAGCCTCCAACGAGCTAGATCCGAAGCTCGTGATCGGTCACTCCTCTGTAACCACTTCAGTTGGGTTCAGAGCGTGACCGTGATCACATCACCCCAGATTTGGGATTTGGATGGATTCACTGAAATCGGTGAATGTATTCCCGAGGTATTCTTCTTTCTTCTCGTATCTTCGGGAGGTGTCCTGCTGTTTTGGGGGAGGCTTGGACACCATGAAGTGATTGGAGAAATTGCGGGAGAGTTCCTCAAGGGAGTCAAACCGCTTTCACGAAGGGTGGTATACAAGTTTCCCGCGGCCCTCGTGAGTGTGGAGCTGAAAGGTTTACAGAGGGTGTTGTCATCTGCCCTCGCGATGGCCATCGCGAGACGTAGCGTTGCAAATGAATATCCGGGTCCGACAGACCGTTGTAAGCATCTAGCTTGGGCTGGCGAAACTGATCTGGAAGAAGGGTCTCCAAGACCCGGCGAGTGAAGGGCTGGGTCCAGAGGTGATCCAAACCCATCTGGTCTCGCCCTTGCGGTCTCACAGCTCACCTTCTCGAGGTCCCTTATCCCTATACTGGCCCCGCCAGACAAGGCCCCGCAGGTCTCGCCCTCGCGGTCTCAATTCTCGCCTTCGCGAGGTCTCGCCCTCGCGGTCTCAAGTATCGCTCCGCAGTCTCGCCTCGCGGTCTCACAGCTCGCCTTCGCGAGGTATCTCATGCCTATCTTGGCCTCGCTGACAAGGCCCTTGAACTCATGGTTCGTGCAACCCTTACTCTTACCTTTATTGGCTTCGCTTTTATCTAGGCCTTCGCCCCTTGCTGGCCTTCACCGCTACATGCTCAACTAAAGGAAAGGCCACTTGGTCATCTGACATTAAGCAATCAATAAGGAAGAAGGTCAGGACGAGCCTGAGTGATCTTCACGAGATTCACACGCCAGATATCCTCTACAAATGAATCGACTAAGGCGGTTTCTTGACACATTCATCGTCACAGCCGCCTTATCTCAAATAGCCTAGCTAAAGGCTTCAATCGGGAAGCTTTCTCCCGGCATCACTCCTATAAATAGGGTGATGTCCACCTTAAAACGAGTAAGACACTTCACACCCCAACACTTCTCTCTTGCTACTCCCGAGTGCTCTCTTTATCTTTTCACAGATCACTCGAACAGCAAGCTTGGAGTCCTTAAGAACACAACACCATCAACAAATCATCGAGAGTCCGCACTGCAAAGGAACGCGACTATCAGTTAGCGCCATCTGTGGGAACCGAAAGTTCTCATAAAAACACATAAAGAAGGAGGAACCGAAAGTAACAAGCCATGCCATCTACTCGAAGCACAAGTAGGCACAATCGCCAAGGAAGGAGGAATCCGCCCTTCACGGTCACCAACAACGATCCACCAACGGAAACCTCCCCGGACAATGTCCGCCCACAACTGGGAACTCTCGGTTCATTCGGCGGAGGAGAGCTCCTCCCACGTTAACCGGAACGTTCCTCGTGAGCGCACCACCCCACCAAAGAAATCCTCCACCAACAGGCCTTGATCCGGCCGTCTTGCAATCAATCACGGAGGCGGTGGCTCATAACTGCGCGAAACACTCGCTAGTACTCTCGAGAGGAGTTTTGGATAGTGTGGGAACACTACGAACCATCAACCCGAATGCCCTGCCACCCCGCCTCAACAAGTAAGTCATCCTGACCCTCCTCCTTCGTCTATACTTATAGCACTTACTAGACGGTTAGAGGAAATGGAGAAAAGGGAAGAGAGGGCTAGTGTCCATAACATCAGGATGGGTTTGGATCACCTCTGGACCCAGCCCTTCACTCAACGGGTCTTGGAGACCCCTCTTCCAGATCAGTTTTGCCAGCCCAAGCTGGATGCTTACGACGGTCTGTCAGACCCGGATATTCATTTGCAACGATACGTCTCCGCGATGGCCATCACAAGGGCAGACGACAACACCCTCTGTAGGGCTTTCAGCTCCACACTCGGAGGGCCGTGGCAACCGGTATACCACCCTTCGCGAAAAGCGGTTCGACTCCTTCGAGGAACTATCCCGCAATTTCTCCAATCAATTCGTGGTGTCCAAACCTCCCCCAAAACGGTTGGACACCTCCTGAAGATACGACAGAAGAAAGAAGAATCCCTCAGGGAGTACATTCAGCGATTTAAGGCGGAATCCATCCAAGTTCCAAATCTGGGGGAGGAGGCCCGTCTGCTCGCCGCCATTAAGGGCCTCCGCATTTGGGAGTCTCTTTTCTTCGTGGATGTACACACCAACCCCCGCAACATGGAGCGGTTCTCGAGCACGGCATCCCGGTTCATGAACACAGAAGAGGTCACTCGACCACTTGCCTGGACCACCCCAACAGATGCGAAGGGGCAGCCTCCGCGAACGGACTCCAGGTCCCAGAGGCAGTACCCTACGCAGTTCAGCAAGGAGAGGACGTATCCGACCCTCCCGCCTCCTAGAGAATCTCGCACCAACATCCTCCATGCCCTGGAACAAGAGGGAGGTCCCCAAGTGGCCTCGTCCGCTCTCCCGTAAGGTGATTAGGCTGAGTAATAAGTATTGCCGCTACCATCGCGACAAAGGTCACGACACTGAGGATTGTTTTGAGCTCAAATGCATGATCGGATATATGCTAGCTCAGGGCAAACTCAGGGAATTCTTGCTTCACGACTCAAGTGGGGGTCACAAATGAGAAGTTAACCAGGAGGACCGCAGACAGGGGGACCGCAGGCGGGGACGCTCCCAACAAAACCCAGATCGAGAGGATCCAAACCAAATTCCCCCAGCTAGGGGACACATCAGCGTAATCACACAGTGTGAAGGCGCGGCGGCAAGACGCCGTTACATGAGGCAGATCTATCAAATTGATCATACCTCAACTCACCTACTTCATCTCCGCGATGGGACTTCCGCCGCAGCATTCCCACGCGGACCCCTTGGTCATCACCGCCCGCATTGCCGGATGGGACACGAGGCAGGATCTACATGGACCTTTGCGTCGAACGCCAATGTTGTCTACAAACACACTCGTTGAAGCAAAGGTACCCTATCGCAAATCCAGCCGGCGAAGGGGCCACCTTTGGAGTAGGACGGGAAGAAATCCCGACCATGGGAACAATCACACTCCCCTTCATGATGATGGGGGTTACCAAGGAGAAGAAGCGTGTCTGCCACTCCCGGCTTTGTGGATTTCATTGTCCTTGATCTCCCCACGCCATACAATGCCATCATTGGGCGTCACACCTGATCGAATTCCACGTCCGCTGCGATGTGCGGGCCTTAACTCGTGTTCCACACCGCAGCGGGAGATGCCTACATATTCGTCAACCAGAACGTGGCCAGGGGCAATTACGTCTCCGCCCTCGCAGGACCCCCTCAGCTTCCCAAACCATCAGAACCTAAGAGGAAGGCACCCATGGAAGAGGCTGGACCCGCAGGTGAGGCCACTCCTGACTTGTCTGGGGACTTCGGAGAGGTTGAGATCTCTCCTGGCAAGAAGTTTTGGGTGGGAAAAGACCTCCAGCAGCAGGACTAGCAAGCACTCATCCATCTCCTCCATGCCAATATCGACGTCTTCTCATGGAGCCACGGCGACTTACTGTGTGTGGATCCTTCCATTATCTCTCATAAACTGAGTGTACTCCCCGGCTTTAGCCCGGTTAGACACAAAACTACTGGTATGGCCCCTGATCGTAAGGATTTTGTACGCACGGAAGTGCAAAAATTGCTTAAGGCCAATATAATCAAGGAAGTTCACTACTCTGAGTGGGTCGCCAATATAGTACTCGCGGATAAGGAAGGAGGCCAGTGGCGACTTTGTGTAGACTACAAAGGGGTCAATAGGGCCTGCCCAAGGGATCCCTATCCCCTACCCTCTATTGACCAGCTAGTGGACTAAACCGTCCATCACTCAGTCTTCTCTTTCCTCGACGCGTATAGTGGGTACATCAAGTTTTTATGGACCCAGATGACGTGGTAAAAACTGCCTTTACCACTGGCGAAGCAATCTACCACTACATCCGGATGCCCTTTGGTTTAAAAATGCAGGGGCCACTTTCCAAAGACTTGTGAATGAGGTGGTCAAAAGCAAGGCCACCTTGACACATCTAGCAGACTTGGAAGAAACATTCGCCAACTTTCGCAAGTATAACATGCACTTAAACCCAAAAAGTGCATCTTTGGGGTCGGTGAAGGCAAATTTTTGGGTTGCCAAATCTCCAAAGGAGGGATTCATGCGAATCCCGGAAGATCGAGGCCATCACCAATCTTCGCACCCCTAGGGGACTCAAAGAAGTACAATAACTGGCAGGAAAGCTGGTGGCCTTAGGACGATTCGTCTCTAAACTCAGTGACCGCTGCAGACCTTTCTTCGACCAAATCCGCAAGAAGAAGGCTTGCAAATGGACTGAAGAATGCCAAGAGGCATATGACTCAATCAAGCAGCACTTGCAAGATTTACCTGCACTCAAGTGCCCCAGACCGGGCGATGACCTGGTCCTCTATCTTGCCACCTCAGACAACAGCGTCGCCTCTGTCCTCATCAAGGAAGAGGCTGCCAGGCAGTGGCCGGTCTACTATACCAGCCACACCCTCCATGCTGCGGAGACAAGGTATCCTCCTCTTCAAAAAGCTATTCTATCTCTGGTATATGCAGCACGAAAGCTCAAGCCCTACTTCCAAGGGCACACGATTATAGTCCGGACGGACCTACCAATTCGGGAGATCCTCGGGCGGCCCGAACATTCGGGCGCCTCGCCAAATGGTGTATCGAACTAGGGGCTTCAACATCAACTATGAGTCGAAAGCGATTAAGGGCCGAGGCCCTCGCCGACTTCATTGCTGAATTCTCGGATATCAACACCATCCCCGCCCGAGCGGGAACCCCACGCCACAACCCATCCCACGAGTGGGACATGTTCGTGGACGGCTCATACAAACTCGGATCCCGCGGGGCGTATACCTACGTGGACCCTTAGGTATGGAAGCTTCCCTTTGTCACGACCACCCCGCCCGGTTGCGGAGGCGGGGCCGGCCGCGACGCTCGGAAGCGAAGCTACGGCTGAAAGCACGGAATCGGTACCAGAAACCCGCTGCGTGTAGTAGTCCCATGACCGGCCCGCAAGCAGAATGGTCGTCTACGACCCGCAACCTAAAGAACACATATATGGCAAGTATACAAACAACTTAACAAACAAACACGCAGTTCATGGAATACCTTTCATTACTCATGACAACCAAATCACCGATACCATTTCATTTACATAACCAATATAGGCAAGTCGGGGCTCCGCCCTCGACTCAGAAGACAGATACCGAATCATCACATATTCCAGAACATACGTCATATTCAATATCATGATCTGATTATACATTCATGCAACTACAGCTACAGAGCCACCAAAGTAAACCCTAAAATACCTAGGTGCGGAATCTGGAAAACCTCTCGCCCAGAAGATTCCCGCAAGAGGTACTGCTACTCTCTGCTGAAAACCAAAACAACCAAAAGCACCACGGATCCCTAGTCCGCAGCTGCTTGTCGAGATCAACTCGAAAGGTGGTAAACAACAAAGGGTGTGTCCTCGGGAGGACCCGGTAAGAGGCTGAGGTAAGATACGGTTTGCGGATGTCTTCTTGAACCGAACTCGCAAAACAGAACAAACACAAACACACACACACACAGATATATATATATATATATATACGTATGCATGTATGCAAAGTTAGAGGTGAGCCGGAACCCATCATACGCGGTCCAACCGCCAGAATGACCCAAAACGACAGCCCTCTCTAAGAGGTCGAATATCTGAGAACATAAGTAGCGAAGCACGGTACCGGGCCGGGTCGCGATCCCCAAACTGTCGTAGGGTCACGAAGTATACCTGCACTCCGGTGCGTGTATACGTAAAGTGTCGGCACCTCTCGGTGCGGACACACGTAGCAGAATATCAGGACTCCGGTCCGGATACAAACAGAATGTCGGCACCCTCAGTGCAGACACTACAGAACAGAACCAAGGAGCACCCATGGCCTCTAAGACCATCCGGGTCTCGTCACAGAACAAAACCACATAATAATAATGCATATGCAAAACAGAACAGAATATATACCAAAATGGCATAAGTATAAATATCGGCGCCTAGCGCGAATATACGTAACAGAATACCAACCCGTGGCCTCCAAGACCATCCGGCCTTGAAAGCAGAACAAATACAAACATGCATCTTACCATATGACAGTCCGGGATCACCGAACCACTGTCCTCAACCCGGGAACCCGCCTCAACTAAACCCGTATACATAAAGTCCCATACCAGTATGTATAACGATAGAAGTTGAACCCTTACCTCAGCAATACTGCTCCGCAGCACAAACCCCGGGAAATCCCGGCTCCCGCCCAAACGTTGCAACTTGCCTTTTAAGGTCCCACGCAACTCCACCAACGCAGAAACAAGCTGAACAACCACAATCAAGTTAGAACTCACCAAAACAAACCCCCAAAAACCAAACCCGCACAATCCCGCACTTTCCCGCAAAAATCCACAGAATGCTCGGTTTCCCGAACCGAGCTAGAACATTGTTATTCACACACACACAAACACATTCCAACCTTTAAATCCACATTCCGGAACACGTTTACCCTTAATCCCGCATAAAGGTAACTTTTCCATAAATTACTCGAAAATGACGTTTCAAATACCATACCACACCTAAATCCAACCCCGATACCAATTTACCATCCAATTCAACCAAAATACAACACCAACATAGAGAAAGATTCCATGGAACAATTCGGCCCTTTACCAATATTTTACCCAACTTCCAAATCAATTCATTCAAGCTACCAAACAATCATTCTAACCACCAATTCCACTTCCTAACCTTGATTATTAACCAATTTCACCTTAATCACCCAAATCAAGTATGAACCCTAATTACACTATTCACTCAATTTGGGGCTTTTCCGCACAACCTGTTTCCCATCAAATTGAAACCATAGAAAGCCTTAGAATCATGCTAGGAACAACATATCCAAAGCATGATTCAAGAACACAACAAATGATCAACTTTAGAAACAACCTAATTTTCGCCAAAATATGTTTCTATCCTCCATGATGTTCTTCCAATATCCAAACCATGATTCTCACTCCTCTCTACCCCAAGAACAACATACTAAAAGATGAAACCAAGAGAATCATCCAAAG
This sequence comes from Stellera chamaejasme, assembly GCA_024586325.1. NCBI lineage: Eukaryota > Viridiplantae > Streptophyta > Magnoliopsida > Malvales > Thymelaeaceae > Stellera > Stellera chamaejasme. Next base: position 19,614,017 of record CM044979.1, read on the forward strand.
TAGTAGCAAAGAACAAACCCTAAATCCATTTTCTTCCTCTTTTTCCAACCAAATCAAGTTTCCAATCTTGAAAAGAGATGAAAGGAGGAAGCTTACCACTTTTGGAACCCAAATCCTTGAAGTTTCCTTGCCAAAAATTGAAAAGCACATGGAGCTTGGGTGAATAGTGTTCATGGCGTTTTGATGAGAGGAAGAAGAAGAAAAATGAAAAAAATAACAATTCCTTTCCTTATATATTTCTTCCTTTCTCTTTTCTTTTTCCTTTCTTTTCCATCTTTAATCTAAAATGGACAAGTGTCCTTATCTTCCCTTAAGCCAGCCGACTTACTCTCTTCCTTCTTTCCTATTAATTGCTGACTTTTGGGCTAACTACAACTTAGTCCTTTAACTTCCCCAAAAGTTGCGCTTTAGCCCAAACGCAGTTTCCGACCTCCAATTGGAACAAAAACTGAACACCACCCTCGGAACCTCATAACATAGACAAATCATCTTTCAGATGTTCAATTACCTATCCAAAGTGTCCTACCGGCCTCGCCGAACCCGAGCAAATCCCGACATGCTAACCCAAATCCAAATCCCGCCATGCCAAAATTCCACAAATATTACCATAAAATCCGTCTTAAGATATAACATATTTTACACCAAAGCCGTCGTAAAATTTCCATCCCGAGCCCGGGATTCGCGTCCGAGCCCCGGAGTCTCCACTGGACCGAACGTCCCCACCCAAAATTTATACTCCGTAAAAAGATCCGGGACGTTCCCACGATTCGAAATATGCAAACGGTTTCCCATTCCGAGGTCCCGGTAGCACTACCGAGCCCAGACGTCCGAGACAACTCCCGACCAGAAAAATATTTCGGCGAAAATGTCCGGGACCCACACGACCTCAAAACCTGAAGGATTCCCATAAATAATACTCTGATAAGTCTCGGGAGCCGTTTATCCGCCAAAAAACGTGACCCGCAGGCCAAAACCGGAGCCCCGCGTCACCCGGGTCACAACCCGCTCGGGGTGACCGTAACATTCTTCCCCTTAAAACTCTTGGTCCTCCAAGAGTAACTCGAACCATACAGTATCGCTACCAACCGAATGCATATTCATACTCTCTTTAATAAGTATAATCGGACCACGTTTCAGTGCGGCGGGAGTGGTAGTTTAGACTACCATCCAGAGCCTCTCAGCGGCGTCCCACCCTCCGGGTGCATCTCGTTGCACCCCGAGTCAGTTGCCAGTATTTCTACCTGACAACCCCAGACAGTATCGAATCTAAATCTAACTGATCTTCAACAAGTCATCCCAGAAGACATCGTACACTGCAGACATACCCAGGGGGGGTAAAGCCAACATACCCACTCGCTCCAGCATCTCTTAAAGACCGATATACCTTGGGCCCACTACGCTTGCTCTGCGCACTCTGATCCTCCTCCAAGTCCACAATCGGAACACATTCCAGAACCTGCAACTCCATCTTGCTCCTTACCGCATCCAACCCATCATAACTCATAAGAGGTAACACCTTTCCGTAAACCGTAAGGCTACGGTTAGCACAACCAATGTGCAGAATTCTTCAACGACCAACTGTTACGGTCACCCCCGGCGGGTTGCGGCCGGGTGACCGGGGCTCGGTTTTGGCTGCGGGTCACGTTTTCGGCGTTCAGGCGGCTCCCGAGCCCTATCCGAGTATTATTTTGGCGAACCCTTCCGTATTTGAGGTCGTGTGGGTCCCCGGACGTTTCCGCCGAAAATATTTTTCTCGCGTAGGGGGTTGTCGGGTCGTCTCGGGATGTACAGCGGGCTCGGTAGCACTCTCGAGATCTCAGTTTGGGAAGCCGTTTGCAGTTTTGGAGTCGTGGAAACGTCCGGTGATGGTTGTGGAGTTTAATATTTGGGGCGGGGACGTTCGGTTCGGCGACTCCGGGCTCGGGGACGGGAATCCGGGGCTCGGGATGGAAATTTTGTGACGGCTCTGGGGTAAGTTGTGTTATAATTTAAGACGGAATTTATGGGTATTTTTGTAGAATTTTGGAGTGACGGAATTTGGTTCGAGTTGACACGCTCGCACGTCGGGTTTTGGTTCGGGTTCAGCGAGCTCGGTAGGACACTCCGAATGGTAAATGAACTTTTGAAAAATGTTCTGTGAATGTCATAATATTCTGAGGGTTGTGTCCAAGTTTCGTTAATTTTGGAATTCGGTATTTATTTTTGGGCAAAAAGAATTGGAACTTTCGGAAAAATTGGGAGTTAATTTGTATTTGGTTACAAATTAAATAAAAATCGGTTTGGGCAGCAGATTTTCGGCAGCAAGTGGGGAAGATTTATGGGACACTTGGCTACTTCTTATTAAAGATGAGAAGTATGGGCTTAAAGTGAAGGGAAATAATATAATGGTATATTATTTCATAAAAATGAGTTATATCTCATTTCCTTTCATTTCTTCTCTTCTTCTTCTTCTTCAAGGTTGCTGCCGACTCCATTGTTGATCAACCTCCAAGCTTGAAATTCTTCTTCTTGGAAGAAATCAAAGAGGAAGTGGGTGCTTTATGTGGTAAGTAACTCCTAAGCTCTCTTTTCTCATTAGTTTGGAAGATTAGTGAAGAAAAGAGGAGTTTTGGCAAATGTTGGGTTTGTTCTTAGCTATAAGCTAGGATGATTCTCTTCCTCCCATATTTTAGTATGTTGTTCTTGGGTTGTAGGGGAGTGATAATCAAGTGTTGGATTTTGGAAAACACATCTTGGATGAAGAACTAGTGTTGGCCGAATTTATGGAAGATTTGCCAAAATGGTGTGTGTTTGTTATCTTGTTTCATGCTTCAAGTATGTTAGTCCTAGCATGATTCTAAGCTTATGTATGGATTCAATTTGATGGAAAACAAGTTGAGGTGAAAACCCCCTTTTGGCCGATTTGTTTAGGTGTATGTTTGTGTTGGATTTTGTTGTTTGGATGCAATTAGATAGTGTTCTTGGTTTAGAAGTGGAATTGGAGGTTGGAATGATTAATTGGAAGCTTGAATGGATTGAATTGGAAGTTGGATAAAAGTTGATTAAGAACCGAATTTTAGAATGATTCTTTTTCAATGTTGGAGTTTCAATTTGGTTAAATTGGATGTTATTATGGTGTTGGGGTTGAATTTAGGAGTGGATGGAAGTTTGAATCGTTGAATTCGGTTAAGAAATGAAAAAGTTACATTTAAGCGGGATTATCGGAAAATGACGGGTAATGAAGGGTTTAAGGTTGGATTTGATCAGTTCTGCTTGTTGTATGATGTTTGTCAATGTATAATCTTGCATTGTCTAGGTTGGTTCTGAATTACGACGTTTACGTGAAAATCTGGAATTTTACGGAAGTCTCACGGATTTTCGGTTTTGGGGTCGGGGTGTAGTTTGGTAGTGTGGTTGGTAAGGTTGCTAATTCAACTTGAAATGACAGATTCGAGGTCCGGAAGTTAGAAAAAGAGAGGGTTCGGGTTTCGGGTCGTGGTTTGGAAATCGTCCCGTAATCGGTCAAACACTCTGGATTTGTAAGGTAAGGGTTTGGTTACGCTATTTTTGGTAAGATAGGTGTATGTTTAGTTTCACTTTACTGCTCGCAAGTATTTCGGTATTATATGCCTAGGGCATATTCTCGTAGTCTGTAGGTGTATGTGTTGTTGCATTTACATTTTGCGGGTATTTCGGAAATCTGTGCTTTAAGGTACGTTACGTAATTCGTAGGAGTATGCCTTATGGCATACTGCATGCTAATCCTACGTTTGTAGGAGTATGCCTTATGGCATACTGCATGCAGTAACACTACGACGGTTGTGGGTTCGCTACCCAGTGGTGCACCATGCCTCCGTAATAGCTTCGCTTCGACTCCCCTTAGTGGGAGGTGTCGTTCGATTTGTTATAAGGTTTATGGCGATTTGGAATCGCACATCCTTCGGGATTCCGATTTGTTTCGGTACATGCATGTTATTCGTATTCATTGCGTATATTGCTATCTTTCTGTTTTGCGGGGTTACATATACTTATCTTACCCCAAATCCCTTACGGGGTCCTTTTAGGACTCACCCTTTTTGGGTTACATTTTTGGATTTCGTAGGAGTGCAAGCAGCCAGCGGGTAGGTTTCCGCGAGGCTTCGCCTTGGTTGTGTTGAGCAGCGGCAGACCTTGCGGGCTGGGATTTTGTCTACTTGGTCTGAATCCCGCACGAGGTATTTTGACGTTTAGGCCTGTGGTCGGCTCTGTAGTTGCATGTGCATACTCTCTGTTTTATTGTTGTGGTGATTGTATATGTATATATATATATTCATTACTGCTGCATGTTACGGCGCTTGGCGCTTGCTAGATACTTTAGGTTACGTGAACTCTGTATGTATCTATGTTTTGGTGCGTAAGCACTCGTCCCACGGAGGCGGGGCTTACTGTTGCTAATGCATGATTTGCATGGGTTGATTTTATTTTAGTTATATGTATGGAATTTTTGTTAAGTTGCTTCCACTTTCATTTCGCTCTTTGGGTCCGCTACGCGCGGCGGGTCTCGATGGACCTGCCATCTTGTATGATTCCGGCTTCCGCTTCCGGCGTCCGGCGCCCCGCCTCCGCAACCGGGCTCGGGTGGCGTGCGGTGACAAGTTGGTATCAGCGGGTAAGTGACCATATTGGCCGTCGGTGGTGACTTGAAGTGACAACTCTTGTTGTACATTGTATTTTCGAATGGTTTGGTACGGAGATTGGCCACCTCCTTACTTGAACCACTTCAAAATAAAATTGTGGAACAAAGTTGATCCTTCAAGTTATCCTGATAGTTGCAGATCTCGGAATTCGGGATTTCTGGATTCTGGTAAGATTATTACGATCGTGGGATTGTGGAAAAGATCCGGGTACGTACAATTGTGTGTTAGGAAAAAGATTTGGTGAAATAAGCATGAACTGCTTCTGTGATTCTGTGAAATGCATGATTTTATCATTTTGCGAAATAACTTCTGTGTTAAGTACTGCATTGCACTACAGAGCCTTAGAAAGCCGCCGCTAGTTTCGTAGGGATTAGAAGTGACTGATCGGTCTGGACACTGTTTGGTCCGAAATGTCTCGAGTTTGGTTAACACGCGTAGACAGCGTGTTTTGGCACCGAGGGGCGGGACTCGAGATCCCACACCTCCGTGGAATAGGATATGGGTTCAGCGTAACCCGAGTGCGAACAACCACACTCACCGCCCGAGGTTTAGCGGTCGTAGGGACCCCTCTCGATTTGGTATTACCCGCCAGCTTAGCTGATTCGGGGCGCGGTAGGCAAGGGAAGATCCGATCATGCCACGGTCGGGGCATTTTGGTTAGGTGGTGATAGCGAGATTTAAGCCCACCGCTCGCCATAGTTTTGGGATCGGTAAGTGAGTGACTCGATGAGGGTGGTCACTACGAAATCTAGACTTCTCGTCGGTCCTATTAACGACGGGAGATTCGAGGCACCCGATCGACGAGGTCAGACTTACGGAGAGGTTTCAGAGTTTGAACCCCCCCCCCGAGGTTCAATTACCGAGAAGGGCCAGAAGTAGTAGAGATGTGGTCTGCAGGAGTTGATTAACTCCTGGGTGAGGCTACATTTTCCACTAGCAGTGCAGTGGGGATGTAGCCAGGAATCTGTGTCGAGGCATAGTTGATGAGTTTTATCGGGAGACGGGACAGTCGGAGAGTATGAGTGAGAGTTTGATCGGTTGGTTGGCTACGTACCGTAGTACTATGGAATGGAAGAATAGAAGGCTAAGAGGTTTATTCGTTGATTGCGCCCGAGTTCGAGTGGGCTTGAGACTTTTAGACATTACTTTGTTTCGGGAAGCGGTCTTTAGGGCTCAACTCCTCGAGCAAGAGGAGGTTGAGAGTTGTCTCACCTTGCAATGAGGTCGGGGGAGTACGAGGGGCTCCACACGGTAGGGACCCCGGCAGATTTCTCGATGGCGGAACAGGTCTGGGCAGTTTAGTAGAGGTAGAGAGGGAGCACCACCGGCACGATTTTGTCCGATTTGCAGTAGGTATCACCCCGGTCGATTTTGTTATCGGCAGGAGGGCCGATGTTTACGTTGCGGGTCTGACACTCACTGGATACGGGATTGCCCTCTGGTTGCAGGGCAGGGTTTTGGCAGTCTTCAGCGTCCACAGTCTCGAGCAACCCAACGCGCGCGCGGCGTGGGTTTGAGATGGGTGGCCGAGACCTCGGCGGCGGCAGCAGCTTCAGCCACCCCCTCCGTCACAGCAACCAGAGCAGGACGGGTTTTCCTTTTTCTGAAGGGAGGCCCTGGTTATCAGGGAGGACCTAGTCAACGGTCAGGTACCAGCCAGCAGGGAGGCTCGAGTCAGCAGGGAGTTTTACATGGTACTTTATTTCTGAATGAGATACCGGTACATGCGGATTGGATACTGAGAGCATCTGTTTCCATGGTAACACGAAATGTGTTACATCTCTCGCATCTGTCTGTTAGTACCTTGCCTCAAACGTATTTAGTAAAAGCTGTTGGGAGTCGGTTTTGTTTTACGATTAGATGGTTCGGGGTTGTACGACATCCGTAGGCGGACATCGATAGTATTGGATTTGTTGGTTTTAGACACACCGGACTATGATGTTATTCTTGGGATGGACTGGCTATCCAAGAACTCTGTGCACGTTGATTGTGCAACCCGTACCATTATGGTTTCGGAGAGGTACTATCTCTCACGACTCGACCGGTTTGACTATCGCACGGCCACGAAGAAAGAGCTACTGATTGGATCACCGTGTCGATAGTTGGTGTAGGGAATGCTATGATCTGAATGAAGCTGGTATTAGGTTGAAGTTGGATGGTTTACCGTTGGTTCGAGATTTTCCGCAAGTATTTCCGGAGGAGTTGCCGGATTACCATAAGAGCGGGAAATTGTGTTTGACATCCACCTGCAGTCGGGTACTGCTCCGATATCTATTCCTCCTTATCGGATGCCTATTTCTGAGATGCAGGAGTAGAAGAAGCAACTGGAGGAATTACAGTAAAAGAGTTTCATCCGACCGAGCACTTCAGCGTGGGGTGCTCCAGTTACTGCATTAAGAAGAATGATGGGACACTCGACTTTGTATCGATTATAGACGGTTGAATGCTCATGTTGGGAAGAATAAGTATCCGTTACCGAGGATTAACGATCTTTTGATCAACTTCGTGGTTCGAGAGTTTTCTCAAAGATTAATCTCGATCCGGGTATTTTCAGCTTAGAGTGAAGGAAGAGGACATACCTAAGACTGCTTTCCGCACCCGATTTGGACACTTAGAGATTACGGTCATGCCATTTGGGCTGACCAATGCTCAGCGGCATTCATGGATCGATGCATCGGGTGTTCCGACCGTACTTGGACTCATTTATGGTGGTTTTTATTGATGACATTCTGATATATTCTGGAGATGAGGACTCGCATCGGGAGCATCTGAGAGTAGTTCTGCAGAAACTTTGGGAACATCAGCATTATGCTAAATTCTCAAAGTGTGAGTTACGGATTCGGGAGGTCACTTTTCCGGGACACATTATATCCGAGCATGGTCTGTCTATGGATTACGAGTAGGGAGGGCAGTTCGGGATTGGAAACAACCTACCACGGTGCGGAGATCAAGAGCTCCACAGGGTTAGCAGGATTTTATCGGAGGTTTGTACAGGATTTTCTATTCAGCAGCTTTATCTGGTGCGATAGGTGTGAGCAGAAATTTTCAGGAGTTGAAGCGGTAGTTGACTAACGCTCTGATTCTGACTCTTTCAGATCCGATCTTACCGTATGTGAATTATACGGATGTTTCCACGTCTGGTTTGGGATATGTGTTGGTGTAGGAGCGTTTTGTGGTAGCTTATGGGTCGAGGCAGCTGCGACCGCATGAGCTGAACTATCCGACACACGATCTGGAGTTGGCTATAGTAATTTATGCGCTGAAACATTGGAAGCAATATCTGTTAGGTAATAAATTCCAGATTCATACCGACAATAAGAGTCTGAAATATCTGTATAAGCAGAAGGAGAATAACATGAGGCAGCGCATAAGCCTCGAAAACATTAAGGACTATGAATGTAGTATACAGTACATCTCTGCCAAGGGCAACACGGTAGCCGATGCTCGAGCAGAAGTATACCGGTTTAATTAAGGGAGGAAATGTTGGTGACCGATCGAGGAGAGTGATTTGATATGCCTTTGGCACGGGAGGCAGCTACGGGAGCGTGCTCGGGTTATTACACTTATTATACACTCGAGTGGCTTGACGGGATGCGCGAAGCGCAAATTGGATATCTGGTGTTGAACAAGTTATCTGGGGAAGATAAGGATTTATTTGTTACCGACGTTTCAGTATAGGCAGGGATTGCTATACTTCCGAGATCGTATTTATGTACGAGGATCGGGAGTTACGGAATGAGATTTTAGAGGAGGCACACTCGGCGGTTTGAGTATCGAAGCCGGCAGGACACTGCAGACTTTGCCCATTCCAGTTCGGGAGTGGGGCAATGTTACTATGGACTTTCGACCGCACTGCCCTGACACGGTCTCGCCATGATGCGATCTGGGTTATTGTGAATCGGCTGACAAAGTGCGCACAATTTCTGCTTATTCGGATCACGGACCCTCTGGAGAAGCTTGCCCGGCTTTACATCAGTGAGATTGTACGATTACATGGAGTACTAGACTCCATTGTATCTCGACCGTGATCTGCGTTTTACAAAGACGGTTCGAGAGCTTTTCACGAAGCACCGGGCATGCGACTCCATCCGAATACGCTTTATCACCCACAGACGGACGGGCGGTCGGAGCGGGTGATTCGATCTTGGAAGATATCTGCGAATCTGTACTTTGGAATTTGGAGGGTTTGGGACCAGCAGATTACCTTTGATAAAGTTCTCGTACAACAACAGCTTCCAGGACTACGTTTGGCATGGCACCATATGAGGCGTTGTACGGGAGGTGGTGTATGACACCATCTTGTTGGACAGATGCGTCGATAGGGTTGAGCTGGGACCCGAGCTTTTGAGGAGGCTACGGCAAAGATCAGATTATTCTGACGCGGATTAAAACCGCGAACGATCGCACCATCGCTTATACGAACCGCCGCCGTAGGCTCTGGAATCTCGAGTTTGGTAATGGAATTTGGTCAAGGTAGCACCGTTCGGAGGGACGAGAAGATTTGATAGGCGGGCGAGTTACCCCGATTATATCGGTTCTCATGAGTTTCGAGTAAGTTGTTAGGTTGGCCTTACCCCCAATCAAGCTTTGTTTTATGTGGTATCTTCCGGGATAGCCTGTTGTGGATCGGTTAGATTTAGGTTCGATGTCTGCAGGGTTGTCTGTAGAAATACCGGCAAATCGACTGGGTGCAATAAGATGCACCGGAGGGTGGGACGCCGTGAGGCTCTGTATGGTAGTCTAAACTACCACTCCCGCCGCACCGAGACGGTGGTCCGATTGTTCAGGTTAGAGGAATGTTTGTATATTCTGGTTGGTAGTGACACCGGTATGGATGGTTCGAGGCTACTCTTGGAGGACCAAGAGTTCTAAGGGGAGGATGTTACGGTCACCCCGAGCGGGTTGCGACCGGGTCACCCGGGGCTCCGGTTTTGGCCTGCGGGTCACGTTTTTCGGCGTTCAGACGGCTCCCGAGCCCTATCCGAGTATTATTTTGGCGAACCCTTCCGTATTTGAGGTCGTGTGGGTCCCCCGGACGTTTCCGCCGAAAATATTTTTTCTGGCGCCGGGGGGTAGTCGGGGTCGTCTTGGGATGTACAGCGGGCTCGGTAGCACTCTCGAGATCTTAGTTTGGGAAGCCGTTTGCAGTTTTGGAGTCGTGGAAACGTCACGGTGATGGTTGTGGAGTTTAATATTTGGGGACGGGACGTTCGGTTCGGGCGACTCCCGAGGCTCGGACGGGAATCCCGGGGCTCGGGATGGAAATTTTGTGACGGCTCTGGGGTAAGTTGTGTTATAATTTAAGACGGAATTTATGGGTATTTTTAGAATTTTGGAGTGACGGAATTTCAGTTCAGGTTGACACGCTCGCACGTCGGGTTTTGGTTCGGGTTCAGCGAGCTCGGTAGGACACTCCGGAATGGTAAATGAACTTTTGAAAAATGTTCTGTGAATGTCATAATATTCTGAGGGTTGTGTCCAAGTTTCGTTAATTTTGGAATTCAGTAATTATTTTTGGGCAAAAAGAATTGGAACTTTCGGAAAAATTGGGAGTTAATTTGTATTTGGTTACAAATTAAATAAAAATCGGTTTGGGCAGCAGATTTTCGGCAGCAAGTGGGGAAGATTTATGGGACACTTGGCTACTTCTTATTAAAGATGAGAAGAATTGGCTTAAAGTGAATGGAAATAATATAATGGTATATTATTTCATAAAAATGAGTTATATCTCATTTCCTTTCATTTCTTCTCTTCTTCTTCTTCTTCAAGGTTGCTGCCGACTCCATTGTTGATCAACCTCCAAGCTTGAAATTCTTCTTCTTGGAAGAAATCAAAGAGGAAGTGGGTGCTTTATGTGGTAAGTAACTCCTAAGCTCTCTTTTCTCATTAGTTTGGAAGATTAGTGAAGAAAAGAGGAGTTTTGGCAAATGTTGGGTTTGTTCTTAGCTATAAGCTAGGATGATTCTCTTCCTCCCATATTTTAGTATGTTGTTCTTGGGTTGTAGGGGAGTGATAATCAAGTGTTGGATTTTGGAAAACACATCTTGGATGAAGAACTAGTGTTGGCCGAATTTATGGAAGATTTGCCAAAATGGTGTGTGTTTGTTATCTTGTTTCATGCTTCAAGTATGTTAGTCCTAGCATGATTCTAAGCTTATGTATGGATTCAATTTGATGGAAAACAAGTTGAGGTGAAAACCCCTTTTGGCCGATTTGTTTAGGTGTATGTTTGTGTTGGATTTTGTTGTTTGGATGCAATTGGATAGTGTTCTTGGTTTAGAAGTGGAATTGGAGGTTGGAATGATTAATTGGAAGCTTGAATGGATTGAATTGGAAGTTGGATAAAAAGTTGATTAAGAACCGAATTTTAGAATGATTCTTTTTCAATGCTGGAGTTTCAATTTGGTTAAATTGGATGTTATTATGGTGTTGGGGTTGAATTTAGGAGTGGATGAAAGTTTGAAACGTTGAATTCGGTTAAGAAATGAAAAAGTTACAATTAAGCGGGATTATCGGAAAATGGCGGGTAATGAAGGGTTTAAGGTTGGATTTGATCAGTTCTGCTTGTTGTATGATGTTTGTCAATGTATAATCTTGCATTGTCTAGGTTGGTTCGAATTCGACGTTTTCGTGAAAATCTGGAATTTTACGGAAATTTCACGGATTTTCGGTTTTGGGGTCGGGGTGTAGTTTGGTAGTGTGGTTGGTAAGGTTGCTAATTCAACTTGAAATGACAGATTCGAGGTCCGGAAGTTAGAAAAAGAGAGGGTTCGGGTTTGGGTCGTGGTTTGGAAATCGCCCAGTAATCGGTCAAACACTGGATTTGTAAGGTAAGGGTTTGGTTACGCTATTTTTGGTAAGATAGGTGTATGTTTAGTTTCACTTTCTGTTCTGCAAGTATTTCGGTATTATATGCCTAGGGCATATTCTGTAGTCTGTAGGTGTATGTGTTGTTGCATTTCTGTTTTGCAGGTATTTCGAAAATCTGTGCTTTAAGGTACGTTCTGTAATTTGTAGGAGTATGCCTTATGGCATACTGCCTGCATTAATCCTACATTTGTAGGAGTATGCCTTATGGCATACTGCATGCATAACACTACGACAGTTGTGGGTTCGCTACCCCAGCTGGTGCACCATGCTTCTGTAATAGCTTCGGCTTCTGACTCCCCTTAGTGGGAGGCTGTCGTTCCGATTTGTTATAAGGTTTATGGCGATTTGGAATCGCACATCCTTCGGGATTCCGATTTGTGTTTGGTACATGTATGTTATTCTGTATTCTGTTGCGTATATTGCTATCTTTCTGTTTTGCAGGTTACATATACTTATCTTACCCCAAATCCCTTACGGGGTCCTTTTAGGACTCACCCTTTTGGGTTCTGTTTTTGGATTTCAGGTAGGTCTGGTAAGCAGCCAGCGGGGTAGGTTTCCGCGAGGCTTCTGCCTTGGTTGTGTTGAGCAGCAGCAGTACCTTGCGGGCTGGGATTTTGTCTACTTGGTCTGAATCCCGCACGAGGTATTTTGACGTTTAGGCCTAGGGTCGGCTCTGTAGCTGCATGTGCATACTCTCTGTTTTATTGTTGTGGTGATTGTATATGTATATATATATATTCTGTTCTGCTGCATGTTCTGAGCGCTTGGCGCTTGCTAGATACTTTAGGTTCTGTGAACTCTGTATGCATCTATGTTTTGGTGCGTAAGCACTCGTCCACGGAGGGCGGGGCTTACTCTGTTGCTAATGCATGATTTGCATGTTTTGATTTTATTTTAGTTATATGTATGGAATTTTTGTTAAGTTGCTTCCACTTTCATTTCGCTCTTTGGGTCCGCTACGCGCGGCGGGTCTCGATGGACCTGCCATTCCTATTCATTCCGGCTTCCGCTTCCGGCGTCCCGGCGCCCCCACCTCCGCAACCGGGCTCGGGTGGCGTGCGGTGACACAACCCATCCCAATACATATACCAAATTGGTAGGGGGTTCTTGTGGCTGCTGAAAACTCGGGGGTGGTGAGTGTGGTTGTTCAGATCCTGGGTTACGCTGAACCCAACTCCTGAACCTCGGAGGTGTGGGATCCCGATCCCGACTCTCCGCACTCCAATCACGCTGTCTCCATGTGGTAACCAATCTTTAAACCAAACCACCCAATTACCGATATAACCATATCCAAAAATCCAAACCAAAACAAACTTATCCCATAACCAATTCTCCAAAACAGTTAACTCTCTCTCTACCAAAAGCTAGCAAAGGTATTCTAAGGCTCGTAGTGTAATGAAATGCATGATGCGAAATTCATCTCGAATCACAAAACCCAAAATCCAAAACCTTAAACACAGAATCAGATCATGTTCATAGCACAGAATCACATCACAACCAATCAATAAAACAAAGGTACCCGAATTATATCAGAAGTCTGCACTCGAGCTTTGCGCCTCACTACGCGCCCCGAAGTCCAACATCCCAAACCTTCCAGAATGCTTCAAAGAATCGTCCGCTGCTCCACACCCATTCCGAAGTGGTTCAGATAAGGAGGTAGTTAGACTCCGTACAAAACAAAACCGCCCTGTAATAGCACGCAGTAAGCAGCCGCGTCAAGTCATCTCCGCGAAACTTCTCCATGAACTGGCATATCCGCTCCAAAAGTCCACTCCTGGACTTGTATACTTGCCTTCCACTTCCCATACCGAAACCAATCATACTTTACCTTTCGGGTCACTCCGACCCAACCTACTCTGATACCAACTTGTCACGACCACCCCGCCCGGTTGCGGAGGCGGAGCCGGCCGCGACGTTCGGAAGCGGAAGCTACGGCTGAAAGCGCGGAATCGGTACCACCGAAACCCGCTGCGTGTAGTGGTCCCATGACCCGGCCCGCAAAAATAGAATGGTCGTACGACGACCCGCAACCTACAAAACACATATATGGCAAGTATACGAAACAACTTAACAACCAAACATGCAGTTCATGGAATAACATTCATTACTCATGTCAACCAAATCACCGATACCATTTCATATACATAACCAATATAGGCAAGTCGGGGCTCCGCCCTCGACTCAGAAGACAAATACTGAATCATCACATATTCCAGAACATATGTCATATTCAATATCATGATCTGATTATACATGCATGCAACTACAGCTACAGAGCCACCAAAGTAAACCCTAGAATACCTAGGTGCGGAATCCGGTAAACCTCTCGCCCAGAAGATTCCCGCACGAGGTACTGCTGCTGAAAACCCAAACAACCAAAAGCATCGCGGATCCCTAGTCTGCAGGCTGCTTGTCGATCAACTTGAAAGGTGGTAAACAATAAGGGTGAGTCCTCGGGAGGACCCGGAAGAGGCTGAGGTAAGATACAGTTTGCAGATGTGCTGTTGAACCGAACCTGCAAAACAGAACAAACACAAACACACACACACACACACACATATATATATATATATATATATATATATATATATATATATATATACACGTATGCATGTATGCAAAGTCAGAGGTGAGCCGGAACCCATCATACGCGGTCCAACCGCCAGAATGACCCAAAACGACAGCCCTCTCTAAGAGGTCAGAATATACAGAACAGAACAGAAGCACGGTACCGGCCGGGGTCGCGATCCCCAAACTGTCGTAGGGTCACAGAAGTATAACTGCACTCCGGTGCGTGTATACGCAAAGTGTCGGCACCCTCCGGTGCGGACACACGTAATGAATATCAGCACTCCGGTGCGGATACAAATAGAATGTTGGCACCCTCGGTGGATAACTGCGCACGAGAACCAAGGAGCACCCGTGGCCTCTAAGACCATCCGGGTCTCGTCACAGAACAGAACCACATAATAATAATGCATATGCAAAACAGAACAGAATATATACCAAAATGGCATAAGTATAAATATCGGCGCCTAGCGCGGATATACAGAACAGAATACCAACCCGTGGCCTCCAAGACCATCCGGGCCTTGAAACAGAACAAATACAAACATGCATCTTACCATATGACAGGTCCCGGGATCACCGAACCACCGTCCTCAACCGGGAACCCGCCTCAACTAAACCCGTATACATAAAGTCCCATACCGGTATGTATAACGAGAGAAGTTGAACCCTTACCTCGAAATACCGCTCCGCAAAGACAAACCCCGGGAAATCCCGGCTCCGGCCCAAACGTAGCAACTTGCCTTTTAAGGTCCCACGCAACTCCACCAACGCGAAACAAGCTGAACAACCACAATCAAGTTAGAACTCACCAAAACAAACCCCTAGAAACCAAACCCGCACAATCCCGCATTTTCCCGCAAAAATCCACAGAATGCTCGGTTTCCCGAACCGAGCTAGAACATTGTTATTCAGACACCCACAAACATTTTCCAACCTTTAAATCCACATTCCAGACACTTTTACCCTTAATCCCGCAGAAAGGTAATTTTTCCATACATTACCCGAAAATGACGTTTCAAATACCATACCGCACCTAAATCCAACCCCGATACCAATTTACCATCCAATTCAACCAAAAACAACACCAACATAGAAAAAGATTCCATGGAACAATTCGGCCCTTTACCAATATTTTACCCAACTTCCAAATCAATCCATTCAAGCTACCAAACAATCATTCTAACCACCAATTCCACTTCCTAACCTTGATTATTAACCAATTTCACCTAAATCACCCAAATCAAGCATGAACCCTAATTACACTATTCACTCAATTTGGGACTTTTCCGCACAACCTGTTTTCCATCAAATTGAAACCATAGAAAGCCTTAGAATCATGCTACGAACAACATATCCAAAGCATGATTCAAGAACACAACAAATGATCAACTTTAGAAACAACCCTAATTTTTGCCAAAATATGTTTCTATCCTCCATGATGTTTTTCCAAAATCCAAACCATGATTCTCACTCCTCTCTACCCCAAGAACAACATACTAAAAGATGGGAGGAAGTGGATCATCCAAACAAGTTGTAAAGAACAAATCCTAAATCCATTTTCTTCCTCTTTTCCAACCAAATCAAGCTTCCAATCTTGAAAAGAGATGAAAGGAGGAAGCTTACCAATTTTGGAACCCAAATCCTTGAAGTTTCCTTGCCAAAAATTGAAAAGCACATGGAGCTTGGGTGAATAGTGTTCATGGCGTTTTGGAAGAGAGGAGGAAGAAGAAGAAGAAAAATGAAAAAATAACAATTCCTTTCCTTATATATTTCTTCCTTTTTCTTTTCTTTTTCCTTTCTTTTCCATCTTTAATCTAAAATGGACAAGTGTCCTTATCTTCCTTAAGCCAGCCGACTTACTCTCTTCCTTCTTTCCAATTATTGCTGTCTTTTCGGCTAATTACAACTTAGTCCTTTAACTTTCTCAAAAGTTGCAATTTTAGCCCAAACGCAGTTTCCGACCTCCAATTGGAACGAAAACTGAACGCAACCCTCGGAACCTCATATCATAGACAAATCATCTCCCAGATGTTTAAATACCTATCCAGTGTGTCCTACCGGACTCTTTGAACCCGAGCAAATCCCAACGTGCTAACCCAGACCAAAACCCGCCATGCCAAAAATCCACAAATATTACCATAAAATCCATCTTAAAATATAACATATTTTACACCAAAGCCGTCAGAGAATTTCCATCCCGAGCCTCGGGATTCGCGTCCCGAGCCCCGGGAGTCGCCCGGGACCGAACGTCCCGCCCCATAAAATATACTCCGTAAAACGATGCAGGACGTTCCCACGATTCGAAATATGCAAACGGTTTCCCATTCCGAGGTCCCGTAGCACTACCGAGCCCGCTGTACGCCCCGAGACAACTCCCCGCCCCGAAAAATATTTTCGGCGAAAATGTCCAGGGGACCCACACGACCTCAAAACCCGAAGGATTCCCAGAAATAACACTCAGATAAGTCTCGGGAGCCGTTTATCCGCCCAAAAACGTGACCCGCAGGCCAAAACCGGAGCCCCGGGTCACCCGGGTCACAACCCGCTCGGGGTGACCGTAACATTCTCCCCTCCTTAAAACTCTTGGTCCTCCAAGAGTAACCTGAACCATACAGGTATCGCTACCAACCAGAATGCATATTCATACTCTCTTTACTAAGTATAATCGGACCACCGTTACTGGTGCGGCGGGAGTGGTAGTTTAGACTACCATCCAGAGCCTCTCAGCGGCGTCCCACCCTCCGGGTGCATCTTGTTGCACCCCGAGTCAGTTGCCGGTATTTCTACCTGACAACCCCAGACAGTATCGAATCTATACTAACTGATCTTCAACAGGCCATCCTGGAAGACATCGTACACCGCGACATACCCGGGGTATAGCCAACCTACCCGCTCGCTCCAGAATCTCTTAAAGACCGATATACCTTGGCCCACTACACTTGCTCTGCGCACTCTGATCCTACTCCAAGTCCACATTCGGAACACATTCCAGAACCTGCAGCTCCATGCTGCTCCTTACCGCATCCAACCCATCAGAACTCATAAGAGGTAACACCTTTCCAGAAACCGTAAGGCTACGGTTAGCACAACCAATGTGCACAGAATTCTTCAACAGCCAACCCATCCCAATACATATACCAAATTGGTAGGGGGTCCCTGTGGCTGCTGAAGATTCGGGGGTGGTGAGTGTGGTTGTTCAGATCCTGGGTTACACTGAACCCATCTCCTGAACCTCGGAGGTGTGGGATCCCGATCCCGACCCTCCGGTACCCAACCACGCTATCTGCGTGTGGTAACCATTCCCTAAACCAAACCAACCAAATACCGATATAACCATATCCAAAAATCCAAACCAAAACCAACCTATCCCATAACCAATTCTCCAAAACAGTTAACTTTCTCTCTACCAAAAGCTAGCAGCAGTATTTTAAGACTGTAGTGTAATGCAATGCATAATGCAGAAATTCATCTCAGAATCACAAAACCAAAATCCAAAACCTTAAACACAGAAGCAGATCATGTTCATAGCACATAATCACATCATAACCAATCAATGAAACAAAGGTACCCGGATTATGTCAGAAGTCTGCACTCGAGCTTTGTGCTTCACTACGCGCCCCGAAGTCCAACATCCCAAACCTTCCAGAATGCTTCAAAGAATCGTCCGATGCTCCACACCCATTCCGAAGTGGTTCAAATAAGGAGGTAGCTAGACTCCGTACAAAACAAAACCGCCTGGAATGGCACGCAGAGCAGCGCACTTCGAAGTCATCTCCCGCAGAAACTTCTCCATGAACTGGCATGTCTGCTCCAAAAGTCCACTCCTGGACTTGTATACTTGCCTTCCACTTCCCATACCGAAACCAATCATACTTTACCTTCGGGTCACTCCGACCCGACCTGCTCGATAACAACTTGTCACGACCACCCCGCCCGGTTGCGGAGGCCGGGCCGGCCGCGACGTTCGGAAGTGAAAGCTACGGCTGAAAGCGCGGAATCGGTACTACCGAAACCCGCTGCGTGCAGTGGTCCCATGACCCGGCCCACAAAAACAGAATGGTCGTACAACGACCCGCAACCTACAGAACACATATATGGCAAGTATACGAAACAACTAAACAACCAAACACGCAGTTCATGGAATACCTTTCATTACTCATGACAACCAAATCACCGAAACCATTTCATACATAAACCAATATACGCAAGTCGGGGCTCCGCCCTCGACTCAGAAGACAGACACAGAATCATCACATATTCCAGAACATACGACATATACAATATCATGATCTGATTATACATGCATGCAACTACAGCTACAGAGCCATCAAGTACACCCTAGAATACCCAGGTGCGGAATCAAGAAAACCTCTCGCCCAGATGATTCCCGCACGAGGTACTGCTGAAAACCAAAACAACAGAAGCATCGGAGATCTCTAATCTGCCGACTGCTTGTCAGATCAACCTGAAAGGTGGTAAACAATAAGGGGTGAGTCCTCGAGAGGACCCAGTAAGGGCTGAGGTAAGATACAGTTTGCAGATGTGCTGCTGAACCGAACCTGCAAAACAGAACAAACACAAACACACACACACACACACACACATATATATATATATATATATATATATATATATATACACGTATGCATGTATGCAAAGTCAGAGGTGAGCCGGAACCCATCATACGCGGTCCAACCGCCAGAATGACCCAAAACGACAGCCCTCTCTAAGAGGTCAGAATATACAGAACAGAACAGAACAGAAGCACGGTACCGGCTGGGGTCGCGATCCCCAAACTGTCGTAGGGTCACAGAAGTATACCTGCACTCCCGGTGCGTGTATACGTACAGAATGTCGGCACCCTCAGTGCGGACACACGTAATGTAATATCAGCACTCCGGTGCGGATACAAATAGAATGTTGGCACCCTCGGTGCGGATAATGCGAAACGTAACCAAGGAGCACCCGTGGCCTCTAAGACCATCCGGGACTCGTCACGAAACAGTAACCACATAATAATAATGCATATGCAAAAAGTAACAGAATATATAACAAAATGGCATAAGTATAAATATCGGCGCCTAGCGCGAATATACTGAAACAGAATACCAACCCGTGGCCTCCAAGACCATCCGGGCCTTGAAACAGAACAAATACAAACATGCATCTTACCATATGACAGGTCCCGGGATCACCGAACCACCGCCCTCACCCGGAACCCGCCTCAACTAAACCCGTATACATAAAGTCCCATACCAGTATGTATAACGAGAGAAGTTGAACCCTTACCTCAGAAATACCGCTCCGCAGCACAAACCCCGGGAAATCCCGGCTCCCGGCCCGAAATGTAGCAACTTGCCTTTTAAGGTCCCACGCAACTCCACCAACGCAGAAACAAGCTGAACAACCACAATCAAGTTAGAACTCACCAAAACAAACCCCCAGAAACCAAACCCGCACAATCCCGCACTTTCTCGCAAAATCCAGAGATAGCTCGGTTTCCCGAACCGAGCTAGAACATTGTTATTCACACACCCACAAACATTTTCCAACCTTTAAATCCACATTCCAGACACTTTTACCCTTAATCCCGCAGAAAGGTAAATATTCCATACATTACCCGAAAATGACGTTTCAAATACCATACCGCACCTAAATCCAACCCCGATACCAATTTACCATCCAATTCAACCAAAATACAACACGAACATAGAAAAAGATTCCATGGAACAATTCGGCCCTTTACCAATATTTTACCCAACTTCCAAATCAATCCATTCAAGCTACCAAACAATCATTCTAACCACCAATTCCACTTCCTAACCTTGATTATTAACCAATTTCACCTAAATCACCCAAATCAAGTATGAACCCTAATTACACTATTCACTCAATTTGGGACTTTTCCGCACAACCTGTTTTCCATCAAATTGAAACCATAGAAAGCCTTAGAATCATGCTAGGAACAACATATCCAAAGCATGATTCAAGAACACAACAAATGATCAACTTTAGAAACAACCCTAATTTTCGCCAAAATATGTTTCTATCCTCCATGATGTTCTTCCAAAATCCAAACCATGATTCTCACTCCTCTCTACCCCAAGAACAACATACTAAAAGATGGGAGGAAGAGAATCATCCAAACTAGTAGCAAAGAACAAATCCTAAATCCATTTTCTTCCTCTTTTTCCAACCAAATCAAGCTTCCAATCTTGAAAAGAGATGAAAGGAGGAAGCTTACCAATTTTAGAACCCAAATCCTTGAAGTTTCCTTGCCAAAAATTGAAAAGCACATGGAGCTTGGGTGAATAGTGTTCATGGCGTTTTGGAAGAGAGGAGGAAGAAGAAGAAGAAAAATGAAAAAAATAACAATTCCTTTCCTTATATATTTCTTCCTTTTTCTTTTCTTTTTCCTTTCTTTTCCATCTTTAATCTAAAATGGACAAGTGTCCTTATCTTCCCTTAAGCCAGCCGACTTACTCTCTTCCTTCTTTCCTATTAATTGCTGACTTTTGGGCTAATTACAACTTAGTCCTTTAACTTTCTCAAAAGTTGCAATTTTAGCCCAAACGCAGTTTCCGACCTCCAATTGGAACGAAAACTGAACGCAACCCTCGGAACCTCATAACATAGACAAATCATCTTTCAGATGTTCAATTACCTATCCAGTGTCCTACCGGGCCCTGCTGAACCCGAGCAAATCCCGACATGCTAACCCACATCCACATCCCGCCATGCCAAAATTCCACAAATATTACCATAAAATCCGTCTTAAGATATAACATATTTTACACCAAAGCCGTCGGAAAATTTCCATCCCGAGCCCCGGGATTCCCGTCCCGAGCCCCGGGAGTCGCCCGGGACCGAACGTCCCCACCCAAAACTTATACTCTGTAAAAAGATCCGGTACGTTTCCACGATTCGAAATATGCAAACGGTTTCCCATTCCGAGGTCCCGGTAGCACTACCGAGCCCCTGTACGTCCCGAGACAACTCCCCGACCCGAAAAATATTTTCGACGAAAATGTCCGGGGGACCCACACGACCTCAAAACCCGAAGGATTCCTCGAAATAACACTCAGATTAGTCTCGGGAGTCGTTTATCCGCCAAAAAACGTGACCCGCAGGCCAAAACCGGAGCCCCGGGTCACCCGGGTCACAACCCGCTCGGGGTGACCGTAACATTCTCCCCCCTTAAAACTCTTGGTCCTCCAAGAGTAACCTGATCCATACAGGTATCGCTACCAACCGAATGCATATTCATACTCTCTTTAATAAGTATAATCGGACCACGTTGCGGTGCGGCGGGAGTGGTAGTTTAGACTACCATCCAGAGCCTCTCAGCGGCGTCCCACCCTCCGGGTGCATCTTGTTGCACCCCGAGTCAGTTGCCGGTATTTCTACCTGACAACCCCAGACAGTACCGAATCTATACCTAACTGATCTTCAACAGGCAATCCCGGAAGACATCGTACACTACAGACATACCCGAGGGGGTAAAGCCAACGTACCCACTCACTCCAGAATCTCAAAAAGACCGATATACCTTTGGGCCCACTACGCTTGCTCTGCGCACTCTAATCCTCCTCAAGTCCACGTTCGGAACACATTCCAGAACCTGCAGCTCCATGCTGCTCCTTACCGCATCCAACCCATCAGAACTCATAAGAGGTAACACCTTTCCAGAAACCGTAAGGCTACGGTTAGCACAACCAATGTGCACAGAATTCTTCAACAGCCAACCCATCCCAATACATATACCAAATTGGTAGGGGGTCCCTGTGGCTGCTGAAGATTCGGGGGTGGTGAGTGTGGTTGTTCAGACCCTGGGTTACGCTGAACCCATCTCCTAATCCTCGGAGGTGTGGGATCCAAATCCCGACCCTCCGGTACCCAATCACGCTGTCTCCGTGTGGTAACCAATCTTTAAACCAAACCACCCAATTACCGATATAACCATATCCAAAAATCCAAACCAAAACCAACTTATCCCATAAACAATTATCCAAAACAGTTAACTCTCTCTCTCTCTCTATCCAAAGCTAGAAGCAGTATTCTAAGGCTCTGTAGTGTAATGAAATGCATGATGCGAAATTCATCTCGAACACAAAACCAAAATCCAAAACCTTAAACACAGAAGCAGATCATGTTCATAGCACAGAATCACATCACAACCAATCAATAAGACAAAGGTACCCGGATTATGTCAGAAGTCTGCACTCGAGCTTTGTGCTTCACTACGCGCCCCGAAGTCCAACATCCCAAACATTCCGAATGCTTGAAAGAATCGTCCGATGCTCCACACCCATTCCGAAGTGGTTCAAATAAGGAGGTAGCTAGACTCAGTACAAAACAAAACCGCCCCAGAATGGCACGCAGAGCAGCGATCGCGCTTCAAGTCATCTCCCGCAGAAACTTCTCCATGAAGCGGCATGTCTGCTCCAAAAGTCTACTCCTGGACTTGTATACTTGCCTTCCACTTCCCATACCGAAACCAATCATACTTTACCTTTCGGGTCACTCCGACCCGACCTGCTCGATAACAACTTGTCACGACCACCCCGCCCGGTTGCGGAGGCCGGGCCGGCCGCGACGTTCGGAAGCGCAAGCTACGACTGAAAGTGCGGAATCGGTACCACCGAAACCCGCTGCGTGTAGTGGTCCCATGACCGGCCCGCAAAAGCAGAATGGTCGTACTACGACCTGCAACCTCTGAGAACACATATATGGCAAGTATACAAACAACTTAACAAACAAACACGCAGTTCATGGAATACCTTTCATTACTCATGACAACCAAATCATAGATACCATTTCATTTACATAACCAATATAGGCAAGTCGGGGCTCCGCCTCGACTCGAAGACAGAATACCGAATCATCACATATTCCGTAACATACGACATATTCAATATCATGATCTGATTATACATGCATGCAACTACAGCTACTGAGCCACCAAAGTAAACCCTAGAATACCTAGGTGCGGAATCCGGTAAACCTCTCGCCCGAGAAGATTCCCTTGCAGTACTGCTGCTGCTGAAAACCCAAGCAACCAAAAGCACCGTGGATCCCTAGTCTGCAGGCTGCTTGTCAGATCAACCTGAAAGGTGGTAAACAATAAGGGGTGAGTCCTCGGGAGGACCCAGTAAGGGCTGAGGTAAGATACAGTTTGCAGATGTGCTGCTGAACCGAACCTGCAAAACAGAACAAACACAAACACACACACACACAGATATATATATATATATATATATATATATATATATATATATATATATACACGTATGCATGTATGCAAAGTCAGAGGTGAGCCGGAACCCATCATACGCGGTCCAACCGCCAGAATGACCCAAAACGACAGCCCTCTCTCAGAGGTCAGAATATCTGAGAATAGAAGCAGAGCAGAGCGAAGCACGGTGCGGCTGGGGTCGCGATCCCCAAACTGTCGTAGGGTCACAGAAGTATACCTGCACTCCCGGTGCGGATATACATAGTGTCGGCACCCTCCAGTGCGGACACACAGAACAGAATATCAGCACTCCAGGTGCGGATACAAACAGAATGTCGGCACCCTCAGTGCAGACACTACAGAACAGAACCAAGGAGCACCCGTGGCCTCTAAGACCATCCGGGTCTCGTCACAGAACAGAACCACATAATAATAATGCATATGCAAAACAGAACAGAATATATACCAAAATGGCATAAGTATAAATATCGGCGCCTAGCGCGAATATACAGAACAAATTACCAACCCGTGGCCTCCAAGACCATCCGGGCCTTGAAACAGAACAAATACAAACATGCATCTTACCATATGACAGGTCCCGGGATCACCGAACCACCGTCCTCAACCCGGGAACCCGCCTCAACTAAACCCGTATACATAAAGTCCCATACCAGTATGTATAACGAGAGAAGTTGAACCCTTACCTCAGAAATACCGCTCCGCAGCACAAACCCCGGGAAATCCCGGCTCCCGGCCCGAAATATAGCAACTTGCCTTTTAAGGTCTCACGCAACTCCACCAACGCAGAAACAAGCTGAACAACCACAATCAAGTTAGAACTCACCAAAACAAACCCCCAGAAACCAAACCCGCACAATCCCGCACTTTCCCGCAAAAATCCACAGAATGCTCGGTTTCCCGAACCGAGCTAGAACATTGTTATTCAGACACCCACAAACATTTTCCAACCTTTAAATCCACATTCCAGACACTTTTACCCTTAATCCCGCAGAAAGGTAATTTTTCCATACATTACCCAAAAATTACGTTTCAAATACCATACCGCACCTAAATCCAACCCCGATACCAATTTACCATCCAATTCAACCAAAAACAACACCAACATAGAAAAAGATTCCATGGAACAATTCGGCCCTTTACCAATATTTTACCCAACTTCCAAATCAATCCATTCAAGCTACCAAACAATCATTCTAACCACCAATTCCACTTCCTAACCTTGATTATTAACCAATTTCACCTAAATCACCCAAATCAAGTATGAACCCTAATTACACTATTCACTCAATTTGGGGCTTTTACGCACAACCTGTTTTCCATCAAATTGAAACCATAGAAAGCCTTAGAATCATGCTAGTAACAACATATCCAAAGCATGATTCAAGAACACAACAAATGATCAACTTTAGAAACAACCCTAATTTTTGCCAAAATATGTTTCTATCCTCCATGATGTTCTTCCAAAATCCAAACCATGATTCTCACTCCTCTCTACCCCAAGAACAACATACTAAAAGATGGGAGGAAGAGAATCATCCAAACTAGTAGCAAAGAACAAATCCTAAATCCATTTTCTTCCTCTTTTTCCAACCAAATCAAGCTTCCAATCTTGAAAAGAGATGAAAGGAGGAAGCTTACCAATTTTGGAACCCAAATCCTTGAAGTTTCCTTGCCAAAAATTGAAAAGCACATGGAGCTTGGGTGAATAGTGTTCATGGCGTTTTGGAAGAGAGGAGGAAGAAGAAGAAGAAAAATGAAAAAAATAACAATTCCTTTCCTTATATATTTCTTCCTTTCTCTTTTCTTTTTCCTTTCTTTTCCATCTTTAATCTAAAATGGACAAGTGTCCTTATCTTCCCTTAAGCCAGCCGACTTACTCTCTTCCTTCTTTCCTATTAATTGCTGACTTTTGGGCTAACTACAACTTAGTCCTTTAACTTCCCCAAAAGTTACAATTTTAGCCCAAACGCAGTTTCCGACCTCCAATTGGAACGAAAACTGAACACAACCCTCGGAACCTCATAACATAGACAAATCATCTTTCAGATGTTCAATTACCCATCCAGAGTGTCCCACCGCCTCTGCTGAACCCGATCAAATCCCGACGTGCTAACCCAAATCCAAATCCCGCCATGCCAAAATTCCACAAATATTACCATAAAATCCGTCTTAAGATATAACATATTTTACACCAAAGCCGTCGGAAAATTTCCATCCCGAGCCCCGGGATTCCCGTCCCGAGCCCCGGGAGTCGCCCGGGACCGAACGTCCCCACCCAAAAATTATACTCCGTAAAAAGATCCGGGACGTTCCCACGATTCCAAATATGCAAACGGTTTCCCATTCCGAGGTCCCGGGAGCGCTACCGAGCCCGCTGTACGTCCCGAGACAACCCCCCGGCCCCGAAAAATATTTTCGGCGAAAATGTCCGGGGGACCCACACGACCTCAAAACCCGAAGGATTCCCAGAAATAATACTCAGATAAGTCTCGGGAGCCGTTTATCCGCCTAAAAACGTGACCCGCGGGCCAATACCGGAGCCCCGGGTCACCCGGGTCACAACCCGCTCGGGGTGACCGTAACACCCTTCGTCTCTTTTCGGTTTCAAGTTACTAATAATGTTGGAGAGTATGAAGCCCTCATCGCGGGGCTCAAGCTTTCCATAAGGGCAGGCATTCGCCGCCTCCATGTCCACAGCGACTCGCAACTGGTGATCCACTAGGTCCAAGGGTGCGCCGAGTGCAAAGACGCCACCCTAAGCAAGTACCTCAAAGTGGTGAACACCCTGCGGACCAGCTTTGAGGAAGCTATCTTCATTCACATCCCCCGTTCGAGAATACCACAGCAGACATGCTGTCCAAGGGAAAGACGCCCTCCGCCTTGACCACTCTCGCCAACCCCTCAATCGCGGACACTATCGATATTGCCTCACTGGCAACACAAGACCAAGTTAAGGATTGGCGAGACCCCATCATCGCTGAGCTTGAGGCCACCGGCGCGAACCCCCAAACTCGCAAGCGTGCCATCCGATTTGTTCTCATTGATGAACAACTATGGCATCGCGGATTTGCATCACCCCTCCAACGCTGCCTCAGCACTCTTGAGGGACACTCCGTCCTGGACACTCTCCACCAAGGCAGCTGCGGTGCCCACATAGGGGCGGAGGCACTTGCCCACAAGGCCCTCCGCCAAGGATACTACTGGCCCACCCTGAAAAAGGACGCCGCCACACTGGTTAAAACATGCCACCAATGCCAGATCAACTCTCGCATTCAACGGCTGCCATCTACGGAGTCTCCAGCACTGACAAACCCAGTGCCCTTCGCCCTATGGGGCCTTGATCTCATTGGCCCAATAGCGACCGCGCCAGGTCAGTACCGTTTTGGTGTTGTCGCGGTTGATTACTTCTCTAAATGGGTCGAGCTAGAGCCCTTGGTCCCCATCACTTCTGCCAAAATCATCAAGTTCCTCTAGAGGAACCTCGTTTGCCGGTATGGTAGCCCCCGCGCCATTATTACGGATAACGGCACTCAGTTCACAGGCCATAGCGTCCAACAATGGGCCCAGGACAACAATGTCCGCGTGCTTTTCACCGCAGTGGCACATCCCCAGTCCAATGGTCAAGTTGAGGTCACCAACCGCACACTCAAGGAGGGCCTCAAGAAGCGCCTTGAGCGGGCAAAAGGCCGCTGGGTGGATGAACTCCCAAGCATCTTGTGGGACTACCGCACCACAACTCGCACCCCAACAGGCGAGACACCTTTCTCCCTGGTTTATGGCGCAGACGCGCTTCTACCTATTGAGGCAGATCTCCCCACGATCCGCATGATCAACTTCACTGACGAAGCCAACGCTCAGGGGCTTCGCGCCAAACTTGACCTACTCGAAGAATTACGTGAAGGCGCTCACCTCCGCATGTTTGCCCTCAAACAGCGGCTTAATCTTCATCATAATGCCATGGTCAAACCCAAGGCGCTGCAACAAGTGGCCTTGCCTTCCGCCCTCACTGCTCGCGACCCCAAACAGGGCGTCTTGCGACCCAACTGGGACGGACCTTACATTGTTCACAAGCAGGTCCGCCCAGGGGTTTATGAATTACAATACCATGATTGTCATCTTCTCCCTCGCAAATTTCACTAGGATGACTTACGCCCATATTACTTCTAAGTCCTCAGCTTCATAATTCAATTCAATAAAATACTATTGTATTTTTCCTTCTCTTACTGACATTGCACGGCAACACAACTGCCCTCTCAATCACCCTCTGCACCCACCCGGTCGACTGGCCACTCGCCTAAATCACCGCACCGGACCTTGTCAGTCCCACTTGCGCACCCACACAAAAGGAATCCCTTGCGGTACGAAAGGGTAATCCCCTTTGGCTTCTTCAGGAAGTCTATGTGTAAGTCGCCCTCGCGCGCTGCAGCAGACCTTCCGCACGGACTCCTCAACACAGTAGTTGCAGGTCTCGTCTCTACGAACCCCAGCTGACCTTCAACTCGCCTCGTCCCAAGGGTAATCCCCTTGCGGTACGAAAAGGTAATCCCCTTTTGCTTCTTCGGGGAGGTCTATGTGTAAGTCGCCTAGCGCGGCTGCAGCAGACCCTCGCGCGGCCTCCTCAACACAGGTAGTGGCGGGTCTCATCTCTACAAACTCCAACTGACCCTTCACTTGTCTCAACAAGTGCTCCTCTACCTTCGCCATCACGCGGCTACGAGGCTCAAGGTACAACCGGTAAGCACTTTTATCATACAACCTGGTAAGCACTTTGCAGGTACCCTTCGGGGCCCATATTACCTTTCGCCTTCCATACAACCTGGTAAGCCCATATTACGCCCATATTACCTTTCACCTTCCACTATTATCTCTCCTACTTTAAATACTGGGGAACCTCCCCGCCTCCATTACACATTAAACGGTCCACAAACGACGTAACGTCCCCGCCGACTCATGGACACTTCTGGGCTCCACAAACAGAGTACAGGACCCTGCCCATACTCTGCCTTCAGGAGGAGGCATCTTGGTACACTACCCAAGCAAATGCCCCCTCAAAAGCTCACATTGATCATGAAGAATTCAACACACGGAATATCAGATCATAAAAGGTCTTCGCGCTCCACGCAAAACTCAGTCCTCTGGCTACACACGGAGTACAGAACCCTGCCCATACTCCGCTCTCAGGAGGAGGCATCTTGGTACACTACCCAAGCAAATGCGTCCTCACATCACATCAGAATCACACAAGGCTCCGCCAGACAGGGCCCCGCCTATATTGGCCCCGCAGTCTCACAACTCGCCTTCGCGAGGTCCCTTATGCCTATACTGGCCCCGCCAGACAAGGCTCCGCAGGTCTCGCCCTCGCGGTCTCAACTCTCGCCTTCGCGAGGTCTCACCTCGTGGTCTCAAGTATCGCCCCGCAGATCTCGCCTCGCGGTCCCCAGCTCGCCTTCGAGATCCCTTATGCCTATCTTGGCCTCGCTGGACAAGGCCCCACGGGTCTCGCCCTCGCGGCCTCGAGTCTCGCCTTCACGAGGTCTCGCCTCGTGGTCTCAAGTATCGCCTCTGCAGGTCTCGCCCTTGCGGTCTCACAGCTCGCCTTCGCGAGGTCTCTCATGCCTATCTTGGCCTCGCCGCACAAGGCCGTTGCACTCACGGTTCATGCGACCCTTACTCTTACCTTTATTGGCGTCGCTTTTATCTAGGGCTTCGCCCCTTGCTGGCCTTCGCCACTACATGCTCAACTAAAGGAAAGGCCACTTGGTCATCGACATTAATCAACCAATAAGGAAGAAGGACAGCACGAGCCTGAGTGATCTTCACCAGATTCACACGCCAGATATCCTCTGACAAACGAATCGACTAAGGCGGTTTACTGACACATTCATCATCACAGCCGCCTTATCTCAAACAGCCTGGCTAAAGGCTTCAACTGGGGGAGGCTCCTCCTGGCATCACCCTATAAATAGGGTGATGTCCACCTTAAAACGGGTAAGACACTTCACGCCCCCCACTCCTCTCTTGCTACTCCTGAGTGCTCTCTTTATATTTTCACAGATCATTCTAAATAGCAAGCTTGGAGTCCTCAAGAACACAACACCAACAACAAATCATCGAGAGGAGGCTCCTCCTGGCATCACCCTATAAATAGGGTGATGTCCACCTTAAAACGGGTAAGACACTTCACGCCCCCCACTCCTCTCTTGCTACTCCTGAGTGCTCTCTTTATCTTTTCACAGATCACTCTGAACAGCAAGCTTGGAGTCTTCAAGAACACAACACCATCACCAAATCATCGAGAGTCCGCACTGCAAAGGAATGCGACAATCAAAAGTATGCACACTTAGTCGTCGGTCGACTATAACCTAGATAGCATCATGATGCGCTGCTGGACGGAGGTAGGCCAGTCGGGAAATCCATCGTAATATTACCACACTTCTGACAGAATAGGTAGAGTCTGCAGTGTACCAGCTGGCTTCTAATGCTATACCTTGACACGCCGACAAGTCGCACATCTCGCCACGTAAGCAGCTATATGCCTCCGCATCCCTGGCCGCGAAGTGAGATCGAAGGTCATGGTACATTTTCTCACCTCCGGGGTGGATGCTCAAACTAATGGAGTGCGCCTCTCCCGTAAGTCGGTCTCGAATCGACTATTTGTCCGGTACGTAGGCGACTCTGAAGTACAACTGATATGGTAGTCGAATGCTCGATACCAATTGATGTGGTTGTCGAATGCTTTGATACCAATTGATGTGATTCCGGGAGGGTATCCTGGAACACGAGGAGCAGATCTAGCCAACAAAGGAGCAACACGGGGTAGGTATGATTGATGAGGCAAAAATGTCAACAGGTTGACAAATCCGGAATGCACAAAAACAAAACGATGCGGAAGCTTGTGAAATGAACGGATATGGCCGCCAACTCCTCCTGGATCCTTGCCCAGACAAAGATGGTGTTATGCCTTTGGCGACTCCTTCTTGATACCAAAAACAGTCCAAGACAAAGAAAGCCTTCTTTTCCGAAATTGTGGGGGAATGATGATTGGGCCAACACCTCCTTCTTCCAATGAGAAGGCAATATTGGTCTTAGTAGACTTGTCAAGAAAACTCAACAAGAATTGAGTGGAAAAGGTAGATAGGTTTGAAAGAGAATCACTCTCAATTTCAAGAAAAAGGTGTAATATATTTGATGATTGAATTGTGTCTTGCAAACTCACATAGACCTCCTTTTATAGGACAGGGAAGCTAGACATCCAAATCAATTTATAAGTCCCTTCATCTCCACTCTTAATGATGGAAATTAAAAAGAAATGTAAATATGAGAATTTAAAACAATTATTTCTAAACTTATTCTAGGCTAACTAAGGGGTAGAACTAGCCAAAATATATCTAAAAACTGAAATAAAATGATGGAAATTGAGTTGGAAGATGAGGGATTAGTTTTGGCCAAATAAATGAGGAGTAAATGATCCTCATTTAAGTGCTCTTGATGGGGGGCTTCAAGGCTTGTAACTCCTTCTTCACCAATGGTTTCTGGATGATTTTGGATGACTCTTGAGTCCTCAAGGCTGCTGAAGTTCGTCCTTGATGAGAAGTGAACGGTTGGAAGCCTTTGAAGTGCATTGAATGCGCCAGCTGGAAACTCAATAGGTTGAGAAATTCGTGAACCATGCACTTGGGCCAAATTGTCATTTGGTTGAGCCCAAACCGAAATGTTTATAATTGTTTGCACAATTTGAGAATTGGGTTGGCCCAAATTGAGGAGTGTTTGCACTTTTCCTTCATCTCCAAGAATATGTTCATTTTGCTCCTCAAGCTTTCAAAACTGTCCATCAACAGGTTGAGAATGTTCTTTGCCTTCTTGGTTTGACTTTTTGTAGTTGATCCTCCAAGAACAATGAATGGATCTTGATATTTGGCTCTAGGCTGCTCCTTATCATTTGATTCATTGAAGGTGGAAATGTCACAAAACCCAATGATGTCTTCTTTTGGCATGTGAGCTCTTGGATCCTCAAGGTTGCACATGAGTGTAGCTAGATCACTTGTCGGTTTCGCGTCATTCCTCCTCTTGAAAATGATTCGACCCCGAATCATAATCTTCTATAACGAAACATAGAGGAGGTTAGATGAAGCAATTCGAACATGTAAATTCAATGCATAAAGAAGTTGAGAAACAAATTACTTCCTTTGGTAGCCCTCTTGAAAATTTCAAGGGGCCTATGTCTTGAAAATTTTTGAAGTAATTTCTCATGAATGTGGACATCGTTTTGGAAGCTCGGGACTTCAAATATGAGTCCTTTCAATCTGCAAAACAATCGTAGCCCTTTCTATTTGGCTAGATGATGTGGACATCCACCCAACTTCCACGCAAGAAACTCCAAGTCCCTTCCAAGTCCTCAATGGACCCATGACACGGTCTAGGTCAAAGAAAGTGCAAGAGAAACTCCAAGCGTTTATGAGGATCACGGCACAAGCCGAGGAGTGGAATGAAGATCAAGATCAAGACCTCAAGCTTCAACACATGGGAAACCAAGTGGAAAAGACCCCAAACGTTTTGGGAAGCATCACCTACACGTCCCTTGAAGCCGAGGAGATTGCCACGCACTTCACGTGCCTCCTCCCTCCATCCACGCGCTCCACGTGCCTCCCCCAAGCTGCGGAAGATGCCCCCACCACCCCTGGAATGTTGCACCACGTTACCAAGCCTTGGAGAAGCTGGAAGGTAGCTTGAACGCGCCACCACGCCTAGCCACGCGCCACCTCCTCTCAAGCGCGTGTGGGACACGCCTCACCATTGACAATTCAGACATTTCACCTTTTCCATCAGATTTCAGCTTATTTGACTTGTAGTTGAATTATATCTGTGCTATTTAGGAAATAGGAGGGAAAGTAAGTTAGTGGAGGTCGTTAACCACTAGTTTGAAGTAATGGTTGGTCCTTACATTCCATTACCAAAAATGGTGAAATCCTTCCACTCTCCTTCACCATTTTAAGTAGTGTCATAATGTGGTACAATACCCAAGCAAACATGTCCTCGCGTCGCATCGAATCACACAAGGCCC
Source organism: Stellera chamaejasme (assembly GCA_024586325.1). Classification (NCBI taxonomy): domain Eukaryota; kingdom Viridiplantae; phylum Streptophyta; class Magnoliopsida; order Malvales; family Thymelaeaceae; genus Stellera; species Stellera chamaejasme. The sequence goes on from CM044979.1 coordinate 19,646,430, forward strand.
CGCATGTTACACCCACCCCGATGTTCTGTAACTTTCCGGCGAGTGTCGACCGGAATTTCGAATTTTGTAAATTTTCGGAATAATGTTGGAATATGATGAATTATTGGAATTCAATGTTTGGAAGTGAATTTGGTGATATTTATAAGTGTTTTACGTGTTGGACGACAATTTTTGAGTTCCGGGACATTTTGCCGAAATTTGGTTTCGGAGGGCAAAATGGTCACCGTTGGGCAAAAATTGGGGAAAATCACAAGTTGGGCTTACTCAATTGTTGGGCTGCTTGTTGGGCTGATTTATGGGAATTGGAAGATGAAAATATCTTTCTAAGGTCAATGCATATTGGCCAAGTATTTCTCAACCAATCCCCTTTCAACACCATTTTTCCACTCACCACTTTAAATCAATTTTGGCCAAGTATTCTCTATTTCAGCCATTTTGGCTGAATATATCTCTCTCTCACTCAATGATTCAGCTCACTTTACTCCTTTTCAGCAACTTAACACTTAGAAGGAATTAGAAAAACTCTCCTTGCTTCATCTTGCTGCCCAGAATTTTCGTCCCTCTGTCTCAGCATTTTCGGCTCCATTTAGAGGCCGAATCAGATCTTGTGGTAGTTAGAGAAAATCTTCCTTAACCTCGTGGCTTCAACTTTGCTGCAGGGGCCATGGTCCAAAACGTCGGGAAGACCTACAAATCTGAGCTGCACGAAAACGGGTCTGCTGTGATGTTGGTGCTGAAATTTCAAATTTGAAGTTTCGGGCCTTGAACCTTCAACAAGCCATCCTACCACTTCTTCTACCTTCCAAATCTGGTGTCTTCAAGGTGAGCTTGTGTTGTTAATGTTTAATTTTCTTGTGTATGGAAATAAACTTGTTAATAAGCTCACTTTTTTCATCTTTTTCTTTGAAAAGTGCATTGTTTTTTGTGGTTACTATTGTTCCTACAGCAGCTTCATCAGGGGTTGAGAGAAGTTCTTCAATGTGAGGAACCTTTATGTTAAGATTTATGAACTTTGGATGTTAGTTAAGTTCTGATCTTCAACTATGTTGAAGTTGGTAGCATTTTAAGCATGTTTTGATGATGAGTTGTTGCTGCCGAAAATGAGCATGTGTGTGGATGACGTTTTGTTGAAGATTTAAGTGTTAAAGTGTTGAAAAATGGAAGTATATAAAGGTTTATGCATGGAAGTGTTAAGTTTTAAAGTTTGGGTGAAGATTGGAAGGAAAACCGAAAATCAAGGACTTGGAAGAAACTTTTTGTTTGTTGTGAATAGTGTTTTGGTGATGAAAGGTTGATTAAAACATGTTAAAAATGGTTTAACATGAAGGATTAAAAGAAAGTGACTAAAGTGTGAAGTTTAGAAAAGATTTGGGTTGAGATGGAAGTTGGGCCGAAAATATGGGCTTGGGCCGAAATTTGGGAAAGTATGGATAAAGGTTGACCTATTTTGACCAAGTTGACCAAACCGGGTAAAGTTGACCTTTTTATGGAAATTGGAGGACCAAAGTGTAAAATATGGAAAAGTTGGGTAAAAGTGTATACTTGTTATTAATGGAAGGAAGTCGCTAGAATTGTGAAAATTGGGGTACTTTTGCAAGTTCAAAAGTTCGAGGACTTAGGTTGCAATTAAGATTAAATTCCCAACACTTGAAACTTTAGTGAAATAACTAAAGTTATTTGTATGTCTCGATTCTGGCAGATTAAATCTGCGTCTTAGGATCTTTGCTTGTGCGTCAGGGGGCCACAGTAGATATCCGATTTCTGTCGAGGGAAGGGGTTTAACTTCCATAATGCGCATTAAATGTGTATTAGGTTAGTTAAGGGCTAGTACTTGGGTCGAGGGTAGGGCCCAGTCACTCCCGGGACTAGTTACCGGTACGTAGTGGTTCGCAGGTTTTTGGTTTCGGACTTATATTTATCGGGGGTCGAAGACGGACCCATTTCTGCTAGGTTATCTGGACTTCTGCATATCGGGGGTCGAAGACGGACCCATTGTTTGTTCTGCATCGCTTCGCCGTTTAAGACGATTAGGGTCGACGCCCCTTTGCTGGTACCAAGCGGTTCGATCCCGATAATCGGCGTGAGCTTAACAAGCCGCCGTAGGGTGCTGTCAGTGGTCGGGGACCACTTGTATGGGCTTACCTCTGTTAACCCAGTCCGACGGGACTTCTGAGCATCATGTTTCTGCATATCATAGCATTTATTAGGGTTGCTATTTCTGCTAGATCATTGCACGCTAACCCTTCTGTGCAGGCAAAAAATGTTTTCAAAGTTTTTGACCATTTCGTACCTACCCCCTTACAGGTTCTTTCGAGAACTCACCCCCCATGTTTATAATTTTTTTTTCAGGGGATCCGAGCAAACGACCTGCGGACTAGATTTCCGCGGTGCTCTTTCTGCACTTCTGTTATTTTGAGGGATATTTGTGTTTGGGGGAATTTGTCGTTAAAATCCCTTCTGTGTTATTACCTTTCTGTTAAGTCGACGTTCTTCTTTGTGTGTGTGTTTAGCAGCAGCAGCGTCTAGTTGCGAGGTATAATTCCGCACTGTGGCTCGGCTCTGTAGAAGTAGTGCATGTAGATACTTTAGTACATACATGCTATCGGTCTGTATATTTTGTGGGAGTTTCCGACCCTACGCAGAGGGCGGAACTTCCTCGGCCTGTATCTTTATTTTCCTGCTTCATTATTATTTTACGCGCGATATCCTGTAAAAACCACTAACGTGTCTCGGGTGCAGGTTTAGGACTAGTAAGACGTCTTAAAATCTGCAAACACGTAACAACCTTAAAACTGAAAGAAAAATGTTTTAAGGGAAGGGTTTCGGGTCCACACCCTTTTAAGAGAAAAATCCGCGATCACCCGCCGCCAATACCTCCAACCTCCGCATCTACGACGCTTCCGCCAGTTCCGGGGCGGTGGGGTGACAATTTGGTATCAGAGCTTAAGGTTAGAGTTAGGAATGGTTAGACTACTTGACCTAAACAACACTACTAGTTCTGGGGTAATTTAAATAAAAGCGTAGCTAACTTTTACTAAAATTATTCTTGAACTTTAGGTATGTTTAGGGTTGGTTAGTTAACACGAACCTAGCATAATCTGAAACTCAAATAGGTGGTTAAAACAGATATCGCACTTTGACAATTCATAAAGGATATGGATTGTTATTTTCTCTCAAAGTAGGCAAGCAAAGGAATTGCTGCGAAATTTTCTGTTAAACATGCATATCATCTACACTACAGAGCCATTAGGAGTCGATGTTTGCTAACATAGAGATTAACGATATTTCCGTATGTTTTGTTGGGAATTTTAGATGGTACGTACGAGGTATGACCGTGTTACTCATACCGACGCTTCCGACCCCTCTCCCGATAGCGATCCGGAGAGGAGGGTTCACCATCGGTTTCGACAGCCTATTCCGCGACCTCCTCCACAGCCCCGATTCCGATCAGTTGGACGCCAGGAGCGCGTCAACCTTGTGGACACACTGGGTCAGATTCGCACCCTTCTGAACGGTGTGTTCGCTCAGACAGATATCACGTCGGACCATGAGAGCGATGCTGATTTTTCTACACCGACTGCTACACCCCCCGACTCGGAGACCACTTATACCGTCTCCAGACGTTATCACCGTACTCCTACTGTTGAGGAGGATCAGTCTGGATTGTTGGGACGCCCTCACGTTAGGAGGACTCGGGCAGCGGTCAGTTCCGCTCGCCCTAGACAGGCTACCCGCCAGGCACGGGTAGAGGCTTCACTGATTGGTCGTCGCCGACCCAGGGACGACACTGATTCTGATTCCGGAGATATCCGAGAGATCCCGAGGCCGCGTACCGGGAGCAGCATGGGTTTTGACGAGGTTAGGATGATGGAGCGCCTGCAGCGCTTCAACCCGCCCAAGTTTTCTGGCAGATCTGGACCGGACGCAGCCGAGACTTGGCTGACCGATATTGAGCGCCTTCTGCTGAGGCTCCATATACCATCTGAGGTGATGGTCTCTTTGGCCACCTTCTATCTGAGAGATGCGGGGCACAATTGGTGGCAGGGAGTGGCCAGAGGCAGAGCGATGCAGTATGCAGAGCTGAGACGTGTTGATCCAGGGATGCCTTGTGAGGAGTTTTCCCGTTTGTTCCATGAGCGATGGCTGGGTACGCCATCCGGGAGCGCCGTCAGACCGAGTTCGATGCACTTATTCGGGGAGCCGGACGGTGACTGATTATGAGGTTGAGTTTAGCCGGCATATCCGTCATTCCTCACCTGTTTGACTCTTCTGAGCGGGAGAAGACTAGGAGATTTATTCAGGGTTTGCGCCCACAGATCAGAGAGCATATGATTGCGCACAGCATCACCGTCTATCATGAGGCCATTCAGAAGGCCCTACTGCCGGAGACGGAGATGACTGGGGGCAGTGGTTACACCTTCCCAACCCCAGAGTGGCGGGAGACCTTCAGGCCAGCAGGGCCGAAGACAGCAGCCCGGACCGAATAGACCGGGACAGAGCAGACCAGGCAGGTTCGATAGGGGCAAGGGCCCCATTACTGAGTTCCCAGTCTGCCGGGAATGTGGCCGACGCCACGGAGGACAGGTTTGCTTCAGGGCTCGAGGGCAGTGCTTGAGATGTGGAGCGAATGATCACTGGGTCAATGATTGCCCAGTGACTCTGGCACCTGGAGCTAGGGTTCAGCCGGGAGGACCACAGCGGAGTCAGATCAGGGCCGGTCAGGGCCGAGGTTTTACTCAGGGAGGCTTGAGAGCTCCACCACAGAGACCACTTATTACAGCACCGCCGGTACAGCGGACAGTTCAGCCAGCACGGGTCTACCAGTTGGAGCAGGGCGGTACTTCGCAGCAAGGAGCATTAGCAGGTATCATCCTTTTAAATAATGTACCTGTTAATGCACTTTTCGATACTGGCGCTTCAATTTCTGCTATTTCTCTGAAATGTGTGACATCTCGGACTTTGCCTATCGCCCACACGGCAAGTGTAGTCATGGTACGCACTGCTGGTGGGATGCGATTGTATTCGAATGAGATTGCTCAAGAATGCATCTTGAGTATCGGGCGTCATCAGATTGAGTCTGAGTTGCTGATTTTGGATACGTCCAAGTACGATATTATTCTGGGAATGGACTGGTTATCGCGGCATGATGTGACGATTGACTGTGCCAAGCGGCAAATTCTGATATCCGGGGAAGTCATACAGATTGGCTATCCACCGAAACCAGTGGAGCAGAGCATGGAGCTGAGCGTTCTGGAGCACATCCCAGAAGTTGATGAGGAGGAGTATTTCGGACTTAACACTACAGGTACGTGCACCGAGTTAGACAAGATACCTGTAGTTCGTTACTTTCCTCATGTTTTTCCGGAGGAGCTACCGGGTATGCCTCCGGAGCGGGAGATCACATTTGAGATTCGATTCTGATCGGGATCAACTCCAATCTCCATCCCTCCCTACCGGATGCCGATTGTGGAGTTAGCTGAATCAAGAAGCGGCTTGATGAGCTTCGGAGAAGGGATTCATCCGCCGAGTACTTCACCGTGGGAGCCCGGTGTTGTTTGTTAAGTAGAAGGATGGGACTCTCTGACTTTGCATCGACTATCGGCTGAATGCCATCACTATTAAGACTAAGTGTCACCGCACGCCACCCGAGCCCGGTTGCGGAGGCGGGGGCGCCGGGACACCGGGAGCGGAAGCCGGAAAATACAGAATGGCAGGTCCATCGAGACCTGCCGCGCGTAGCGGACCCAAAGAGCGAAACGATTGCGGAAGCAACCTGCAAATTCATACATATACTCGAATAACCATGCAAACAGTTCATGTAATAACAACAAAGTAAGCACCGCCCTCCGAGGACGAGTACTTACGCATATAACATAGATACATACAGAATTCACCGAACCTAGGGTATCTAGCAAGCGCCAAGCGCTCAGAACATGCAACAGAACAGAATATATACAATCATCACAATAATAAAACAGAAAATATGCACATGCAGCTACAGAGCCGACCCTAGGCCTAAACGTCAAAATACCTTGCGCGGGATTCAGACCAAGTAGACAAAATCCCAGCTCGCAAGGTACTGCTGCTCAACACAACCAAGGCGAAGCCTCGCGGAAACCTACCCTGGCTGCTCGCTACTGCACCTACCTGAAATCCAAAAACAGAACCCAAAAAGGGTGAGTCCTAAAAGGACCCCGTAAGGGATTTGGGGTAAGATAAGCATATGTAACCCTGCAAAACAGAAAGATAGCAATATACACAACAGAATACAGAATAACATGCATGTACCAGAAACAAATCGGAATCCCGAAGGATGTGCGATTCCAAATCGCCATAAACCTTATAACAAATCGGGCAACGACCTCCCACTAAGGGGAGTCGAAGCCGAAGCTATTACGGAAGCATGGTGCACCAGTGGGGTAGCGAACCCACAACCTGTCGTAGTGTTACTGCATGACAGTATGCCATAAGGCATACTCCTACAAACGTAGGATTATGCCAGTATGCCATAAGGCATACTCCTACAAATTACGTAACGTACCTTAAAGCACAGATTTCCGAAATACCTGCAAAAGCAGTAAATGCAACAACACATACACCTACAGACTACGAGAATATGCCCTAGGCATATAATACCGAAATACTTGCGATGTAAAGTGAAACTAAACATACACCTATCTTACCAAAAATAGCGAACCAAACCCTTACCTTACAAATCCAGTGTTTGACCGATTACGGACGATTTCCAAACCACGACCCGAAACCCGAAACCTCTCTTTTTCTAACTTCCGGACCTCGAATCTGTCATTTCAAGTTGAATTAGCAACCTTACCAACCACACTACCAAACTACACCCCGACCCCAAAACCGAAAATCCGGCAGAATTTAGTAAAATTCCAGATTTCCGCAGTAAACGTCGAATTCAGAACCAACTTAGACAATGCAAGATTATACATTGACAACCACAATTCAACAAGCGAACTGATCAAATCCAACTATTCATCAACAAAAGAATCCATCAAAAATCGGCCATAATTCCTCCCTCCACCCGGGATTTTTCCGACGATCGACAACACATTCCCGCATCCTATCCACCCAATATCAACATATATTAATCACCCAATCATCCAACGGTTCAATTTCATCACACACATATGAGAAATTCGGCCAAAATGTGAATTTTTACCCGGGTTGTGTTTCCGACGATCCAAAGTTAATTTCCTACTCCCTACCAATCCAATATCAACATATATGAAGCACACAACGATCCAACGGTTCAATTTCTTCAAAACTCAGATCTAAACTCAAAATTCAATTTCCAATCTTGCTAAACACCCAACAGAAACAAACCATACCTCAGGGCAGACGTAGTACTCGAGCTCTGATCAACTTTCCAGATGAACTCTCGGGCAAAGGAGCAATCTAGAGCAAGCTTTGGAAGCTTGAAAAACACAACAATGGTGGCTTTAGAGAGAGGAAGAATTCGGCGGTGAAGAAGGAAGAAGAATACGTTTCCATTTTTGCAAGACTTGCCAAAACTTAAGTCTTGTAATAATAAGTCATGTGCTTTGCACATGACATCCTTTGACATCATAGTGATGTCAATATGACATCATAATCACTAGAAATAACAAGAGACCAAGTCCAATACTTTCCACTAATCACATTTCGCCAAGTGTCCCTCATTTGACTCCAATACTGCCGAATATACCTGCTGCCCCATGCTGAATTATTGTTATTTTGTGACCAATAGCCAATTAATCTCCCAACTTTTTCAAAGTTCCAATTTTGGCCCAAACGCGATTACCGAACTCCAAATTGAGCGAAACTTGGACACAAACCTCAGAATATTATAACATTCATAAAACATGTTCCAAAAGTTCATTTACAATTCCAGAGTGTCCTACCGAGCTCTGAACCCGAACAAAACCCGACGTGCGGCGTGTCCAATGAACCAAAATCCCATCACACCAAAATTCCACAAAAATACCCATAAAATCCATCTTGAATTATAACATGATTTACCCCAAAGCCGTCAGAAGATTTCCATCCAAAGCCCCGGGATTCCCGTCCCGAGCCCCGGGAGTCGCCCGGAACCGAACGTCCCGCCCCAAATATTACTCTCCATAAAAACCGCCGGGACGTTTCCACGACTCCAAAACTGCAAACGGCTTCCCAAACTGAGATCTCGAGAGTGCTACCGAGCCCGCTGTACGTCCCGAGGCGACCCCGACAACCCCCCGGCACCAGAAAAATATTTTCGGCGGAAACGTCCGGGGGACCCACACGACCTCAAATACGGAAGGGTTCGCCAAAATGATACTCGGATAGGGCTCGGGAGCCGTCTGAACACCGAAAAACTTGACCCGCAGGCCAAAACCGGAGCCCCGGGTCACCCGGTCGCAACCCGCTCGGGGTGACCGTAACATTCTCCCCCCCTTAGAACTCTTGGTCCTCCAAGAGTAGCCTGAACCAACCAGACAGGTGTCGCTACCAACCAGAAAATATAAACATTCCTCTAACCCAGAACAATCGGACCACCGTACTGGTGCGGCGGGAGTGGTAGTTTGGACTACCATACAGAGCCTCACGGCGTCCCACCCTCCGGGTGCATCTTATTGCACCCCGAGTCAGTTGCCGGTATTTCTACCAGACAACCCCAGACAGTACCGGACCTAAGTCTAACCAACCCTCAACAGGCTATCCGGAAAGACATCACGTAATACAGAAACAGTTGGGGGGAAAAAGACCAACCTAACAACTTACTCCAGAAACTCATGAGAACTGATAAAACTCGGGGTAACTTGCCCCGCCTACCAAATCTTCTGTCCCTCCGATCGGTGCTACCTCGATCAAATTCTGCCACCAAATTCAGATTCCAGAGCCTACGGCGACAGTTCGTATAAGCAGTGGTGCAGTCGTTCGCGGTTTTAATCCGCGCCTGTAACAATCTGATCTTCGCCGTAGTCTCCTCAAAAAGCTCGGGTCCTAGCTCAACCCCATCAGACGCATCTGTCCAACAGTATGGTGTCATACACCTCCTCCCGTACAACGCCTCAAATGGTATCATGCCAATCGTAGTCTGAAAGCTGTTGTTGTACGAGAACTCTATCAACGCAACTGCTAGTCCCAAACTCCTCCAAAATCCAAAGTACAGATTCGCAACATATCCTCCAATATCAGAATCACCCGCTCCGACTGCCCGTCCGTCTGTGGGTGATAAGCTGTATTCAGATGGAGTCGCGTGCCCAGTGCTTCGTAAAAAGCTCTCCAGAACCGTGCTGTAAAACGCAGATCACGATCAGATACAATGGAGTCTGGTACTTCATGTAAACGTACAATCTCCCTGATGAAAAGCCGGGCAAGCTTCTTCAGAGGGTCTGTGACCCGAATAAGCAGAAAGTGTGCGCACTTTGTCAGCCGATTCACAATAACCCAGATCGCATCATGGCGAGACCGTGTCAGGGGCAGTGCAGTCAGAAAGTCCATAGTAACATTGCCCCACTCCCGAACTGGAATGGCAAAGTCTGCAGTGTCCCTGCCGGTTTCGATATTCAAAGCCGCTCGAGTGTGCCTCCTCTAAAATCTCATTCCAGAACTCCTGATCCTCAGGTACATAAAGGCAATCTCGGAAGTATAGCAATCCCTGCCTATACTGAAACGTCGGTAACAAATAAATCCTTATCTTCCCCAGATAAATTCTTCAACCCCGGATTTCTACCTTGCGCCTCGCGCACCCTGTCAAGCCACTCAGAATGTATAACAAGTGCATACCCCGGAGTACGCTCCCAGAGCTGCCACCTGTGCCAAAGGCATGCCAAATCTCTCTCCTCGATCAGTCCCCCAACATTTCCTCCCTTAACTAACCCGGTATACTTCACCTCGGTGCATCGACAACCGTGTTGCCCTTGTCGAGATGTACTCGATACAACAATCGAGTCCTTAATGTATTCGAGCCATCAATGCTGCCTCAAATTAAGCTCCTTTTGCGTAAACCGATATTTCAGACTCTTATGGTCGGTAAGAATCTGAAATTTACTACCAAACAGATATTGCTTCCAATGTTTCAGCGCATAGATCATTGCAGCCAACTCCGGATCATGTGTCGGATAGTTCAGCTTATGCGGTCGTAGCTGTCTCGACCCATAAGCTACCACAAAACGCTCCTGCAACAACACACACCCCACACTGGATGTGGAAGCATCCGTATATGTCACGTATGGTAAGCTCGGATCTGGAAGAGTCAGAATCGGAGCGTTAGTCAACTGCCGTTTCAACTCCAGAAAATTCTGCTCACACTGTCGGACCGGATAAACTGTTGACCCATCTGGTCAAGCTGCGTAAGCGGAGATGTCGAATAGAAAATCCCAGTACAAACCTCCGATAAAATCCTGCTAACCCCAGGGAGCTCTTGATCTCCCGTACCGTGGTAGGTTGTTTCCAATCCCGAACTACCCTCACCTTCTCTGGATCCACAGACATACCATGTTCAGATAAAATGTGTTCCAGAAAAGTGACTTCCCGAATCCAGAACTCACACTTTGAGAATTTAGCATAAAGCTGATGTTCCCAAAGTGTCTGCAGAACTACCCTCAGATGCTCCCGATGCGAGTCCTCATCCCTAGAATATATCAGAATATCATCAATAAAAACCACCAGAAATGAGTCCAAGTATGGTCGGAATACCCGATGCATCAGATCCCTTAATGCCGCTGGAGCATTGGTCAGCCCGAATGGCATGACCGTAAACTCAAAGTGTCCAAATCGGGTGCGGAAAGCAGTCTTAGGTATGTCCTCTTCCTTCACCCTAAGCTGAAAATACCCAGATCGGAGATTAATCTTTGAGAAAACCCTCGAACCACGAAATTGATCAAAAAGATCATCAATCCTCGTAACGGATACTTATTCTTCACGGTAAGAGTATTCCACCGCACTGGAGTCAAAACAAAGTCGAGTGTCCCATCTTTCTTCTTAACAAAGCGAACCGGAGCACCCCACGGTGAAGTGCTCGGTCGGATGAAGCCCTTCTGCTGTAATTCCACCAGTTGCTTTTTCTACTCCCGCATCTCGAAATAGGCATCCGATAAGGAGGAATAGATATCGGAGCGATGCCCATTGCGGTGGATCCCAAACACAATTTCCCGCTCTTGTGGTAATCCGGGCAACTCCTCCGGAAATACTGCGGAAAATCTCGAACCACTGATATACTATCTAACTTCACCCTAGTACCAGCCTCCTTCAGATCATAGCATTCCCCTACACCAACTATCGACAGCTGATCCAGAATCTGTAACTCTTTCTTGTCTTTGTGCGATAGTCAAACCGATCGGAGTCGTGAGAGGTAGTACCTCTCCGAAACCATAATGGTACGGGTTGCACAATCAACGTGCACAGAGTTCTTGGATAGCCAGTCCATCCCAAGAATAACATCATAGTCCGGTGTGTCTAAAACCAACAAATCCAATACTATCGGATGTCGTACAACCCCGAACCATCTAATCGAAAACAAATGACTACCGGCAGTTTTTACTAAATACTTTTGAGGCAAGTTACTAACAGACAGGTGCAGAGATGTAACACATTTCTGTGTTACCATGGAAACAGATGCTCCTGTATCCAATACTGCATGTACCAGTATCTCATTCGAAATAAAGTACCATGCAAAACTCCTGCCGACTCGAGCCTCCCTGTGGCTGGTACACGACCGTTGACTAGGTCCTCCCACGATAACCGGGCCTCCCTTCGAGAAAAAGGAAAACCCGTCCTGCTTTGGTTGCTTTGTGGACGGAGGGATGGCTGAAGCTGCTGCCGCTGCTGAGGTCTCGGGCCACCCATCTGAAACCCACGCCCTCGCGGCGCGTTGGGCTGCTCGAGACTATGGGCCGAAGGCTGTCAAAACCACGCCCTACGGTCAGAGGGCAATCCCGTATCCAGTGAGTGTCAGAACCGCAACGTAAACATCGGCCCTCCTGCCGGTAACTAAGTCAACCGGGGTGATACCTACTGCAAATCGGACAAGATCGTGCCGGTGGTGCTCCCTCTCTACCTCTACTAAACTGCCCAGACCTGTTCGGCCATCCAGAAATCTGCCGGGGTCCCTGCTGTATGGAACCCCTCCGTACTCCCCTGACCTCATTGCAAGGTGAGACAACTCTCAACCTCCTCTTGTTCGAGGAGTTGAGCCCTAATAACCGCTTCCCGAAACAGAGTAATGTCTAAAGGTCTCAAAACCCACTGTACTCGGGGCGCAGTCGACGAAATAAACCTCTTGGTCTTCTCCTCTTCCATACCTTGATACTACGGTACATAGTAAACCAGCCGATCAAACTCTCACTCAAACTTTCCGACAATCTTGTCTCCCTAATGAAGCTCATCGAACTGTGCCTGACGCAGATCCCTGGCTACATCCCCGCTGCACTGCTGGGGAAAAATGTAGCCTCCCCCTGGAGTTTGTCAACTCCTGCAAACCAAATCTCTACTACCCCAGACCCTTCTCGGTCATTGAACCTCGGGGGGGGGTTCAAACTCTAAAACCTCTTCAAGAGTCTGACCTCGCGGTGGTGCCCCCAGATCTCCTCGTCGTCAATAGGACCGACGAGAAGTCTAGATGTCGTAGTGACCACCCTCATCGTGGTCACTCACTTACCGATCCCAAAACTATGGCGAGCGGTGGCTTAAGTCTCGCTATCACCACCTAATCAAAATGCCCTTACCGTGGCATAAACAGATTTTCCCACGCCTACCGCCCCCGAACTAGCTAGGCTGGCGGTAATACCAAATCGAGAGAGGGTCCCTACGGCAGCTAAGCCTCGGGGCGGTGAGTGTGGTTGTTCAGACCCTGGTTACACTGAACCCATATCCTATTCCACGGAGGTGTGGGATCCTAGTCCCGCCCCTCCGGTACCAAATCACGCTATCCACGCGTGTTAACCATATCTCAAAAATTTCAGACCAAACAGAATCCAGACAAAAATCGGTCACTACTAATCTCTACAGAAGCTAGCAGCAGTTTTCTAAGGCTCTGTAGTGCAATGCAGTACTTGACACAGAAGTTACTTCTCAGAATGATAAAATCATGCATTTCACAGAATCACGGAAGCAATTCATGCTTATTCCACCAAATCTTTTCCCTACACACAATTTTACGTACCTGAAACTTTTCCACAATCCCACTATCGTAATACTCTTACCATAATCACGAAATCCCGAGTGCCGAAATCTTCAACTATCAGGATAACTTGAAGGATCAACATTGTTCCACAATATTATTTTGACGTGGTTCAAGTAATGATGTGGCCAATCTCCGTTCCAAACCATTCTATAATAAAATGTACAACAGTAGTTGCCACTACAAGTCACCACTGACGACCAATATGGTCACTTACCTGCTCTGATACCAACTTGTCACCGCACGCCACCGGAGCCCGGTTGCGGAGGCGGGGGCGCCGGGACACCGGGAGCGGAAGCCGGAAAATACAGAATGGCAGGTCCATCGAGACCTGCCGCGCGTAGCGGACCCAAAGAGCGAAACGCTTGCGGAAGCAACCTGCAAATACATACATATACTCGAATAACCATGCAAACAGTTCATGTAATAACAACAAAGTAAGCACCGCCCTCCGAGAACGAGTACTTACGCATATAACATAGATACATACAGAATTCACCGAACCTAGGGTATCTAGCAAGCGCCAAGCGCTCAGAACATGCAACAGAACAGAATATATACAATCATCACAATAATAAAACAGAAAATATGCACATGCAGCTACAGAGCCAACCCTAGGCCTAAACATCAAAAATACCTCGCGCGGGATTCAGACCAAGTAAACAAAATCCCAGCTCGCAAGGTACTGCTGCTGCTCAACACAACCAAGGCAGAAGCCTCGCGGAAACCTACCCCGCTGGCTGCTTACCAGACCTACCTGAAATCCAAAAACAGAACCCAAAAGGGTGAGTCCTAAAAGGACCCCGTAAGGGATTTGGGGTAAGATAAGCATATGTAACCCCGCAAAACAGAAAGATAGCAATATACGCAATGAATACGAATAACATGCATGTACCGAGAAACAAATCGGAATCCCGAAGGATGTGCGATTCCAAATCGCCATAAACCTTATAACAAATCGGAACGACGGCCTCCCACTAAGGGGAGTCAGAAGCCGAAGCTATTACAGAAGCATGGTGCACCAGCTGGGGTAGCGAACCCACAACTGTCGTAGTGTTAACAGACAGAGTATGCCATAAGGCATACTCCTACAAACGTAGGATTAACAGACAGAGTATGCCATAAGGCATACTCCTACAAATTACAGAACGTACCTTAAAGCACAGATTTCCGAAATACCTGCAAAACAGAAATGCAACAACACATACACCTACAGACTACAGAATATGCCCTAGGCATATAATACCGAAATACTTGCAGAACAGAAAGTGAAACTAAACATACACCTATCTTACCAAAAATAGCAGAACCAAACCCTTACCTTACAAATCCAGAGTGTTTGACCGATTCTGGACGATTTCCAAACCACGACCCGAAACCCGAAACCTCTCTTTTTCTAACTTCCGGACCTCAGAATCTGTCATTTCAAGTTGAATTAGCAACCTTACCAACCACACTACCAAACTACACCCCCGACCCCAAAACCGAAAATCCGTGAATTTAGTAAAATTCCAGATTTCCGCAGAAACGTCAGAATTCAGAACCGACTTAGACAATGCAAGATTATACATTGACAACCACAATTCAACAAGCAGAACTGATCAAATCCAACTATTCATCAACAAAAGAATCCATCAAAAATTCGGCCATAATTCCTCCCTCCATCCGGGATTTTTCCGACGATCGACAACACATTCCCGCATCCTATCCACCCAATATCAACATATATTAATCACCCAATCATCCAACGGTTCAATTTCATCACACACATATGAGAAATTCGGCCAAAATGTGAATTTTTACCCGGGTTGTGTTTCCGACGATCCAAAGTTAATTTCCTACTCCTACCAATCCAATATCAACATATATGAAGCACACAACGATCCAACGGTTCAATTTCTTCAAAACTCAGATCTAAACTCAAAATTCAATTTCCAATCTTGCTAAACACCCAACGAAACAAACCATACCTCAGGCGGACGTAGTACTCGAGCTCTGATCAACTTTCCAGATGAACTCTCGGGCAAAGGAGCAATCTAGATCACGCTTTGGAAGCTTGAAAAACACAACAATGGGTGCTTTAGAGAGAGGAAGAATTCGGCAGTGAAGAAGGAAGAAGAATACGTTTGCATTTTTGCAAGACTTGCCAAAACTTAAGTCTTGTAATAATAAGTCATGTGCTTTGCACATGACATCCTTTTTGACATCATAGTGATGTCAACATGACATCATAATCACTAGAAATAACAAGAGACCAAGTCCAATACTTTCCACTAATCACATTTCGCCAAGTGTCCCTCATTTGACTCCAATACTGCCGAATATACCTGCTGCCCCATGCTGAATTATTGTTATTTTGTGACCAATAGCCAATTAATCTCCCAACTTTTCCAAAAGTTCCAATTTTGGCCCAAACGCGATTACCGAACTCCAAATTGAGCGAAACTTGGACACAACCCTCAGAATATTATAACATTCATAAAACATGTTCCAAAAATCCATTTACAATTCCAGAGTGTCCTACCGAGCTCGCTGAACCCGAACCAGAACCCGACGTGCGAGCGTGTCCAACAGAACCAAAATCCCATCACACCAAAAATTCTATAAAAATACCCATAAAATCCATCTTCAATTATAACACAACTAACCCAAAAGCCGTCAGAAAATTTCCATCCCGAGCCCCGGGATTCCCGTCCCGAGCCCCGGGAGTCGCCCGGAACCGAACGTCCCGCCCCAAATATTACTCTCCATAAAAACCTCCGGGACGTTTCCACGACTCCAAAACTGCAAACGGCTTCCCAAACTGAGATCTCGAGAGTGCTACCGAGCCCGCTGTACGTCCCGAGGCGACCCCGACAACCCCCCCGGCGCCAGAAAAATATTTTCGGCGGAAACGTCCGGGGGACCCACACGACCTCAAATACGGAAGGGTTCGCCAAAATGATACTCGGATAGGGCTCGGGAGCCGTCTGAACACCGAAAACGTGACCCGCAGCCAAAACCGAGCCGGGTCACCCGGCCGCAACCCGCTCGGGGTGGCCGTAACAATAAGTATCGATACCTGGGATCGATGATTTGTTTGACCAGCTCGGGGAGCTAAGGTTTTCTCGAAGATCGAATCATGCGGATGCAGGTATTTCCAACTACGAATCAGAGAAGAAGATATTCCCAAAACAGCTTTTCGTACTAGGTATGGGCATTACAATTGTACCGTAATGCCAATTGGATTGACGAATGCACCAGCTACATTTATGGACATGATGCATCGAGTATTCCGCCCGTACCTATATTCCTTTGTGATAGTCTTCATCGATGACATTCTTGTCTATTCTCCCGATGAGGAATCACATCAAGGACATCTGAGAACTGTTTTGGAGACACTTGCGAACAATCAGCTGTACGCTAAGTTCTCTAAGTGCGATTTCTGGTTGCGGGAGGTATCTTTTCTGGGTCACATCGTCGGGGAGCATGGTATATCTGTGGATCCAGAGAAGACCAAGGTAGTTGAGGAGTGGAGGCAGCCACGGATCTGTTAAGTGTTACGGTCACCCGGCGGGTTGCGGCCGGGTGACCCGGGCTCGGTTTTAGCTGCGGGTCACGTTTTCGGCGTTCAGGCGGCTCCGGGCCCTATCCGAGTATCATTTTGGCGAACCCCTCCGTATTTGAGGTCGTGTGGGTCCCCCGGACGTTTCCGCCGAAAATATTTTTCGGGCGCCGGGGGGTTGTCGGGGTCGTCTCGGAACGTACAGCGGGCTCGGTAGCGCTCTCGAGATCTCAGTTTGGGAAGCCGTTCGCAGTTTTGGAGTCGTGGAGACGTCCCGGACGTGGTTGTAGAGTTTAATATTTGGGGCGGGACGTTCGGTTCCGGGCGACTTCCGGGGCTCGGGACGGGAATCCCGGGGCTCGGGATGGAAATTTTCTGACGGCTTTGGGGTAAGTTGTGTTTTAATTTAAGATGGAATTTATGGAATTTTTATAGAATTTTTGGAGTGACGGAATTCGGTTCAGGTTGACACGCTCGCACGTCGGGTTTTGGTTCGGGTTCAGCGAGCTCGGTAGGACACTCCGGAAAGGTAAATGAATTTCTGAAAAATGTTCTGTGAATGTTATAATATTCCGAAGATTGTGTCCGAGTTTCATTAATTTTGGAATTCGGTAATTATTTTTGGGCAAAAAGAATTGGAACTTTCGGAAAAATTGGGAGTTAATTTGCAATAGGGTGCAAATTAAATAAAATCAGCATGGGCTGCTGCAGTTGATAATTTCGGCAGATTTTTGGGAGAAGGGAAGGGACACATGGCTATTTTTAATTTAAGGAAGAGAAGGGTATGGGTTATAAAGTGGAAAATTATATAAGTGGCTAATATTTTCATAATATTAGACTTACCTCATTCTTTTCTTCTTCTTCTTCCTTCTGTTCTTGCTGCTGCCGAAACTCCATTAGAGAAGCTCCTCCAAGCTTGACTTCCTTCATCTTTGTGGAAATCAAAGAGGAATTGCTTGCCACTTGTGGTAAGTATCATCCTAACTCCTCTTTTCACATTAGTTTTGAAGTTTAATGGTTAAAAGAGGAGATTTTGAGAATTTTGGGTTTGTTCTTCACTACATGATTGAGTGATCCTCTCCCTCCCATCTTTTAGTATGTTGTTCTTGGGTAGTAGGAGAGTGTTAATCAAGTGTTAGATTTTGGAAAACACAATTTGGAAGCAAACCCTATGTTGGCGATTATTGGAGGATTTTCCAAAATGATGAGATGGTTTTGCCTTGGTTAATGCTTCAAGTATGTTATTCCTAGCATGATTATAAGCTTTTGTGTGGATTTAATTTGATGGAAAACAAGTTGAGGTGAAAACCCTAAATGGCCGAATTGTGCAAGTGTATGTTCTTGGTGGATTTTGTTGTTTGGGTGCAATTGGATAGCATTCATGGTTTAGGAATGTAATTGGTGATTAAAGAGTGCAAATGGAACTTTGTTTGGATTGAAATGGAAGTTGGGTGAGAAACCCCTCTTTGGCAGAATTGAAAAGTGAAGGGGTTTTGTTGATTTTGGTGTAATTGGTTAGTAAGCATGCTTAGGAAGTGGAATTGGTGATTAATATGATTATTTGGAAGCTTGAATGGATTGAATTGGAAGTTGGATAAAAAGTTGGTTGAAAACCGAATCTTTGAATGATTCTTTTTCAATGTTAGAGGTTCATTTTGGTTGAATTGGATGTTAATATGGTGTTGGGGTTGAATTTAGGAGTGGATGGAAGTTTGAAATGTTGAATTCAGTTAAGGAATGAAAAAGTTGCAATTAATCGGGATTATCGGAAAATGGCGGGTAATGAAGGGTTTAAGGCTGGATTTGATCAGTTACGCTTATTGTATGATGTTTGTCAATGTGAAATCTTGCATTGTCTAGGTTGGTTCTGAATTCGGCGTTTACGTGAAAATGCGGGATTTTACGGAAGTGCAGCCGGATTTTCGGTTTTGGGGTCGGGGTTGTAATTTGGTAGTGTGGTTGATGAGGATGCTAATGCAACTTGGTTTGGCGGATTCGAGTCTCGGTGGTTAGGAAAAGAGGAATTCTAAATTTCGGGGCCCGGTGTAGGTGTTATCGAGAATCGGTCCAATACTCTGGATTTTGAGGTAAGGGTTTGGTTCTGTGTTTTGGTAAGCTAAGTATATGTTTTAGTTTCCGTTTACATTACGCTAGTATTTGAATATTGTGCCGTTGGGCATATTACGTAGTTTGTAGGAGTATGCCTTATGGCATACTGCATGCATTAATATTACGGCAGTTGTGGGTTCGCTACCCGGTGGTGCACCATGCTTCCGTATTAGCTTCGGCTTCCGACTCCCATAGTGGAGGCTGTCGTTCCGATTTACTATATGAGTTATGGCGATTTAGAATCGCACGTCCTTCGGGACTCCGATCTGTTTTTCTGTTCATGCATGTTATTCCGTATTACATTGCATATATTGCTATCTTTCTGTTTTGCGGGGTTTCATATACTTACCTTACCCCTTATCCCTTACGGGGTCCTTTTAGGACTCACCCTTCTTTGGGTTACTGTTTTTGGGTTTTAGTCGACACGATAAGCGGCTGCGGAGTAGGGTTTTGTGAGGTTCTACCTCGGTTGTATTTTGCGGCGGCTTCACCTTGCGGCCGGGATTGTCTTTTGGATCTGAATCCCGCGAGGTATTTGGCGCTTAGTCTTAGGCTTGGCTCTGTAGCTGCATGTACATACTTTCGATTTGCTATGATGTTTGTATGACTGTATATATATTTTTATATACTGTTCTATATCTGTCCTCGGCGCTTGGCGCTTGCTAGACTTTTTAGGTTACGTGAATTACGTATGTATATGTGTTTTGGTGCGTAAGCACTCGTCCACGGAGGGCGGGGCTTACTCTGTTGTTAGTTCATGAATTGTATGGTTGTATTTTATTTTGTTTATATGCATGAAATGTCCGTTGGTTTGCTTCCACAATCCTTCCGTTTTCGGGTCCGCTACGCGCGGCGGGTCTCGATGGACCTGCCACCCCTTTCCATTCCGGCTTCCGCTTCCGGCGTCACGGCGCCCCGCCTCCGCAACCGGGCTCGGGCGGCGTGCGGTGACAAGTTGGTATCGAGCGGGTAAGTGACCATATTGGTCGTCGGTGGTGACTTGTAGTGACAAGCTATTGTTCTACATTTTATTTTAGAATGGTTTGAGTACGGAGATTGGCCACCTCCTTACTCAAACCACTTCAAAATAAAATTGTGGAGCAAAGTTTGGTCCTTCAAGTTATCACTGGTGGTTGCGAGTACGGGATTCAGAATTTTGAGACTTTGGTAAAAGTGTTACAAGTTAAGGATTGTGGAGAAGTTTGGTACGTAAAATTGTGTGTTAGGAAAGATTTGGTGAAATAAGCATGAATTGCTTACGTGATTACGTGAAATGCATGATTCTACCGTTTTGCAAAATAACCACGAGTTAAGTCTTGCATTGCACTCTGAGCCTTAGGAAGCTGCTGCTAGTTTACGTAGGGATTAGAGTTAAGCTGATTGTTTTGGACTCTGTTTGGTCGAAATGTTTGGAATGGTTAACACGCGCCGACAGCGTGATTTACGACCGGAGGAGGGGACCGTAATCCCACGCCTCCGAGGGTAGAGAGCGAGGCAGGGCATTCGAGCCGAGGCGGGTACCTACCCCGCCCCGGTTGTGCGGCGAGGTCGGGTCTACCACTGCTTTGGTTCATGTCTTTGGGCAGTCCAGCGATTCTTGAGACACTTGGTACCGGAGCGAGTTCAGTGCGATCCACAGTGCGAGAGGATTGGTCGCGGCACCATCTGTGCATTCGATGGGAGGGTGAGCAGCCACACCGGACTACCACCCACACTCATGTACGGGCCCGATCGAGAGTGACTCGGAGGAGGACGCGGAGCGCGGGAACCCGCGATCTCGGAGGATACGACGAGGCGTAGCCCGTAGCTCGCTCCGATCGTTCGACCGGGAGACACATCAGCCCCCTCGGCGGCGGCGGAGGTTATTGAGCTGGATTACGATACCACCCGTCGGACCCACCGGCGGCCCGGGAGGTTTGGGGCATCACTCGATTACGATGATGTCCGTTTATTAGAGAGGTTCAGCGGCTGAACCCTAGGAAGTTTGATGGCAAGGGAGGTCCCGAGGCGGCGGAGACTGGTTCATGGAGATTGATAAGCTCTGGGAGGTTACACTTACCTTCCACGGTGATGGTATCCCTTGCCACGTTCAATCTGCGGGAGGAGCAGATCATTGGTGGAGGAGCCTTGAGGCGATCGAGGCGAATGCGGGGCTGGCACCCGGTCGGGAGGTGGAGGTCACTTGGGAGCGATTTTATTTCTTTGTTCCATCGGAGGTTCATCGGGGCTGCGGCTAGGGATCTGCGGCAGGCACGGTTGTGAGCTTGGCGGGAGATAGGACTGTCGCGAGTATGAGAGGAGTTTGTGAGGCTTATCCACTACGTACCGCAGTACCACGGTATGGAGGAGGAGAAGGCGAAGAGGTTCATTCGTCATTGCGCCCGAGTACGAGATGGGCTCGAGGCCATTGGATATTACTACCTACGGGAGGCGGTTCACAAGGCTCGGCTCCTCGGCGGGAGGATGTTGAGAGTCGCCTCACCTCGCGAGAGAGGTCGAGGGGACTTCGAGGGTTCCACGCGGCGGGGATCCGGCGGGGTTACGGGCGGCGAGCAGACCGGGCAGTCTAGTGGAGGTAGGGAGGAGTACCACCCTCACGACCTTGTCCGACTTGTGGTGGGTATCACCGGGTAGACCTTATTACCGGCGGGAGGGCCGGTGTTTGCGATGCGGGTCGGATACTCACTGGGTGCAGGACTGCCCTCGAGACGGTGGGGCGAGGTTACAGTAGTTTTCAGCGTCGGCGATCTCGAGCACCGCCCAGCGCGCCGCGAGGCGTGGGTTTCAGCGAGGTGGCCGAGACCTCGGCGGCGACCCGGCTTCAGCCACCCCCTCCACCGCGGCGGCCTAGAGCTGGGCGCGTTTTCGAGATAGAGCGAGGAGGTCCTAGTCGGCGAGAGGCCCTAGTCATCGGGGAGGACCCGGTCGGCGGGCGGGCCCGGCCAGCGAGGAGGCTCGACTCGGCGAGGAGTCTTGCAAGGTCTTGTATTTACGAGCGATACATCTGTTCATGCGTTATTTGATACTGAGAGCGTCTATCTCTATTGTAGCACGAAATGTGTTACATCTCTGCACTACTGTTAGTACTTTGTCGAGATGTATTTAGTAAAAGCTGCTGGGAGTCGGTTTACATTTTCCAATGGGATGGTTCGGGGTTGTACTATATCGTGGCGGGCATCGAGATAGTATCGGACTTGTTGGTTACGGACACGCCGAACTATGATGTTATTCTTGGGATGGATTGGCTATCCAAGTGCATGCACATTGATTGTGCAGCCCGTACCATTATGGTATGCGGAGAGGTACTACCTCTCACGACTCCGACCGATTTGACTATCGCACGCCATAGCACGAGTTGCGGTCTGGACCAGGTGTCGGTAGTTGGGGTAGGGAATGCTTCGATCTGAATGAGGCGGATACTAGGTTAAGGCTAGCTAGTATACCGGTAGTTCGAGATTTCCGCAGTATTTCCGGAGGAGTTGCCGGATTACCACCGGAGCGGGAAATTGTATTTGAGATTTACTGCGGTCGGGCCTTTGCTCGATATCTATTCCCCCTTATCGGATGCCCATTTACGAGATGCGGGAGTTAAAGAAGCGATTGGAGGAATTACAGCGAAGGGCTTCATCCGACCGAGCACTTCGCCGTGGGGTGCTCGGTTACATTTGTAAAGAAGAAAGATGGGACACTCCGACTCTGTATAGACTACGAGACGGTTGAATGCCCTTCTTGTGAAGAATAAGTATCCCTTGCCGAGGATTGATGATCTTTTTGATCAACTTGAGATTCGAGAGTTTTCTCGAAGATTGATCTACGATCGGGATACTTTCAGCTTAGGGTGAAGGAGGAGGATATACCTAAGACTGCTTTCCGCACCCGATACGGACACTTTGAGTTTACGGTCATGCCATTTGGGCTGACCAATGCTCGGCAGCATTCATGGATCGATGCATCGGGTGTTCCGACCATACTTGGACTCTTTTGTGGTGGTCTTCATTGATGATATTGATATACTCTCGGGATGCGGACTCGCATCGGGAGCATCGAGGATAGTTACTGAGACACTTTGGGAACATCAGCTTTACGCTAAGTTCTCAAAGTGTGAGTTCTGAATCCGGGAGGTCACCTTTGCAGGACATGTTATTTCGAGCATGGTCATGCTGTGGACCCGAGAGAAGGTGAGAGCGATTCGGGGCTGGAAACAACCTACCACGGTACGAGAGATCAGGAGCTTCCTGGGATTAGCAGGATATTATTGGAGGTTCGTACCGGGGTTTTCTATTCTGGCATCTCCGCTCACGCAGTTGACCAAGAAGGGTCAACCGTTTATGCAAGTCGATAGGTGTGAGCAGAATTTTCAGGAGTTGAAGCGGCAGTTGACTCATGCTCCGATTCGACTCTTCCGGATCCGAGCTTGCCGTATGTGATCTATACGGATGCTTCCACATCCGGTTTGGGGTGTGTCTTTGATGCGGAGATCGGAATGTGATAGCTTATGGGTCGAGGCAGCTGCGACCGCATGAGCTGAACTATCCGACACATGATCTGGAGTTGGCTGCGGTGATCTATGCGCTGAAACAATGGAGACATTATACGCTTGGTAACAAATTTCAGATTCTTACCGACCATAAGAGTCTGAAATATCATTTCTGTGAAGGAGCTTAACATGAGGCGGCGCCGATGGCTCGAATACATTAAGGATTATGATTGCGATGTCAGTACATCTCTGGTAAGGGCAACACGGTTGCCGATGCCTTTGGCGAGGAAGTATACCGGGTTGGTCAAGGGAGGAGGTGTTGGTGACCGATCCGAGGAGAGTGATCGCGTGCCTTTGGCACGGTGGCGGCTACGGGAGCGTGCTCGGTATACACACTTACTATACATTACGAGTGGCTTGATAGAGTGCGCGAGGCGCAAGGTAGAGATCCGGGGCTGAAGAGGTTATGCGGGGAGGATAAGGGGTCTTTGTTACCGGCATTTCGGTATAGGCGAGGATTGCTATACTTGAGACCGCCTTTATGTACCGGAGGATCGGGAGCTCGGAGTGAGATTTTAGAGGAGGCGCACTCGAGCAGATTGAGTGTTCATCCGGGAGTGAGAAGATGTATCATGATCTGCGTACTCACTTGGTGGCACAGGATGAGGAGGCACATTGCCACACATGTGTCTAGGTGTGCCGTTTGTCGGCAGTGAAGATTGAGCACCGAAACCGGCGGGGACACTGCAGACTTTGCCCATTCCAGTTCGGAAGTGGGGCAATGTTACTATGGATTTTTTGCCTTTGCCCACGACACGGTCCCGCCATGATGCTATCTGGGTTGTGTGGATCGGTGACAAAGTGCGCACACTTCCTGCCTATTCGGATCACGGACCCTTTGGAGAAGCTTGCCCGGCTCTACATCGGTGAGATTATGCGATTACATGGAGTACCGAGACTCCATTGTATCGGCCGTGATCCGCGTTTCACGGCACGCAGTTACGGAAGGCTTTTCATGAAGCGCTGGGCACGCGACTCCATCGAGTCTGACTTATCACCCACTGGTGCGCGGGCGGTCGGGCGGGTGATTCGGATATTGGAGGATATGCTACGGAGCTGTACTATAGACTTTGGAGGAGATTGGGACCAGCAATTGCCTTTGATTGAGTTCTCGTACAACAACGGCTTCAGGACTACGATTGGTATGGCACCATATGAGGCGTTATGCGGGAGGAGATGTATGACACCGCATTCTTTGGACCGATGCGTCGATAGGGTTGAGTTGGGACCCGAGCTTATTGAGGAGACTACGGCGAAGATCAGTTGATTCGGGCGCGGATCAAAGCCGCGAGCGACCGCACCACCACTTATGCGAACCGTCGCCGTAGGGCTCTGGAGTTTGAGGTTGGGGATAGGGTTTGGCTCAAGGTAGCACCTATCCGCGGGACAGTCAGATTCGGGAAGAAGGGCAAGTTGGCCCCACGGTATATCGGCCCATATGAGATTACGGAGGCGGATCGGTAGGGTGGCATACCGGTTGGCGTTACCTCTAGTCATGCTGCTGTGCACAATGTCTTCCATGTTAGCATGTTGAAGAAGTGCATTACGGATCCGACTCGAGCGATTCCGGTGGAGGAGTGCAGTGGAACCCGATCTTTCTTATCGGGAGGTACCGGTAGCCTTTACGGATAGGGATGTCGGGAGACTCGTAGCAAGTTGATTCCCATGGTCAAGGTTCGGTGGTCACATCATGCGGCCGGGAGGCGACTTGGGAGGCAGAGAAGGACATTCGGGATCGATACCCGAGCGTATCGGCGGTTGATACTGACTCTTGGAGGACAAGAGTCCTAAGGGGGAGGATGTTACGGTCACCCGGCGGGTTGCGGCCAAGGTGACCGGGGCTCGGTTTTAGCTGCGGAGTCACGTTTTCGGCGTTCAGGCGGCTCCCGGGCCCTATCCGAGTATCATTTTGGCGAACCCCTCCGTATTTGAGGTCGTGTGGGTCCCCGGACGTTTCCGCCGAAAATATTTTTTGGCGCCGGGGTTGTCGGGGTCGTCTCGGGGCGTACAGCGGGCTCGGTAGCGCTCTCGAGATCTCAGTTTGGGAAGCCGTTCGCAGTTTTGGAGTCGTGGAGGCGTCCGGAGGTGGTTGTAGAGTTTAATATTTGGGGCGGGACGTTCGGTTCCGGGCGACGGGACGGGAATCCCGGGGCTCGGGATGGAAATTTTCTGACGGCTTTGGGGTAAGTTGTGTTTTAATTTAAGATGGAATTTATGGAATTTTTATAGAATTTTTGGAGTGACGGAATTCCGGTTCAGGTTGACACGCTCGCACGTCGGGTTTTGGTTCGGGTTCAGCGAGCTCGGTAGGACACTCCGGAAAGGTAAATGAATTTCTGAAAAATGTTCTGTGAATGTTATAATATTCCGAAGATTGTGTCCGAGTTTCATTAATTTTGGAATTCGGTAATTATTTTTGGGCAAAAAGAATTGGAACTTTCGGAAAAATTGGGAGTTAATTTGCAATAGGGTGCAAATTAAATAAAATCAGCATGGGCTGCTGCAGTTGATAATTTCGGCAGATTTTTGGGAGAGGGAAGGGACACATGGCTATTTTTAATTTAAGGAAGAGAAGGGTATGGGTTATAAAGTGGAAAATTATATAAGTGGCTAATATTTTCATAATATTAGACTTACCTCATTCTTTTCTTCTTCTTCTTCCTTCTGTTCTTGCTGCTGCCGAAACTCCATTGGAGAAGCTCCTCCAAGCTTGACTTCCTTCATCTTTGTGGAAATCAAAGAGGAATTGCTTGCCACTTGTGGTAAGTATTATCCTAACTCCTCTTTTCACTTTAGTTTTGAAGTTTAATGGTTAAAAGAGGAGATTTTGAGAATTTTGGGTTTGTTCTTCACTACATGATTGAGTGATCCTCTCCCTCCCATCTTTTAGTATGTTGTTCTTGGGTAGTAGGAGAGTGTTAATCAAGTGTTAGATTTTGGAAAACACAATTTGGAAGCAAACCCTATGTTGGCCGATTTTTGGAGGATTTTCCAAAATGATGTGTGGTTGTTGGTTTGTTTCATGCTTCAAGTATGTTAGTCCTAGCATGATTCTAAGCTTGTGTGTGGATTTAATTTGATGGAAAACAAGTTGAGGTGAAAACCCTAAATGGCCGAATTGTGCAAGTGTATGTTCTTGGTGGATTTTGTTGTTTGGGTGCAATTGGATAGCATTCATGGTTTAGGAATGTAATTGGTGATTAAAGAGTGCAAATGGAACTTTGTTTGGATTGAAATGGAAGTTGGGTGAGAAACCCCTCTTTGGCGAATTGAAAAGTGAAGGGGTTTTGTTGATTTTGGTGTAATTGGTTAGTAAGCATGCTTAGGAAGTGGAATTGGTGATTAATATGATTATTTGGAAGCTTGAATGGATTGAATTGGAAGTTGGATAAAAGTTGGTTGAAAACCGAATCTTTGAATGATTCTTTTTCAATGTTAGAGGTTCATTTTGGTTGAATTGGATGTTAATATGGTGTTGGGGTTGAATTTAGGAGTGGATGGAAGTTTGAAATGTTGAATTCAGTTAAGGAATGAAAAAGTTGCAATTAATCGGGATTATCGGAAAATGGCGGGTAATGAAGGGTTTAAGGCTGGATTTGATCAGTTACGCTTATTGTATGATGTTTGTCAATGTGAAATCTTGCATTGTCTAGGTTGGTTCTGAATTCGGCGTTTACGTGAAAATGCGGGATTTTACGGAAGTGCAGCCGGATTTTCGGTTTTGGGGTCGGGGTTGTAATTTGGTAGTGTGGTTGAGGAGGATGCTAATTCAACTTGGTTTGGCAGATTNTGAGTTTCGGTGGTTATAANAAGAGGAGTTCTAAGTATCGGGNCACGGTGTAGGTGTTATCCAGAATCGGTCCAATACTCTGGATTTTGAGGTAAGGGTTTGTTTCTGTGTTTTGGTAAGCTAAGTATATGTTTTAGTTTCCGTTTACATTACGCTAGTATTTGAATATTGTGCCGTTGGGCATATTACGTAGTTTGTAGGAGTATGCCTTATGGCATACTGCATGCATTAATATTACGGCAGTTGTGGGTTCGCTACCCGGTGGTGCACCATGCTTCCGTATTAGCTTGGCTTCCGACTCCCATAGTGGAGGCTGTCGTTCGATTTACTATATGAGTTATGGCGATTTAGAATCGCACGTCCTTGGGACTCCGATCTGTTTTTCTGTTCATGCATGTTATTCCGTATTCTGTTGCATATTTTGCTATCTTTCTGTTTTGCAGGGTTTCATATACTTACCTTACCCCTTATCCCTTACTGGGTCCTTTCGAGGACTCACCCTTCTTTGGGTTACATTTTTGGGTTTCAGTCGACACGATAAGCGGCTGCGGAGTAGGGTTTTGTGAGGTTCTACCTCGGTTGTATTTTGCGGCAGCTTCACCTTGCGGCCGGGATTGTCTTTTGGATCTGAATCCCGCGAGGTATTTGACGCTTAGTCTTAGGCTTGGCTCTGTAGCTGCATGTACATACTTTCTGATTTGCTATGATGTTTGTATGTCTGTATATATATTGGTATATTCTGTTCTATATCTGTCCTCAGCGCTTGGCGCTTGCTAGACTTTTTAGGTTCTGCGAATTCTGTATGTATATGTGTTTTGGTGCGTAAGCACTCGTCCACGGAGGGCGGGGCTTACTCTGTTGTTAGTTCATGAATTGTATGGTTGTATTTTATTTTGTTTATATGCATGAAATGTCCGTTGGTTTGCTTCCACAATCCTTCCGTTTTCGGGTCCGCTACGCGCGGCGGGTCTCGATGGACCTGCCACCCCTTTCCATTCCGGCTTCCGCTTCCGGCGTCCCGGCGCCCCCGCCTCCGCAACCGGGCTCGGGCGGCGTGCGGTGACACAAGCTAAGGTTAACACTTTGACCATTCGGTCGGAGTGGTTGACCGAGATCCGAGAGGCACAGGCCGAGATGCGGGGATGAAGAAACTCTCGGGTGAGGACAAAGGGACTGCAACCGTTCTTTGAGTACAAGCGGGGTTGCTGTACTTGAGTCGCCTCTATGTACCAGATGATTCGTCGATTCGAGATCGACTCTTGGGGAGGCGCACTCGAGTAGCTTGAGCATCCACCACGGAAGTGAGAAGATGTACTATGATCTTGATCTCACGGTGGCCGGGGATGCGGAGGCACATAACCGCCTATGTGTCGAGGTGTGCGACTTGTCGGCGCGTTAAGGTAGAGCATCGAAGCCAGTGGGTACACTGCAGACTCTACCTATTCCTATCGAAATGGGGTAATATCACGATGGATTTCTGGTCTTCCTCCGACTAGAGCTCGGCATGACGCCATCTGCGTTATAGTTGATCGGCTGACAAAGTGTGCACATTTTCTGCGAATACGAGTGATGGACTCGCTAGAGAAGCTTGCCCACTTTATATTCAGGAGATCGTGCGACTTCATGGGGTACCAGACTCCATTGTGTCTGATAGAGATCCACGATTTACCGCGAGGTTTTGGGTTGCCTTCCATAAGGCTCTGGGCACGCGACTTCACCTGAGCACGGCGTACCATCCTCAGACAGACGGGCAGTCCGAGAGGGTTATTCAGATTGTCGAGGATATGCTCAGGAGTTGTGTTCTGGATTTCGGAGGACAGTGGGATCGCCACCTGCCGCTAGTAGAGTTCTCCTACAACAACAGTTATCAGACTACTATCGGCATGGCAGCCTTTGAGGCATTGTGGTACACTACCCGTTCTTTGGGGAGTGAAGCCCGTGCGGAAGGTCTGCTGTGGCATTCAAGGACGACTTACACATAGACCTTCCTGAAGGAGCCAAAAGGGGGTTACCCTTCCGCAGCGCAAGGGGATTACCCTTGTGGCGGGGCGAGTTGAAGGTCAGTTGGGGAATGAGACCCGCAACCACCTGTGTGGAGAAGTCCGAGCGGAAGGTCTGCTGTGGCGTGCGAGGACGACTTACACATAGACCTCCCTGAAAGAGCCAAAAGGGGGTTACCCTTCTGATATGATCACGGGGGGGGGGGGTAAGTGATCACGAGCTCGGATCTAGCTCGTTGGAGGCGGTTTCCAGAAAGAATGGGAAACGAAACAGAGGAAGAACACGAAGGAAACAGAGTCGGCCAAGGGAACCTCCTCACTACGAGGTGAGGCAATGCCCTTGAAAATGCCTGGGGAAGGAAGCGGGATCTAGCACCTTTTGAATACAAGTTCAAACAATACTAGATATTATGTTGGATCCTCTTGCACGGATCACTTAAGGAGATGGAATGCAAGAAATGAGAACAAGAAAGCCAAAACCTCACTTGGAGTATTTCTGATTTCTTATAAATATGTTCTAAGTATTACAATGGTTACATGATTCCTTATATAGAAGGAAAATGGTATGGTAAATGGTGAGTGACGTGACAAGGGACAAAGACCCTTGAATTATGGTGGGTGAGGTGAGAGATGGAAGGGATGGATGGAAGACAATTGTAGGCTATCGACTATTCCTCTCATTTCTTCATAAATGGGATTTATAAAGAAATGGAGGGAATATTCAAATCACCAAACACACACATGGCCAGGGGTTCTCCAAGGCCATGGGTTCTCCGGAGGGGCCATGGGTTCGCGGAAGAGGCCATGGGTTCGCCAGAAAGTGCCTTCGCCAAAGTGCCTTCGCCAAAGTGCCTTCGCCAAAGGGCCTTCGCCAAAGGGCCTTCGCCAAAGGGCCTTCGCCAAAGTGCCTTCGCCAAAGTGCCTTCGCCAAAGTGCCTTCGCCAAAGTGCCTTCGCCAGAGTGCCTTCGCCAAAGTGCCTTGGGTATGCGGAACTTCACTGTTTTCTGAATAACTTGAGCTCTGGAACTCCGATTGAGGTGATTCAAAAGCCATTTTTCTCCTCTTGAAAAGGGCTTCAATATGAAGTACATTGCTCCAGCTCTTGATGAGTACAGATCCGCATCACTTCTCCAATGGAATGCCCAAGTCTTGAAGTTTGTTGGCGCCTTCGTGGTGATGTCCACATCATACTCTCCCTCTTGAGAAGATTCGTCCTCGAATCTAAATGGGGCGAATCCTACAAAAACTAAAATATCGCAACAAACTTGGAGGACATTAGGGGGGTTAGTGAACTAAAGCTTAAACATGAAAATCACAAAAATGGTTTGAAGGAGTGAGATGGACAATCCGCCCTTTCTCTTCACTTCAACTTTACACATAGCTCAAGGTCAATCCCGGGGTCAAATGTAAGCCTAGGCCACTCATTCGCATGGTCCAAATGCAAAGTGTTTAAGGCATAACCTGAAGCATGTATAGGACCGTCCACGGCATCACCCAAGTTCAACAAACCACATGTTCTACAGTCATCAAGTTCATGATTAATGCAAACATGCTCAACTTGGTTTAATTTATTCTCAAGATTAGAAACTAAGGGATTAGAAGTATAGCTACCAAGCCGCGTGTCCTCCCGCTTAGTTTCTGCATTTTGGCCGAATGGGTGATGAAGCTCCTCTCCATCCTTTTGCAAACCACCCAAGGTACTTGTGTCATCAATACCCTGCACAATCAAAGAAGAACTACAATTGTTAGAAGGTGAAATTGTTAGTTCTTTACGGAGATTAGTTGAAGGTCCGGGTGCAATAGTCTTTTCACTTGTTTGGCTAAGGAGAGTCCTCTCCTTTCTTCTCTCTTTCTTTTTCTTTTTCTCTCTCTCATATTCTTCAAACTCCTTCTTCAGACTCTCAATCATTTGAGAAAGATCTTCACTTGAATTTTGGTATGGGTTTTGGTTTGGGTAAGGAGTTTGAGTTGTGCAAGTGTTGGGTGGTGGGGTACATGGCTCGGTCGATAGTGTTTGTGGAGGTGTGGGGCTCGGTCTCCTCCGACTATGGCGCCGAATGTGGGTGGAGGATGTAGGCCGTGAGGGGGACCTTCTTGTTTGGGAGTGGTACGGAGAGGGTGGCTCTTCTCGAGGTGAACCATATCTTTCTAACAGTAACCTCTTCATCAAACTCCAAGCCCGAATGGGGGCTTCATTGTAGTGCTCTCTTTGAGCGACATCTTGTCGCCACCATCTTTTGGCTTCTCCCTTTAGACACCTTATGGCAAGGTCTAACCTCTCTTCTTTATGAAATTGGTAATACCAAAAGTGGTATTCCAATTCCTCGATCCATTGCCATAAGTCATCTTCAAGTTTGCGCCTCCCTTTCAAGGGATGAAACACAATAAAATGCAGGTCTTCTTCCTCCATTTGGCACACCTACACACTTAGACAATAAAATTAGTGCCACTCATTTCCTCACGTGTTTGGTTGAGCACTCCCACGGTTTCACTCTTGATTCTCCACTCAAGGTTTTCACAAGTTCTCTTAACTTGATCACACTCAACTTTAGATCAAATGCAAACACACAAGTAGGAACAAGCAATAATATCTAGTGAAAACCGAAACTTGCAATTCAAGAAAGATAACTAGTTACTTGAAACTAGCTTTTGAATGATTTAAGGTGGATGGTGGTTGAAAGAAGTATGGTAGGGAGTTTAGAAAGGGTCTTTTGTAATCACAAACACGTTTTGCTCAAGTTCATAAAATATTTTTGGATCAAAAGTACTATTCACATGTGTTTGATATGAACTTCATATGAACAGCTCAAGAACACCAAGAACACTCAAGAACACATGAACTTGTTCAACATTTTCTTTTCCTCCAACAACCTTTCTTTTGCACTTAGTCAACACGAGATGATACTTTCTTCTTCAAATCCGAATTTAACTCCCTTTTTCATGAACTTCAAGAACACTATTCACTTCAACATGAACTTTACACTAATCACATGAACCAAACACAAACACGATTCGGTTTTTCTCATGAACAACAACAAAAACAAAGAAGGCAATGGTTTTACTTGAAGAAAACAAACAACTGATACGGTACCTCCAGCAAGCACTTTGGCTCTGATACCACTTGATGTGATCACAGGGGGGTAAGTGATCACGAGCTCGGATCTAGCTCGGAGGAGGCGGTTTCCGGAAAAGGGGGAACGAAACAGAGGAAGAACACGAAGGAAACAGAGTCGGCCAAGGGAACCTCCTCACTACGAGGTGAGGCAATGCCCTTGAAAATGCCTGGTTAAGGAAGCGGGATCTAGCACCTTTTGAATACAAGTTCAAACAATACTAGATATTATGTTGGATCCTCTTGCACGGATCACTTAAGGAGATGGAATGCAAGAAATGAGAACAAGAAAGCCAAAACCTCACTTGGAGTATTTCTGATTTCTTATAAATATGTTCTAAGTATTACAATGGTTACATGATTCCTTATATAGAAGGAAAATGGTATGGTAAATGGTGAGTGACGTGACAAGGGACAAAGACCCTTGAATTATGGTGGGTGAGGTGAGAGATGGAAGGGATGGATGGAAGACAATTGTAGGCTACTGACTATTCCTCCCATTTCTTCATAAATGGGATTTATAAAGAAATGGAGGGAATATTCAAATCACCAAACACACACATGGCCAGGGGTTCTCCAAGGCCATGGGTTCTCCGGAGGGGCCATGGGTTCGCGGAAGAGGCCATGGGTTCGCGAAAAGTGCCTTCGCCAAAGTGCCTTCGCCAAAGGGCCTTCGCCAAAGGGCCTTCGCCAAAGGGCCTTCGCCAAAGGGCCTTCGCCAAAGTGCCTTCGCCAAAGTGCCTTCGCCAAAGTGCCTTCGCCAAAGTGCCTTCGCCAGAGTGCCTTCGCCAAAGTGCCTTGGGTATGCGGAACTTCACTGTTTTCTGAATAACTTGAGCTCTGGAACTCCGATTGAGGTGATTCAAAAGCCATTTTTCTCCTCTTGAAAAGAGCTTCAATATGAAGTCCATTGCTCCATCTTTTGATGAGCACATATCCGCATCACTTCTCCAATGGAATGCCCAAGTCTTGAAGTTTGTTGGCGCCTTCGTGGTGATGTCCATATCAGAATGAGACCCGCAACCACCTGTGTGGAGAAGTCCGAGCGGAAGGTCTGCTGTGGCGTGCGAGGACGACTTACACATAGACCTTCCTGAAGGAGCCAAAAGGGGGTTACCCTTCCGCAGCGCAAGGGGATTACCCTTGGGGCGGGGCGAGTTGAAGATCAGTTGGGGAATGAGACCCGCAACCACCTGTGTGGAGAAATCAAAGAGGGCAGCGGTGGCGACTCTGCGTGGACTACAAAGGGGTTAATAGGGCCTGCCCAAGGACCCCTACCCCTACCTTCAGCCACCGGTGGTTGACTCAACCGTTCATCACTCTGTCTTCTCCTTTCTTGACGCATACGGTGGGTACCATAAAAACTTGATGGTACCTATGCGTCAAGAAAGGAGAAGACAGTGATGAACGGTTGAGTCCACCACTGGTTGCCGGAAGGTAGGGGTAGGGGTCCTTGGGCAGGCCCTATTAACCCTTTGTAGTCCACGCAGAGTCGCCACCGGCCGCCTCTTTATCGGCGAGACAATATTCGTAACCCACTCAGAGTAGTGAACCTCCTTGATTATATTTGCCTTAAGCAATTTCTGCACTTCAGTGCGTACAAAGTCCTTACGGTCAGGGGCCATGCCCCTTGTTTTCTGCCTAACCGGGCTAAAGCCGGGGAGTACACTCAACTTGTGAGAAATGATAGCAGGATCTACCCCTGGTAAGTCCTCAGGGTTCCATGCGAAGACATCGCTGTTGGCATGGAGGAGATGGATGAGTGCTTGCTGATCTTTTTCTTCAAGGTCTTTTCCCACTCGGAACTTCTTTCCGGGGAGATTTCAACCTCCTCAAAGGCCCAGGACAAGTCAGGAGCGGCCTCGCCGGTGGGCCCAGCTTCCTCCATAGGTGCCTTTCTCTTAGGCTCAAATGGTCGGGGGAGGTGAGGAGGTCCAGCAAGGGCAGAGACATATTTGCCCCTGGCTATGTTCTGGTTGAAAAAGATAAAGGCATCCCCCGCCGCAGTGTGAAAAACCAAAGTCAGGGTCCGCACATCACAGCGGACATGGAACTCAGTCTGAGTATGACACCCAATGATGGCTTTGTACGGTGTGGGGAGATCTAGGACGATAAAGTCCACAAAGATTGAATGACATCGGCTTCTTTTCCTTGGTGATTCCCATCATCATGTAGGGTAAGGTGATTTACCCCAAAGTTGGGATTTCATCCCGTCCTACCCCAAAGGTGGCCCCTTTCGCGGGCTGGATCTGGGACAAAGGCACCTTGGCCTCAACCAGAGTGTGCTTGTAGATCACGTTGGCGTTTGCCCCTGTGTCCATGTAGATTCTGTCAACGTCCCACCCCGCAATACGGGCGGTGATAACCAAGGGGTCCGCATGCGGCACTGTAACAGAGGTGCCATCGCTGCGATGCGAAATTGAGTAGAGGAGTGGTCGATCTGGTAGATCTGCCTCATATGACGGCGTCTTGCGGACGCACCTTCACCTTGTGTGATCACGCCGATGTGTCCCCTTGCCGGGGATTTGGACCAGATTCTCTTGACACTGGGTTTCTTTGGGAGCGACCTCACCGCGGTCCTCCTGCCGCGATCTTCACGGTCACCCTCTCTTCTGCGGCCTCCTTCCGTATGGAGCAAGTATTCCCGAGCTTTCCTTGAGCCAACATCTCCCCAATCATGCGCTTGAGCTCAAAGCGATCCACGTATCGTGACCTTTGTCACGGTGATAGCGGCAAAACTTGTTGCTTTGCACTGGATATTTCGGGAGAGGGGCGAGGCCAAGTGGTGACCTCCTCTTTTGTTCCAGGGCATGGAGGATGTTGGTGCGAGATTCCCTCAACGGGGAAGAGAAAATACGCCTTCTCCCTCTTGGGTGGCGTAGGTCTTGCCTCGGGACACAGAGTTTGGTCGCGAGGTTGTCCCTTTGCATCCGACGTTGCGGCTCTGGCGAGTGGTCGAGTGACCTCCTCCGAATTCATAAACCGAGACGCCGTGCTCAAAACTGCTCCATGTTGGTGGGTGGGTTGGTGTGGACATCCATAAAAAGAGAGATTCCCAGTGGAGGCCACTGAATGGCCGCAAGCAGGCGAGCTTCCTCTCCCAGATTAGGGACTTGGATAGACTCTGCTGAAAGCGCTGAATATATTCCCAAGCGGCTCATCCTTTTACGCCGTATCTTAAGAAGGTGTCCCGCCGTTGTAGGAGGTGGTTTAGACACCACAAAAAGGTTGGAGAAGTGATGAGGACATCGCCCCAAAGGACCCTCAGGTTCCAGATGAACCACAACCTCAAGCGCGCGCTACCCCTGATCCTTTCCAAGGCCTTGGCGGACCCATGACAAGGTCCAGACTGAAACAAGTCCAAGCGAACCTTAATGCTTTCATGAGGCTCATGGCGCAGGACGATCGAGAGGAGTCCCGGGAAAAGGCCTTACAACTTCGCCAACTCGGTATCGCTACCGGACGAAGAGTGTGCGAAGCCCCTTGGAGTCTTAAGCATAAGCGTTCTTGAAGAAGGGTGCAGCCCAGCCTTAAGCGCGCGGACACTTGGCGAAGGAGAAGGCCTCAGCCAAGGGCAACTCCGCGAAGGCGCCCGCGAAGGTATTCTAGCGAAGGCTCCTAGCGAAGGCCTTTCGCGTAACCTCCTGTGCTTCGCCGATTGACCGACCAAACCTGACACAAGGTGTCCTTTCTCCGCCGATACTTGGAAAGACAAACAACCGCTTTGCACAAAAGACATCTGGACACTTTTAGGCTAGCCTTACCTTTTTACCTTTTTGGAAGCTTTTCACTGTAAGCGTGCAAAAGTACTTTATAATTTCTGCACGCATGCACATTCTAAATACTCCTTTTACTTCTTCCATTTCACTACACTAGATAAGCTAAGTGACAGTCACCATTGTAACCTAGAACATATTATTGAATTAAAGCAATTCGGCTGAAACACTCCCGGGGAGTCATCGGCTTTTGTGTTCTCCATTCTTGCATTTCCATTTCCCTAGAGATCCAGGCAAGAGGATCCAAGCATAATATCTAGTATTGCTTGACCTTGTAGTCAAGAGGTGCTAGATCCCATCTCCTTTCCCAGGCATTTTCAAGGGCATTGCCTCACCTCGTAGTGAGGAGGTTCCCTTGGCTGACTCTGTCTTCCTTCGTGTTCTTCCTCTGCTTCGTTTCCTTTTTCTGGAACCTTGCCTCTACCAAGCTAGATCCGAGCTCGTGATCACACCCACCTACTCGTGATCACATCAAGTGGTATCAGAGCCAACTTGCTTGTTGGAGGTATTCGTGTTCTTGTTAAGCTTTCTTCAAGCAAAACCTTTGTTACCTTTCTCACGCTTGAAGGGATTTCGGTTGATGATCTCGGTGAGACCGAGATAGTTGTTTAAAAGTGCACTTGTTTAAAACCAAGTATTTTCGAGATAAGCCAAAAGAGTTGTCCCAAAACACAAGTGAACAGTAAGTTTGATCCGACAAATAGTTTCCGAACTTAAACAAAAAGTGTTTGTGACTGCAAAAGCCTTTTCTAATCTTCCAACTAGTATCTTTCGACCCCCAACTCGACCCCGATATCCCACAAAACCGGTTTCAAGTAACTAGTCATTTTCTTGAATTTCAAGTTGCGGTTTTACTAGAGTTTTGTTTGTGTTTTCTTGCGTGTTCATCTTTGATCTAAGGTTGAAAACGGTATCAAGTTTAGAGAACTTGTAAAAGCCGTCGGTGAACAGCCGAAGTAACAAAGTTGTTGAGAGAAACACGAGAGCGAGAGTAAACACTCAGGGAGTGGTGAGATTCTTTCTTGACTACAAATCTTCAACAAGATCTTGTCACAAATGGTTTCAATGAGACTCATCCCCCTCATCCAAGCTAGCTAACCGTGCACAAAGACGCTAGCAAAGATCTTACAAAGGTTGGATGAACTGGGAGCTCAAGCCGCTATGACGAATGAGCGACTAACGAGAGTGGAAGTAGCTCAAGGAAAGCAACCGGAAAGCTCGCAAGCCCACGATGATGCCCATGCATCGCGGGCTCAAGACGGAGTCACCCATACCACTTTCGACCCTGCATCAACGAAGCCACAGGCCACCCCTCACAGCCGTCCGACCACTTCCACAAGAATATTTCGTGGTGTTGGCATACTGGACAGTGATGACCATGAATATTACGCTGAGCCACCACCAACGCCTATTAAAAGAAGGGTCTTTCCCGATAGAGCTCAAGCGAGCCTATCTCCACAGAGACCTCGAAGAAGAGGAAGAAGCAGAGAGAGGCCGTGTTCATCGAGGTTTCAATAGAGACCTGGGAGGTAGGGCGCAAGCCCAAGACCAGCAAGCCCTCACCCACATTAAGCTTCAAATACCACCCTTCTACGGGTCCAGTGATCCGGAAGAATACTTGACATGGGTGGCTAAAACTGAGCGGATCATCGATATGATGGGGTACACTGACGCTATAGCCTTGAAACTTGTGGTCATTGAGTTCCATGAATATGCTCTCACCTGGTGGGAGCAAGAGCATCATGAGAGAGCCAGGATCCGATGTCGTCCTATCACCACTTGGGAGGATCTTAAACGGACCATGAAGAATCGATTTGTGCCCAGCTACTATGACCGAGATTGTGCCCAGAGGCTACAACGCCTTATCCAAGGTCATCGCAGTGTCGAGGAATACCAGAAGGACCTTGAGAGGGCCTTGATGAGGGCCAACGTCAAGGAGGACGAAGAGGCTAAGTTGGCCAGATTCTTATATGGCCTACGGGAGGACGTCGCCAAGGCAGTTGAAGCGTGCGATTACCGGGATTACCAAGACTTGGTGCATAAGGCCATCTGGATGGAGAAGCAACTGAAGAAGGGGAACTCCTACTATCCTGCTCATGCCCCAGCAGGGCCTCAAGCAGCAAGATTCCCCCCTTCACCAAGCCGCCCCGCCAAAGCCATACACATCTTCTGTGACAATGCCACCCCCTCGCCAAAATTACCCCAACACAAGACCCTCCTCCCAACCTCAGCCGAAACCCAACGCCAGCACTTATGATGCCCCTCGGCAGTCAAGGAGCATCGAATGCTTTAAGTGTTTAGGCAAGGGACACTATGCGAGGGATTGTCCCAACAGAAGAGCCATGGTCATTCGGCCCAATGGGGAACTGTCTAGCGAAGAGGAAGGAGAGGTCCTTCCCGAACAAGAGCAACATGAGAGTGAAGCAGAAGAGGGAGAACTGCCTATGGACGGTCTCATATTAGTCACCAAGAGGGTTCTGCAAAGCTCTCCAAGCGTCTCCGAAAGTATTCAGCGGGAAAATTTGTTCCAATCAAGAGCCATGGTGAATGGAACTCTGCGATCTCATCATTGATAGCGGAAGTTGTGTCAACGCTGCCCGGCGAGACATGGTCGCTGAATTAGGCCTCCACACCATCGCACATCCTAAGCCGTACCAACTGCAGTGGGTCGATGACAGAACCTTTGTGAAGGTTGTCAAACAAGTCGAAGTCCCAATCAGGATTGGCAAGTATGAGGATTCCATCACTTGTGATGTGGTGCGAATGCAGGCTACCCACATCCTCTTGGGCAGGCCCTGGCAGTATGACAAGGAGGCCATACATTATGGCAAAGCCAACAAATATGCCCTCACTCACCTCAGTAAACCATACACCCTGCTTCCCCTCACCCCAACTCAAGCCCATCAGGATCAAATTCACCTGGCTAGTAAGGCCGAGAGAAAACGAAAGGGTGAGGGCAGAGAGCGGAGAGAAAATGGTGAGAAGGTTCAAGGAACCTTGAGTGAAAGAAAAGAGTGTGCGTTGATATGAAACACCCCGAGAGAGCCCTCGAGAAAACAAGATTGTCTTCCTCACATTGCAAAAGTGATGGATTTTAAAAGAGCGGTCCTTGGATCTAAGATCTGCTTTCTCCGATTCCCACTCATTGCATGCTAACGCTTGACAATGTGTCTTCTCTTCCTTTCTATGTGCGGGAAGTCCTGAAAGAATTCGGCGAAGTATTCGATGAGCCGTGAACCCTTCCCCTATCGCGGCATAGAGCATCAAATCGACTTGCTCCCGGGAGCGCCTTTACCCAACAAGGCCGCCTACCGTACCAACCTCAAGAATCCAAAGAGATCTAATCGCAAGTGCAAGAGCTATTGGACAAGGGGTTCATCCGCCTACCGTACCAACTCTCCCTTTGAAGGACAAGCAGATTTTAAGAATCCATGGACGGATTCTTTCAAGAGGGAGAGTATGATGAGGACATCGCCCCAAAGGACCCTCAGGTTCCAGATGAACCACAACATCAAGCGCGCGCGACCCCTGATCCATTCCAAGGCCTTGGCGGACCCATGACCAGGTCCCGGCTGAAACAAGTCCAAGCGAACCTTAATGCTTTCATGAGGCTCATGGCGCAGGACGATCGAGAGGAGTCCCGGGAAAAGGCCTTACAACTTCGCCAATTCGGTATCGCATTGGACGAAGAGTGTGCGAAGCCCCTTGGAGTCTTGAGCATAAGCGTTCTTGTAGAAGGGAGCAGCCCAGCCTTAAGCGCGCGGACACTTGGCGAAGGAGAAGGCCTCAGCCAAGGGCAACTCCGCGAAGGCGCTCGGCGAAGGCATTCTAGCGAAGGCTCCTAGCGAAGGCCTTCCGCGTAACCTCCAGGCTTCGCCAGTTGACCGACCAAACCTGACACAAGGTGTCCTTTCTCCGCCGATACTTGGAAAGACAAACAACCACTTTGCACAAAAGACATCTGGACACTTTTAGGCTAGCCTTACCTTTTTACCTTTTTGGAAGCTTTTCACTCTGTAAGCGTTCAAAAGTACTTTGTACTTTCTGCAAGCAAGCACATTCGAAATACTCCTTTTACTTCTTCCATTACACTTCACTATATAAGCTAAGTGTCAGTCACCAGTGTAACCTAGAACATATTATAGAATTTAAGCAATTCGGGTGAAACACTCCCGGGAGTCATCGGCTTTGTGTTCTCCATTCTTGCATTTCCATTTCCCTAGAGATCTAGGCAAGAGGATCCAAGCATAATATCTAGTATTACTTGACCTTGTAGTCAAGAGGTGCTAGATCCCATCTCCTTTCCTGCATTTTCAAGGGCATTGCCTCACCTCGTAGTGAGGAGGTTCCCTTGGCCGACTCTGTCTTCCTTCGTGTTCTTCCTCTGTTTCGTTTCCTTTTCGGAACCTTGCCTCTACCAAGCTAGATTCGAGCTCGTGATCACACCCACCTACTCGTGATCACATCAAGAAGTTACGGAGAGTTCCTCAAAGAGTCAAACCGCTTATCGCGGAGAGTGGTATACCGGTTGGCGGCCCCGAAGCGTGGAGCTGAATGCTCTACAGAGCGTGTTGTCGTCCGCCCTCACGATTGCCATCGCGAAACGTAACGTTGGAGATGAATATCGTGGTGCGAGAGACCATCATAAGCGTCCAGATTTAGGCTGGCGAAACCGATCGGGAAGAGGGGTTTCGAACCCGTTGAGTAATAGGTCGGGTCAGGTGGTCTAGACCCATCCTGGAAATATTATGAACACGGCCCTTTCGTCCCTTTTTTCCACTTCTTCTAACCGTCTAGTAAGTGAGATAAGTAATGACGAAGAAGGGTCGGGGTTACTTACTTGTTGAGGAGGAGTAGGCGGGCGTTCGGGCTGATTAGTCCGTAGTGTTCCTACGGTATCGAACGCCCGAAGAGTGGTGGCGAGTGTTTCACGCAAGTTGAAGGCAATCGCCTCGGTGATTGTTTGCGTAACGGCCGGATCAAGGCTCGTCGGAGTAGTGTTTGGAGGTGGAATGTTACGCTCCTGAGGCACGTAACGGTTATCGTGGGAGGAGCATTCCTCCGGTGAGTGACTAGATAGTTCTCCACGTGGGGGGGGAACATGGTTCGGGGATGGCTCAGATGGTGGATCATTGTTCGTATTCATCTCGGGAGGATTTCTCCTTCCACAGCGTATGCTGTTCCCACAGACGGCGCCAAAGCGATAGTCTCGTTCTAAGAAAGGCCCGGACTCTCGGTTGATATGGTGGAGAAGATGATGTTCTTGAAGATCCAAGCTTGCTGTTCAGAGTAATCTGTAAAAGATAAGGAGAACACTCAGAAGTAGCAAGAGAGGAGTGGGGGGCGTGAAGTAGCTTACCCGATTTAGGGTGGACATCCCCCTATTTATAGGGGGATGCCGGGAGAAGAACCTCCCCCAGTTGAAGCCTTGGACAAGCTGTGAGACAGGACTGACAAGTCTGTCAGATTAGATGTAAGGAGATAAGTGCGTGTCGATGATTGGAGATAAGTCGTGTCGGACTTATTGGAGATAAGGCGGCTGTGATGATGAAGATCTCAGCAAACCGCCTTAGAAGATTCACTGCAAGGGAATGTCAGCGTCTGAGATCTGGTGAAGATCACTCGGGCTCGTCTTGGCCTCCTTATTGGCTGATTGATGTCGGATGACCAAGTAGTCTATTTCCAGTGGAGCAAGTGGCGAGACGAAGGCTGTAAGGGGCGAAGGCCCAGATAAAATATAGCCAAGTAAGGAGTGAGGATCGCACAAACTGAGTATAAGGGCCTTATACATGCGAGGCCGGTATAGGCAAGAGAGTCCTTGCGAAGGCGAGTTGAGGCTGCGGGAGTAAGACTGCGAAGGCGAGTGAGATCGCAAGGCGAGACACGAGACCGCGAGGGTGGCCGCGAAGGCCCAAGAGACGCAAAGGTGAGTGTGAGACATCGCCCATGCGAGACTTGGGGCCCGCGAGGGCAAGACCTCGCGCAGTGAGGCCCAGAGACCACAAGGATGAGACCTTGCGAAGGCGTCTGGAGACCACAAGGATGAGACCTCTTCAAAGGCCTTGTATGATTTCGATGCGATGCGAGGCGCGATTGCTTGGGTAGTGTACCAAGATGCCTCCTCACGAGAGCGGAGTATGGGCGAGTCACTGTACTCCGCTTTTGAAAGTACTTTCTTTGAGGACCGATGCAGTAGCCATAAGTGAAGATCTTTCATGATCTGATAGTTTGTGTTGGATCCTTCATGACCCTTTACTCCGTGTTGAAAATACTGTTGAAAATACCGTGTTGAGGGAAGTAGCAGCCACAGAACTGAGTTTGTGTGGGGCGCGATGACCTTTTATGATTTGATATTCTGTGTTGAATCCTTCAGGATCCTTGTGAGTTTTTGAGGGGGCATTTGCTTGGGTAGTGTACCACACTGTATGGTCGGAGATGCATGACACCTCATTGTTGGACAGATGCCTCGAGACAAGATGATTATTGGCCCCGAGTTGTTGGAGGAGGCAGCGGAGAAGATCCGTCGATTCGAGATGCGGATGAAGGCCGCAAATGACAGACCACCTCATATGTTAACAAGAGACGACGTGATCCGGAGTTTGAGGTAGGAGACGAGTTTGGCTGAAGGTTGCACCGACTCGTGGGACCATTCGTTTTGGCAGGCGGGGCAAGTTGGCTCCAAGGTATGTTGGTCCTTATGAGGTTTTGGAGCGTATAGGCGAGTCGCTTACAGATTGGCCTTACCTCCGAGCATGTCTGCGGTGCTGGCGTTTTCATGTCGGCATGCTAAAGAAATGCATTTTGGATGACACTCAGATCATTCCGGCAGAGGAGATTGAGTTAGAGCCAGACCTATCCTACCGAGAGGTACCGATAGCTTTTACGGCCAGGGATGTTCGGAGGCTCCATGACAAGTCAATTCCGATGATCAAAGTTCAGTGGTCACATCATTTTGATCGGGAAGTGACTTTGGAGACAGAGCAGGAGTTGTTGAGTAGATACCCGGAGGAGTACCGGAGATTGTTATCACTCTTGGAGGACCAAGAGTCTTAGGGGGGAGATTGTTACACCCACCCCGACGTTCTGTAACTTTCCGGCGAGTGTCGACTGGAATTTCGAATTCTGTAAATTATCGGAATAATGTTGGAATATGATGAATTATTGGAATTCAATATTTGGAAGTGAATTTGGTGATATTTATAAGTGTTTTACGTGTTGGACGGTAATTTTGAG
The DNA here is from genome assembly GCA_024586325.1 of Stellera chamaejasme. Taxonomy (NCBI): domain Eukaryota; kingdom Viridiplantae; phylum Streptophyta; class Magnoliopsida; order Malvales; family Thymelaeaceae; genus Stellera; species Stellera chamaejasme. The sequence continues at coordinate 19,689,700 of CM044979.1, forward strand.
TTAGGGACATTTTGCGAAATTTGATTTCGGAGGGCAAAATGGTCACCGTTGGGCAAAAATTGGGGAAAATCACAAGTTGGGCTTACTCAATTGTTGGGCTGCTTGTTGGGCTGATTTATGGGAATTGGAAGATGAAAATATCTTTCAAAGGTCAATGCATATTGACCAAGTATTTCTCAACCAATCCCCTTTCAACACCATTTTTCCACTCACCACTTTAAATCAATTTTGGCCAAGTATTCTCTATCTCAGCCATTTTGGCCGAATATATCTCTCTCTCACTCAATGATTCAGCTCACTTCACTCCTTTTCAGCAACTTAACACTTAGAAGGAATTAGAAAAACTCTCCTTGCTTCATCTTGCTGCCAGGAATTTTCGTCCCTCTGTCTCAGCGTTTTCTGCTCCGTTTAGAGGCCGAATCAGATCTTGTGGTAGTAAGAGAAAATTTTCCTTAACCTCTTGGCTTAAACTTTGCTGAAGGGGCCATGGTCCTAAAACTTCGGGAAGACCTCCAACTCTGAGCTGCACGAAAACGGGTCTGCTGTGATGTTGGTGCCGAAATTTCAAATTTGAAGTTTCGGGCCTTGAACCTTCAACAAGCCATCCTACCACTTCTTCTACCTTCCAAATCTGTTGTCTTCAATGTGAGCTTGTGTAGTTAAAGTTTAATTTTCATGTGTATGGAAAAAACATGGAAAGAAGCTCACTTTGTTCATCTTTTTCTTGGACAAGTGCATGGTATTTTGGGGTGACTATTGTTCCTACAGAAGCTTCATCAAGGAGTTGAGAGAAGTTCTTCAAGGTGAGGAACCTTTATGTTAAGATTTGTGAACTTTGGATGTTAGTTAAGTTCTGATCTTCAACTATGTTGAAGTTGGTAGCATTTTAAGCATGTTGTGATGATGAGTTGTTGCTGCCGAAAATGAGCATGTGTGTGGATGACGTTTTGTTGAAGATTTAAGTGTTAAAGTGTTGAAAAATGGAAGTATATAAAGGTTTATGCATGGAAGTGTTAAGTTTTAAAGTTTGGGTGAAGATTGGAAGGAAAACCGAAAATCAAGGACTTGGAAGAAACTTTTTGTTTGCTGTGAATAGTGTTTTGGTGATGAAAAGTTGATTAAAACATGTTAAAAATGGTTTAACATGAAGGATTAAAAGAAAGTGACTAAAGTGTGAAGTTTAGAAAATATTTGGGTTGAGATGGAAGTTGGGCGAAAATATGGGCTTGGGCGAAATTTGGGAGAGAATGGATAAAGGTTGACCTATTTTGACCAAGTTGACCAAACCGGGTAAAGTTGACCTTTTTATGAAAATTGGAGGACCAAAGTGTAAAATATGGAAAAGTTTGGGTAAAAGTGTAAACTTGTTATTAATGGAAGGAAGTCGCTAGAATTGTGAAAATTGGGGTACTTTTGCAAGTTGAAATGTTCGAGGACTTAGGTTGTAATTTTTAATAATTTCCCAAAACTTGAAACTTTTGTGAAATAACTAAAGTTATTTGTATGTCTCTGATTCTGGCAGATTAAAACTGCGTCTTCCTGGATACTGCTTGTGCGTCAGGGGGACACAGTAGATATCCGTATTCTGTCGAGGTAAGGGGTTTAACTTTCTTAATGCGCATAAAATGTGTATTAGGTTAGTTAAGGGCTTGTACTAGGGTCGAGGGTGGGGCCCGGTGACTCCGGGACTAGTTACCGGTACGTAGTGGTTCGCAGGTTTTTGGTTTCGGACTTATATTTATCGGGGGTCGAAGACGGACCCATTTCGCTAGGTTATCGGAATTCTGCATATCGGGGTCGAAGACGGACCCCTTATTTGTTCATGCACGGCTTGACCGTTTACGAGACGATTAGGGTCGACGCCCCTTTCGCTGGTACCAAGCGGTTCTGATCCCGATAATCGGCGTGAGCTTAACAAGCCGCCGTAGGGTGCTGTCAGTGGTCGGGGACCACTTGTATGGGCTTACCTCTGTTAACCCGGATCCGACGGGACTTGAGCATCATGTTTCGCATATCATAGCATTTATTAGGGTTGCTATTTCGCTAGATCATTGCACGCTAACCCTTTGTGCAGGCAAAAATGTTTTCAAAGTTTTGGTTTGACCTACGGGTTCTTTCGAGAACTCACCCCCATGTTTACAATTTTTTGAGGATCGGGCAAGCGACCTACGGACTAGATTTCGCGGTGCTCGTTCGCACTACATTATTTTGAGGTATATTTGTGTTTGGGGAAATTCTCGTTAAAATCCCTTCTCTGTTATTATCTTTCTGTTAAGTCGGCGTTCTTCTCTGTGTGTCTGTTTAGCGGCAGAGCGTCTAGTTGCGAGGTATAATTCCGCCTTTGTGGCTCGGCTCTGTAAAAGTAGTGCATGTAGATACTTTAGTACATACATGCTATCGGTCTGTATATTTTGTGGGAGTTTCCGACCCTACGCAGAGGGCGGAACTTCCTCGGCCTGTATCTTTATTTTCCTGCTTCATTATTATTTTACGCGCGATATCTGTAAAAACCACTAACGTGTCTCGGGTGCGAGTTTAGGACTAGTAAGACGTCTTAAAATCTGCAAACACGTAACAACCTTAAAACTGAAAGAAAAATGTTTTAAGGGAAGGGTTTGGTCCACACCCTTTTAAGAGAAAATTTCGCGATCACCCGCCGCCAATACCTCCATCCTCCGCATCTACGACGCTTCCGCCGATTCAAATGGACGGTGGGGTGACACCGCAGTCTCGCCTCGCGGTCTCGAACGCTCTAATACCAATTGAGGTCTCACCCTTGCGGTATCTAGAACACAAGCGATCTCACCTTCGCAAGGTCTCACCCTTGTGGTCTCCGAGGTAAAGATGGTGTTATGCTCGCCTTCGCAAGATCTGCCAAAATTGAGGGAATGATGATGGGGTCTTGCTGAGCGCAAGGTCTTACCCTCACGGTCTCGGATCTCATCTACGCGAGGTCTCGCGACGTCTTGATCTACGCAAGGTCTCAGTCTCAAGTCTCGCCTTCGCGAGCTTCTTAGCCCTTCGCGGTCTCGCGGATCTCACCCTTGCGATCTCACTCGCCTTCGCGGGTCTCACTCCCGCGGTCTTAACTCGCCTTCGCGAGGACTCTCATGCCTATACTGGCCACCCCAGATAAGGCCCTTGCACTCAGGTTCGTGCGACCCTTACACCTTTATTGGCTTTGCTTTATCTGGGCCTTCGCCCCTTGCAGGCCTTCGCCTGCCACTTGCTCCACTTGGAGATAGGCCACTTGGTCATCGAAATCAAGCGGCCAATGAGAGAGGCCAGCATAAACACGAGTGATCTTCACCAGATTTGTACGCCAAACATTCCCTGACAAGTGAATCTTCTAAGGCGGTTTGCTGAGATCTTCATCATCACAACCGCCTTATCTCCTTAAATCTGACAGACTTGTCAGTCTTGTCTCACAACCTGTCCAAGGCTTCAACTAGGGGAGGCTCCTCCTAGCATTTCCCTATAAATAGAAAGATGTCCACCTTAAACTGGGTAAGCTACTACACGCCCCCCACTCCTCTCTTGCTACTTCTGAGTATTCTCTTTATCTTCCACAGATTACTCTGAACAGCAAGCTTGGAGCTTTCAAGAACACCATCATCATCGTCAACCATTCAACTGAGAATACGCACATGCTTAAGGAACGCGGCTATCAGTTTGGCGCCGTCTGTGGGAAATGAAGTTCTTACCGTAAAACCCATATCACAAACCACAAGTAAGTCATGCTGGTTACCCGAGCACGAGCGGCACAGCCGTCAAGGGAGGAGGAATCCGCTGTGACGGTCACAAATAACAACCCACGGTCAGAAGCCTCCCCAAACAACGTTCCCCCACAACGGGGAGAACTTTATGTTCATTCCACGGAGGAAAGCTCCTCCCATGTTAACCGTAACATGCCGCAGGAGCGCACCACTCCACCACCAAATTCTCCAGCAGCAGGCCTTGATCCGGCCGTCCTGCAGTCAATCACTGAGGTTGTGGCCAATAATTTATGAGAAACGCTTGCTAATACTCTCAGGGGAGTTCTGGATAATGCGGGAACGCTGCGAACCCACCAACCTGAGCGTCCCGCCACACCGCCTCAACAAGTAAGTGATCCTGACCCTCCTTCGTCTATACTTATTGCGCTTACTAGACGCTTAGAGGAAATGGAAAAGAGGGAAGAGAGGGCCAGTGTTCACAACATCTCCAGGATGGGTTTAGACCACCTCTGGACCCAACCTTTCACTCAACGGGTCTTGGAGACCCCCTCCCGAATCAGTTTCTCCAGCCCAAGTTGGATGCTTACGACTGGTTGATAGATCCGGATATTCACTTACAATGTTACGTCTCCGCGATGGCCATCGTGAGGGCGGATGACAACATCCTTTGCAGCGAACTGGTATACCACCCTTCGCGATAAGCGATTTAACTCCTTTGAGGAGCTCTCCGTAACTTCTCCAATCATTTCGTAGTATCTAAGCCTCCCCCAAAAGCGGCGGGACACCTCCTCAAGATTCGACAAAAGAAAGATGAACCACTCGGGAGTACATTCAGCATTTCCAGGCGGAATCCATTCAAGTCCCCAACTGGGGAGGAAGCCCGCCTACTTGCAGCCATCCGGGGCCTTCGCTGGGAATCCTTTTTCTTCGTGGATGTGCACACCAACCCCCCGCCAACATGGAGCAGTTCTTGAGCACGGCTTCCCGGTTCATGAACACAGAAGAGGTCACTTGACCACTTGCGAGGGCCACCACGTGAGATGCGAAGGGACAGCCCTCGCGAACGGACTCCACGCAACAGAGGCAGTACCCTATGCCATCCAACAGGGAGAGGACATATCCAACCCTCCCACCACTTAGAGTGTCCCGCAAAAACATTCTCCATGCTCTGGAAATAAAGAGGGATGTACCATTGTGGTATCGCGCTCTCTCCAAAGAAGTAACTAGGCAGAGCAGTAAATACTGCCGCTATCATCGTGAAAAGGGTCACGACACTGAGGACTGTTTTAAGCTTAAACGCATGATTGGAGATATTCTTGCTCAGGGCAAACTCAGGGAGTTCTTGCTCCATGACTCAGAAGGGGGTCGCAAACGTGAAAACAACCGGGAAGATCGCAGACGGGGGACGGCGAGGCGAGGCGCTCCCAACAAAACCCGGATCGTGAGGATCTAATCCAAATTCCCCAGCCGGGGGCACATCAGCGTAATTACGCGGTGCGAAGGCGCATCGGCAAGACGCCGTCACATGAGGCAAATTTACCAGTTGATCACTCCTTTACTCACCTGTTGCATCGCCGCGATGGCACCTCGGTCGCAGTACATCATGCAGACCCTTTGGTCATCACCGCCCGCATTGCGGGATGGGACCCTGACAGAGTTTACATGGACAACGGAGCTAATGCCAATTTTATCTACAAGCATACTCTGGTTGAAGCGAAGGTGCCCCTATCGCATATCCAGCCTGCGAAGGGGCCACCTATGGAGTCGGAAGGAAGGAAATCCCAACCCTGGGGACAATCACGCTCCCCTTCATGATGATGGGGGCCACCAAAGAAAAGAAGCAAGTATGCCACTCCAGCTTTGTGGACTTCATTGTCCTTGATCTCCCCACGCCATACAACGCCATTATTGGGCGGTACACGCAGACTGAGTTCCACGTCCGCTGTGATGTGCGGGCCCTAACCCTGGTGTTCAATACCGCAGCGGGAGATGCCTATATTTACGTCAATCAGAACGTGGCTAGAGGAAATTACGTCTCTGCCCTCGCAGGACCTCCTCAGCTCCCCAAGCCGTCGGAGCCCAAGAGAAAGGCACCCATGGAGGAGATTGGGCCCTCAGGCGAGGCCGCTCCTGACTTGTCTGGGGCCTTTGACGAAGTTGAAATTTCTCCTGGCAAGAAATTTCGGGTTGGAAAAGACCTTGAAGAGCAAGACCAGCAAGCACTCATACATCTCCTCCATACATCTTCGCATGGAAAAGACTTCTGTGGAACTGCTATTATTTCTCATAAATTGAGTGTACTACTTTAGTCCGGTTAGACAAAAAACTAGGGGTATGGCCCCGATCGTAAGGTACGCACAGAGGTGCAAAAATTGCTTAAGGCAAATATAATCAAGGAAGTTCACTACTCTGAGTGGGTCACCAATATAGTCCTCGCGGATAAGGAAGGTGGTCAGTGGCGACTCTGCGTAGACTACAAAGGGGTCAATAGGGCCTGCCCAAGGGATCCCTATCCCCTACCCTCTATTGATCAGCTAGTGGACTCAACCGTCCACCATTCAGTCTTCTCATTCCTTGATGCGTATAGTGGGTACCATCAAGTCTTTATGGACCCAGAGGACGTAGTGAAAACTGCCTTCACCACCGGTGAAGCCGTCTACCACTACATCAGGATGCCCTTCGGCTTAAAGAACGCGGGGGCTACTTTCCAAAGGCTTGTGAATCAGGTCTTCGCCAATCAAATTGGCCGAAATCTCGAGGCCTATGTGGATGACATAGTGGTTAAAAGCAAGGCCACCTCTACACACCACGTAGACTTGGAGGAAACATTCTCCAACTTTCGCAAGTATAACATGCGGTTGAACCCAAAGAAATGCATCTTTGGCGTTGGCGACGACAAGTTTTCAGGTTGCAGTTTACAAGAGAGGGATTCATGTGAATCCCAAAAAGATTGAAGCCATCACCAATCTCTGCACCCCTAGGGGGCTCAAAGAAGTACAACAATTGGCAGGAAAGCTGGTTGCCTTGGGACGATTCGTCTCTAAACTCAACGACCGCTGCAGACCTTTCTTCGATCAAATCCGCAAGAACAAGGCTTGCAGATGGACAGAGGAATGCCAGGATGCATATGACTCAATCAAGCAACACTTGCAAGATCTCCCCGCACTTAACTGTCCAAGACCAGACAATGAGTTGGTCCTCTACCTTGCCACCTCAGACAAGAGTGTCGCCTCTGTCCTTATCAAGGAAGAAGCTGTCAAACAATGGCCAGTCTACTACACCAGCCACACCCTCCAGGATACAGAAACAAGGTATCCTCCCCTTCAAAAGGCTATTTTATCTCTGGTGTATGCAGCGTGAAAGCTTAAGCCCTACTTCAAAGGACACACAATTATCGTCCGGACGGACTTGCCAATCCAGGAGATCCTCAGGCGGCCCGAACATTCAGGGCGCCTCGCCAAATGGTGTATTGAGCTAGGTGGCTTCAATATCAACTATGAATCCAGGAAGGCAATTAAGGGTCAAGCCCTCGCCGACTTCATTGCGGAATTCTCGGATGCAGACACCATCCCGGCCCCTGAGCAGGGTCCCGCACCGCAGCCCATTCCCCCAGAATGGGACATGTTTGTGGATGGCTCATCCAAACTCGGATCCCCCGCGGGGGGCGTCTATCTGCGAGGACCATTAGGTATGGAAGCTTCCCTACGCGTCTCTTTTCAATTTCAAGTAACTAACAATGTTGCAGAGTATGAGGCCCTCATCGCGGGGCTCAAGCTCGCCATAAGAGCAGGCATTCGCCGCCTCCATGTCCACAGTGACTCGCAACTGGTGATCCACCAGGTTCAAGGGTATGCTGAATGCAAAGATACCACCCTAATCAAATACCTCAAATTGGTGAACACCTTGCGGACCAACATTGAGGAAGTCATCCTCATCCATATTCCTCGCTCTGAGAATAATACAACAGACATGTTGTTTAAAGGAAAGACACCCTCCGCCTTGACTACCCTCGCGAGCCCCTCAATCGCGGAGACTGTCGACATTGCCTCACTGGCAACACAAGATCCGATTACGGATTGGCGAGACCCCATCATCGCTGAGCTGCAAGCCAGCGCCGCGGACCCCCAGACTCGCAAGCGTGCCATCCGCTTTGTTCTAATTAATGAACAATTGTGGCATCGCGGGTTTGCAGCACCCCTCCAACGATGCCTCAGTACTCTTGAGGGACACTCAGTCTTGGACACTCTCCACCAAGGCAACTGTGGCGCACACATAGCAGCGGAGGCACTTGCCCACAAGGCCCTCTGCCAAGGATACTACTGGCCCACCCTGAAAAAGGACGCCGCAACACTGGTCAAAACATGCCACCAGTGCCAGATCAACTCTCGCATCCAGCTACTGCCATCTACGGAATCTCCAGCACTGACAAACCCAGTACCCTTCGCCCTATGGGGCCTTGATCTCATTAGCCCAATGCCGACCGCGCCAGGTCAGTACCGCTTTTGCGTTGTAGCAGTTGATTACTTCTCTAAATGGGTCGAGGTAGAGCCCTTGGTCTCCATCACTTCTGCCAAAATTATCAAATTCCTCTGGAAGAATCTCGTCTGCCGGTACGGCAGCCCTCGCGCCATCATTACAGACAATGGCACTCAGTTCGCCAGTCAGAGCGTCCAACAATGGGCCCAGGACAACAACGTCCGCATGCTTTTCGCCCCAGTGGCGCATCCCCAATCCAATGGCCAAGTTGAGGTCACCAACCGCACCCTCAAGGAGGGTCTCAAGAAGCGCCTTGAGGGGGCCAAAGGCCGCTGGGTAGATAAACTCCCAAGCGTCTTGTGGAACTATCGCACCACAACGCGCACCCCAACAGGCGAGACACCTTTCTCCCTGGTTTATGGCGCAGACGCGCTTCTACCTATTGAGGCAGATCTTCCTACCATCCGTATGATCAACTTCACTGACGAAGCCAACGCTCAAGGGCTTCGCGCCAAACTAGACCTATTCGAGGAATTGCGTGAGGGCGCTCACCTTCGCATGTTTGCCCTCAAACAAAGGCTCAATCTCCAACATAATGCCAGGGTAAGGCCCAAGGCACTACAACAAGGGGGCCTTGCCTTGCTCAAGTCCGCCCTCACTGCTCGCGACCCCAAACAGGGCGTCTTGCGACCCAAATGGGACAGACCTTACATCATTCATAAACAAGTCCGCCCGGGAGTCTATGAATTACAAGACCATGATGGTCGTCTTCTTCCCCGCAACTTTCATGCGGATGACTTACGCCCCTATTACGTGTAAGTTCTCAGCTACATTTTTCAATTCAATAAAATACAAGTATATTTCTTCCTCTCTTACAGCACTACATGGCAACATAATAGCCTTCTCAATTGCCCTCTGTACCCAACCGGTCAGACTGGCTACTCACCTAAATCATGGCACCAGACCTTGTCAGGTCCCCCTCGCGCACCCACACAAAGGGAAGCCCATTACGGCCGCGCTAACGATAGTTGCGGGTCCCATCCCCAACTGACCTTCAACCCGCCCCGCCCCAAGGGTAATCCCCTTGCGAGGCGGAAGGGTAATCCCCTTTTGGCTTCTTCAGGAAGGTCCCTGTATAAGTCGCCCTCGCGCGCCTCACCGGGCCTTCCGCGCGAACACCTCCAACAGGTAGTTGCGGGTCTCATCCCCAACCGACCTTCAACTCGCCTCGCCCCAAGGGTAATCCCCTTGCGGTGCGAAAGGGTAATCCCCTTTTGGTTTCTTCAGGAAGATCCCTGTGTAAGTCGCCCCCGCGTGCCTCACCGGATCTTCCGCACGGGCATCTTCAAAGCAGGTAGCTGCGGGTCTTGTCTCTACAAACCACAGCTGACCTTCAACTCGCCCCGTCCCAAGGGAAAATCCCCTTGCGATGCGGAAGGGTAATTCCATTTTGGCTTCTTCAGGAAGGTCCCTGTATAAGTCGTCCTCGTGCGCCTCACCGGGCCTTCCGCGCAAACACCTCAAACAAGAAGATATGTGTAAGTCGCCCTCGCGTGCTGTAACGGACCTCCGCACGAACTCCCCAACACAATTGCGGGTCTCATCCCCCAGAACTCCAGCTGGCTCTTCACTTGTCTCAACAAGTACTCCACTGCCTTGGCTATCGCGCGACCTCAGGCTCACGGTAAACTGAGCTTTACTCCATCCTTATCGTATAATTGATGAGCACTCTGCAGGTATCCTCTACTTGGTACACTCGTACACTACCCAAGGGCTTACTCCCTGGAATATCGCCAGGAAGGTCTCTGTGTGAGCCGCCTTCGCGAGCCCCAGCAGACCTTCCACGAGGGGAAATCTCATCCATGGTCTTAAAAGGCATCGCCGCCGCGAACCCTAAACGGGTCCTCAACTTGTCTCAACAAGTGATCTGTCTCAACTTGTCTCGACAAGTGATCTCTGTGGCTTCGCCGTTGCGAACCCCAGCAGACCCCTCGCCACGAATGGGACTTAGCCTACGGTTGTTGACCTAGCTAACGTACCCTACAATGCTATCGCAAGACAAAAGCGAGACTACAAACAATGAAGGTAAATCAAAATTTTACTTCATTTTGACTGTCAAAAGTATGCAAAAATTGCAGATCCCATTTATACACAAAAGAGGGGGGCCATCCACATATTGGAGCCTCCGCCCTAATCCAGCATGGCAAACCATGCATCTCCCATCTTCTTCCCCTGCTCCCCCCAGTTGAGCAGGGCCTCTACTGCTGGATCGCTGGTGTTCACAGCATCTAGAATCCCAAGACTTAGCTCTGGGAACGCTTGCTCCACTTGGAAGCGGGATCGTAGCCAGCCCTCCTCATAGGCCTGCGCCCCTGCTTCACCTTGAGCTTGGATTTCACCAAGCTTCTCCATCAATCGAGGCATCCTCTGTGGGATGGACACCTTGATGGAAGAGGACTCAGGGTCCTCATCTGCAAAAGGAGGAAGGCCCAAAGCCTTCTCCATCTCCCGCACTGAGGCCACCGCATTCTGGAAAGCAGTGGAAACCTCAACTTGTGCCTTCGCGGCATCCTCAGCAGCAAGCCTGCTCTCTTCTGCTTTCTCCTCCGCCAACTGGGCCTGGGCGATGGCCTGGCGCTTCACCTCCTCAGCTGCAGCCTCTGCCAACTCAACTTTGGCCTTCGCCTCCGCGAGGGCAGCTTTTGTTTCAGCCTCCAAAGAGAGGAATGACTCCTTCATGACAGTAGCCTCAATCTGTTTGGCTTCCAACTCTGCTTCCTATTGAAGGAAACGGTGCTGAAATGCATCAATCAGACAGGCCTGCTCCCACCGGCGCAGCCTGCAAGCCGTCCGCTCCTTGTTAAGGAAGTCGCACCAAGTCTACAGTTGGGCCACACGCTTGGCCTGCTCCTCTTGGCACTCCTCTTCCCGTATCTGGGTGGCTTCCAGCTCCCTCCTGAGGGACGCAATCTCTGCTATTTGGGCCTCGTCCCGCCTATTGTCATACTTCAGAAAGTCTTGCCATTGCTCCATGGCAGCATACCCTTGAACGGCGGCCTGCATCCAAATCCATTCAGCAAGACAGAAAGAAGAACAAAACTTATGAAACAAAGACCAAAGGTGGTCTTACCCGCAGACTCTGTTGGGCTGCCTCCTTCATAAACTCAGCGGGGGAGTCTAGGCTTCGCCCTATCACCTCCCTGTCATAGGGGTGTGCAGCCCCTCCAGGCACGATAAGAGGGTCTTCTCCCCTCCCAACAATAATGAACTGCCATTGTTGAGAAGGAAAACTGGGTCCCACGCATCGCGGAGTAGCTTCCCCTTTTCCTTGTACACCTTGGCCCTGAGGTCTTGCCTCGTGACCCTCAGTGTAACCGGCTCTTTAGACCACTTGGGGGCTGTCTTGGCAGCAACTCGCCTTCGCTCCAAGTAATGGGACCACACCCCGGTCTCCTCCAAGATCTCGGTCATGGTCCCCAGGTCCGCGCAGACCTCGCGAGGGCCGCTCCCTTGCCCTGAGGGCCCCGCACCTGCAACAGTTAAAGATATCAGAATAACTGAGAAAGCTGAAACACAATCTCGAAACAAGTGAAGCACACTTTCAAGTCAAGTGACTTACCAGCGGAAGGTTGCATCCATCCACTAGCCTCTGGCTGGCTGCTGGAAGGTTGGGCTTCTTCCCAACCACTTATCCTCACAGAGGACCGCGCTACCAGTGCTCCCTCCTCTGGGGCCTCGCTATCAGAAGAGGAGGAAGTCTCCTGAATTCTCAAGACCCCCTTCCCCTTCACCGCAAAGGCCTCCTCCCTTGAAGGAGTCACTGCAGGGGCCTCCTCCCCCGAAGGGATCGCCACAGGGACCTCCTCCCCTGCAGTAGTGGCCTCCATCTCCTCCCTTGCAGGGGTGATCACCACCTCCTCCTCCACAGGAGTGACCACTATCTCCTTCCGCCCAGAACTGCTAATGGCCTTAGCAGCCTGTTGGCCCCTCCTTCTCATGGACAACATAACTTCCCCTGCAGACATCTTGCCTCTTTTAGGGGGCGCGTTTCCCTTTGCAGCAATTTCTGCCGCGACCACATTCCTAGGCAAGTCTTCACCTTGAGCTGGAGAAGGGCTCGCAAAGTGCCCAGACACAAAGGCCTCCAGGACGGCGGCATCCTCAGGGGGAACTGGCTACACCACTGATATGGGCACAACCTCTATGGGAGCAGAGGTGTCCGCCCACACCCCCTCTAAGCAGTCTACAATGGGCATGGCCTCCTCAGTAACGGAAAGGACCTCCATTTCCAGCCCCCTCGCCTCCTCTGCAGGATCTGCGGCCTCTACGGTGGTGGGGACATCTTCCCCAACAGACCCCGCTGCCTCTTCAGTAGCAGGGACTGCTGCAGATCCCTCTGCCTCTGCAGGCCCCTTGGCCTCCTCAGCAACGGCGAAGGCACTCCCCTCTCCAGGCTGCACATCGCCAGCAGCCACTCTCCTTTTCTTCTCTCTTTGAGGGGACACCAATGACTTGGTGTCGGCCCTCTTCTTCTGCAAAGGGACAATTCGTCCCAACGCCTTGACAGCCCCAGCAGGGGCATCCCTCCCAAACGCACAGGCTGCTGGGCAACGCGCATGGACGCTCTCTTGCCCTTGCCTTCGCCAGACTCATTGCAGCCGTCTGCAAACAGAAGAAAAAAGCTTCAGACCAGGTTCTACTAAGCATTTTACATTTGTGCAGTGCACTTGTATATACAAAGGTACCCCTTGGCCCTGCCAGTGCTGCGGTAAGGACATCTACCACTGCCCCGCGATGGGCTGGGGCCCATCCCTCGTATGGTGGGGGCACCTCAGGGTCCAGCAGGAAGCCCGTGCTGATCCCAGCCCACCTCAAGGTTGTCTCATCAAGTTGGGTGGCAGAGAAAGGGAAAAGCTCATCACCGGCGCTCCTCGCAAACACATCGTCCAACCATCCCAAAAGTTGAACGTATGCCTGCCACTGCAGCCCGCTAGAAGTCAACTCAGGCCTCCGCGCGATGCTCTGCAGTGGTCGCCGCGTCCTCGCCACGGGAAATTTCCATGAATTTTTGCGGGGCAGGAAGAAGAAGGATCCATGCCAGGAATGGTAGGATTTGGGTGCGGCGATAAACGAGATGGAATTGTTCCCCCGTGATTGCCACGTTCGGTTTGACTTGCGTGTTACGATATTGACGGAAGCCATTAGGTCGACTTTGTGCGCTGAGGCACGATTGTCGAGGAATAGAGATTCTGTTGTGATTTGACAAGTCGCGTTGAGTAGTTGTTAAAGGTTACCCCTTTAGGTATGAATAGTGAATGTATTTATAGTCCCATGTTTTAGTGGCATTATTGTAATATCCCAATGTGAGGTGATTATTCGTTTTAGGTCCTATATGCACTTCGGGAAGTATAGTTCGGGGACGTCCTCAATCTTTATTCGGGTTATATACACGTTTTTTAATGGGGCCCTTATTCCGGGCTTGTTCGTGGGCCTTTTGTTAGGCCTTTTATGCGTATTTGGGCCTGGCGGCCATCAAGTCCCCCCCAAGCCCTTTTGGCCGACTAAGAGGAGTCCAAAGTTCTTTTCTTGAAGATCCATTTTAGGAAATCATTTGTCATGTTCGGGAAACTGCTTGGTTCGGGATACTTTCCTTGTTCGGGTATCGATTCTTCCGCTGTTTGTAATCGATTCTGCGTTTAGGTACCATTGTTCGGGCATGCGGCTTCTCTTATGTCCGGGTAACTGATTCAGTTCCCGTACTAGTGTGTCCGGGAAAGCGAGTCATTTCTGTACCGGTGTATTCGGGAATCAAGGCGTGGATTCTCCTTTTCTCGGACATGGTTCGGGCTTTGAATCGTTTCCCGTATAGTTGTGTTCGGGAAGCATGGGATGTAGAATCCTCCTTTTGCCTTTGGACCACGGCCGAGCTTCGAATCGTTTCCCGTTCTATTGTGTTCGGGAGGCGAGGGTGTTTGAGTCCTTTTGTCTCGAACAATGTTCGGGCTTTTGATCGTTTCCCGTACTATTATGTTCGGGAAAGCGAGAGGATGTGAATTCCTCCTTTCGTCTCGAACAATGTTCGAGCTTTTGAATCGTTTCTCGTACTATCATGTTCGGGAAATCGAGGATGTGGAGTCCTCCATTTGTCCCGAACAATGTTCGGGCTTGATCGTTCCCGTACTATGATGTTCGGGGGCGAGGATGTGGAGTCCTCCATTTGTCTGAACAATGTTCGGGCTTAAGTCGTTCCCGTACTATGATGTTCGGGCGAGGATGTGGAGTCCTCCATTTGTCTGAACAATGTTCGGGCTTGAGTCGTTCCCGTACTATGATGTTCGGGGGCGAGGATGTGGAGTCCTCCATTTGTCTGAACAATGTTCGGGCTTCGAGTCGTTCCCGTACTATGATGTTCGGGATCTGCGGCGTTGGTATTCCAACGGTCATCTTTGAATCGACGGTGGAGATCACATACCGTTTGGCGATTCATCTGCCCGATCTTTTCTATAAATGTGAGTTGAGCCTCATTTGCATTTTGCATCTCTCAAGCTCTTCTCTTCTCACAATAAAATCACGACGGACAATCCTACGCTCCAGGAGGCTGTTAGTATCTTCAAGAGGTGGAGGACTGTTGAGGAATCTAATCCAGAAGACTTCTTCCCCCCTTTCCTCGGAGAAACCACCGTACCTGACGGTTACAAAGGTTCGTCTGCCGTCCATCAATTCTACCGACTCCACCGTCGAGTTGTTGACGCCGCTGCTACCAGCCCGTCTCTTAATCTTCTTCCGGCGAGCCGTCCGTGTCTCCTCCGGCCATTTACCCGAGGTACATGAGAATGGCTCCTACTTTTCCCACCCCTTCTACTGTTCGTCCTTCAGTTGCCTTTTAGAGACCAAGGCGAGATTCCCGAAGGTTGGTGGTCCGAGATCGAGAACTACCGGAGTAAGGCAACTCCGGAGTTAATAAAAGAGTGGCAGTCCACTCATTTCGTCCCGATGACGGTTCGTACTCGAGTTCCTTCTCCGGAATGTCGGGCGTATGAGCCTGGGAAAGGCTGGTTGGTGATCTTCAAGGATCAACTGCTGTGCGGGCTCCGCTTCCCCCCGCACCCATTTGTTCGGCAATTGGCAGAATCCCACGGGCTAGCCGTTAACCAATTCAGCCCGAATACCTCGCCACATAAACGCCTATCTCATTCTCTCGTGCCTTGTTCGAGATAGAGCCAACCATATCCACCTTCCTCCGACTATAAGGTGAATGTGTTCCCGAGGAACTGTTTCTACTTCTTCAGCGCTCGGGGTCCTCCTACTGTAAATTTCAACTTCGTTTGGTATTTGCCAACCAGCAGCAAGGATGGCATCGGAATTTTTCTTCATGGAGCCTGATGCGTCATGGGGCCTCCAAAGCTGCGCAGAAGGTAGGAGGACTGCCGGACGTGCAGAATCCTCGGCGATTGCTGTTGGGTGCTGCTGCCAAGGAGAATTATGATCGGTTCGACAATAAAATCCTGACCATTGCTCCTTGGTGCGGGGAAGGACCGAAGGAGGTCCTCCCCTTTCCTTTGTACTGGAGGCTGATTACCCAAGGGGTCCTTTCCCTCTTGGGTATTATTCAGGGGACTTGGGGGAGTTGGGCATCCGGGAATCTCCCCCTTCGACCCGAGACCTGGCCTTGGTGCATCGTCTTCGGGGCGAGACGTCCTTCGAGGACTTCAAGAAAGGTTTATATCGTTCTTCTGTTCATAGATGCATTCGTTTGATATTAACTAATTCTTCCCCTTTTTGCGAAATGGAGCCCGAGTTTGATCTTGGCGCCATCTTTCGGGATGCGCAGCGAAGAAACCGAGCTCTAAAGCCGGTACTTGAGGCCCGCAGCGGCCGAGAAGAAACGAAAGAGAGCTGCTTCGGTAGATGCCGAGGCTGCGGGCCAGCCGAGAAGCTCGCCGGGAAGTACCGCCCCGGTCCATATGGAAGGTCATCCTACTCGGGATGACGTTTACGACATCTTTGCGGACCTCCCGAACAAATTAGAAGGACAAGGGGAAGTTCACAGCTTCCCAGGGTGACCGGGCAAAGTGCCCCCGAGGTCGAACCCATCGAGTTTCAGTTAGGTAATCAAATTGTAAAGTTACGCAATCTGTGCTTTTGGAACCTATTCGGGAATCTTTCCCGAATGTTTGGTGAAGACCCGCTGCATGACGTGGTTCGATCTCATTTTTGTACTCTAGGTCCGGACTGGAAGGAGGCCCGGGGAAGAGAGGCGGCGGCTGCGGGATGAAAAGTGGCTCGGTTGGGATAATCTTATTCCCGGGAGCCCGGTGGCTGATCCATGAGGATCAAAATGTCCTCAGCGATGAAGACGTCAAAGACATGGCTCCCGAGCTTTTCAACGGGACCACCACCGCCCGAACAATGGAGTGCCTGGAGCACTTCTACCCTGACTTGGACGTCGCCGCTTCAAAAGTGGCCGCCCTCGGGTACCGAGGTTAGTATCGCTTAGTTTATTTCATAAGTCTGGCCTTCTCATGCTCGAGCCTCGGGAAAATAATATGTCTTGATATTGAGCAGGTGGCCACAATGGGCGTTTGGAATTACCTAATCACCCAAGCGTCCCACCGGATCCGGTCCGAGGCCGAGCAACGGGCGACTAAAGCCTTAGCTGTGGTGGCTAAGCTGATCCAGCGAGTCCATCACTACGAGCAGTTGCTGCGGCTGTCCCGTACCACTCCCAAGCTCGAGCTTCCCAAAGCTCTCATATCCGGGAGAATCTCAGCCCGGCTGAGGCTGATGACTTCGCCTTGGCTGAGGTTGCCTTCCTGAGCGCGGTCAAAGAGCGCCGCCATTCTGAGGACGCTATTCGGGAAGAAAATCGGTCGCTCAGGGCTGAAAAAGAGAAGTTCCATGTGGACCTCGCCAATCAGAAGGAGCACTTCGAGCAGGAGCTGCGGGTCAAGGATGAGGAGAATCAGAGACTTCGGGATGAAGTCGCCGCGCTCCAAGCCAAAATCCCGAAGTACCAGAAGGTGCTAAATGAGGCAGTGGATCTGGCCGTTAACAAATATACCTTCGGGTTTTGTTTGGCTAGAAAACAGATAGTTGAGCGCAACCCTCATGCTGACCTGTCCGGACTTGATGGGCGTGAGGAGCCGAAGAGGATCCCGGTGCACGGGGACGAATTTCTGCATCCGCCCGAACCAGTAACTGTTGATGATTTTGCCGATCCTGAATGATGTGCTTTACTTCTTTTGTATCCATTTTTGTAAATCCGACCTCGGGCATTATTAATGAAAATATTCAAGGTTTGGTTCAACACTTGTCTCTGGATTCAGCTTTATTATTTCCCGATCAAACAAAATATTTCCTCAAAGCCTCGGAATGAAAAGAATTTGCTAATTCTCGTCCTTCGGGATCTGATAACTTGTAAACTCCTTTCCGTTCTTCGGCGATGACCTCGAAGGGCCTTCCCGATTCGGGCGAACGCGCCCCCTTTTGGTCTTCGGGATCCTAGTTTGGTTTGCCGTAAGACCAAATCACCCACTTTGATATCTTTTGCCTTCACTTTTGAGTTTGTTGTGGACGCAGTTCTTTGTTGAAAAGCCTTCCTTCGAAGCTCTGCTTCATCTCTTCTTCCTTCGAGGAAGTCTAGGTTTGCTCTCAAACCTTGCTCATTTGCTACTTCTTGAACACTTCGGTTACGAGGGACGAATTTGCTACTTCAATCGGGATTAACGCCTCGGTCCCGTATGTCGTGAGAAAGGGGTTTCTCCAGTTGACCTTCGGGGCGTGGTCCGGTAACTCCATAAAACGTGAGGGAGTTCCCCGGGCCACTTCCCCTTTGCCTTCCCAAGTCTGGCCTTTAACCCATCCTTCAACGTTCGGTTGGACACTTCGACTTGGCCATTGCTCTGCGGGTGTGCGACCGGAGCAAAATGAATCTTGATCCCGAATTCCTCGGCGAAATCCTGGAATCCACCGTCCGTGAACTGGGCTCCGTTATCGGCAACCAAAACCTTCGGGCACCCGAACCTGCAGATGATGTTCTTCCAAACAAACTTTCGGATGTTCGCAGCCGTAATCGTAGCCAAGGGTTCGGCTTCTATCCACTTGGTGAAATAATCCACGGCGACTACACAATACTTAAGTCCTCCGGGGCGGTGGGCAAAGCCCCAATCAGATCGATTCCCCACACGGCGAACGGTATGGGATAGTCCGAGGATGATACATACTCCGAGGGAACTCTCGTATTCGAGCGTGCTCTCGACACCTCTTGCACTTGTTCACTAGCCTCCTTGCGTCTTCCTTGAGAGTAGGCCAAAAGAACCCTTGTCTTAGTATGACCGCAGCTAAGGCGTCCGATTTAACGTGCGACCCGCAGGTGCCTTCATGAGCTTCCCGTAGAATGTCCTCGGTGTCTCCTTCACCGACGCATTTCTGCAGCGGGGAAGAGAATCCTTTACGGTACATACTATCTCCAATTATGACAAACTTGCTGGCCTTTCTTGATGTTTGTGGCTTCGGTTGGGTTGTCCGGGAGCACCCCTTCATCGAGGTACTTCCAGTAGGGTGACCTCCATCCCGAAGCAATGCAGCCTATCCGGGAGTAGTCGATGCAAGGTTCACTTTTTTCTTCGTCGTAAGAAGCTGACTTCGAAAGTTGGTCAGCCTCCGAATTGAGCGTCCTCGGGATCTTCTCGATGCACAACTTTTCGAAATCCGCTGCCAACCTTTTAGCTACCTCGGCGTACCTCTTAAGACTTGGTTCTTTGACCTCATACTCCCCTTTCATCTGCTGAACGATGAGGTTCGAGTCACTGCATGCTTTTAACGACCGGATTCCCGCTTTCTTGGCTAACTCCAGACCGGCAATGAGGGCTTCGTATTCGGCTGCGTTGTTCGTTACCGGGAAACTGAACTTAATTGACCTAGTAGTCCTCATTCCTTCTGGGCCTTCGAGTACTAGTCCGGCACCTTGCTTGTCCGATCCCGAAGCTCCATCCACGTGCGGGGTCCAGACCGGACTATCCTCGGCCACGGAATCCTCACTCTCGGACTCCTTTGGTAATTCCGCGATGAAATCCGCCAATGCACGAGCTTTGATCGCTCTTCGGGTTCATACTTGATCTCGTACTCACTTAGCTCGACGCACCATTTTGACAGCCTTCCGGAATGGTCTACCCGTTTTAAAATGTCCTTGATAGGAACATTACTTGAACAATGATGGAAAACCCGAGGAAGTAAGGCTTCAACCTTCGCTGATAAGACTAGAGAATACAACACTTTCTCGGATCATTGGGTAGTTGAGTTCGCTCCGTGCAAGGATTTGCTTACGTAGTAGACCGCCACTGTTTCCCTTTGTCGTCTTCTGAACAAGTACCGAACTTACGGCCTTTTCCCTACGGCCAAGTATACAATGAGGGGTCTGTCCTCGGTCGGCTGTCGAAGTGTTGGCATCTGTAGGAGGTAGGCTCTAATCTCCTCCCATGCTTTCTGGCATTCGGGATTCCATATGAACCTGGCTCTTTCCCTTGCGTTTTCTTCCTTAGATTTCTTCTCACCTTTTCGAACCCCTATTCGGCCGGGTTCCGCACCTTCTTTTATCAAGACTTTGAAGAAAGGACGACATTTGTCCCCATACCGTGATATAAAACGATCGAGGGCCGTTATCTTCCCGAGGAGTCTCTGTCGCCCTTTATCGATGAAGGTGTCCTCACATTAAGGAGAGCTTCGATTTTTGCGGGATTCGCATCGATGCCGCTCGGACACCATAAATCCGAGAAATTTCCCGGAAGTTACCCCAAAACGCATTTATCCGGATTCAATCGTATTCCATACTCTCGGATCTGCCCGAACACCTCTTCAATATCTCGGATGAGGTTCTCTTCCTCCTTGCTTTTGATGATGATATCATCAACGTACACTTCGAGAATTCTACCTATCTGCTCGGAGAATACCTTATCCATAAGTCTTTGGTAGGTTGCTCCGGCATTCTTCAGCCCGAAGGGCATTCTTGTATAACAATGCGTTCGGCCGCTTATGAAAGACGTCTTCTCTTCATCTGCGGGTTCATCCTTATCCGATGATACCCACCGTAAGCATCAAGGAAAGAAAGCTCGCGTGTCCGGCCGTGGAATCCACAAGCCTATCAATCGGGGAGTTGGATACGAATCCTTCGGGCAAGCATCATTTACGTTAGTGAAATCGATGCACATGCGTAACTTGTCGCTATCTTCTCGGGTTGCCACAACGGGATTGCTCAGCCATTCGGGATACGACACTTCTCTTATGACCCCCGCGTCGAGAAGTTTCGAAATCTGCTCTTTGATGAAGGCTCTTTTGAATGGGGCGTTATTTCTTTTCTTCTGCCTTATGGGTCTTGAATTCGGATTGATGTGCAGGCTGTGTTGTATTACCTTCGGGTCGATCCCGGGCATGTCACTTGGAGAGTAGGCGAATAAGTCTTTATTCATTCGAAGCAAGTTTACAAGAGTTTTCTTACGCCCTCGGGCAAGTCTTTTGCAATTCTCGTCGTCCTATCTCCTTCCAAGACGACGTCTTCCGTATCCGCTTCCACCTTGTCTTCCTTCGGTCCGCCCGGACCGGGTCCTTCGAGCTATAGCCATGACGCCCCCGGCCTCCTCTGGCTCACGTAGATCGAGGCGTCTCCTCATCCGTACCGAACGTGATGGTCAGGAATTTCACGTCAGTCCTCATGTGAATAGCTACCTGGGTTTCTCTCCCGATGATAGCATTGTACGCAGAGGGGACATCGAGGACGAGCCATTTGACCATCAACGTGGTGTACCGAGGTTGGCCTTCGAGGCCAACCCCGATGAACATCGCAGGAAGCTCGATGGAGCCTAAAACTGGTATCTCGTCCGGGCCCACACCGTAGGTTGCTGTCTTGACGGGGTTCAGCCGGCTTGACTTGAGCTTGAGGCCTTCATATGCTTTCCTGAACAACACATCCGCATTCGAGCCGTCGTCGCACAGAACCCTTTTGACGTCAATGGTCCCGATCCGTAGGGTGATGATGAGTGGGTCGTAATGCGGTAGACGACGGACCCATCAGCTCGTTTGATTCTTGAAGACGGATCTCCGTAGCTTAGCGAGGCAATCTCCTCGCCTTCCTCTTCCTTGCATTCGAACCTAGCGTGGTCGTTATGGTGTTCGTAATCCCGGTTGGTTGCGGCGGAACCATCTTCTCCTTGCCCTTCTTGTTCGGTCCTGATGAGTCTTCTTCAGCTTTCCCTTTGCCTCGGGAAACTTCTTCGCCCGACGCATCTTCGATACTCTCCCAGAGAGCCTTTCTTGATGAGGTGCTCTATGTACCTCTTCGATTGATGGCACTGCTTGATGTCATGCCCGGTATCTCTGTGGAATCAGCAGCACTTGGGACGAATCACGCTTCGCCCCTTCTCGGCATGGCCACTGGGCGCTTAATACTCCGGTGCCGTGTCTCACGGAGGGCCGCGAGGATACTAGCCCGGGCGTATTAAGGGGGTGAAGCCCGAACTTCTCTCAAAAGTTCTCTTGTCCTCCCCAACTCCCCAGCCGCTTGACCGGCTGGCTCCTCGGGTTCTCCTTCCTCGACTCTCGGTTATCCCCGGTGTCCCGCTTCCCTCACGCTGAGACAACATTTCTTGAGCAATCATATGCTCCTGAGTTACGGCGTACATTTCCTCGACGCTGGTGAAGTTTTTTCGGGACAACTCGTAGGCGAGGCGCGAATTCGGGATGAGAGCCTTCGTGAATGCCATGATTCGGATGTTGTCCGTTAGATCAGACGCGTGAACGGCTTCTCGGTTGAACCTTTCGACGAACTCCCGAATACTCTCGTTCGGTCTTTGCTTGATGTCAAACATTTGAATGGCCCTCTTGGCCGATCTCTTGCATCCGATGAAGTGCGTTGTAAATTTGGTGGCTAGGTCCCCGAATGACGATACCGAGTTCGGGAGCAGCGAGTTGTACCAAGCCGAGGCCGGCCCTCCTGCAGCCACTTCAAAGCATTTGCACAAGGCCGCCTCGTTAGCCCCCTTCAACTCCATCGCTCTCTTGTACTTCCGGACAAAAGCGTCAGGATCTCCTGAACCTTGGTACACCTCCAACGGATGAGGTAAGTTAAATATTCGGGGCATCTGGGCGTCCCGAATCCTGCTGGTGAACGGACCATCATCAGGTATGTCCTCGCTTTTGGGCTCGGGAATGCCCGAGTTTCTCTCGACTTGCTCCAGACGAAGCAACATTTGCCTGATCACGTCGTCCCGGGGATCGCCACGGACCAGTCTATCCGGTCTTGGGGATCGTTCCCTCCCATGCTCCCTCGGGGATCTTGACCGCTGCCGTCCCCGGCGGTCCAGAGATGCTACCGGCTGCGAGCTCGTCAGATGCACAGACTGATCGCTGTCTGAAGTTGACGGGACTGACTCGTCGGTTCTGATTTCTTCGCTCTTCTGAAGCACTATCCGCACAGCCTTGGACGAGATCTGGGTCCAAGTGCCGAATATCGCTTCGACGGTAGCTGGAGGTAGGACGTAGGGAGGTAGCTCCATTGGATGATTCCTCCGGGGAACCCCTATAGCTGGGATCGGCCGTGCGGCCGTTGGTGGAACCTTCTCCCTCCGGCCTGGATGATCGGGAACGGGAATGGCCCCCACGTTCAATCTGATTTTGGGGACCACCGCCGTTCCCACAGACGGCGCCATTTGGTGGCAAATCAGTGCGCGTGATTGCCACGTTCCGGTTTGACTTGCGCGTTACGATATTGACGGAAGCCATTAGGTCGACTTTGCGCGCTGGGGCCATATTGTCGAGGAATAGAGAGATTCTATGAGGTGATATGACTAGTCGTTATGAGAAGTTAATAAATGTTACCCCTTTAGGTATGAATAGTGAATGTATTTATAGTCCCATGTTTTAGTGGCATTATTGTAATATCCCAATGTGAGGTGATTATTCGTTTTAGGTCCTATATGCACTTCGGGAAAGATAGTTCGGGAACGTCCTTAATCTTTATTCGGGTTATGTAGAAGTTTTTAATGGAGCCCTTATTCCGGCTTATTCGTGGGCCTTTGTTAGGCCTTTCATGCGTATTTGGGCTCGGCGGCCATCACCCTCAACATGTATGGGGGCACATGGAAGAATGCGCTTCCACTACACAGCCTCCAGCCGATAAAACCGCCAGAAGACGTCGGCAAACGGCTTTCACCAGCCATCCGACAGGCAACAGTGAAGCCTGCGTTGGTCAAAAACGTGTTGGGCGCCAACTGTGATGGTGGCAGCCCCCACTCTGCACACAAATCTTGCACCAGCGACGGGAAGCGGAACCGCAGCCCCGCCGTAAGCTGTGCCGTGTACAGACACAGCACCTGGTTTTCCAAGTTCTCCTCTGCCGTCGGCACTCCAACGCCCGGCAGCACCGTATGGGCGGTAAACACCGCAACCTTCTCCACTGGGAAAAAGGCCTTCACCATGTCTGGTGAATCTTGTCAAAACTCGTTGTGGTCTTCTCCACGGTAGCAATCACCAGACACAAGGCTTCCTTGGACTCCATTTCGCAAAAAATTGAGCGACAAAGCGTATAAATTGAAAGAGCCTAACAGAGGCATTTCGTCAAGCACTCACCGTGCTCGGAAAAATCGTTAGCACTCACCGTGCTTGGAAAAAATCTTACCCGATTCGTCACCGTAAAGAAAGCGGAAGAACAGATTTACAAACGAACAAACGAACGGTGAAGTCTCGAACGGAAAAGTAGAGAATCACCACAAGAAAACTCACAACAACCGATGAACGGTTCAAACACGCAAGAATGCGAAAAGGCTACTCAGCGCAAAAACGAGGAAATGCGAAAGTGAAGATGAACAGTTTCAATCTTCTCGGACACGCTTTTATAAGCCTGCGTAAACGGGAGGCTACTTTTTACGGACAACTCAGAGAGCGCCACGTGCCGAGCCCCATAACGGTTAGTAAACCTTTTCGCCTCCCGTTATCTCTCCTGCTTTAAAAACACTGAGGAACCCCCTCGCCTCCGTTATACTTAAAATGGACCGCAAGCGGCATGGTGCCCTCGCCAGCTCTAAGACTTGGAATTTTAGCAGAGTACGGGACCCTGCCCATACTCTGCCTTCAGGAGGAGGCATCTTGGTACACTACCCAAGCAAATGCCCCCTCAAAAGCTCACAAGGATCGTGAAGGATCCGACATTTGAAATCAGATCGTAAAAGATCTTCGCACTCCACACAAGCCCAGCCTTGTGGCTACTACTGTCCTCAACACAACATTTTCAAAATGGAGTACAGGACCTTACCCATACTCCGCTCTCAGGAGGAGGCATCTTGGTACACTAACCAAGCACACGCGTCCTCCCGTCGCATCAGAATCACACAAGGCCCTCGCAGGTCTCGCCTCGCGGTCTCCAAGATCGCCTTCGCAAGGTCTCACCCTTGCGGTCTCGCCTCGCCTTCGCAAGGTCTCACCCTTGCGGTCTCTGGGCCTCGCCTTCGCGAGGTCTCCAGTCTCGCCTTCCCAAGATCTCCAGTCTCACCTGCGCGAGGTCTTATCCCCATGGTCTCAGATCTCATCTGCACGAGCTCTCGCCCTCTCAGGTCTCAAGTCTCGCCTTCGCGAGCTTCTTAGCCCTTCGCGGATCACCCTCGCGGTCTCAGGTCTTGCCCTTGCGATCTCACTCATCTTCGCGGGTCTCACTCCCGCGGTCTCAACTCGCCTTCGCGAGGACTCTCATGCCTATACTGGCCCCACCCAGATAAGGCCCTTGCACTCAGGTTCGTGCGACCCTTACACCTTTATTGGCTATGCTTTATCTGGGCCTTCGCCCCTTGCAGGCCTTCGCCTGCCACTTGCTCCACTTGGAGATAGGCCACTTGGTCATTTGACATCAAGCAGCCAATGAGAGAGGCCAGCACGAACCTGAGTGATCTTCACCAGATTTGTACGCCAAACATTCCCTGACAAGTGAATCTTCTAAGGCGGTTTGCTGAGATCTTCATCATCACAGCCGCCTTATCTCCTTAAATCTGACAGACTTGTCTCACAGCCTGTCCAAGACTTCAACTGGGGGAGGCTCCTCCTGGCATCTCCCTATAAATAAGGGGATGTCCACCTTAAACTGGGTAAGCTACTACACGCCCCCCGACTCCTCTCTTGCTACTTCTGAGTATTCTCTTTATCTTCCACAGATTACTCTGAACAGCAAGCTTGGAGCTTTCAAGAACACCATCACCATCAATCATTCAACTGAGAGTTCGCACCTGCTTCAGGAACACGGCTATCATAATGCCTTTTGCTTTATGCATGAAAATGGTAGGAAGACTTAAGGGGTTGTTACCAAAAGTGTTAGCCACACTTTGAGTAATAACCTACACTACCACCCTTTTCATGTATTTAGTTTAGCAAGTCTCATTTTCAGCCATTAGAACACTTATAGCCAAATTGTATGACACCATTTTGAGAGAATTTTGGCTTTGGTTTATCACTACTTCAATCCATTCCTTTGTTACAAAATTTTTGTTCAAGAATCATATCTAGTATTGCTTAATCAAGTAGTTAAGAGGTGCTAGATCCATCTTCTTCCCTTGGCATTCCAAGCATTGCTTCATCTTGAAGTGAAGAGGTTCTTGGTTAGGCCGAAAGTATCAACTTGTTTATTGTTCATCTTCCAAGCTAGATCCTTTCAAGAGTTGATCATTTCCATGATCACATCAAGTGGTATCAGAGCTTTGTTGCTTGGTTGATGTTTATGTTGTAAGTTTCTTCAAAGAACCCTTTTGTTTTG
Organism: Stellera chamaejasme; assembly: GCA_024586325.1. NCBI lineage: Eukaryota > Viridiplantae > Streptophyta > Magnoliopsida > Malvales > Thymelaeaceae > Stellera > Stellera chamaejasme. The sequence continues at coordinate 19,715,677 of CM044979.1, forward strand.
ATTTGCAAACTTTGAAGAAACTACTTTCTACCTTTCTTGAAGAGTGGCCGAAACTCATGCCATTTCTTGCAAAGTGAAAGTGTAAAAGTTGCCATTTCTTGCAAAGTGAAAGTGCAAAAGTTTTTGTTTATGATGCTATGATGTTGTGAAGTGAAAAAGTTTGTTGCTATTGAAAAAGGATCAAGAAAAGTGCAACATTTGAGGAGAGAGAAAAGTTCTGTTCATCAAGTGTTCTTGCATGTTCATCAAGTTCATCTTGTGTTCATACAAAGTTCATCACAAAAAGTATATTTGATCCAAAAGTTTATAACATCTTGCATCAAAAGGTGTTTGTTGTTTGCAAAAGACCTTTCTTATACCACACCTTATTTCTTTCAACCCCCATCTACCTTTAAACTTTTCAAAACCTAGTTCCAAGTAACTAGTGCTCTCTTTTTCTGCTTGTTTTCGGTTTTACTAGTTTATTCTTGTGTCCATTGTTGTGTCTTCCTTGAACAAGGTTGAAAGAGGTTGTGGACTTGAGAGGTTGAAGCTACAGAATCCTACTTGAGTGAAACACAAAAGAGAATACAAACACAAAGAGAGGGTTTATACCACTAACTTCATATTTTCAATTGCAAAAGAAAGGAATCTTTGTTGTAGGTATGTCAACCGATTCTTCTTCATCACCTCCTCCTCCTCCTAAGTCGAAGTTGGAAGAAACTCTTGCCACCCTTGTGCAAGAGCTTAAGGAGATCAAGGTTCAAATAGTCACCACTAATGACAAGGTGACAAGACTTGAGATTGCACAAGGCAAGCTACCGGAGAGCTCCCATGCTCAAGGTATAACCGAAGCAACAAGGAGGGAACCGCCCCAAAAGACACCACAAAATGCTCCTAGCATTCGGCCTCTTGTTCCACCAAGGAGGGGCCGAATGGTTGAGGAGGTTTCAGAGAGTAGTGATGAAGAGCACCATGAAGTACCACCTCCTTGCCGAAACCCTAGAAGAAGAATCTTTCAAGATAGGGTGCAAGCAAAAGCCTATCTTGAAAGAGACCTAGATGAAGAGGAAGAGCATGCAAGAGGCCACTTCCACCGAGGGTTTAACCGAAACCTAGGGGAGAGAGGCCAAGTTCAAGACCAACAAGCACTCAACAATGTGAAGCTTCAAGTTCCACCTTTCTATGGCTCGAGTGATCCGGAGGAGTACCTCACTTGGGTGTTCATGACAGAGAGAGTCTTTGATGTCATGGGGTACAATGATGCTACCAAACTCAAACTAGCTATCATTGAACTCCATGACTATGCCATCATTTGGTGGGAGCAAGAATACCAAGCAAGGGCTAGAAACCGCCAAGCTCCCATTGACACTTGGGAAGAGCTCAAGCATGCCATGAGAGCTCGGTTCATCCCATGCTACTACGAAAGAGAATGTGCTCAAAGGTTGCAACACCTCACCCAAGGCAACCGAAGTGTGGAAGACTACCAAAAGGAGCTTGAAAGCGCCTTGATGAGAGCTAATGTCAAGGAGAACCAAGAGGCAAAGATGGCTCGGTGTTTGTATGGCTTGAGAGATGACATCTCTCGGATGGTGGAGCTTTGTGACTATGGGAGTTATCAAGAGCTAGTGCACAAGGCCATAAAGGTTGAGAAGCAATTGAAGAGAGGAAGTTCCTACACTTCCTACCACACCTCCAACAGAAACTCATGGAGCAAGCCCACTTCCGCAAACAAGCCCTCCACCTCCAAACCCTACCAAACCGCCATATCCAAGCCTCCTTATCACTCCCAATCACAACTAAAACCACCATCTCACTCCACTCCCTACTCTCACCCACAACCGAAACCCAACTACCCCTCCAAACCTACAAACCCTCCACCTCAAGCAAGAACCGTTGAATGTTTCAAGTGTCTTGGCAAGGGACACTATGCAAGAGAATGTACCAACAAGAAAGTTATGGTGATTAGACCAAATGGTGACATCTCAAGTGAAGATGAGGAGGAAGTTCCAAATGAACTTCCTAATGAAGAAACCGAGGAAGAGGAGGGAGAGTTGCCTCTTGAGTGGCATATCTTGGTCACCAAAAGAGTTCTTCAAAGCTCTCCCAAGTTAACCGAAACTACACAAAGGTACAAACTCTTCCAAACAAGAGCTTTGGTGAATGGCACACTATGTAGCCTCATTGTTGATAGCGGGAGTTGTGTGAATGCCGCAAGCGAAGATATGGTCCATGAGTTGCATCTCCCAACCAAGATGCATCCGAAACCCTACCAACTCCAATGGGTGGATGATAGGTCCTTTGTCAAAGTGGTGAAACAAGTTGAAGTGCCAATCCGAATTGGCAAGTATGAAGACACCATCACTTGTGATGTTGTGAGGATGCAAGCCACTCACATCTTACTTGGGAGGCCATGGAAATTTGACAAGGATGCTATTCAACATGGAAATGCCAACAAATACCTCATCACCCATCAAAACCGAAACCTAACCCTACTTCCCCTCACACCTACTAAAGCTTTACAAGATCAAATTCATTTGGCAAATAAGGCCCAGAGCAAAAGGAGGGAAATGGAAAGGCAGAAGAGAGAAAAGAGAGAGAAGGATCAAGGATCCTTGAGAGAAAAGAAGAAGAGAGCAAATGTGGGAAACACCTCAAGTGAGCAAGAGAGAAAACAAGAGTGCATACCCCACTTGGCCAAAGAGAGAGATTTCGAAAGAGCACTTTTGCAAAACAAAACTTGTTTTCTCATGGTTCCAACTTCATGCATGCTAACCCTTGAACAAGTATCTTCTCTTTCTTTGGATGTGCAGGATCTCTTGAAGGCATATGAGGATTTTTTTAGGACCCTTGCGGCCTCCCTCCATATAGAGGGATTGAGCACCAAATTGACTTGATTCCGGGTGCTCCACTTCCCAACAAGGCCGCCTATCGGACTAACCCTCAAGAGTCCAAGGAGATTCAGGCACAAGTGCAAGAGTTGCTCCAAAAGGGTTTCATCAAAGAGAGTCTTTCTCCATGTGCCGTACCGGTCATCTTAGTGCCCAAGAGTGATGGCACTTGGCGGATGTGCATGGATTGCCGACCCATCAACACTATCATTGTAAAGTATAGACATCCTATCCCTATACTTGACGATATGCTTGATGAATTGAGTGGTTCATGTGTTTTCTCTAAGATTGATTTTAAAAGTGGATATCATCAAATTCGCATGAAAGAGGGTGATGAATGGAAAACGGCATTTAAGACTAAAATTGGCTTGTATGAATGGAATGTTATGCCCTTTGGATTAACCAATGCACATAGTACTTTCATGAGATTAATGAACCATGTTTTGAGGCATTTCATTGGAAAATTTGTGGTTGTCTACTTTGATGACATTTTGGTGTATTCCAAGAATCATGTTGAGCATATTGATCACTTGAAGCATGTGTTAGATACACTTAGGCTTGAGAAGTTGTATGCTAAGTTTGAAAAGTGTGTCTTTGCTACAAGCGTAGTTAACTTTCTTGGATTTGTTGTGGGAAAGCATGGTGTTAGGGTTGATGAAAGTAAAGTGGTAGCAATAAAGGAATGGCCCATTCCTAAGTCCATAACCGAAGTGAGATCATTTCTTGGTCTTGCTAGTTTTTACCGGAGGTTTATCAAGGACTTTTCCTCTATTGCCGCCCCTTTACATGAGTTAACTAAAAAGAATGTTGTGTTTGCATGGGGTAAAGCCCAAGATGAGTCTTTTCTTGCTTTAAAGTCCAAATTGATGAGTGCTCCCTTATTTGCTTTACCTAATTTTGAGAAGGTCTTCGAAACTGAATGTGATGCAAGTAGGATTGGCATTGGTGCCGTTTTGCACCAAGAGGGCCGCCCCATTGCATATTTTAGTGAAAAATTGAATGGTGCTACATTGAACTACTCCACCTATGATAAAGATCTTTATGCTCTTGTGAGATCCTTGCAAGTGTGGAGTCATTACTTGTCGCCTAAGGAGTTTGTGTTTCTTACGGATCACCTCTCCTTGAAGTACTTTCAAGGTCAAGGCAACTTAAACAAAAGGCGTGTTAGATTGATAGAATTCATTGAATCATTCTCTTATGTGATTAAGTACAAGAAGGGAAAAGAAAATGTTGTAGCCGATGCATTGTCTAGGAGATATGTGCTTCTTTCTTCTCTTGATGCTAAGATTGTAGGGTTTGATTGTTTGAAGGATATGTATGAGCATGACCTTGATTTTGGTGAGATATATGCTTCTTGTGCTAAGGGTGGCCGAAATGGCTACTACATATTTGATGGCTTCTTGTTTAAGTTTAAAAGGCTATGCATACCAAGGAGTTCCATAAGAGAAGTCATCACTAAAGAAGCTCATGGTGGCAGCCTAATGGGCCATTTTGGTGTTCAAAAGACACTAGAGACTTTGAAGGATAAATTCTATTGCCCGGGAATGAAGAAAGATGTCACAAGGATGTGTGCATGGTGCATCACTTGTCACAAGGCAAAAGTCACTCTCCAACCGAAAGGGAAGTACACTCCTCTTCCTTCTCCTACTCTCCCATGGGTTGATATTAGCATGGATGTTGTTAGTGGCTTTCCTACAACCTCACATGGACATGATGATATTTTTGTGGTAGTTGATAGATTCTCTAAGATGGCACATTTTATTCCATGTCATAAGAGTTATGTTGCATCTAAAGTGGCCGATTTGTTTTTCAAACATGTTGTTAAATATCATGGACTTCCTAGGTCAACTGTGAGTGATAGGGATTCTAGGTTTCTTGGACATTTTCGGAGGACCTTGTGGTCTCGGTTAGGCGGTAGCTTAATGTTTTCTACATCTATTCATCCACAAACCGATGGTCAAACCGAGGTTACTAATAGAACCCTAATCACTATCTTGAGAACCATACTTAGGAAGAATTTGAAAGAATGGGTTCAATCCTTTAACCCCTCTGGACTTGATTGCTTTAAACCATGGTGATCAAATGGATGTTAAGGGACAAAAGAAGGCTCAACAAATGAAAGCTTTGCATGCTAAGGTTCATGAACAACTTAACAAGATCAATGAAGCTTATGGAAAAAGGGTGAACAAGGGCAAGAAATTTCGAACCTTTGAGGTAGGGGATTGGGTTTGGTTACACCTTAGGAAAGAAAGGTTTCCACAAGCTAGGAAGAGCAAACTTTCACCTAGAGGAGATGTGATAGCCGCGTTCCTGAGACAGGAGGCGAACTCTCAGTTGAATGATGGATGGTGTTGTGTTCTTGAGAGCTCCAAGCTTGCTGTTCAGAGTAATCTGTGGAAGATAAAGAGAATACTCAGAAGTAGCAAGAGAGGAGTGGGGGGCGTGTAGTAGCTTACCCAGTTTAAGGTGGACATCTCTCTATTTATAGAGAGATGCCAGGAGGAGCCTCCCCCAGTTGAAGCCTTGGACAGGCTGTGAGACAAGTCTGACAAGTCTGTCAGATTTAAGGAGATAAGGCGGCTGTGATGATGAAGATCTCAGCAAACCGCCTTAGAAGATTCACTTGTCAGGGAATGTTTGGCATACAAATCTGGTGAAGATCACTCAGGCTCGTGCTGGCCTCCTCATTGGCTGCTTAATGTCAGATGACCAAGTGGCCTATCTCCAAGTGGAGCAAGTGGCAGGCGAAGGCCTGCAAGGGGTGAAGGCCCAGATAAAGCAAAGCCAATAAAGGTGTAAGGGTCGCACGAACCTGAGTGCAAGGGCCTTATCTGGGCGGGGCCAGTATAGGCGTGAGAGTCCTCGCGAATGCGAGTTGAGACAACTGGAGCAAGATCCGCGAAGGCGAGTGAGATCGCAAGGGCGAGACCTGAGACCGCGAGGGTGATCCGCGAAGGCCTAAGAAGCTCGCGAAGGCGAGACTTGAGACCTGAGAGGGCGAGACCTCGCGCAGATGAGATCTGAGACCGTGAGGGTAAGACCTCGCGCAGGCGAGACTGGAGACCTCGCGAAGGCGAGACTGGAGACCATAAGGGTGAGACCTTGTGAAGGCGATACTAGAGACCACGAGGGTGGGACCTTGTGAAGGCGACATCGGAGACCGCAAGGGCTAGACCCGAGGGGCGTTGTGTGATTCTGATGCGACGCGAGGACGCGTTTGCTTGGGTAGTGTACCAAGATGCCTCCTCCTGAGAGCGGAGTATGGGCAGGGTCCTGTACTCCGTTTTGAAAATACTGTGTTGAGGACAGTAGTAGCCACAAGACTGAGCTTGTGTGGAGTGCGAAGACCTTTTATGATCTGGTGTTCCGTGTTGGATCCTTCATGATCCTTATGAGTTTTTGAGGGGGCATTTGCTTGGGTAGTGTACCAAGATGCCTCCTCCTGAAGGCACAGTATGGGCAGGGTCCCGTACTCTGTTAAAATTTCCAAGTCTTGGATTTAGCGAGGGCGGCATGCCGCTTGTAGTCCGTTTTAAGTGTAACGGGAGCGAGGGGGCTCTTCAATACATAAAGCAGGAGAGATAACGGAAGGCGAAAGGTTTACTAACAATTAGACGCCGGCACGTGGCGCCTCAGGAGTTGATTACGCTTTTGAAAAGCGCTTTCCTATTTCTGCACGGAAGGTGAAAGGTTTACTAACCGCTAGATGTTGGCACGTGGCGCCTCAAGAGCCGATTACGCTTAAAAGCGCTTTTTCACTTTGGCGGGCTTATAAAAGCGTGTCCAGAAGATTGAAACTATTCATCTTCACTTTTGCATTTCCTCGCTTTTGCACCGAGTAGCCTTTTCGCGTTCTTTGAGCATTTGAACCGTTCATCGATTTCTCGCAAGTTTTCTAGTGGTGCATTTGTCGTCTGTTCTACCTCTCTCTTCACCGGCGATTAAGCAGGTAAGATTTCTTCTGAGCACAGTGAGTGCTTTTCTGAGCATGATAAGTGCTTGACAAAATGCCTCTGTTAGGCTCTTCCGATTTATACTCTTGTTGCTCTACCTTTCGCAGAAACGGAGCCCAAGGAAGCCGTATGCCCGGTGATTGCTTCCGTGGTGGAGACCATGGTGGGTCGTGAGAAAATGGAGCAAGAATTGATGAAAGCCTTTTCCCGCTGGGAAGGTGCAGTGTACCCATCACGCAAGGGTGCTGTAAATCGTTGGGGCTTTCCCCAACCGAGAAGAACCTAGAATGAGCGGTGCTCGCTTGTATACGGCGCAGCTTTCGGTGGGTTGCGATTCCCGTCGCAGCTTGGCGCCCAACACATTCTCGACCATTGCAGGCTTCACTGTTGCTGTCGGATGGCTGGAATCTGCGGAGTGGGAGTGCATTCTTCCACGTGACCCCATCAACGTTGGGGAAACAACTCCATTTCGTTCATAGCTGCGCCCAAATCCTACCATTCTTGGCATGGATCCTTCTTCTTCCTGCCTCGTGACAACTCATGGAGATTTCCGGTGGCAAGGACGCAGCGGTCGGTGCAGTATCGCCTGCAGGCCTGAGCTGACTTCAAACTCGGCTGCGATGGCGGTGCATACGTCCAACCGTTGGGATGGTTGGACGATGTGTTCGCGAGGAGCTCCCGTGACGAGCTCTTTCCTTTCTCGCCACCCAACTTGACGAGCCAACGTTGAGGTGGGTTGGGATCAGCACGAGCTTCCTGCTAGACCCAGAGGTGCCCCCGCCATATGAGGGATGGGCCCCAGCCCATCGTGGGGCAGTGGTAGATGCCCTTACCGCAGCGCTAGCGGAACCCAGAGGTATGTTTGTATACAAGTGTTTTGTATAAATATAAAAGGTTTAGAAAAACCTGGTTTGAAGTCTTTTTCGCTGCAGATGCCTCCTTTGAGGCTGGCGAAGGCAGGGGTAAGAGAGCGCCAATGCGTGCCGCACAGCCTGGTGGCGCCCTACAAACCAAGAGGAGAAAAGTGGCTACCGCTGCCGGTGTGCAGCTGGAGAGGGAGTGCCTCGCTGTCGCTAAAGAGGCCGGGGGCCTGTGGAGGCAGAGGGATCCGCAGCGGTCCCTTCCTCCATTGAAGAGGCCATAGGGCCTGCTGGGAAGAGGTCCCCGCCATCAGAGAGGAGGCCGCAAAGCCTGCGGAGGAGACGAGGGGAGTGGAAGTGGAGGTCCCCTCCAATACTGAAGAGGCCTCGCCCCTTTTAGAGGGCCCAGAAGGGGTGCAGGAGGACACCGTTGCCCCTATAGAGGCTGTGCCAGTGTCGGGCAGAAGCCGGTTTCTCTTGAGGAGACCGCCGTCCTCGAGGACTTCGTGTCCGGGCTCTTCGCGAGCCCTTCTCCGCTCAAGGTGAAGACCTGCCCGGGCACGTGGTCGCGGCAGAGATTGTTTCCAAGGGGAGGGTGCCCCTTAAAAGAGGCAGGATGTCGGCGGGAAGTCCTGCTGTTCATAAGGAGGAGGGGCCAACAGTGCTAAGGCATCAGCGATTCTGGCCAGCAGAGGTAGTGGTCACTCCTGCGGATGAGGATGAGATAGAGGCCCCTACCGCATGGGAGGAGGTCTCGTGGCGATCCCTCCAGGGGAGGAGGCCCCGTAGCGATTCCTTCAAAGGAGGAAGCCCTTGTGGCGAAGGGGGTCTTGAGTATTCAGGGGCGTTGGTGGCGCAGACTCTGCGAGGACAGTGGTTGGGAAGCAGCCCAACCTTCCAAAGAGCCACCAGAGGCTAGTGGATGGGTGCAACCCCCGCCGGTAAGTCACTTGACTTGAGAGTGTGTTTCAACTTTCTCGGTTGTACCGATACCTTTAAGCTGCTGCAGTGCGGGGCCTTCTAGACAAGAGCGCGGTCCTCGCGAGGTCCCAGCGGACCTGGGGACCATGACCGTGGTCTTTGAGGAGACTGGGGTTTGGTCCCATTATCTGGAGCCAAGGTGAGTTGCTGCTAAGGCAGCCCCCAAGTGGTCCGAGAAACCGGTCACACTGATGGTCTAGAGGCAAGACCTCAGGGCCAAGGTGTACCAGGAAGAGGGGAAGCTGGTGCGCGATGCGTGGGACCCAGTCTTCTTCCTAAACAATGACAACTCTTTGTTGTTGGGAGGGGAGAACACCCTCTTATCATGCCTGGAGGGGCTGCGCACCCTTTGTGACAGTGGAGGTCTTTGGGGTGAAGTCTGAGTCCCCGTTGAACTCATGAAGGAGTCACTAAGCGTAGTCTCATGGGTAAGACAGCTTCTGGTCTTTGTTTTATAAGCTCTGTAGTTTTTCTTCTGTCTTGCTGAGTAATCTTGAAAGCAGGCTGCAGTCCAAGGGTATGCTTCCATGGAGAAATGGCAGGACTTTCTCAAGTATGCCAACAAGCGGGATGACGCCTGATTGTAGAGATTGCATTTTGAGGAGGAGCGGACCGCCCGCAGCTGCGCCGGTGGGAGCAGGCCCATCTGATTGATGCATTTCAACATCACTTCTTTAAACAGGAAGCAGGGCTGGAAGCCAAAAGATTGAGGCTGCTGTCCTAAAGGAGTCGCACCTCTCTCTAGAGGCAAAGCCCAAAGTTGAGTTGGCAGAGGCTGCAGCTGAGGAGGTGAAGCGTCAGGCCATCGCCCAGGCCCAGCTGGCAGAGGAGAAAGCAGAAGAGAGCAGGCTCGCTGCTGAGGATGCCGTGAAGGCACGAGTTGAGGTTTCCACTGCTTTCCAGAATGCGGTGGCCTCAGTGCGGGAGATGGAGAAGGCTTTGGGCCTTCCTCCTTTTGCAGATGAGGACCCTGAGTCCTCTTCCATCAAGGTGTCCAACCCTGAGGATGCCTCGATTGATGGAGAAGCTTGGTGAGATCCAAGCTCAAGGTGAAGCAGGGGCGCAGGCGTACGAGGAGGGCTGGCTGCGATGCCGCTTCCAAGTGTAGAAGGCGTTCCCAGAGCTAAGTCTTAGGATTTTGGATGTTGCAAACACCAGCGATCCAAGAAGAGAGGCCCCGCTCAACCTGGGGACCAGGGAAGAAGATGGGAGATGCATGGTATGCCATGCTGGACTAGGGCGGAGGCTCCAATATATGGATGGCCCCCCCTCTTTTGTGTACAAGGGAGATCTGCAATTTGTGCATACTTTTGACAGTAGTAATGAAGAAAAATTTTGATTTACCTTCATTTTTGTAGTCTCGCTTTTGTTTTGCGATAGCATTGTAGGGTACGTTAGCTAGGTCAATGACCGTAGGCTAAGTCCCATTCGTGGCGAGGGGTTTGCTTGGGCTTGCGAAGGCAGCTCACACGAGACCTTCCCGGCGATTTTGTGGGAGTAAGCCCTTGGGTAATGTACAGTGTACCAACCTCAAGTGCCCCAGATACCTGCAGAGTGCTCATCAATTATTTGATAAGAATGGAGTAAAGCTCAGTTTACCGTGAGCCTGAAGTCGCGCGATAGCGAAGGCAGTGGAGTACTTGTTGAGACAAGTGTAGAGTCAGTTGGAGTTCTGGGAGATGAGACCCGTAACTGTGTTGGGGAGCCCGTGCGGAAGGTCCGGTGAGGCGCGCGAGGGCGACTTACACAGGGACCTCCCTGAAGGAGCCAAAAGGGGATTACCCTTCCGCACAGCAAGGGGATTCCCCTTGGGGCGGGGCGAGTTGAAGGTCAGTTGGGGATGAGACCCGCAACTACCTGTGTGGAGGAGTCCGCGCGGAAGGTCCGGTGATGCACGCGAGGGCGACTGACACAGGGACCTCCCTGAAGGAGCCAAAAGGGGATTACCCTTCAAGGGGATTACCCTTCCGCGCAGCAAGGGGATTACCCTTGGGGCGGGGCAAGTTGAAGGTCAGTTGGGGATGGGACCCGTAACTACCATTAGCGCAGCCGCAATGGGCTTCCCTTTGTGTGGGTGCGCGAGGGGGACCTGACAAGGTCTGGTGCCATGATTTAGGCGAGTAGCCAGTCTGACCGGTTGGCGGCAGAGGGCGTGGAGAGGGCAATTATGTTGCCATGTAGTGCTGTAAGAGAGGAAGAAATATACTTGTATTTTATTGAATTGAAACACGTAGCTGAGAACTTACATGTAATATGGGTGTAAATCATCTGCATGAAAGTTGAGGTGAAGAAGACGACCATCATGGTCTTGTAATTCATAGACTCCTGGGCGGACTTGTTTATGAACAATGTAAGGACTATCCCAGTTGGGTCGCAAGACACCCTGTTTGGGGTCGCGAGCAGTGAGGGCAGACTTGAGCAAGGTCAGGCCCCCTTGTTGTAGTGCTTTGGGCCTGACCCTGGCATTATGGTGGAGATTAAGCCTCTGTTTGAGGGCAAACATGCAGAGGCGAGCGCCCTCGCGCAATTCCTCGAGTAGGTCTAGTTTGGCGCGAAGCCCTTGAGCGTCGGCTTCGTCAGTGAAGTTAATCATACGGATCGTAGGAAGATCTGCCTTAATAGGTAGATGCGCGTCTGCGCCATAAACCAGGGAGAAAGGTGTCTCACCTGTCGGGGTGCGCGTTGTGGTGCAATAGTCCCACAAGATGTTTGGGAGTTCATCTACCCAGCGGCCTTTGGCGCCCTCAAGGCGCTTCTTGAGGCCCTCTCGAGGGTACGGTTGGTGACCTCAACCTGGCCATTTGACTGGGGATGCGCCACTGGGGCGAAGAGCATGCTGACGCTGTTGTCCTGGGCCCATTGTTGGACACTATGACTGGCGAACTGAGTGCCATTGTTTGTAATGATGGCGTGGGGGCTGCCGTACCAGCAGACAAGATTCTTCCAAATAAACTTGATAATTTTGGCGGACGTGATGGAGACCGGGGGTTCTACCAAGAGCCATTTAGAAAAATAATCAACCTGCGACCACACGAAGCGCATCGACTGGTGCGGTCGGCATTGGACCGATGAAATCAAGGCCCCACAGGTGAAGGGCACTTGGTTTGTCTCGCTACTGAGACTTCGTAGATGTCAATCGTTGGATATGAGAGTTGATCCGGCACCGGTGGCATGTTTTGACAAAGGCTTTGCGGCATCCTTTTCGTGGTGGGCCATTGTATTTTTGGCGGAGGGCCTTGTGGGCAAGTGCCTCCGCAGCTATGTGTGCGCCACAGTTGCCTTAGTGGAGAGTGTCCAAGACTGAGTGCCCCTCCAGGGTGCTGAGGCATCGTTGGAGGGGTGCTGCGAACCCGCGATGCCACAATTGGTCATCAATGAGAACAAAGCGGACGGCATGCTTGCGCGTTAGGGGGTCTGCGGCGCTGGCTTGCAGCTCAGCGATGATGGGGACTCTCCAGTCTACGACCGGATCTGCTATTGCTAGTGAAGCAATATCAATAGTCTCCGCGATGGACGGGCTGGCGAGGGTAGCCAAGGTGGAGGGAGTCTTTCCCTTGGACAGCATGTCTGCTGTAGTATTCTCAGAACGAGGAACATGGATGAAGATGGCCTCTTCAAAGTTGGTCCGCAAGGTGTTCACCAACTTAAGATACTTTACTGTGGTGGCGTCGCATTCGGCGCACCCTTGGACTTGGTGGACCACCGGTTGCGAGTCGCTATGGACATGGAGGCGGTGAATGCCCGCCTTTATGGTGAGCTTGAGCCCCGCGATGAGGACCTCATATTCTGCAACATTGTTAGTTACTTGAAATTGGAAAGAGACGCGTAGGGAAGCTTTCATACCTAATGATCCTCGTAGATATACGCTCCCGCGGGATCCGAGTTTGGATGAGCCATCCACAAACATGTCTCTTTCTCGGGAGAATGGGCTGCGGTGCGGGACCCCGCTCGGGGCCGGGATGGTGTCCGCATCCGAGAATTCTACAATGAAGTCGGCGAGGGCTTGACCCTTAATTGCCTTCCTGGATTCACGCTGATATTGAAGCCACCCACCAATACACCATTTGGCGAGGCACGCTGAATGTTCGGGCCACCTGAGGATCTCTCGATTGGCAAGTCCGTCCGGACGATAATTGTGTGCCCTTGTGGTACACTACCCAAGCAAACGCGCTCGCGTCATATTATAATCGTACAAGGCCTTTGAGGAAGTCTCATCCTTGTGGTCTCCAAGATAGCCTTCGCAAGAATCTCATCCTTGTGGTCTCCACCTCACCTACGCTGGGTCCCGCCTCGCGGGCCTCAAGTCTCGCATGGGCGACGCCTCATACTCACCCTTGCGTTCCTCGAGGCCTTCGCGGCCACCCTCGTGGTCTTAGGGCGAGCCTCACCGTCTCCTTCGCCTCCATGGGTCTTACTCCCAGCCTCCCGCCTATACTGGCCCCGCCCGCATAAGGCCTCAGTACCTGTGTTCGTGCAACCTCACCCCTTATTTGGCTATATTCTATTTGGGCCTTCGCCCCTGCAGCCTTCGCCCGCCACTTGCTCCACTTGGAGATAGACCACTTGGTCGTCTGACATCAACCGGCCAATAAGGAGGGCAGCACGAGCATGGGAGATCTTCACCAGATTCATACGCCAGACATTCTCTGACAAGCGAATCACCTAAGGCGGTTTGCTGAGATCTTCATCATCACAGCCGCCTTATCTCCAATCAGTCTGACACAGACTTATCTCAACAGCTTGTCTAAGGGCTTCAACTGGGGGAGGCTCTTCTCCCGGCATCACTCTATAAATAGGGTGATGTCCACCTAAATCGGGTAAGCTACTACACGCCCCCCACTCCTCTCTTGCTACTTCTGAGTATTCTCTCTATCTTTTACAGATTACTCATAACAAGCAAGCTTGGAGTCTCAAGAACATCATCTTCTCCACCACTTCAACTGAGAGTCCGGGCCTTCTTTAGGAACGAGACTATCAGTTTGGCGCCGTCTGTGGGAACGAAAGTTCTTACTATAAACCCATATTACAAACCACAAGTAATAAGTCATGCCAACCACCCGGAGTGCAACAGAAGTCGCCAAGGAAGGAGGAATCCTCCCGGACGAATACGAACAATGATCCACCATCGGAGCCATCCCCAAACCATGTTCCCCACAACGGGAAGAACTCTCTATTCACTCAACGGAGGAAAGCTCCTCCCACGCAACCGTAACGTGCCTCAGAGCGTAACACTCCACCTCCAAACACCCCCAACGAGCTCGATCCGGCCGTTCGCAAACGATCACCGAGGCGGTTGCTTTCAACTTACGTGAAACTCTCGCCACCACTCTTCGGGCGCTCGATAGCGTGGGAACGCTGCGGACTAATCAGCTCGAACGCCAGCCTACTCCTCCTCAACAAGTAAGTAACCCCGATCCTTCTTCGTCATTACTTATCGCGCTTACTAGACGAATAGAGGAAGTGGAAAAAGGGATGAAAGGGCCGTGTCCATAATATCTCCAGGATGGGTCCGGACCACCTCTCGACCCAACCTTTACTCGAGGGTTTTAGAAACCCCCTTCCGACCTGGGCCACAGCCTAAGCCGGATGCTTATGATGGTCCTGCCGACTCGATATTCATCTCCAGCGTTACGCCTCCGCAATGGCAATAGCAAGGGCAGACGACAACACGCTCGTAGAGCTTTCAGCTCCACACTTACCGGGGCCGCTGCCAACCGGTATACCACTCTCCGGGACAAACGGTTTGATTCCTTTGAGGAACTATCCCGCAACTTCTCCAACCATTTTGTGGTATCTAAACCACCTCCTAAAACGGCGGGACACCTTCTTAAGATACGGCGTAAAAGGATGAGCCCTCAGAGAATATATTCAACGCCTGTGCCGAGTCTATCCAGTCCCTAACTGGGAGAAGAAGCTCGCCCGCTTGCAGCTATCCAAGGCCTCCGCCTGGGAGTCTCTTTTCTTTGTGGATGTCCACACTAACCCTCCCACCAATATGGAACAGTTCTTAAGTACGGCGTCGCGGTTTATGAATACGGAAGAGGTCACTCGACCACTCGCGAGCCGCCACGGCGGACGCTAAAGGACAGCCCTCGCGATCGGACCCTAGGTCTCAAAGGCAAGTCCCACGCCCCAAGAGGGAGAGGGCGTACATTTCTCTTCCCCGCTAAGGGAGTCTTGTACCAACATCCTCCATGCCTTGGAACAAAAGAGGAGGTCCCCACTTGGCCTCGCCTCTCCCAGAAATAACAAGGCAAAGCAACAAGTTTTGCCGCTACCACCGTGACAAGGGTCACGACACCGAGGACTGTTTTGACCTCAAGCGCATGATTGGGGAAATGCTGGCTCAAGGCAAACTCAGGGAGTACTTGCTCCAAACTGAGGAGGGCCGTAGGAGAGAAGGTGACCGTGAAGGGCGCCGACCGGAGGACCGCAGGCGGGGGCGCTCCCAGCAAAACCCAGGTCAGGAGAATCTGGTTCAGATCCCCCCGGCAAGGGGACATATCGGCGTAATCACACAGTGCGAAGGCGCTTCGGCAAGACGCCGACATATGAGGCAGATCTACCAGATAGACCACCCCTCTACTCAGTTTTTGCATCGCAGCGATGGCACCTCTGTGGCAGTACCGCACGCTGATCCCTTGGTTATCACTGCCCGTATTGCGGGATGGGACGTTGACAGAATCTACATGGATACGGGGGCAAATGCCAACGTGATCTACAAGCACACTGTTGAGGCCAATGTGCCTTTGTCACAGATTCAACCCGCAAAGGGGGCCACCTTTGGAATAGGACGGGATGAAATCCCAACCTTGGGGTCGATCACCCTGCCCTACATGATGATGGGAACCACCAAGGAAAAGAAGCAGGTACGCCATCATCGGGCGACATACTCAAACTGAGTTCCATGTCCGCTGTGATGTACGAACCCTGACTTTAGTTTTTCACACTGCGGCTGGGGATGCCTATATCTTTGTCAACTGTAATGTGGCCGAGGCAATTATGTCTCTCGCCTCGCCAGGCCCCCATGCCTTCCCCGGCCATCCGAGCCTAAGAGGAAGGCACCCGCAGAGGAAGCTGGTCCCACGGGTGAAGTTGCCCCCGACTTGTCTCGGAGCATTTGAAGAAGTTGAGATCTCCCGGAAAGAAGTTTCGGGTGGGAAAAGACCTCGAGGAAAAGACCAGCAAGCGCTCATCCATCTCCTCCATGCCAACAAGTGATGTCTTCGCATGGAGCCCCGAGGACCTGCCAGGAGTTGATCCCACCGTTATTTCTCACAAGTTGAGTGTACTCCCGGCTTTAGCCCGGTTAGACAGAAAACAAGGGGCATGGCCCCGACCGTAAGGACTTTGTACGCACCGAAGTGCGTAAATTGCTTAAGGCAAATATAATCAAGGAGGTTCACTACTCGAATGGGTTGCGAATATTGTCCTCGCCGATAAAGAGGGCGGTCGTGGCGACTTTGTGTGGACTACTAGGGGTTTAAGAGTGCCTGCCAAAGTGACCCCTATCCCTTACCGTCTATTGACCAACTGGTTGACTCAACCGTTCATCACTCGGTCTTTTCTTTTCTCGATGCTTACAGCGGGTACCACCAAGTCTTTATGGACCCAGAGGACGCGGTAAAAACCGCCTTTACTACTGGCGAGGCCGTATATCATTATATCGAATGCCCTTCAGCTTAAAGAATGCGGGGCTACCTTCCAAAGGCTTGTAAATCAAGTCTTCGCAGCCAGATTGGCCGAAATCTTGAAGCTTATGTGGATGACATTGTGGTCAAAAGCAAGGCCACCTCAACCCATCTCACGACTTGAAGGAAACATTCGACAACTTCCGCAGATACAATATGCGATTAAACCCAAAGAAGTGTATCTTCGGCGTGGGTGAGGGAAGTTTCTGGGTACCAAATCTCCAAAGGAGGAATCCATGCAAATCCCAAAAAGATTGAGGCAATCACTACCTTGCGCACCCCTGTGGGACTCAAGGAAGTCCAACAACCGGCAGAAAGCTAGTTGCCTTGGGACGATTCTGCCTCCAAACTAAGTGATCGCCGCAAACCTTTCTTCGATAAGATTCGCAAGAAAAAGCTTGCAAATGGACGGAAGAATGTCGGAGGCATATGCCTCTATCAAACAGCACTTGCAAGAACTACCGGCACTCAAGTGCCCTAGGCCGTGCGATGACCTGGTCCTCTACCTCGCCACCTCGTAAAGAAGTGTCGCTCTGTCCTTATTAAGGAAGAGGCCGCCAAGCAATGGCCGGTCTATTACACCAGCCATACTCTCCAAGATACGGAAACAAGGTATCCTCCTCCAAAAGGCTATATTTTCTGTTGTATATGCAGCAAGGAAGCTCAAGCCCTACTTCCAAGGGCACACTATTATAGTCCGAACGGACTTGCCAATTCAGACATCCTAAGGCGTCCCGAACATTCAGACGCCGCCAAGTGGTGTATCGAACTTGGCGGTTTTAACATCAATTATGAGCCCAGAAAGGCAATTAAGGGCCAGTGCCCTCGCCGACTTTATTGCGGAATTCTCGGATGATGATATCCTCTCGGTCCCCGAAAGGTGGCTCCGCACCACGACCCACTCCTCCCGAATGGGACTTATTTGTGGATGGCTCATCCAAGCTTGAATCCCCGCGGGGTGTGTACCTACGTGGACCCCTAGGTATGGAAGTATTCCTTCGTGGCTCTTTTCAATTTCAATTAACTAACATTGTTGCAGAATGTGAGGCCCTCGTCGCTGGGCTGTAACTCGCCAAAAGGGCAGGCATTCGCCGCCTCCATGTCCACAACGACTCGCAATCGGTGATTCACTGTGTCCAAGGGTGCGCCGAGTGCAAGGACGCCACCCGATCAAATACCTTAAGTTGGTAAACGCCTTACGAACCGACTTTGAAGAAGTCATCTTCATACATGTTCTCGCTCCGAGAACACTACACAGACATGCTATCAAAGGGAAAGACTCCTCCACCTCAGCCACTCGCCAGTCCTTCCATCACGGAAGATATTGATATTGCCTCTCTAGCAACGCATGATCCGATCACAGATCGGAGAAACTCCTATTATTGCTACGCTAAAGGCCAGCACCACAGATCTCCGTGTTCGCAGCAAGCCCTCCGCTTCGTCCTCATTAATGACCAATTATGGCATCGCGGGTTTGCAGCGCCTCTACAACGATGCCTTAGCACCTCGAGGGACACTGCCTTGGACACTCTCCACCAAGGCAACCGTGGCGCTCACATCGCTGCGGAGGCACTTGCCCACAAAGCCCTTCGTCAAGGGTATTACCGGCCTACCTTGAAAAAGGACGCCGCCGCACCGGTCAAAACATGCCACCAAGCCAAATCAATTCTCGCATCCAGCGGCTACCATCTGCGGAATCTCCAAAGACTAACAAATCCAAAGGCCCTTCGCCCGTGGGGCCTCGACCTCATTGGTCCAATGCCGACCGCTCCAGGTCCGCACTGCTTCGTGTTGTAGCGGTTGATTATTTTTCTAAATGGGTCAAGTAGAACACCTGGTCTCCATCACTTCCGCCAAGATTATCAAGTTTCTTTGGAAGAATCTTGTCTGCACGGCACGGCAGCCCTCGTACTATCATTACAGCACAATGGCACTCAGTTTGCTACCACAAAGTGTCCAACAATGGGCTCAGGACAATAATGTCCGCATGCTTTTTGCCCCGGTGGCGCACCCCCAGTCTAATGGGCAGGTTGAGGTCACCAACCGAACCCTCAAGGAAGGCCTCAAGAAGCGCCTGGAGGGGGCCAAGGGCCGCTGGGTAGATGAACTCCCAAGTGTCTTATGGGACTATCGCACCACAACGCGAACCCCAACAGCGAAACGCCTTTCTCTCGGTATATGGCGCGGATGCACTCCGCCTATTGAGGCAGACCTTCCCACGATCCGTATGATCAACTTCACCGATGAGGCCAATGCTCAAGGGCTCCGCGCCAAACTTGACTTAATCGAAGAATTACGTGAGGGCGCTCGCCGCATGACCGCCTCAAACAAAGGCTCGATCCGCACCATAATGCCCGGTAAAGCCCAAGGCGCTACAACAAGGGGGCCTTGCCTTGCTTAAGTCAGCCCTCATCGCTCGCGACCCCAAACAGGTGTCTTGCCACCTAACCGGGATGGGCCTTATATTGTTCATAAACAAGTCCGCCTGTGAGTCTATGAACTACAAGACCATGATGGTCGCCTTCTCCCCGCAACTTTCATGCGGATGACTTGCGCCATATTACGTGTAAGTCTTTAGTCTTACAAATTCAATAAAATACATATATATTTCTTCCTGTCAGACAGCTTACATGGCATTTCAAATGCCCTCTTCATCGCCATCCGCACCCGACCGGTCGATCAAGCTACCGCCTGAGTTATGGCATCGACCTTGTCGAGTCTCACTTCTCCACACAGGTGGTTGCGGGTCTCATTCCCCAACCGACCTTCAACTCGCCCCGCCCCAAGGGTAATCCCCTTGCGCTGCGGAAGGATAACCCCCTTTTGGCTCCTTCAGGAAGGTCTATGTGTAAGTCGTCCTCGCACGCCACAGCAGACCTTCCGCTCGTACTTCTCCACACAGGTGGTTGCGGGTCTCATTCCCCAACCGACCTTCAACTCGCCCCGCCCCAAGGGTAATCCCCTTGCGCTGCGGAAGGGTAACCCCCTTTTGGCTCCTTCAGGAAGGTCTATGTGTAAGTCGTCCTCGCACGCCATAGCAGACCTTCCGCTCATACTTCTCCACACGGGTGGTCATGGGTCTCATTCCCAACCGACCTTCAACTCGCCCCGCCCCAAGGGTAATCCCCTTGCGCCGCGGAAGGGTAACCCCTTTTGGCTCCTTCAGAAGGTCTATGTGTAAGTTGTCCTCGAGCGCCACAGCAGACCTTCCGCACGGGCTCCTCATCACAAAGAACGGGTCTCACTCCCCAAAACCTCGATGGTTCTTCGCTTGTCTCAACAAGTGCCCTACCGCCTTCGCCGACGTGCGACTTCGTGCTCGAGGTAAACTGAGTTTTTACTTCATTCCTTTCATATATATGGTGAGCAACCTGCAGGGTCTTCTACTTGGTACATCTGTACACTACCCAAGGGCTTGCTCCTGAAAATTGTCCATGGTCTTCAAGGGTATCTCCTCCGCAAGCCCTAAAAGGACCCTTATAATTTGTCCCAACAAGTGGTCTCCATCTCAGCTTGTCTCAGCAAGTGAACCCATAAGTTATCCGGAATGATATATGTGGCCCCGCCGTTGCGGATTATAAGTGCCTCGTCACTATAAACTCAAACCAAATCCCCAGCTTCTGGACAAAGTAATCCCTGTGGAGCCATTGCGAACCCCGTAAAGGCTTCTCTCCACAAACAGGACTTAGCCTAGGGTTGTTAACCTAGCTAACGTGCCCTACACTGCTATCGTGAAATAAAAGCAAGGCTACAAGACAAGGAAGGTAAAATGAAATTTTACTTCATCTACTATTTGCAAAAATATGCATGAATGCAGGTGTTCCTTATACAAAAAAGAGGGGTGGGCATCCACATGTTGGAACCTCCACCCTAATCCAAAAGGGCATACCAGGCTTCGCCCATCTTCTTTCCCCTGCTCTACCCAGTCGAGCAGAGCCTCTACTGTTGGGCTACTAGTATTAGCAGCATCTAGGATACCAAGACTCAGGTCTGGGAACGCATTCTCCACTTTGAAGCGGCATCGCAGCCAGCTCTCCTCGTAGGCTTGCGCCCCGCTTCTCCTAGGGCTTGATCTCGCCAAGCTTCTCCACTCGCCGAGGCATCCGCTCGGGGATGGGCACCATGATAGAGGAAGAGGACTCGGGATCCTCACCTTCAAAGGAGGGAAGGCCCCGAGCCTTCTCCATCTCCCGCACCGAGGCCATTGCCTTCTCTGTGTCGGTGGCGACCTTCGGGCGTGCCTTCATGGCAGCCTCGGCAGCAAGCCTGCCCTCCTCCACCTTCTTCTCTGCCAATTGAGCACAGGCAGCAGCTTGGCGCCGCCTCCTCGCCTGCGGCCTCGCCTGCTCAACTTGGGCCTTCACCACCGCAATGGCAGCTTTGGTTTCGCCTCCAAAGAAAGGAGGGACTCCTTCAAAACAGCATTTTCAAGCCGCTTGGCTTCCAGCATTGCTACCTGCTGAAGGAAGCGTTGCTTCGCAACATCAAGTAAGCAGGCCTGCTCCCACCGGTACCGCATGCCGAGTGCCCGCTCTTTGTTGCCATAATCGCACCAACTCTCTAGTTGGGCCACACGCTTGGCATGCTCCTCTTTGAGCCCCTCCTCCCTCTTTTTTGAGGCCTCCAGCTCCCTCCTGAGAGAAGCAATCCGATATCCAAGGCGTCGTCCCGCTTATTGGCATACTTCAGAAGTCATGCCATTGCTCAAAGAAAGATATCCTTTGACAGCCGCCTACATCCCGGTGCTATTAAAGCAAAGGCAGAAAGAGGCTAAACTGAACTTATACATAAAGACCGAAGCTTTCTTACTTGCAGACTGCTGAGCTGCCTCCCTCATGAATTCAGCAGGGAGTCCAGGCTCCGCTCTGTCACCTCCCTGTCGTAGGGGGTGCGCAGTCCCTCCAGACATTATAGGAGGGTTTGCTCCCCTCCCCGCAGCAGTGAACTGCTGTTCCTGAGAAGGAAGACCGGATCCCATGCATCTTTCAGGAGCCTCCCTTGCTCCCTGTACACCCTGAGCCTCGGTCCGGTGCCTCGACTCTCGTGAGGTCCGGCTCCTCGAGACCACTTGGGGACAGACTTGGCAGCAACTCGCCTCCGCTCCAAATAATGAGACCAGACTCGGTTTTCTCAAGGACCTCGCCCCTGGTCCCCATATCTCGCAGGATCTCTGTTAGGACCCCTTGGTCCACGAGGGCCTCACAGGGGACCAACCCTTTGTTCAAGGGCCTGCACCTACAAAGTATGTGCATCAACAATTGGATAGCAGGATTACAAACTCAAAGCAAGAAAACTCTTTCAAGTCGAAAAACTCACCAGCGTAAGGACGCTCCATTCATTGATTTCCACTGGCCGCCGGAAGGTTGGGCAATCTCCCAACCACTAGCCCTCGTAGAGGACCGCGTTACTGCACCCCCTCCCTGTGGGCCTCGCCGCCGAGGAAGAAGAAATCTCCTCAATCCTCGAATCCCCTTCCCTTTGTGGCGGGGCCTGCTCTCGGGAGAACTGTCACCGCCCGCCACCCGAGCCCGGTTGCGGAGGCGGGGCGCCGGATGCCGGAAGCGGAAGCCGGAAACATACATGATGGCAGTCCATCGAGACCCGCCGCGCGTAGCGGACCCAAAGAGCGAAATGAAAGTGGAAGCAACTTAACAAAAATTCCATACATATAACTAAAATAAAATCAAAACATGCAATTCATGCATCAAGAACGAGTAAGCCTCGCCTCCGTGGACGAGTGCTTACGCACCAAACATAGATACATACAGAGTTCACAGAACCTAGGGTGTCTAGCAAGCGCCTAGCGCTCAGGACATGCAACAGAACAGAATATATATATATATATATAAGCACATACAATCATCACAACAATAAAACAGAAAGTATGCACGTGCAGCTACAGAGCCGACCCTAGGCCTAAACGTCAAAATACCTCGCGGGGTTCAGACCAAGTAGACAAAATCACAGCCCGCAAGGTACCTGCTGCTCAACCCAACCAAGGCGAAACCTCACGGAAACCAACTCCGCTGGTTGTTTACCAAGTCTACGAAACCCAAAACAGAACCCGAAAAGGGTGAGTCCTAAAAAGGACCCGTAAGGGATTTGGGGTAAGATAAGCATATGTAACCCCGCAAAATGTAAAGATAGCAATATATATAATATATGCAACGGAATACGTAATATCGTGCATGTAATAAAACAGATCGTAATCTCAAGAATATGCGATACTAAATCGCCATAAACCCTTATAACAACTCGTAACGACAGCCTCCTCTAAGAGAGTCAAGCCGAAGCTATTACGAAGCATGGTGCACCACTGGGGTAGCGAACCTCAACTGTCGTAGGGTTAATGCAGACAGTATGCCATAAGGCATACTCCTACAAATTACGTAACGTACCTTAAAGCGTAAATTTCAAATACCCGCAAAATGTATGCAACAATACATACACCTACAGACTACGTAATATGCTCTAGGCATATAATACCGAAATACCGCAGTAATGTAAAATGAAACTAAACATACACCTATCTTACCAAAAATAGCAGTAACCAAACCCTTACCTCACAATTCCAGTATTAGACCGATTCTGACGACTTCCACACCACGACCCAAAACTCGTAAACCTTTCTTTTTCTAACTTCCGGACCTCGAATCACAATTCAAGTTAAATTAGCAACCTTACCAACCACACTACCAAACTACACCCCGACCCCAAAACCGAAAATCCGGCAGAATTTCCGTAAAATTCCGCATTTCCACGTAAACTTCGTAATTCAGAACCAATGTAGACAATGCAAGCTTATACATTGTCAAACATAATCCAATAAGCAGAATTGATCAAATCCAACCTTAAAACCCTTCATTACCCAACATTTTCCGATAATCCCGCTTAATAGTGACTTTTCCATTTCTTATCCGAATTCAACGCTTTCAAACTTCAAACCACTCCTAAATT
Organism: Stellera chamaejasme; assembly: GCA_024586325.1. Lineage (NCBI taxonomy): Eukaryota > Viridiplantae > Streptophyta > Magnoliopsida > Malvales > Thymelaeaceae > Stellera > Stellera chamaejasme. Next base: position 19,738,989 of record CM044979.1, read on the forward strand.
CAACCCCAATACCATCTTAGCATCCAATCCAACCAAAATCAAACCCTAACATGGAAAAAGAATTATCCAAAATTCGGCTTCTTTGCCAATTTTTATCCAACTTCCAAATCAATCCATTCAAACTTCCAATTAATCATACTAATCACCAATTTCACTTCTAAACCAAGAATGCTATCCAATTGCATCCAAAACAACAAAATCCACAATGAACATCAACCTAAATAATCGGCCAAAAGGGGGTTTTTAACCCAACTTATTTTCCATCAAATTGAATCCACACATAAGCTTAGAATCATGCTAGGATTAACATACTTGAAGCATGATTCAAGAAACCAAACACACACCAATTTTAGAATTTTCCAAGAAATTCAGCCAAAAGGGAATTTTCAATCCAAGGAGTTTTTCCAAAATCTAACACTTGATTATCACTCCCCTACAACCCAAGAACAACATACTAAAATATGGGAGGAAGAGAATCATCCTAGCTAGTAGCTAAGAACAAACCCATAATTTGAAAAATCTCCTCTTTTCTCCACTAAATCATGTTTCCAACATGAAAAGAGAACCTAGGAAGGAACTTACCACATGAAGGACCCAATTCCTCTTTGATTTGAGCCAAGATGAAGAACCTCAAGCTTGGAGGTGCTCAACAATGGTGGCGGATACAGAAAGGAAGAAGAAGAAGAAGAAGAAGAAATGAAATAATATCACATTTATAAACATAAAAGGCCTTATATAATTTCTTCTTCTTTTTCCCATACTAATTCTTCTTAAATGAGAGAAGGACATGTGTCCCTATCTCATCCCAATTGCTGCCGAAAAGCCAATTGCTGCCCATACCCATTTTATTAATTTTGCAACCAAATTTCAATTAACTCCCAATTTTTCCGAAAGTTCCAATATTTTTGGCCCAAAATAATTATCGTCACCATCCGCCACCCGAGCCCGTTGCGGAGGCGGGGCGCCGGGATGCCGGAAGCGGAAGCCGAAACATACATGATGGCAGTCCATCGAGACCCGCCACGCGTAGCGGACCCAAAGAGCGAAATGAAAGTGGGAGCAACTTAACAAAAATTCCATACGTATAACTAAAATAAAATCAAAACATGCAATTCATGCATCAAGAATGAGTAAGCCTCGCCTCCGTGGACGAGTGCTTACGCACCAAACATAGATACATACAGAGTTCACGTAACCTAGGGTGTCTAGCAAGCGCCAAGCGCCGTAACATGCACGTAATGTAATATATAAGTATATACCGATATACAATCATCACAAAGAAACTGTAAAATATGCACATGCGGCTACAGAGCCAACCCTAGGCCTAAACATCAAAATACCTTGCGCGGGATTCAGACCAAGTAGACAAAATCCCAGCTTGCAAGGTACCGCCGCTGCTCAACACAACCAAGGCGTAAGCCTCGCGGAAACCTACCCCGCTAGCCGCTACTGCACCTACCCGAAATCCAAAAATGTAACCCAAAAGGGTGAGTCCTAAAAGGACCCGTAAGGGATTTGGGGTAAGATAAGCATATGTAACCCTCGCAAAATGTAAAGATAGCAATATACGTAATATACGCAATGTAATACGTAATATCGTGCATGTAATAAAACAGATCAGAATATCAAGGATGTGCGATACTAAATCGCCATAAACCCTTATAACCAATCGTAACGACAGCCTCCTCTAAGGGAGTCAAGCCGGGCTATTACGAAGCATGGTGCACCACTGGGTAGCGAACCCACAACCGCCGTAGGTTAATGCACAAAGTATGCCACAAGGCATACACCTACTGCACGTAGGGTTAATGCATGCAGTATGCCATAAGGCATACTCCTACAAATTACGTAACGTACCTTAAAGCACAGATTTCCGAAATACCCGCAAAATGTAAATGCAACAACACATACACCTACAGACTACGAATATGCCCTAGGCATATAATACCGAAATACTTGCGTAATGTAAAGTGAAACTAAACATACACCTATCTTACCAAAAATAGCGTAACCAAACCCTTACCTCACAATTCCAGAGTATATGACCGATTCTGACGATTTCCAAACCACGACCCGAAACCCGAAACCTCTCTTTTTCTAACTTCCGACCTCCGAATCACAATTCAAGTTAATTTAGCAACCTTACCAACCACACTACCAAACTACACCCCGACCCCAAAACCGAAAATCCGGCAGAAATTCAAGAAAATTCCAGATTTCCACGTAAACTTGAATTCGTAACCAAATTAGACAATGCAAGATTATACATTGACAAACATCATCCAACAAACAGAATCGATCAAATCCAACCTTAAAATCCTTCGTTACCCGACATTTTCCGATAAACCCGCTTAAATGCAACTTTTCCAATTCTTATCCGAATTCAACGTTTCAAACTTCAAACCACACCTAAATTCAACCCCAACACCATATTAATATCCAATTCAACCAAAAACAAACTCCAACATAGAGAAAGTTTCATTCCAACATTTCGGTTCTTCACCAACATTTTATCCAACTTCCAAATCAATCCATTCAAATTTCCAATTAATCATACTAACCACCAATTTCACTTCTAAACCAAGAATGCTATCCAATTGCATCCAAAACAACAAAATCCAACTTTGAACATCAACATACAAAATCGGCCAAATGGGGGTTTCCAACCCAACTTATTTTCCATCAAATTGAATCCATACTTAAGCTTAGAATCATGCTAGGATTAACATACTTGAAGCATGAATCAAGATAACAAACACACAACATTTTAGAATTTTCCAAGAAATTCGGCAATTTGGGGTTTTCATCCAAGTTGTGTTTTCCAAAAACCAACACTTGATTATCACTCCCCTACAACCCAAGAACAACATACTAAAAGATGGGAGGAAGAGAATCATCCTAGCTCATAGCTAAGAACAAACCCATAATTCACAAATCCTTCTCTTTTTCCATCCGATTCTTGTTTCCAACAAGAAAAGAGAGCAAGGGAGGAAGCTTACCACTTTTGGAGTCCACCCATGGTGAATTTCAGCCAAGAAAATAAAGAATCCAAAGCTTGAAGAAAATGGAGGCTATGGCGGCAACGAGTCGGAGAAATGAACGAAGGTAAGGAGAAATGAAATGAAAATAGCTCCCGTACGCTTTCCACAATCCTTTTAAAACTTCTTCCTTTCCATCTCTAATATGGGCATGACAAGTGTCCTCTTTCCTTTCCATCTTTAATATGGCCATGACAAGTGTCCTTTCCCTTTGGTCAACACTTAAGAGTCAACCTTATCCACCGTAAATCTGAAATTGGCTAAGTCATGCCTTCTTCGGGAGAAGGCCCATGCCTTCTACGGAGACGCCTTCTACGGGAGAGGGCCTCCGCCTTCTACGGAAGAGGGCCTACGCCTTCTACGGAAGAGGGCCTATGCCTTCTACGGAAGAGGGCCTATGCCTTCTACGGAAGAGGGCCTATGCCTTCTACGGAAGAGGGCCTATGCCTTCTACGGAAGATGGCACCTGCATTCTACGGGAGAGGGCACATGCCTTCTACGGGAGAGGGCACATGCCTTCACAGCGAACGTCCCTCCCCAAAAATATTTTATAGAGTATAAAGCTCCGGGACGTTCCGTCGATTCCAAAACCGCAAACGGTTTTCCAAACCGAGGTCTCGAGAACGCTACCGAACTCCAGACGCCCCGAGACGACCCCGACAACCCCCGGCGCCAGAAAAATATTTTCGGCTGAAACGTCCGGGGGACCCACACGACCTCAAATACGGAAGGGTTCGCCAAAATGATACTCGGATAGGGCTCGGGAGCCGCCTGAACGCCGATAAACGTGACTCCGCAGCCAAAACCGAGCCCCGGTCACCCGGCCGCAACCCGCTCGGGGTGACCGTAACATTCTCCCCCTTAGAACTCTTGGTCCTCCAAGAGTAGCTCGAACCAACCAGACAGTGTCGCTACCAACCGTAAAATATAACCATTCTTCTAACCTGTAACAATCGGACCACCGTGTTGGGCGGCGGGAGTGGTAGTTTAGACTACCATACAGAGCCTCACGGCGCCCCACCCTCCGGGTGCATCTTATTGCACCCGAGTCAGCTTGCCGGTATTTCTACCAGACAACCCCAGAGAGTACCGAACCTAAATCTAATCGATCCACAACAAAGCTACCTCGAAGATACCACATAAAACAAAACAAATGGGGGAAACCAACCTAACAACTTACTGAAACTCATGAGAACCGATAAGATTCGGGGTAACTTGCCCCGCCTACCAAATCTTATCGTCCCTCCGAACGGTGCTACCTCCACCAAATTCTATCACCAAACTCAGATTCAAGAGCCCTACGGCGGCGGTTCGTATAAGCGGTGGTGCGATGTCGCGGTTTTGATCCGCGCCTGTAATAATCTGATCTTCGCCGTAGTCTCCTCAAAAGCTCGGGTCCCGCCTTAACCCCATCGACGCATCTGTCCAACAAAGGTGGTGTCATATACTTCCTCCCGTAAAACACCTCATATGGTGCCATGTCAAACATAATCAAAGCAACTGTTGTGTGAGAACTCTATCAAAATAATCGCTGGTCTCAATCTCCTCCAAAATCCAAAGTACAGATTCGCAGCACATCTTCCAGTATCAGAATCACCGCTCCGACTGCCCATCCGTCTGTGGGTGATAAGTTGTATTCAGATGGAGTCGCGTGCCCAGTGCTTCATGACAAGCTCTCCAGAACCGTGCTGTGAAACGCGGATCACGGTCAGATACAATGGAGTTTGGTACTCCATATAAACGTACAATCTCCCTGATGTAAAGCCGGGCAAGCTTCTCCAGGGTCTCGTGACCAACAAGCGTAAAGTGTGCGCACTTTGTCACCAATCCACAAAAACCCAGATAGCATCATGATGAGATCGTGTCGGCAAAGGCGGTGTAAAGTCCATCGTAACATTACCCCACTTCCAGACCGGAATGGGCAAAGTCTGCAATGTCCCCGCCTGTTTCGATGCTCAAACCGCTCGGGTGTACCTCCTCTAAAATCTCATTCTAGAACTCCCGATCCTCTAGTACATAAAGGCGATCTCGGAAGTATAGCAATCCCTTGTCTTCTCCAGACAACTTCTTCAACCCCGGATCTCTACCCTGCACCTCGCGCACCCTATCAAGCCACTCAGAATGTATGGTAAGTGTGTACACCTGAGCACGCTCCCGAGTTGCCACCTAAGCCAAAGGCACATCAAATCACTCTCCTCGGATCGGTCACCAACATCTCCTCCCTTGACCAACCCGGTATATTTCCTGCTCAGAGCATCGGCAACCGTGTTGCCCTTGCCAGAGATGTACTCGATACAACAATCATAGTCCTAAATGTATTCGAGCCATCTGCGCTGCCTCAAATTAAGCTCCTTCGCGTAACCAGATATCTTAGACTCTTATGGTCGGTAAAAATCTGAAATTTATTACCAAACAGACATTGCTTCCAATGTTTCAGCGCATAAATTATTATAGCCAACTCCGGATCATGTGTCGGTTAGTTCAGCTCATGCGGTCGCATGCCTCGACCCATAAGCTACCACATTACGCTCCCGCATCAACACACATCCCAAACCAGACGTGGAAGCATCCGTATAAATCACATACGGTAAGCTCGGATCCGAAGAGTCGAGAATCGGAGCGTTAGTCAACTACCGCTTCAACTCCGAAAATTCCGCCACACCTATCGGACAGAAATACGGTTGACCCTTCTTGGTCAACTACGTAAGCGGAGATGCCAGGATAGAACACCCTGGTACAAACCTCTCGATAAAATCCTCGCTAACCCTGTGGAGCTCTTGATCTCCTGCATCGAGGTAGGTTGTTTCCAGTCCCGAACTGCCCTCACCTTCTCTCGGGATCCACGCATGCACCATGCTCGATATAATGTGTCCCTTAAAGGTGACTTCCCGAATCCGTAACTCACACTTTGAGAATTTAGCATAAAGCTGATGTTCCCAAGTGTCTGCAGAACTACCCTCAGATGATCCCGATGCGAATCCTCATCCCGAGAATATATATCAGAATATCATCAATAAAAACCACCAGAAATGAGTCCAAGTACGGTCGGAACACCCGATGCATCAGATCAATGAATGCCGCTGTAGCATTGGTCAGCCCGAATGGCATGCCCGTAAACTCAAAGTGTCCAAATCTGGTGCGGAAAGCAGTCTTAGGTATGTCCTCTTCCTTCACCCTAAGCTGAAAATACCCAGATCGGAGATTAATCTTTGAGAAAACTCTCGAACCCTGAAGTTGATCAAAAAGATCGTTAATCCTCGTAACGGATACTTATTCTTCCCAATAAGAGCATTCAATCGTCTCGTAATCAATACAAAGTTAGAGTGTCCCATCATTCTTCTTAACAAATGTAACCAGAGCACCCCACGCTGAAGTGCTCGGTCGGACGAAACTCTTTGTTGTAATTCCTCCAGCTTGCTTCTTCTACTCCCGCATCTCGTAAATAGGCATCCGATAAGGAGGAATAGATATCGGAGCAAGACTCGACCGCAGTGGATGTCAAACACAATTTCCCGCTCTTATGGTAATCCGGCAACTCCTCCGGAAATACTGCGGAAAATCTCGAACCACCGATATACTATCTAACTTCAACTTAGTACCAGCCTCATTCAGTTCATAACATTCCCCTACACCAACTATCGACAGCTAATCTAGAATATGTAACTCCTTACTGTGCTGTGCGATAGTCAAACCAGATCGAGCCGTGAGAGGTAGTACCTCTCCGTAAAACCATAATGGTACGGGTTGCACAATCAATGTGCACAGATTCCTTGGATGGCCAGTCCATCCCAAAAATAACATCATAGTTTGGCGTGTCTAAAACCAACAGATCCGATACTATCATGTCCGCCTACGATATCGTGCAACCCCGAACCATCTCATTGGAAAACAGAAACCGACTTCCCGCAGCTTTTACTAAATACGTTTGAGGCAAGGTACTAACAGACAGATGCAGAGATGTAACACATTTCGTGTTACCATGGAAACAGATGCTCAGTATCCAATACCGCATGTACCGTATCTCATTCGTAAATAAAGTACCATGCAAAACTCCCCGCCGACTCGAGCCTCCTCGCCTGGCCGGTACCTGACCGCTGACTAGGTCCTCCCTGATAACCGTGGCCTCCTTCGAGAAAAAGGAAAACCCGCCCCGCTCGGTTGCCGTGACGGAGGGGGTGGCTGAAGCCGCTGCCGCCGCCGAGGTCTCGGCCACCCATTCAAACCCACGCCGCGGCGCGCTGGGCTGTACTCGAGACTATGGACGCCAAGATCGCCAAAACCCCGCCCTACGGTAAGAGGGCAATCCCGTACCCAAAGAGTGTCGACCTGCAACGTAAACATCGGCCCTCCCGCCGGTAACAAAGTCGACCGGAGTGATACCTACCGCAAATCAGACAAGGTCGTGCCGGTGGTGCTCCTCTCTACCTCTACTAAACCGCCTGTGCCTGCTCGCCATCCAGAAATCTGCCGGGTCCCCGCTGTATGGAACCCTCCGTACTCCCCGACCTCATTGCAAGGTGAGACGACTCTCAACCTCCTCTTGCTCGAGGAGCCGAGCCCAATAACCGCTTCCCGAAACAAAGTAATGTCTAAAGGTCTCAAAACCCACCTCGTACTGGGCGCAATGACGAAATAACCCTCTTGGTCTTCTCCTCTTCCATACCTTGATACTACGGTACATAGTAAACCAGCCGATCAAACTCTCACTCAAACTTTCCGACAATCTTGTCTCCCGATGAAGCTCATCGAACCGTGCTCGACGCAGATCCTCGGCTACATCCCCGCCGCACCGCTGGGAAAATGTAGCCTCCCCAGTGAGTTTGTCAACTCCCGCAAACCAAATCTCTACTACCCTGCACTTTCTCGGTCATTGAACCTCGGGGAGGGGGGGTTCAAACTCTAAAACCTCTCCAAAAGTCTGACCTCGCCAGACTGGTGCCCAGATCTCCTCGCCGTTAATAGGACCGACGAGAAGTCTAGGTGTCGAGTGACCACCCTCGTCGAGTCACTCACTTACCGATCCCAAAACTATGGCGAGCAAAGTGGCTTAAGTCTCGCTATCACCACCTAATCAAAATGCCCTTACCGTGGCATAAACAGATTTTCCCCGCCATCGCCGCCCCGAACCAGCCTAGGCTGGCGGTAATACCAAATCGTAGAGGGGTCCCTACAACAGCTAAGCCTCGGGGCGGTGAGTGTGGTTGTTCGACTCGGGTTACGCCGAACCCGTATCCTATTCCACGGAGGTGTGGGATCCCAGTCCCGCCTCCGTACCAAATCACGCTATCTACGCGTGTTAACCATATCTCAAAAATTTCAGACCAAACAGAGTCCGCATAAAAATCGGTCACTCCTAATCTCTACGAAGCTAGCAGCTTTTCTAAGGCTCAGAGTGCAATGCAAGATTTGACACGTGGTTACTTCTCGAATGATAAAATCATGCATTTCACGTAATCACGTATGCTTCATGCTTATTTCACCAAATCTTTTCCTAACACACAATTTTACGTACCAAACTTTTCCACAATCCCCTTACTCATAATACTTTTACCGTAATCCGTAAATCCCGAGTTCAAATCTGCAACTATCGTGATAACTTGAAGGATCAACTTTGTTTCACAATTTTATTTTGAAGTGGTTCAAGTAAGGAGGTGGCCAATCTCCGTACTCAAACCATTCTAAAATAAAATGTACAACAATAGTCGCCACTACAAGTCACCACCGACGACCAATATGGTCACTTACTCGCTTCCGATACCAACTTGTCACCATCCGCCACCCGAGCCCGGTTGCGGAGGCGGGGGCGCCGGGATGCCGGAAGCGGAAGCCGGAAACATACATGATGGCAGGTCCATCGGGACCCGCCGCGCGTAGCGGACCCAAAGAGCGAAATGAAAGTGGGAGCAACTTAACAAAAATTCCATACATATAACAAAAATAAAATCAAAACATGCAATTCATGCATCGGCCAACAGAGTAAGCCTCGCCTCCGTGGACGAGTGCTTACGCACCAAACATAGATACATACAGAGTTCACGTAACCTAGGGTGTCTAGCAAGCGCCAAGCGCCGTAACATGCATGTAATGTAATATATAAGTATATACCGATATACAATCATCACAAAGAAACTGTAAAATATGCACATGCAAATACAGAGCCAACCCTAGGCCTAAACATCAAAATACCTTGCGCGGGATTCAGACCAAGTAGACAAAATCCCAGCTTGCAAGGTACGCGCCGCTCAACACAACCAAGGCGTAAGCCTCGGAAACCTACCCCGCTAGCCGCTACTGCACTCTACCCGAAATCCAAAAACAACCCAAAAAGGGTGAGTCCTAAAAGGACCCGTAAGGGATTTGGGGTAAGATAAGCATATGTAACCCCGCAAAATGTAAAGATAGCAATATACGTAATATACGCAATGTAATACGTAATATCGTGCATGTAATAAAACAGATCGAATACCAAGGATGTGCGATACTAAATCGCCATAAACCCTTATAACCAATCAACGACAGCCTCCTCTAAGGGAGTCAAGCCGAAGCTATTACGAAGCATGGTGCACCACCGGGGTAGCGAACCCACAACCTGCCATAGGGTTAATGCACAAAGTATGCCACAAGGCATACACCTGCTGCATTTAGGGTTAATGCATGCAGTATGCCATAAGGCATACTCCTACAAATTACGTAACGTACCTTAAAGCACAGATTTCCGAAATACCTCGCAAAATGTAAATGCAACAACACATACACCTACAGACTACGTAATATGCCCTAGGCATATAATACCGAAATACTTGCGTAATGTAAAGTGAAACTAAACATACACCTATCTTACCAAAAATAGCGTAACCAAACCCTTACCTCACAATTCCAGTATATGACCGATTCTCGACGATTTCCAAACCACGACCCGAAACCCGAAACCTCTCTTTTCTAACTTCCGACCTCCGAATCACAATTCAAGTTAATTTAGCAACCTTACCAACCACACTACCAAACTACACCCCGACCCCAAAACCGAAAATCCGGCAGAAATTCAAGAAAATTCCGATTTCCACGTAAACTTCGAATTCGTAACCAAATTAGACAATGCAAGATTATACATTGACAAACATCATCCAACAAACAGAACTGATCAAATCCAACCTTAAAATCCTTCGTTACCCGACATTTTCCGATAAACCCGCTTAAATGCAACTTTTCCAATTCTTATCCGAATTCAACGCTTTCAAACTTCAAACCACACCTAAATTCAACCCCAACACCATATTAATATACAATTCAACCATAAACAAACTCCAACATAGATAAAGTTTAATTACAACATTTCGGTTCTTCACCAACATTTTATCCATCTTCCAAATCAATCCATTCAAATTTCCAATTAATCATACTAATCACCAATTTCACTTCTAAACCAAGAATGCTATCCAATTGCATCCAAAACAACAAAATCCACAATGAACATCAACCTACAAAATCGGCCAAATGGGGGTTTCCAACCCAACTTATTTTCCATCAAATTGAATCCATACTTAAGCTTAGAATCATGCTAGGATTAACATACTTGAAGCATGAATCAAGATAACAAACACACAACATTTTAGAATTTTCCAAGAAAATCGGCAAATTGGGGGTTTTCATCCAAGGTGTGTTTTCCAAAATCCAACACTTGATTATCACTCCCCTACAACCCAAGAACAACATACTAAAAGATGGGAGGAAGAGAATCATCCTAGCTCATAGCTAAGAACAAACCCATAATTCACAAATCCTTCTCTTTTTCCATCCGATTCTTGTTTCCAACAAGAAAAGAGAGCAAGGGAGGAAGCTTACCACTTTTGGAGTCCACCCATGGTGAATTTCAGCCAAGAAAATAAAGAATCCAAAGCTTGAAGAAAATGGAGGCTATGGCGGCAACGAGTCGGAGAAATGAACGGCTAAGGAGAAATAAAATGAAAATAGCTCCTGTACGCTATCCACAATCCTTTTAAAACATCTTCCTTTCCATCTCTAATATGGGCATGACAATTGTCCTCTTTCCTTTCAATCTTTAATATGGCCATGACAAGTGTCCTTTACCCTTTGGTCAACACTTAAGAGTCAACCTTATCCACCGAAATCTGAAATTGGCTAAGTCATGCCTTCTTCGGGAGAAGGCCCATGCCTTCTACTTCTACGGGAGAGGGCCTCCCGCCTTCTACGGGAGAGGGCCTATGCCTTCTACGGAAGAGGGCCTATGCCTTCTACGGAAGAGGGCCTATGCCTTCTACGGAAGAGGGCCTATGCCTTCTACGGAAGAGGGCCTATGCCTTCTACTAAGATGGCACCCGCATTCTACTGAGAGGGCACATGCCTTCTACGGGAGAGGGCACATGCCTTCACAAATAACGTCCCGCCCCAAAAATGTTTTATAGCGTAAAGCTCCGGGACGTTCCCACGATTCCAAAACCGCAAACGGTTTTCCAAACCGAGGTCTCGAGAACGCCATCAACCTGGCCAGACGCCCCGAGACGACCCGACAACCCCGACGCTTAAAAATATTTTCGGCGGAAACGTCCGGGGGACCCACACGACCTCAAATACGGAAGGGTTCGCCAAAATGATACTCGGATAGGGCTCGGGAGCCGTCTGAACGCCGAAAAACGTGACCCGCAGGCCAAAACCGAGCTCGGGTCACCTTGGCCGCAACCCGCCTGGGTGACCGTAATAATTACCGAATTCCAAAATTAACGAAACTTGGACACAAGCTTCAGAATATTATAACATTCACAGAACATTTATCAAAAGTTCATTTTCCATTCCAGAGTATCCTACCGAGTTCACGAACCCGAACAAATCCCGACGCGCGAGCGTGTCCAATGTAACCAAAATCCCATCACTCCAAAATTCTACAAATATACCCATAAATTCCATCTTAAATTATAACACAACTTACCCCAAAGCCGTCAGAAAATTTCCATCCCGAGCCCCGGGATTCCCGTCCCGAGCCCCGGGAGTCGCCCGGAACCGAACGTCCCGCCCCAAATATTAAACTCCACAAACACCTCCGGGACGTTCCCACGACTCCAAAACTGCAAACGGCTTCCCAAACTGAGGTCTCGAGAGCGCTACCGAGCCCGCTGTACGTCCCGAGACGACCCCAACAACCCCGGCGCCGTAAAAATATTTTCGGCGGAAACGTCCGGGGACCCACACGACCTCAAATACGGAAGGGTTCGCCAAAATGATACTCGGATAGGGCTCGGGAGCCGCCTGAACGCCGAAAACGTGACTCCGCAGCCAAAACCGAGCTCGGTCACCTTGCCGCAACCCGCTGGGTGACCGTAACATCCTCCCCTTAGAACTCTTGGTCCTCCAAGAGTAGCTCGAACCATCCATACCGGTGTCACTACCAACCGTAATATACAAACATTCCTCTAACCTGTAACAATCGGACCACCGTATCTGGTGCGGCGGGAGTGGTAGTTTGACTACCATACAGAGCCTCACGGCGCCCCACCCTCCGGTGCATCTTATTGCACCCGAGTCGCTTGCCGGTATTTCTACCGCACAACCCTGCATAAGCATCGAACCTAAATCTAACCGATCCACAACAGGCTATCCCGGAAGATACCACATAAAATGAAACAATGGGGGTAAGGCCAACCTAACAACTTACTCTGGAAACTCATGATAACCGATATAACTCGGGGTAACTCGCCCCGCCTATCAAATCTTACTGTTCCTCTGAACGGTGCTACCTCCAGTCAAATTCTATTACCAAACTCAGATTCAAGAGCCCTACGGCGGCGGTTCGTATAAGTAGCAGTGCAAATGTCGCGGTTTTAATCCGCGCCAGAATAACTGATCTTTGCCGTAGACTCTCAAAAGCTCTGGTTCCAGCTCAACCCCATCGACGCATCTGTCCAACAAGATGGTGTCATACACCTCCTCCCGTACATAACGCCTCAAATGGTATCATGCCAATCGTAGTCTAAAACTCCTCCAAAATCCAAAGTACAGATTCGCAACATATCCTCCAATATCGAATCACCCGCCCGATCGCCCGTCCGTCTCGTGGGTGATAAGCTATATTCCGATGGAGTCGCGTACCAAAGGCTTCGTAAAAAGCTCTCCGTAACTGCAGTCAAAACGCAGATCATGATCGATACAATGGAGTCTCGGTACTTCATGTAAACGCATAATCTCCCGATGAAAAGCCGGGCAAGCTTCTTCGAGGGTCTCGTGACCCAATAAGGTAAAGTGTGCGCACTTTGTCACCGATTCACAATAACCCAGATCGCATCATGGCGAGACCGTGTCGGGCGTGCGGTCGAGAAAGTCCATAGTAACATTGCCCCACTCCCGAACCGGAATGGGCAAAGTCTGCAGTGTCCTCGCCGGTTTCGATACTCAAACTGCTCGAGTGTGCCCCCTCTAAAATATCATTCCAGAACTCCTGATCCTCAGGTACATAAAGACGATCTCGGAAGTATAGCAATCCTTGCCTATACTGAAACGTCGGTAACAAATAAATCCTTATCTTCCCCAGATAACTTCTTCAACACCAGATCTCCACCTTGCGCTTCGCGCATCCTGTCAAGCCACTCAGAATGTATGGTAAGCGTATACCCCGAAGTACGCTCCCGTAGCTGCTACTGTACCAAAGGCAAGTCGAATCTCTCTCCTCAGATCAGTCCCCAACATTTCCTCCCTTAACTAACCCGGGATACTTCCTGCTCAGTGCATCGGCAACCGTGTTGCCCTTGCCAGAGATGTACTCGATACAACAATCATAGTCCTTAATGTATTCGAGCCATCTATGCTGCCTCAAATTAAGCTCCTTTTGTAAACAGATATTTCAGACTCTTATGGTCGGTAAGAATCTGAAATTTACTACCAAACAGATATTGCTTCCAATGTTTCAGCATAAATTACTATAGCCAACTCCGAGATCATGTGTCGGTCAGTTCAGCTCATGCGGTCGCAGCTGCCTCGACCCATAAGCTACCACAAAACGCCTCGCACCAACACACATCCCAAACCAGATGTGGAAGCATCCGTATAATTCACATACGGCAAGATCGGATCTCGAAAGAGTCGAATCGGAGCGTTAGTCAACTACCGCCTCCACTCCTGAAAATTCTGCTCACACCTATCAGACCAGATAAACGGTTGACCCTTCCTGGTCAACTGCGTGAGCGGTGATGCCAGAATAGAAAATCCCAGGTACAAACCTCCGATAAAATCCTGCTAACCCCAGGGAGCTCTTGATCTCCCGTACCGTTGTAGGTTGTTTCCAATACCAAATTTCCCTCACCTTCTCTGGATTCTCTGACAGACCATGCTCAGAAATAACGTGTCCCAGTAAAGTGACTTCCTGAATCCAGAACTCACACCTTGAGAATTTAGCATAAAGCTGATGTTCCCAAGGTATTTGCAGAACTACCCTCGATGATCCCGATGCGAATCCTCATCCCGAGAATATATCGAATATCATCAATAAAACCACCGTAAATGAGTCCAAGTACGGTCGGAACACCCGATGCATCGATCCATGAATGCCGGGCTGAGCATTGGTCAGCCCAAATGGCATGACCGTAATCTCTAAGTGTCCAAATCGGGTGCGGAAAGCGCCTTAGGTATGTCCTCTTCCTTCACTCTAAGCTGAAAATACCCAGATCAGAGATCAATCTTTGAGAAAACCCTCAAACCCCGAAGTTGATCAAAAAGATCGTCAATCCTCGGTAACGGATACTTATTCTTCACAGTAAGAGTATTCCACCGCCTGGAATCAAAACAAAGTCAGAGTGTCCCATCTTTCTTCTTAACAAACATAACCATAGCACCCCAAGCTGAAGTGCTCGGTCGGATGAAGCCCTTCTGCTGTAATTCCTCCAACTGCTTTTTTAACCCCCGCATCTCGTAAATAGGCATCCGATAAGGAGGAATAGATATCGGAGCAAGACCACCGCAGTGGATGTCAAACACAATTTCTCGCTCTTGTGGTAATCCGGCAACTCCTCCGAAATACCGCGGAAAATCTCGAACCAATGGTAAACCATCCAACTTCAACCTAGTACCAGCCTCATTCAGATCATAGCATTCCCTACACCAACTATCGACAATTGAATCCGTAACTCCGTAACTCTATACCGTATTGCGCGATAGTCACACCGGCCGGAGCCGTGAGAGGTAGTACCTCTCCATAAACCATAATGGTTCGGGTTGCACAATCAATGTGCACAGAATTCTTGGATAGCCAGTCCATCCCAAGAATAATATCATAGTTCGGCGTGTCTAAAACCAACAAATCCGATACTATCAGATGTCCGCCTACAGATATCGCACAACTCCGAACCATCTCCTTAGAAAACAGAAACTGACTCCCAGCAGTTTTTTACTAAATACGTTTGAGGCAAGGTACTAACAGACAGATGCAGAGATGTAACACATTTCTGTGTTACCATGGAAACAGATGCTCCTGTATCCAATACCGCATGTACCGGTATCTCATTCGAAATAAAGTACCATGCAAAACTCCCCGCCGACTCGAGCCTCCCTGCCTGGCCGGGTACTGACCGCTGACTAGGTCCTCCCCGATAACCGTGGCCTCCCTTCGAAAAAGGAAAACCCGCCCCGCTCGGTTGCCGTGACGGAGGGTGGCTGAAGCCGCTGCCGCCGCCGAGGTCTCGGGCCACCCATTCGAAACCCACGCCGCGGCGCGCTGGGCTGTACTCGAGACTATGGACGCCGAAGATCGCCAAAACCCCGCCCTACAAGAAGAGGGCAATCCCGCACCCAAAGAGTGTCGACTGCAACGTAAACATCGGCCCTCCCGCCGGTAACAAAGTCGACCGGAGTGATACCTACCGCAAATCAGACAAGGTCGTGCCGGTGGTGCTCCTCTCTACCTCTACTAAACCGCCTGTGCCTGTTCGCCATCCAGAAATCTGCCGGGTCCCTGCCAGATGGAACCCTCCGTACTCCCCGACCTCATTGCAAGGTGAGACGACTCTCAACCTCCTCTTGCTCGAGGAGTTGAGCCCAATAACCGCTTCCCGAAACAAAGTAATGTCTAAAGGTCTCAAAACCCACTGTACTGGGCGCAGTCGATGAAATAAACCTCTTGGTCTTCTCCTCTTCCATACCTTGATACTACGGTACATAGTAAACCAGCCGATCAAACTCTCACTCAAACTTTCCGACAATCTTGTCTCCCTGATGAAGCTCATCGAACCGTGCTCGACGCAGATCCTCGGCTACATCCCCGCCGCACCGCTGGGAAAAATGTAGCCTCCCAGGAGTTTGTCAACTCCCGCAAACCAAATCTCTACTACCCTGCACTTTCTCAGTCATTGAACCTCGGGGGGGTTCAAACTCTAAAACCTCTCCAAAAGTCTGACCTCGCCAGACTGGTGCCCCAGATCTCCTCGTCGTTAATAGGACCGACGAGAAGTCTAGGTGTCGTAGTGACCACCCTCGTCAGAGTCACTCACTTACCGATCCCAAAACTATGGCGAGCAGTGGCTTAAGTCTCGCTATCACCACCTAATCAAAATGCCCTTACCGTGGCATAAACAGATTTTCCCCGCCATCGCCGCCCGAACCAGCTAGGCTGGCGGTAATACCAAATCAGAGAGGGGTCCCTACGACCGCTAATCCTCGGGGCGGTGAGTGTGGTTGTTCAGACCCTGGGTTACGCTGAACCCGTATCCTATTCCACGGAGGTGTGGGATCCCGATCCCGCCTCCGGTACCAAATCACGCTATCTACGCGTGTTAACCATATCTCAAAAATTTCAGACCAAACAGAGTCCGTAAAAATCGGTCACTCCTAATCTCTACGAAGCTAGCAGCTTTTCTAAGGCTCAGAGTGCAATGCAAGACTTACATGGTTACTTTAATGATAAAATCATACATTTCACAGAATCACAGAAGCAGTTCATGCTTATTTCACCAAATCTTTTCCTAACACACAATTTTACGTACCTGAAACTTTTCCACAATCCCCCTTACTCGTAATACTTTTACCGTAATCCGAGAAATCCCGAGTTCAAATCTGCAACTATCAGGATAAATTGAATGATCAACTTTGTTCCACATTTTTATTTTGGAGTTGTTCAAGTAAGGAGGTGGCCAATATACGTACCAAACCATTCTAAAATAAAATGTACAACAATAGTCGTCACTACAAGTCACCATCGACGACCAATATGGTCACTTACCCGCTCGATACCAACTTGTCACCGCACGCCACCCGAGCCCGGTTGCGGAGGCGGGGGCACCGGGATGCCGGAAGCGGAAGCCGGAAACATACATGATGGCAGGTTCATCGAGACCCGCCGCGCGTAGCGGACCCAAAGAGCGAAATGAAAGTGGAAGCAACTTAACAAAAATTCCATACATATAACTAAAATAAAATCAAAACATGCAATTCATGCATCAGCAACAGAGTAAGCCTCGCCCTCCGTGGACGAGTGCTTACGCACCAAACATAGATACATACAGAGTTCACAGAACCTAGGGTGTCTAGCAAGCGCCTAGCGCTCAGGACATGCAACAGAACAGATATATATATATATATATATATATATATAAACACATACAATCATCACAACAATAAAACAGAGAGTATGCACGTGCAGCTACAGAGCCGACCCTAGGCCTAAACGTCAAAATACCTCGCGCGGGATTCAGACCAAGTAGACAAAATCCCAGCCCGCAAGGTACTGCTGCTGCTCAACCCAACCAAGGCAGAAACCTCACGGAAACCAACTCCGCTGGTTGTTTACCAAGTCTACCTGAAACCCAAAAACAGAACCCGAAAAAGGGTGAGTCCTAAAAAAGGACCCGTAAGGGATTTGGGGTAAGATAAACATATGTAACCCTGCAAAACAGAAAGATAGCAATATATATAATATATGCAACGGAATACAGAATATCGTGCATGTAATAAAACAGATCAGAATCCCGAAGAATATGCGATACTAAATCGCCATAAACCCTTATAACAACTCAGAACGACAGCCTCCCTCTAAGGGAGTCAGAAGCCGAAGCTATTACGTAAGCATGGTGCACCAGCTGGGGTAGCGAACCTTCAACTGCCGTAGGGTTAATGCACAGCAGTATGCCATAAGGCATACTCCTACAAATTACGTAACGTACCTTAAAGCGTAAATTTCCAAATACCGCAAAATGTAAGTGCAACAATACATACACCTACAGACTACGAGAATATGCTCTAGGCATATAATACTGAAATACTGCAGGCAGTAAAATGAAACTAAACATACACCTATCTTACCAAAAATAGCAGAACCAAACCCTTACCTCACAATTCCAGAATATTAGACCGATTCTGGACGACTTCCACACCACGACCCGAAACTCAGAAACCTCTCTTTTCTAACTTTCGGACCTCAGAATCTGTCAATTCAAGTTAAATTAGCAACCTTACCAACCACACTACCAAACTACACCCCGACCCCAAAACCGAAAATCCGGAATTTCCGTAAAATTCCAGATTTCCACAGAAACTTCAGAATTCAGAACCAACGTAGACAATGCAAGCTTATACATTGTCAAACATAATCCAATAAGCAGAATTGATCAAATCCAACCTTAAAAATCCTTCATTACCCGACATTTTCCGATAAATCCGCATAATAGTAACTTTTCCATTTCATACCAGAAATCAAAGTTTCAAATATCAAACCACACCTAAATCCAAACCCAACACCATATAACCATCCAATCCAACCAAAATCAAAACCCAACATCGAAAAAGAATTATCCAAAAATTCGGCTTCTTTGCCAATTTTTATCTAACTTCCAAACCAATCCATTCAAACTTCCAATTAATCATAATAATCACCAATTTCACTTATAAACCAAGAATGCTATCCAATTGCATCCAAAACAACAACATCCACAATGAACATCAACCTAAATAATCGGCCAAAAGGGGGTTTTTAACCCAACTTATTTTCCATCAAATTGAATCCACACATAAGCTTAGAATCATGCTAGGATTAACATACTTGAAGCATGATTCAAGAAACCAAACACACACCAATTTTAGAATTTTCCAAGAAATTCGGCCAAAAGGGAATTTTCAATCCAAGGAGTTTTTCCAAAATCTAACACTTGATTATCACAACCCTACAACCCAAGAACAACATACTAAAATATGGGAGGAAGAGAATCATCCTAGCTAGTAGCTAAGAACAAACCCATAATTTGAAAAATCTCCTCTTTTCTCCACTAAATCATGTTTCCAACATGAAAAGAGAACCTAGGAAGGAACTTACCACATGAAGGACCCAATTCCTCTTTGATTTGAGCCAAGATGAAGAACCTCAAGCTTGGAGGTGCTCAACAATGGTGGCGGATACAGAATGTTACGGTCAGCCCGAGCGGGTTGAGACCGGGTGACCGGAGGCTTCGATTTTGGTCTGCGGGGATCGGGCTTTTGGCTTGGCTTCTGAGCCTTGTTCGAGTGACTTTTTGGCAAGCCCTTGGGTATTTGCGGTACTAAGTGTCCTCCTGAAGAGGCCATGGGTCCTCTCCCATAGGGGACATGGTCCTCTCCCATAGGGGACATGGTCCTCTCCCATAGGGGACATGGCCCTCTCCCATGGGTGACATGGCCCTCTCCCGAAGGGGGGGGCCGGGACTTGTCTCGGGGTGTACAGCAGGCTCGGTAGCGCTCCCGGGACCTCGGATTGGGAAATCGTTTGCGGATTTGGAATCGTGGGAACGTCCAGAGCTTTTTACGCTATAAAATATTTTGGGGTGGGACGTTCGTTGAAGAGGCCATAGGCCCTCTCCCGTAGAAGGCAGGCGCCCTCTCCCGTAGAAGGCAGGGGCCCTCTCCCGTAGAAGGCAGGGGCCCTCTCCCGTAGAAGGCATGGGCCTTCTCCGAAGAAGGCATGACTTAGACAAATTTCAGATTTCGTGGATAAGGATAACTCTTAAGTGTTGACCAAAGGGGAAAGGACACTTGTCATGCCCATATTAATGATGTAAAGGAAAGAGGACACTTGTCATGCCCATATTAGAGATGGAAAGGAAAGAATTTTAAAGGATTGTGGAAAGCGACAGAGCTATTTTCATTTCATTTCTCCTTCATTTTGCTCATTTCTCCGACTCGTTTGCCGCCATAGCCTCCATTTTCTTCAAGCTTTGGGTTCTTCATTTTCTTGGCTGATTTTCACCAAGTGTGGACTCCAAAAAGTGGTAAGCTTCCTCCCTTGCTCTCTTTTCTTGTTGGAAATAAGATTTGGATGGAAAAGAGAGATTTGTGAAATATGGGTTTGTTCATGACTACCATCTAGGATGATTTTCTTCCTCCCATCTTTTAGTATGTTGTTCTTGGGTTGTAGGGGAGTGTTAATCAAGTGTTGGATTTTGGAAAACACATCTTGGGTGAAGAATTCTATTCGCCGAATTTTTGGAATAATTCCAAAATGATGTGTGTTTGTTATCTTGGTTCATGCTTCAAGTATGTTAATCCTAGCATGATTCTAATCTTATGTATGGATTCAATTTGATGGAAAATATGTTGGGTTGGAAACCCCCAGTTGGCCGAATTTAAGAGATCATGTTCAGTGTTTGATATTGTTGTTTTGGAAGCAAAAGGATAGCATTCTTGGTTTAGAAGTGAAATTGGTGATTAGTATGATTAATTGGAAGTTTGAATGGATTGATTTGGAAGTTGGATAAAATTTGGCAAAGAAGCCGAATTTTTGGAATGATTCTTTTTCAATGTTGGAGGTTCATTTTGGTTGGATTGGATGCTAAGATGGTATTGGGGTTGAATTTAGGAGTGGTTTGAAGTTTGAAACGTTGAATTCGGTTAAGGAATGGAAAAGTTGCAATTAAGCGGGATTATCGGAAAATGTCGGGTAATGAAGGGGTTTTAAGGTTGGATTTGATTAGTTCTGCTTGTTGGAGTATGTTTGTCAATGTATAATCTTGCCTTGTCTAAGTTGGTTTTGAATTCGACGTTTTTGTGGAAATCTAGAATTTTACTAAATTTCACGATTTTCGGTTTTGGGGTCGGGGTGTAGTTTGGAAGTGTGGTCGTAAGGATGCTAATTCAACTTGGTTTAGCAGATTCGAGGTTCGGAAGTTAGGAAAAGAGAAGTTTCGAGTTTCGGGTCGTGTTATGGAAGTCGCCCGTAATCGGTCTAATACTCTGGAATTGTGAGGTAAGGGTTTGGTTCTGCTATTTTTGGTAAGATAGGTGTATGTTTAGTTTCATTTTCTGTTCTGCAGGTATTTCAGTATTATATGCCTAGAGCATATTCTGTAGTCTGTAGGTGTATGTATTGTTGCACTTCTGTTTTGCAGGTATTTCGGAAATTTCTGCTTTAAGGTACGTTCAGATTTGTAGGAGTATGCCTTATGGCATACTGTCTGTTAACCCTATGACAGTTGAGGGTTCGCTACCCCAGCTGGTGCACCATGCTTCTGTAATAGCTTCGGCTTCTGACTCCCTTAGAGGGAGGCTGTCGTTCTGAGTTGTTATAAGGGTTTATGGCGATTTAGTATCGCATATTCTTCGGGATTCTGATCTGTTTTATTACATGCACGATATTCTCGTATTCCGTTGCATATATTATATATATTGCTATCTTTCTGCTTTGCAGGTTACATATGCTTATCTTACCCCAAATCCCTTACGGGTCCTTTTTAGGACTCACCCTTTTCGGGTTCTGTTTTTGGGTTTCTGTAGACTTGGTAAACAACCAGCGGAGTTGGTTTCCGTGAGGTTTCGCCTTGGTTGGGTTGAGCAGCAGCAGACTTGCGGGCTGGGATTTTGTCTACTTGGTCCGAATCCCGCGAGTTATTTTGACGCTTAGGCCTAGGGTCGGCTCGTAGCCGCACGTGCATACTCTCTGCTTTTATTGTTGTGATGATTGTATGTGTTTATATATATATATATATATATTCTTCATTGCATGTCCCGAGCGCTAGGCGCTTGCTAGCACCCTAGGTTCTCCGTGAACTCGTATGTATCTATGTTTGGTGCGTAAGCACTCGGCCCACGGAGGGCGAGGCTTACTCGTTGCCGATGCATGAATTGCATGTTTTGATTTTATTTTAGTTATATGTATGGAATTTTTGTTAAGTTGCTTCCACTTTCATTTCGCTCTTTGGGTCCGCTTACGCACGGCGGGTCTCGATGGACCTGCCATCTTATGTTTTCCGGCTTCCGCTCCGACGCCCCGGCGCCCCGCCTCCGCAACCGGGCTCGGGCGGCGTGCGGTGACAAGTTGGTATCGAGAAAGGTAAGTGACCATATTGGTCGTCGGTGGTGACTTGTAGTGACGACTATTGTTGTACATTTTATTTTAGAATGGTTTTGTACGGAGATTGGCCACCTCCTTACTTGAACCACTTAAAAATAAAATTGTGGAAAAGAGTTGATCCTTCAAGTTATCCTGATAGTTGCAGATTTCTGAACTCGGGATTTATGGATTCTGGTAAAAGTATTACGAGTAAGGGGATTGTGGAAAAGTTTCGTGCACGTAAAATTGTGCGTTAGGAAAAGATTTGGTGAAATAAGCATGAACTGCTTCTGTGATTCTGTGAAATGCATGATTTTATCATTCTGAGAAGTAACTTCTGTGTCAAGTACTGCATTGCACTACAGAGCCTTAGAAAACTGCTGCTAGCTTCTGTAGAGATTAGGAGTGACCGATTTTTGTCTGGACTCTGTTTGGTCTGAAATTTTTGAGATATGGTTAACACGCGTAGATAGCGTGATTTGGTACCGGAGGGGCGGGACTGGGATCCCACACCTCCGTGGAATAGGATACGGGTTCAGCGTAACCCAGGGTCTGAACAACCACACTTACCGCCACGAGGTTTAGCGGTCGTAGGGACCCCTCTCTGATTTGGTATTACCGCCAGCCTAGCTGGTTCGGGGCAGCGGTGGCGAAAATTGCATTTTATGCCACGGTGAGGGCATTTTGATTAGGTTATGATAGCTAGACTTAAGCCACTGCTCGCCACAGCTTTGGGATTGGTATGTGAGTGACTCCGAGGAGGATGGTCACTACGACTCCTATACATCTCGTCGGTCCTATCAACGACGGGGAGATCGAGACACCACCGACGAGGTCAGACTTCTGGAGAGGTTTTAGAGTTTGAACCCCCGAGGTTCAATGACTGAGAAAGGCCAGAGGTAGTAGAGACTTGGTTTGCAGGAGTTGGTAAACTCCTGGGGGAGGCTACATTTTCCACTAGTAGTGCAGCGGGGATGTAGCCAGGAATCTGCGTCAGGCATAGTTCGATAAGCTTCATCAGGGAGACAGGACTGTCGGAGAGTATGAGTGAGAGTTTGATCGGCTGGTTTACTACATACCGTAGTACTATGGACAGGAAGACTAGAAGGCCAAGAGGTTTATTCGCCGACTGCGCCCGAGTTCAGTGGGCTTTGAGACCTTTAGACATTACTTTGTTCGGGAAGCGGTTGTTAAGGCTCAACTCCTCGAGCAAGAGGAGGTTGAGAGTTACCTCACCTCGCAGCGAGGTTGGGGGAGTACGAGGGTTCCATACAGTAAGGACCCCGGCAGATCTCTGGGACGGCCGAACAGGCCTGGGCATTCTAGTAGAGGCAGAGAGTGAGCACCACCGGCACTATCTTATCCTATTTGCTGTAGGTATCACCCAGATCGATTTTGTTACCGGCAGGAGGGCCGATGTTTACGTTGCGGGTTCGACACTCACCCAACGCGCCGTGATACGAGATTGCCCTATTGACCGTAAGGCTTGAGTCGGCAGGGTTTTAAGGCGCTATTAGCGTACCGGTTCATGCGGTATTGGATGGCGGAGCATCATTTCCAATCGCGCCCGTGAGGGCGTGGGTTTCAGCAGGTTACCATTATGGTTTATCGGAGAGGTACTACCTCTCACGGCCCGATCGGGTTTGACTATCGCAAAGACATTATGGTTTTCGGAGAGATAGAGTTACTATGATTCGGATTCAAATTGCCGATAGTTGGTGTGGGGTAATGTTATGATCTGCTTTGAGGCTGGTACTAGGTTAAAGTTGGATGGTTTACCGCTGGTTCGAAGTTTTTCCGCAGAATTTCCGGAGGAGTTGCCCGGATTACCACCAGAGCGGGAAATTGTGTTTGAGATCTACCTGCAGTCGGGTACTGCTCCGATATCTATTCCTCCTTATCGGATGCCTATTTCTGAGATGCAGGAGTTGAAGAAACAGTTGGAGGAATTACAGCAGAAGGGCTTCATCCGACCGAGCACTTCACCGTGGGGTGCTCTGGTTCTGTTTGTTAAGAAGAAAGATGGGACGCTCCGACTTTGTATTGATTACAAAGTGTTGAATGCACTTACCGTGAAGAATAAGTATCCGTTACGAGGATTGATGATCTTTTTGATCAACTTCTGTGGTTCGAGAGATTTCTCGAAGATTGATCTACGATCCGGGTACTTTCAGCTTAGGGTGAAGGAGGAGGACATACCTAAGATCGCTTTCCGCACCCGATATGGACACTTTGAGTTTACGGTCATGCCGCTCGGGCTGACAAATGCTCCAGTGACATTAAGGGATCTGATGCATCGGGTATTCACCATACTTGGACTCATTTTCGTGGTTTTTATCGATGATGTTCGATTTATTTTGAGATGAGGACTCGCATCGGGAGCATCCGAGGGTAGTCTCAGACACTTTGGGAACATCAGCTTTATGCTAAATTCTCAAAGTGTGAGTTCTGAATTCGGGAAGTCACTTTTCCGGGACACATTATATCCGAGCATGGTCTGTGTGTATCCAGAGAAGGTGAGGGCAGTTCGGGATTGGAAACAACCCATCACGTGACGGAGATCGTGGGCTTCTTAGGGTTAGCAGGATTTTGTCTGAGGTTTGTACTGGGATTTTCTGCTCGCATCTCCGCTTACGCAGCTTGACCAAGAAGGGTCAACCGTATTTCGTCCGATAGGTGTGAGCAGGATTTTCAGGAGTTGAAACGGCAGCTGACTAACGCTCCGATTCTCGACTCTTTCAGATCCGATCTTACCGTATGTGATTTATACGGATGCTTCCATGTCTAGTTTGGGATGTGTGATGATGCAGAGCATAATGTGGTAGCTTATGGGTCGAGGCAGCGACCGCATGAGCTGAATTAACCGACATATGATCTCGGAGTTGGTCAGTAGTGATTTATGCATCAAACATTGGAAGCAATATCTGTTTGGTAATAAATTTCAGATTCTTACCTGACCATAAGAGTCTGAAATATCTATTAATGGAGAAGGAGCTTAACATGAGGCAGCGCAGATGGCTCGAATACATTAAGGACTACGATTGTAGTATCGAGTACATCTTCGCAAGGGCAACACGGTTGCCGATGCGACCGAAAGGTGAAGTATACCGGGTTGGTCAAGGGAGGAGATGTTGGTGACCGATCCGAGGAGAGTGATTTGACGTGCCTTTGGCACAGTGTGGCAACTCGGGAACGTGCTCAGTGTACACACTTACCATACATTCTCGAGTGGCTTGATAGGGTGCGCGAGGTGCGGTGGTAGAGATCCGGGGTTGAAGAAGTTGTCTGGAGAAGACAAGGGATCTTTATTACCGACGTTTCAGTATAGGCAGGGATTGCTATACTTCCGAGACCGCCTTTATGTACTAGAGGATCAGGAGTTCTGGAATGAGATTTTAGAGGAGGTACACCCGAGCAGTTTGAGCATCAGAAACGGGCAGGGACCCTGCAGACTTTGCCCATTCCAGTCTGGAAGTGGGGTAATGTTACGATGGACTTTCTGACTGCACTGCCCTGACACGGTCTCATCATGATGCTATCTGGGTTTTTGTGGATTGGCTGACAAAGTGCGCACACTTTCTGCTTATTCGGCCGCTGCACTCTCTGGAGAAGCTTGCCCGCTTTACATCGTGGAGATTGTACGCTTACATGGAGTACCAGACTCCATTGTATCTCGACCGTGATCTCGTGTTTTACAAAGACGGTTCGGGAGTGCTTTTCATGAAGCACTGGGCACGCGACTCCATCTGAGTACAGCTAATCACCCCCAGACGGACGGACAGTCGGAGCCGGTGATTCTGATACTGGAGGATATGCTGTGAATCGGTACTTGAGATTTTGGAGGCGTTTGGGACCAGCAGTTACTTTAATAGGGTTCTCGTACAACAATTGCTTTCAGACTACATTTGACATAGCACCTTATGAGGCGTTGTACGGGAGGAGGTGTATGACACCACACCGCTGGACAGATGCGTCGATAGGGTTGAGCTGGGACCCGAGCTTTGTGAGGAGACTACGGCGAAGATCAGATTATTACAGCGCGGATCAAAACCGCGAATGACCGCACCATCGCTTATACGAACCGCCGCCGTAGGGCTCTTGAATCTGAGTTTGGTGATAGAATTTGATTGGAGGTAGTACCGCTAGAGGGACAAGAAGATTTGATAGGCGGGCGAGTTACCCCGAGTTATATCGGTTCCCATGAGTTTCAGGTAAGTTGTTAGGTTGTTTTCCCCCAATCAAGCTTCGCTTTTACGTGATGTCTTCCGTGATAGCCTGCTGAGGATCGGGCTTAGATTTAGGTTCGCATGTCTCGGGGTTGTCGGTAGAAATACTGCAATCGACTCGGGGTGCAATAAGATGCACCCGGAGGGTGGGACGCCGTGAGGCTCGTATGGTAGTCTAAACTACCACTCCCGCCGCACCAAAGACGGTGGTCCGATTGTTCTTAGTAAGGAGAATATTTTTATATTCTCGTTGGTAGCGACATATGTCTGGTTGGTTCGAGCTACTCTTGGAGGACCAAGAGTTCTAAGGGGGAGAATGTTACGGTCAGCCCGAGCGGGTTGAGACCGGGTGACCGGAGGCTTCGATTTTGGTCTCGCATTGATCGGGCTTTTGGCGGTCGATGGCTTCGAGCCTTGTTCGAGTGACTTTTTGGCAAGCCCTTGGGTATTTGCGGTACTAAGTGTCCTCCTGAAGAGGCCATGGGTCCTCTCCCATAGGGGACATGGTCCTCTCCCATAGGGGACATGGTCCTCTCCCATAGGGGACATGGCCCTCTCCCATGGGTGACATGGCCCTCTCCCGAAGGGGGGGGGCCGGGACTTGTCTCGGGGTGTACAGCGGGCTCGGTAGCGCTCCCGGGATGTCGGATTGGGAAACCGTTTACGGATTTAGAATCGTGGGAACGTCCAGAGCTTTTTACGCTATAAAATATTTTGGGGTGGGACGTTCGTTGAAGAGGCCATAGGCCCTCTCCCGTAGAAGGCAGGCGCCCTCTCCCGTAGAAGGCAGAGTGCCCTCTTCCGTAGAAGGCAGGGGCCCTCTCCCAAAGAAGGCATGGGCCTTCTCCCGAAGAAGGCATGACTTAGACAAATTTCAGATTTCTGGTGGATAAGGATAACTCTTAAGTGTTGACCAAAGGGGAAAGGACACTTGTCATGCCCATATTAATGATGTAAAGGAAAGAGGACACTTGTCATGCCCATATTAGAGATGGAAAGGAAAGAGTTTTAAAGGATTGTGGAAAGCGACAGAGCTATTTTCATTTCATTTCTCCTTCTCGTTTCGCTCATTTCTCCGACTCGTTGCCGCCATAGCCTCCATTTTCTTCAAGCTTTGGGTTCTTCATTTTCTTGGCTGATTTTCACCAAGTGTGGACTCCAAAAAGTGGTAAGCTTCCTCCCTTGCTCTCTTTTCTTGTTGGAAATAAGATTTGGATGGAAAAAGAGAGATTTCTGAAATATGGGTTTGTTCATGACTACCATCTAGGATGATTTTCTTCCTCCCATCTTTTAGTATGTTGTTCTTGGGTTGTAGGGGAGTGTTAATCAAGTGTTGGATTTTGGAAAACACATCTTGGGTGAAGAATTCTATTCTGGCCGAATTTTTGGAAAAATTCCAAAATGATGTGTGTTTGTTATCTTGGTTCATGCTTCAAGTATGTTAATCCTAGCATGATTCTAAGCTTATGTATGGATTCAATTTGATGGAAAATATGTTGGGTTGGAAACCCCATTTGGCAATTTATGAGATGATGTTCAATGTTGGGTTTTGTTGATTTTGATGCAATTGGATAGCATTCTTGGTTTAGAAGTGAAATTGGTGATTAGTATGATTAATTGGAAGTTTGAATGGATTGATTTGGAAGTTGGATAAAATTTGGCAAAGAAGCCGAATTTTTGGATAATTCTTTTTCCATGTTGGGATTTGATTTTGGTTGGATTGGATGCTAAGATGGTATTGGGGTTGAATTTAGGAGTGGTTTGAAGTTTGAAACGTTGAATTCGGTTAAGAAATGGAAAAGTTGCAATTAAGCGGGATTATCGGAAAATGTCGGGTAATGAAGGGGTTTTAAGGTTGTATTTGATCATTTCTGCTTGTTGGAGTATGTTTGTCAATGTATAATCTTGCATTGTCTAAGTTGGTTCTGAATTCTGTAGTTTCTGTGGAAATCTTGAATTTTACGGAAATTCACGGATTTTCGGTTTGGGGTCGGGGTGTAGTTTGGAAGTGTGGTCGTAAGGATGCTAATTCAACTTGGTTTAGCAGATTCCGAGGTTCGGAAGTTAGGAAAAGAGAAGTTTCGAGTTTCGGTCGTGTTATGGAAGTCGCCCGTAATCGGTCTAATACTGGAATTGTGAGGTAAGGGTTTGGTTCTCGCTATTTTTGGTAAGATAGGTGTATGTTTAGTTTCATTTTACATTCTGCAGTATTTCAGTATTATATGCCTAGAGCATATTCTCGTAGTCTGTAGGTGTATGTATTGTTGCACTGCATTTTGCGGTATTTCGGAAATTTCTGCTTTAAGGTACGTTCTGTAATTTGTAGGAGTATGCCTTATGGCATACTCTGTCTGTTAACCCTACGACAGTTGAGGGTTCGCTACCCCAGCTGGTGCACCATGCTTCTGTAATAGCTTCGGCTTCTGACTCCCTTAGAGGGAGGCTGTCGTTCTGAGTTGTTATAAGGGTTTATGGCGATTTAGTATCGCATATTCTTCGAGATTCTGATCTGTTTTATTACATGCACGATATTCTGTATTCCGTTGCATATATTATATATATTGCTATCTTTCTGTTTTGCAGGGTTACATATGCTTATCTTACCCCAAATCCCTTACGGGTCCTTTTTTTAGGACTCACCCTTTTTCGGGTTCTGTTTTTGGGTTTCAGGTAGACTTGGTAAACAACCAGCGGAGTTGGTTTCCGTGAGGTTTCGCCTTGGTTGGGTTGAGCAGCAGTACCTTGCGGGCTGGGATTTTGTCTACTTGGTCTGAATCCCGCGAGGTATTTTGACGTTTAGGCCTAGGGTCGGCTCGTAGCTGCACGTGCATACTCTCTGTTTTATTGTTATGATGATTGTATGTGTTTATATATATATATATATATATATATATATATATATATATATCTGTTCTGTTGCATGTCCTGAGCGCTAGGCGCTTGCTAGACACCCTAGGTTCTGTGAACTCTATATGTCTCTATGTTTGGTGCGTAAGCACTCGTCCACTGAGGGCGAGGCTTACTCGTTTGATGCATGAATTGCATGTTTTGATTTTATTTTAGTTATATGTATGGAATTTTTGTTAAGTTGCTTCCACTTTCATTTCGCTCTTTGGGTCCGCTACGCACGGCGGGTCTCGATGGACCTGCCATCTTATGTTTTCCGGCTTCCGCTTCCGACGTCCCCGGCGCCCCGCCTCCGCAACCGGGCTCGGGCGGCGTGCGGTGACAGAAAGGAAGAAGAAGAAGAAGAAGAAATGAAATAATATCACATTTATAAACATAAAAGGCCTTATATAATTTCTTCTTCTTTTTCCCATACTAATTCTTCTTAAATGAGAGAAGGACATGTGTCCCTATCTCATCCCAATTGCTGCCGAAAAAGCCAATTGCTGCCCATACCCATTTTATTAATTTTGCAACCAAATTTCAATTAACTCCCAATTTTTCCGAAAGTTCCAATATTTTTGGCCCAAAAATAATTACCGAATTCCAAAATTAACGAAACTTGGACACAACCCTCAGAATATTATAACATTCACAGAACATTTTTCAAAAGTTCATTTTCCCTTCCGGAGTGTCCTACCGAGTTCGCTGAACTCGAACAAATCCCGACGTGCGAGCGTGTCCAATGTAACCAAAATCCCATCACTCCAAAATTCTACAAAAATACCCATAAATTCCATCTTAAATTATAACACAACTTACCCCAAAGCCGTCAGAAAATTTCCATCCCGAGCCCCGGGATTCCCGCCCCGAGCCCCGGAGTCGCCCGAACCGAACGTCCCGCCCCAAATATTAAACTCCACAAACACCTCCGGAATATTCTCACGACTCCAAAACTGCAAACGGCTTCCCAAACTGAGATCTCGAGAGCGCTACCGAGCCCGCTGTACGTCCCGAGGCGACCCCGACAACCCCCCGGCGCCAGAAAAATATTTTCGGCGGAAATGTCCGGGGGACCCACACGACCTCAAATACGGAAGGGTTCGCCAAAATGATACTCGGATAGGGCTCGGGAGCCGCCTGAACGCCGAAAAACGAGACCCGCAGCCAAAACCGAGCCTCGGTCACCTTGGCCGCAACCCGCTCGGGGTGACCGTAATGTAACCACTTGTGGATCCTCTCAAGGAGGGGTTGCCGCAGGACCACATCCCCGGCATTAGGGATCTCCATCCTCCACAGAGTGACTAATACCTCCCGTAGGCCGTAACCTCCAATGGCCTTGGCGCGTGGATACCCCTCCTTCTCATAGAGATCAGGATCTCAGCCGCTGACATTTTGCCCTTACGAGGGGGCACCTTTCCTCCAGAAAGGATCTCTGCAGCCACCACGTACCCGGGCAGATCCTCGCCTTGGGCTGGTGAGGGGCTTGCAAAAGCCTGCACACGAAGGCTTCAGCAAGCAGCCTCCTCGGGAGAAATAGGCTGCACCACCGAAATGGGCATGCCTCTATGGGAACAGCTGTCCATCGGGCGCTCCTTCAGGCCCTCCGCGGAGGCCACGGCCTCTCCAACAGCGAGAGGCACTTCAACCTCCACTCTTCCGGCTTCTTCAGCCACAGGCTCCGCCGCTTCCTCCGCAGATGGGGATCTGCCACAGCTCTCCAGCCTCCTCCAAACACTGGGAACTTCTTCCCCAAAGAGCTCCCCGGCCTCCGCAGCTTAAAAGGACTGCAGCTGACCCTCTCGCCTCAGCAGGCCTCTCCGCCTCTCCAGCCGGCTCCGCGACCACGGATCCTCAAAGAACGGCAGGGCACTCCTTCTCCAGCTGCGCCGCAGCCCACCTTTCTCTTCTTCTTCTCCGGTGAGAAATCATCAAGCCTTGATACCAGCCCTCTTTTTGGGCGGTTTGGGGACAATGGGTCCCTAACACTTGACTTGCCCCAGGGCATCTTCCCAAGTGCACAGGCCAGGTGCACTCGTTGGGCAATACGCATGGATGCTTTCTTGCCACGGCTTCGCTGACACTGCGGCGACATCTGCAGACAAAGAAGGACTTCTGCACTGTGTTCTACTGCACCTCTTACAAATTTACGCTTTATTTGTATATGTGCGCAACATACCTTTGGGCGCCGCGAGCAGCGTAGAAAGAGTCTATCGTTGTCCCACGATGGACGGGAGCCCATCCCTCGCATGGCGGGGGCACCTCAGGGTCCAGCACGAAACCTGTGCTGATCCCAGCCCACCTCAGGGTGGTCTCGTCCAGTTGGGCAGCTGAGAAGGGGAAGAACGCATCGCACGAGCTCCTTGAAAAGACATCGTCCAACCACCCCAGTAGTTGAACGTATGCCTGCCACCGCACTCCCCGATGAGTCAGCTCAGGCTTCCGCACAGTGCTTTGCACGGATTGTCGCGTCCTCGCCACGGGAAAGTCCCATGAGCCCTCGCGGGGCAAGAAGAAAAAGATCCATGCCAATTATGGTAGGATCTCGGGTGAGGCGATGAAGGAGATGGAGTGGTTACCTCCAACGTTTATGGGAGTGACGAGAAGAACGCGCCCCCACTCCTCGGCTCCAACCGATAGAAACGGTTGAAGACGCCGGCGAATGGCTTCACGCCGCCATGTGGCAAAGGCGACAATAAAGCCCGCGATACTCAGGAAAGTATTGGGCGCCAACTGAGTTGGGGGCATTCCCCAATCAGCGCAAAGATCTTGCACCAGTTGCGGAAAGGGATACCGTAATCCCGCCGCAAGCTGCGCCGTGTACAGGCACAGCACCCGGTTCTCCTTGTTCTCCTCGGTGACGGGCCAACCCATCGCCCGACAAACGCCCGCACGGGACGCGTATACCGGCGTTTTCCCCACGGGCCAGAAGGCCCCCACCATTTCCTGGTGAATTCTCTCGAACTTCACCGTGGTCTTCTCGAGAGGAGCGACCATCGGGCAACAGCTTCCTTGGAATCCATCTCTACCAAAAAGAAGAACAAACAGGCATATAAATCGAAACAGCCCAAAGAAAGGCATTTCGTCAAACGCTCAAAGGCGCCAGAGAACTTGAAGCACTCGGTGTGCGGGAAGTGAAAACTTACCTGATTTGTTAAACAGTGAGCAAGAACGGACGGAGCGGGTGGCAAATGAACAGCTTAACCGGCGGAATCTCAAAACGAAAAGGAGGAACCACCGCAAAAAACCCTCAACCGCCGATGAAATATTCAAGAAACGCAAGAATACGAAAGGGTTACTCGTAATGTAACGAACAAATGCAAAAGTGAAGAAGAAAGGCTTCAAATCTTCTCGTACGCTTTTATGATCCCGCCAAATGAAAAAGCGCTTTTAAAGCGTGATCGGCTCCTAAGGCGCCGCGTGTCAAGATTCCGGTTATTAAGCCTCTCCCTGCCGTGCGTAAAAGGAGAAACGCTTTTGCAAAGGGTAATCGACCCTACAACGCCACGTGTTACGTCCCATAACGGTCAAGAAACCTCCCATCTTCCTTTATCTCTCCTACATTAAATGCTGAAGGGACTCTTCGCTGCCTTCACAATCAAACGGCCCGCAAACGGCCCAAGCGCCTTCGCCAACTCCAGAGGCTTGAATTTGAACAGAGTACGGGCCCCGCCCATACTCGCCTTCGTGAGGAGGCATCTTGGTACACTACCCAAGCAAATTCCCCTCCTCCTCCTCAAAACTCGCAAGGATCACAAAGATCTTCACTTATGGCTGCTACATCGGTCCTCGGCAAAGTACTTTAAAAACGGAGTACGGGACCTCGCCCATACTCCGCTCTCGTGAGGAGGCATCTTGGTACACTACCCAAGCAAACGCGCCTCGCGTCATATTATAATCATACAAGGCCTTTGAGGAAGTCTCATCCTTGTGGTCTCCAAGATAGCCTTCGCAAGAATCTCATCCTTGTGGTCTCCGGCCTCACCTACGCGGGGTCCCGCCTCGCGGGCCTCAAGTCTCGCATGGGCGACGCCTCATACTCACCCTTGCGTTCTCGAGGCCTTCGCGGGCCACCCTCGCGGTCTTAGGCGAGCCTCGCCGTCTCCTTCGCCTCCATGGGTCTTACTCCCGCCTCCGCCTATACCGGCCCCGCCTGCATAAGGCCCTGTACCTGTGTTCGTGCAACCTCACCCCTTATTTGGCTATATTCTATTTGGGCCTTCGCCTGCAGGCCTTCGCCCGCCACTTGCTCCACTTGGAGATAGACCACTTGGTCGTCCCGACATCAACCGCCAATAAGGAGGGCAGCACGAGCTCGGGAGATCTTCACCAGATTCATACGCCGACATTCTCTCGACAAGCGAATCACCTAAGGCGGTTTGCTGAGATCTTCATCATCACGGCCGCC
Source organism: Stellera chamaejasme (assembly GCA_024586325.1). Lineage (NCBI taxonomy): Eukaryota > Viridiplantae > Streptophyta > Magnoliopsida > Malvales > Thymelaeaceae > Stellera > Stellera chamaejasme. Next base: position 19,772,832 of record CM044979.1, read on the forward strand.
TTATCTCCAATCACCCGACACGACTTATCTCAACAGCCTGTCTAAGGGCTTCAACCTGGGAGGCTCTTCTCCGGCATCACTCTATAAATAGGGTGATGTCCACCCTAAATCGGGTAAGCTACTACACGCCCCCCCACTCCTCTCTTGCTACTTCTGAGTATTCTCTCTATCTTTTACAGATTACTCATAACAAGCAAGCTTGGAGTCTCAAGAACATCATCTTCTCCACCACTTCAACTGAGAGTCCGGGCCTTCTTTAGGAACGAGACTATCACCCTGGAAGTAGGGCTTAAGCTTCGCTGCATACACCAGAGATAAGATAGCCTTTTGAAGGGGAGGATACCTTGTTTCCGTATCCCGGGCGGTGTGGCTGGTGTAGTAGACTAGCCATTGTTTGGCAGCTTCTTCCTTGATAAGGACTGAGGTGACGCTCTTGTCCGAGGTGGCAAGGTAGAGGACCAGGTCATCGCCTGGTCTTGGACACTTGAGTGCGCGGAGATCTTGCAAGTCTATGTCCATCTGCAAGCCTTCTTCCTGTGGATTTGATCGAAGAAAGGTCTATAGCGGTCGCAGAGTTTAGAGACGAATCGTTCCAAGGCCACCAGCTTCCCTGCCAGTTGCTGTACCTCTTTGAGTCCCCTAGGGGTGCGAAGATTGGTGATAGCTTCAATCTTTTTGGGATTCGCATGAATCCCTCCTCTGGAAATCTGGTAACCCATAAACTTTCCTTCGCCAACGCCAAAGATGCATTTCTTTGGGTTCAACCGCATGTTATACTTGCGGAAGTTGGAGAATGTTTCCTCCAAGTCTGCGAGGTGTGTAGAGGTGGCCTTGCTTTTAACCACTATGTCATCCACATAGGCCTCGAGATTCCTGCCAATTTGATTGGCGAAGACCTGATTCACAAGCCTTTGGAAAGTAGCCCCCGCGTTCTTTAAGCCAAAGGGCATCCTGATGTAGTGGTAGACGGCCTCGCTGGTGGTGAAGGCAGTTTTTACTGCGTCCTCTGGATCCATAAAGACTTGATGGTACCCACTATACGCATCAAGGAACGAGAAGACTGAAAGGTGGACGGTTGAGTCCACTAGCTGATCAATAGAGGGTAGGGGATAGGGATCCCTTGGGCAGGCCCTATTGACCCCTTTGTAGTCTACGCAGAGTCGCCATTGACCACCTTCCTTATCCGCGAGGACTACATTGGCGACCCACTCAGAGTAGTGAACTTCCTTGATTATATTTGCCTTAAGCAATTTCTGCACTTCTGTGTGTACAAAGTCCTTACGATCGGGGGCCATACCCCTAGTTTTTTGTCTAACCGGGCTAAAGCCGGGGAGTACACTCAATTTATGAGAAATAATAGCAGGATCCACACCTGGTAAGTCGTCAGGACTCCATGCGAAGATGTCGCTATTGGCATGGAGGAGATGGATGAGTGCTTGCTGGTCTTGTTCCTCCAGGTCTTTCCCAATTCGAAACTTCTTGCCAGGCGCAATTTCAACTTCATCGAAAGCCCCAGACAAGTCAGGAGCGGCCTCGCCTGAGGGCCCAGTCTCCTCCATGGGTGCCTTTCTCTTAGGCTCTGACGGCTTGGGAAGCTGAGGAGGTCCTGCGAGGGCAGAGACGTAATTTCCTCTAGCCACGTTTTGATTGACGTAAATGTAGGCATCTCCCGCTGCGGTGTGGAATACCAGAGTCAGGGCCCGCACATCGCAGCGGACGTGGAACTCAGTCTGCGTGTATCGCCCAATGATGGCGTTGTATGGCGTGGGGAGATCAAGGACAATGAAGTCCACAAAGCTGGAGTGGCATACTTGCTTCTTCTCTTTGGTAACCCCCATCATCATGAAGGGGAGTGTGATTGCCCCATCACCCGATTTTCTTCAAACCTTTTCAAAATCCATTCGGTTTTCTTTCAAGCCCCAACCACCAAGCTCAACCTATTTTCAGTAACTAGTGCCTTCATCTATTGGTTTAAATCTTGGCACTACGGTTAGCTTTGAGTGGCGGGTCAAGTGCATCCCTACCCAAGGACTTTGACAGGTAGAGGTGTTGTTGAGTTTTTCGAGCTTTTGTGTGTGAGTGAGCTGAAAATAGGCCGAGAGACCTTGTACACTTTAAACCCTGAGTAAAACACGAGTGAATACATCTAGAAAGAGGTCAGTAAGGTCCATTTTGTGTGTGTGCGTTGTGATTGAAAACAGGCCGAAGACCAATGGAGCATAGTCTTGAAGAGAGTGAACTCGGTGCGCTTGTTAAGGAGATTCGGGCATTGAGTGCTAAGGTTGATTCCTATGGAGAGAGGATGGACAGAATTGAGAAGGATGTTAAGGCTTTGGGAAAGAGGAAGGAGGGTCAAGAAGGTGTTGCACCCGAAGACAACCCTCTCAAACCACAAGAGCCACAAAGCACCCCCACTACCCAAGCCTACACACCACCTTCCACAACACTACCTACCCGAGTCCCTCCTCCACCTAAACACTATCCACCCTACCAAGACTCACCCTATCCAGCCACTACACATAGGCCCAGACCTACCACATCCTACTACAAACCTATTGAGACCATCATTGAAGATGAGGAGGGTGAGTGGGTGCAAACTTCACCTAGGGTCCGAGGCGGGTATGAGTCACCTAGGGGCCGAGAGTTGGATTGTGGGTTCCTAGATGGTTCCTACTACAACCCTCCAAGGGTAAGGGACCCTAGGAGGTTGGAATGGCCAGCAAATGAAGAAGGGGAACAAAGAGCTAGAGGCCGAGAGCCAAGGAGAAGAGAAGGGTTGCTTGAGCAACAAGCCATGGGTCAATTGAGGCTCCAAGTACCACCCTTCTATGGTAAGAGTGATCCGGAAGAATTCTTGGAGTGGGTCAAAAAGGCTGAAATGGTGTTTAATTGTCTTGACTATCCGGACTACTTGAGGCTCAAGCTAGCGGTGGTTGAGTTTAGTGGCTATGCCCTCACTTGGTGGGACCAAGTGAATATGGAAAGGAGAAGGACAAGGCTCCAACCTATTGATTCGTGGGAGCGATTGAAGTTGGTTATGAGGGAGAGGTTCGTGCCTCCCTACTATGACCGAGAGTGTTGTCAAAGACTCCAACATCTCACCCAAGGGTCTAGGTCGGTTGAGGACAATCACAAGGACCTAGAGGGAGCACTAATGAGAGCCAATGTGAGAGAAGGGGAAGAAGCCAAGATGGCGAGGTTCTTGTATGGCTTGAGACCTGAATTGGCTAGGACCTTATATTTGCTTGAGTACCGGGGTTTCAATGACCTCTTGCACAAGGCTATCAAGTTGGATAGGCAATTGAGGAAGGTTACACCACACTCCTCTCATACCACCCAACCACCACCACCAAGAGCACCACCACCTAGAGACCAAAACCCTCCACCAAGACCAAACCCGAGACCCCACAACAACCCAAACCCCAACCTAAACCAACCAAGGCGACCTTCAAGGGAGATTGTATGCTTCAAATGCCTTGGGAAAGGGCACTATGCCTATGATTGCCCAAACAAGAGGGTTATTGTGGCTCGGCCGAATGGAGACTTTTCAAGTGAGGAAGACAATGATGAGGGGAAGGTTGAGATCATTGATGAGGATGAAGAAAGTGAGGGAGAAAGGCCAATTGAGGGCCATTTGTTGGTGACTAGGAGGGTTCTCCAAACCAAGCCCCAAATGGCCGAGAAAGACCAAAGGGAGAATTTGTTTCAAACGAGGGCTTTGGTGAAGGGAAAGATTTGTAGTGTGATCATTGATGGGGGAAGTTGCACCAACGTGGCTAGCCAAGACATGGTTGACAAGCTTGGGCTTGAAACTTTCATGCATCCGCAACCATACAACTTGCAATGGATGGATGATCATGCTAATGTGAGGGTGAAGCAAAGGGTGAGGATTCCCTTCAAGATTGGGAAGTATGAGGACTCGGTCACTTGTGGTGTATTGAACATGAAAGCCACCCACTTGCTACTAGGGTGGCCTTGGCAATTTGACCGAGAGGCTACACATTATGGAAGGGAGAACAAGTACAGCTTGTTGCATTGTGAGAAGAGATTCACTCTTTTGCCATTGACACCTTTGCAAGCTCTACGAGACCAACTCCATCTACAAAGTGAGGGTGAGGAAAGACGTGAAGAAACTAGTGGTGTGAGGAAGAGAGAAGATGGTAAGGAAGGTCAAAGACCTTGGAGAGAAAACAAGAGGGAGAGTGACCCGAGAGAAAAGAGGGAGGATGAGAGAAGACTAGAGGGGTTCCCTCCACTAGCCAAAGAGAGGGACATCAAGAAAGCTCTACTAAACCGAAGGCCTTGCCTCCTCTTCATACCCAATCATTACTTTCTAACATCTGACCCTACTTCTTCTCTTCCTTCTTGTGTGTCTTCTATATTGCAGGAGTATGATGATGTGTTTGGTACACCCAAGGGGTTGCCTCTCCCACAAGCTCGAAAGAACAAGCTTGCTCCAAGGGGGGATGGACCTCTCAAAGTGGTCCAAAGAATAGGGGAGAATGCTTATAAACTTGATTTACCTAGTGACCAATATAATGTTCATGCCACTTTTAATGTCTCGGATTTGTCACCTTTTGAAGGTAATGAAGAGTTGAATTCGAGGACGAATATTTCCGAAGAGGGAGAGGATGATGAGGGCATCCAAGTCAAGGACCATTCAAGCCAAGTTCCAAGGCCTTTGCACAACATAGGAGCACCCATGACAAGGTCCAAGACAAAGAAGATGAAGGAGGCCCTCACCTTGTTCATGCGTACCATGGCCGAAACTCAAGAGCAAGAGAAGGAGTTGCAAATGGCTACAAGGAGGTTTGAAGATTTGGGGCTCAAAGGGGTGCTGCAAGGAGAAGACTTGGGAGGCAAGCCTTGGGGTGTATACACCCTACACCTAAGGGAAGAGTTGGCCTATGGTTCGAGCACACTTGGCACCCAAACCCACGGATTGGTGCCAACCGGACAGCAGCTTCACCAAGCCATATCTTCCTCGTCTGGAGTCCAAATGAGGCCAATCAGGGGTCCAAATGAGGAAGCCAATGCCACCGGTCTCAAGTCATTTGGACAACTACAGCCTTCTGTGCAAGCGAAACACGTTCAGTGCCCAATCAGCCTACATGGCAGCCGTACTGCCGAGTTGGCGCCTACAGGGCAGCCACTTTCCATGGCTCTAACTTCCTCGTCCGAGCTCCAAATTGGTCGTTTAAAGACATCATTTTGTAGTTCAGGAAGAGAGCTAACCAATGGAAGTGGTTTCACTCAATTTGGAGCACCACAGCGTTCTGGAGAGGTTTTTCAAGATCAGAACACAAGCAGCCAAGGAAGTGATGTCATTGTACCGGATTCGACACCTCCTCCTCCAAGTGGCGCCTCTCAGCCGTTTTCGCCACCATGGGGAGCTCCAAGTCACCTCTCCAACTCATATACAATCTGATGGAACCCTGAAAAGTGTACTTACCTTTCATTTATTGCTGATTTTGGATTGTAACTAAGGTTAGCTAGGGTGTGGGCGGTTTTGCCCTAATTGGACCTCTTAAACGTTGTTAGTTGTAGGGTTAGTTCCTAAACATTACAGGTCATCCTAGGAGTAATCTAGACCCTTGGATGAATCTGCAAGTAGGGAACCCTAGACTAAAAGGGGCGAAAATCACTCAGCCTCCTTAGATCACATTTGAAGCTTTCAAAGAAGAACCTTTGACAAAAGATTGTGCTCTCAACTTCTACCTCCCATCTCCAGCTCTTGGGGCTTGATCCAAGCCTCAAGGTTCATCTCTAGTGTTGTCACTCCACCGTAGGTGAAGGTGCTAGAGCCATATCACGCCCTACTCCACCAAAAACCCTTGTTGCCGGCGCCTTGGTGTGACCGGAGGTGAGGGTTGGAGTGCATCGACCAACCGCTCCATCTTCCAAGTCCATTGGAGCTAGATCCTTGACCTAGGATCCCCACACATCTGGGAGAGGTCATATCAACATGCTTCCTAGAGTATTTTATGCATTGAACAAGAAATTTATACTCAAGGAAGGCATGCGGTCTAAAATCCTTAGACCTTTGTTCATGGAACTGGGGTGGGGGGTCAAGGGAAGCTTTACCTTCGCCAAGAACATGCATATGTGCTTCCCAAGACAAAGAAGGAAAAACTAAGCTAGTCACAGAAGAAACATCAGAATGCAGCGCACAGAGACTAGCATTAGCATAAGTAAGAGGTTGAGAGATGAACAGGTCACCTGCTCTCTCCACCTCAACCATTAACATGGCTTCAGCTCTAATTATTTTATGATGCGTATGATTGCTAAAGAAAGGCATGAATGTCTCTCGGGGAATAAAATGACCATTCTTTAGCGCATGCATTCTAATCATGCTAAACATAGCATCTGGGGTCCTATATATATATCCGAACAATGGGTGTGGTAGAGGACCGATGTCCGATCCATCACCCACATTCGTAGCATGCAGACTCAAGGAAACCAGGGGTTCGCACTCTTGCAGATACCCTTTGCTATTAGAAGAAAGAGACAAGGTACCTTCTCCCAAGTTAGGGAGGCGTAGACTGCTTCGCATATCATCTTCTCTTCTTCCAGCAGAGATGTGGCTTCTTCCTCGAGTGGGGGCTCGGTTGGGACTCCCACATGAGCTCGCCTTCTTCCAAAGCGCCTTCGCTTTCTTCAACTCTTTGCGCGTCCGTGGCCTCTTCTCTTTCTGCACAACCAAAGAAGAACAACAAGTTTGAGAAGATGAAACGGTTAGTTCTTCTTGGAGTATGGTAGGAGGCCCGGGTGAGTCTTTTTTTCACTCAATTGGCTTTGGAGAGCACTCTCCTTTTTCCTTTTCCTTCTCGCCCGCTCATATTCTAAGTACTCATCTTTGAGCCTTTTAATTTCTTAGGCGAGAGTTTCTTCTTTGGATTTTGATGAGGGTAGGGATTTGTGGTGTTGGTATGGGCTGCGCAAGTATTGGGTGGTGGGGTGCGCGGCCCAACCAAGGGGGTTTGTGGCGGTGGGGTGCGCGGCCCAATCAATGGGGTTTGTTGCGATGGGGGTCCTCGCCTCCTCTCCTGAAGGAAGTTGGTTCGGTTTGGGGTGAAGACCCGTCGAGTGGAGTTTGGTGGCGAAGCCTGACTGGGGTACTGGGTGTAGGGCGCATGGGGGCCCTCTCTTAGGAGTAGTATGGAGGGGGTGGCTCTTCTTGACAGAGTCCATATCGTCGCCACAGTAACCTCTTCAACTGACTCCTAGTCCGGATGGGGGCTTCAGCGAACTCTTCCATCCATTGCCATAAGTCTTTTCCAAGTTGGTATCGCCCCACTGATAGGTGTACCCCATAGAAATATTTATCCGCCATGGGATCACCTACACATTTAAACAATAAAGTTAGTCCGCTCAAGCTCCTCACGTGTTTGGGGGTCTCTCCTGCCGCGAAGGGGTCTGCCCTTTCGCGAGGGGTCACACTCGGCTTTCTTTCTTTCCTCTTGCTTAGCTCTCAAAGCTTGCTCTTTTCAAGGCCAAAACCCGACAATGAATATCACAAGATAACTTCTAGCATGCAAAATCTTTAAGCAATGAAGTACTAGTTACTTGAAGCAAGCTAGGTTAAAATGGAGATGGGGGTTTTTAGCAACAGATATACAAGAGGGTTAGAAATGGGGTTTTCAGCGCACAAACACTTTTGGCTCAAATGTGAAATCGAAATTAGATCAAGGTCACCGTTCATATGAGTTGTGGAATGAACAGATATGAACAATCATATGAACAACAAGAATAGTAAGAACACAAATTTGATTTATTTTATGCTTTTCACATCCAAGATTTTTGCACCACTTCTTTTTACTTTTCAACTACAACCTCACTCTTTTGAGCGTATAAATCTTTGCACGTTGCGGTTTCGAATAAAACGGAGATTTGCGACTTTCGCAAAACCGCAATCGCTTTTCTTTTCTTTTCTTCTCCTTCTTTTTCTTTTTTTTTGACTTTTGATTTATCAAGTTGCTAACACAACAACAACTCCTAACACTGAATCAACACAACAGATAAACCGAAACGAAAAGTGGATATGGGAAGGGATACAGAAAAATGAATAGAGTATAACACGGTTTGAAAAACGTAAAGATAAATCTTTCTTCAAGTAGAAGTTAAGGGTTTTACCCTTGAAGAAATCACAAACAACTCTAGCAAGCGATCCGCTCGATACCACTTGATACGATCACAGGTACACTTGACGCGAAGCCGCGAGATCGTACGGAAGCGCAGATCTAGCTTGAAGGAGTCGACGAACAAGGAAGGGATAGATTCGGCCACAGACACCTCCAAACTACGAGGTTGGGCAATATCTGCAATAAGCCTTGGGAGTATGGAAGATCTAGCACCTCTCAACTACGAGATTGAGCAATACTAGATATTAAACTTGATGATAAACAATCAAGGGGATGGCGAAAAATAGCAAAGGGGTGAGAACCGGGCTTAAGGAATTTCCTTCTTAAGCTTTAAACATGTTCTACCTATTTTAGAAGCTTGTTGTCCCTTTTATAGGGAAGAAGGGAACAGACTTTTACAAAGACGCATGCATGCCATAAAGTGTACAGTACTTTTGCATGCATGTCTGACTAAAAGATAAAAAGGTAAAAGTAGATAAGTACGCTCCCAAGTGTCAGCGTGAAAGGCGGGAGTGTGCCAGAATGGTCGGGAGTGGTTGGCCGACTTGATAAGCTTAGGTGGCTTTGCTTTAGGGCTTCATCTGACTGGAGGCCTTGCTCAAGGCCTCGCCTTCGTTAGGCCAGCCGCGGAGAAGGCTTTGCCTTCTCTTCGAGACTTCGTGAAGAAGGCTTCGCCTTTGCTTGGGGCTTCGCAGTAGGGAAACCCATCCTTAGCGTCTGAACTGGAAATCTTCGTGTTGAAGGCTGGTCCTCGCCAGGAAGCTTCACTGAGATGGCTTCGCCCAATAGCTTTGCCTTCTCCAGGGAGCTTCACAGGAAGGTCTGGTCTTCATCTCGAAGACTTCACGATAGAGGGTTAGTACACTACCCAAGCACACGCGCCCTCGCGTCGCATCCGAATCATACAAGGCCTTTGAAGAGGTCTCATCCTTGTGGTTTCCAGTATCGCCCTCGCAAGGACTCATCCTTGTGGTCTCCAAGACGCCTTCGCAAGGTCTCATCCTTGTGGTCTCCGATCTCACTGCGCGAGGTCTTGCCCTCGCGGCCCCAAGTCTCGCATGGGCGATGTCTCATACTTACCTTTGCGTCTCTTGGGCCTTCGCGGGCCACCTCGCGGTCTCGTGTCTCGCCTTGCGATCTCACTCGCCTTCGCAGTCTTACTCCCGCAAGCCTCAACTCGCCTTCGCGAGGACTTTCTTGCCTATACTAGCCTCGCCCGGATAAGGCCCTTATACTGTGTTCGTGCGATCCTCACTCCTTACAGGCCTTCGCCGCCGCTTGCTCCACACGGAAATAGACCACTTGGTCATCCGACATCAATCAGCCAATAAGGAGGCCAGCGCGAGCCTCGAGTGATCTTCACCAGATCTGTACGCGAGACATTCCCTTGCAGGTGAATCTTCTAAGGCGGTTTGCTGAGATCTTCATCATCACAGCCGCCTTATCTCCAATCAATCGACACAGACTTATCTCCTTACATCTAACTGGCTGACTTGTCACCCTATCTCACAGCCTGTCCAAGGCTTCAACCTGGGAGGTTCTTCTCCCGGCATCTCCTATAAATAGGGGATGTCCACCCTAAATCGGATAAGCTACTTCACGCCCCCACTCCTCTCTTGCTACTTCGAGTACTCTTCTTATCTTTTACAGTTACTCGAACAGCAAGCTTGGAGCTTCAAGAACATCATCTTCTCCACCACATCAACCGAGAGTCCGGGCCTTCCTTAGAACGAGACTATCGATTTGGCGCCGTCTGTGGGAAACGAAAGTTCTTACCATAAACCCATATTACAAACCACAAGTAACAAGTCATGCCAATTACCCGGAGTGCAAACAGGCACAGTCGTTAGGGAAGGAGGGATCCTCCCAAGACGAATACGAACAATGATCCACTGTCACCGTACGCCACCCGAGCCCGGTTGCGGAGGCGGGGGCGCCGGGACGTCGGAAGCGGAAGCCGGAATGATACAGGATGACAGGTCCATCGAGAACGCCCGCGCGTAGCGGACCCGAAAAAGAAATGATTGTGGAAGCAACCTGAAAAATTCATACGTATACAAAAATAAAATCCGTGGTGAGTCTCGTCCCTCGGAAACGGACGAGCACATCACCATCACCATACATACAGTTCATGCATTAACAAGAAAGTAAGCTCGCCCTCCGTGGACGAGTTCTTACGCACACAACATAGATACATACAGAATTCCCGAACCTAGGGTATCTAGCAAGCGCCAAGCGCTCGTAACATGCAATGTAATGTAATATATACATATATACAATCATCACAACAATCCAGAAAGTATGCACATGCAACTACAGAGCCAACCCTAGGCCTAAACGTTAGATACCTCGCGGGGTTCGGACCAAGTCTGCTACCCCCAACAAAATCCCGGCCCGCAAGGTAAAGCTGCCGCTGCAGTCTACTCGAAACCCAAAGACATAACCCAAAAAGGGTGAGTCCTCGAAAGGACCCGTAAGGGATTTGGGGTAAGATAAGCATATATAACCCTGCAAAACAGAAAGATAGCAATATACAGAATATATGCAATAGAATACAGAATATAGTGCATGTAATAAAAACAGATCGAGAATCCAAGAGGATGTGCGATTCTAAATCGCCATAAACCCTTATAACAAATCGAGCGACCTCCTCTAAGGGAGTCAAGCCAAGCTATTACGAAGCATGGTGCACCGGTGGGGTAGCGAACCCACAACCTGCCGTAGGGTTAATGCATGCAGTATGCCACAAGGCATACACCTACAGACTACATATTATGCCTTAAGGCATATAATCCCGAAATACTTGCGAGTAAGAAAGTGAAACAAAACATATACCTATCTTACCAAAATAATGTAACCAAACCCTTACCTCACAAATCCAAAGTATTTGACCGATTCTCGACGACTTCCACACCGCAATCCGAAACCCAAAACCCTCTGCTTTTTCTAACTTCCGGACCTCGAATCTGTCAATTCAAGCTGAATTAGCAACCTTACCAACCACACTACCAAACTACACCTCGACCCCAAAACCGAAAATCCTAGAATTTCAATAAAATTCCAGATTTCCACGAAACATTAGAATTTGAGCCAACTTAGACAATGCAAGATTATACATTGACAAACACAATTCAACAAGCGAACTGATCAAATCCAACCTTTAAACCATTCATCCCCGACATTTTCCGATAAACCCGCATAATAGTAACTTTTCCATTTCTTACCCGAAACCAACGTTTCAAACACCAAACCACGCCTAAATCCAACCCCAATACCACTTTAGCATCCAATTCAACCAAAATCAACCCCAACCATAGAGAAAGTTTCACTTAAACTTTTCGGTTCTATGCCAACAATTCACCCAACTTCCAATTCAATCCAAACAAGCCACCAAACAACCATTCTAACCACCAATTACACTTCTAAACCAAGAATGCTAACCAATTGCACCCAAAACAACCAAATTCAACATTGAACACCAACATTCAAATTCAGCCAAAAGGGGGTTTCTAACCCAACTTGTTTTCCATCAAATTGAATCCATACATAAGCTTAGAATCATGCTAGGAACAACATACTTGAAGCATGATTCAAGAAAGCAAACACACACCATTTTAGAAATTACCCAATAATTCGGCATTTTGGGGCTTTTTCATCCAAGGAGTTTTTCCAAAATCTAACACTTGATTATCACTCACCTACAACCCAAGAACAACATACTTGAAGATGGGAGGAAGAGAATCATCCTAGCATGTAGTGAAGAACAAACCCATAATTCTCAAAACCTTCTCTTTAACCATCCAAAATTGTTTCCAATAAGAGAAGTAAGCTAAGGAAGGAAACTTACCCAAGATTGAAGCCAAACCCTTGATGATTCTAGCCAAAATGAAGAACTTCAAAGCTTGGAGGTGGGCTGCAATGGTGGCGGAAGTAAGGAGGAAGAAGAAGATGAAAATGAGCTAATATCTCAAATAAGAAATATTAGTCAAATATATACATTTAACTTTCCTTTTTCCCATCCCTTCTCCTCTTGAATAAAATAAAGACATGTGTCCCTTGAATGTCTCCCAATCTGCCGAAAATAGCTGCTGCTGCCCATGCTCCAATTATTTTTGTTTTGTAGCCAATAAAAAGTTAACCTCCAAACTTTTCCAAAAGTTCCAATTTTGGCCCAAACACAACTACCGAACTCCAAATTAAACGAAACTTGGACACAATCCTCAGGATACTATAACATTCATAAAACATGTTCCAAATGTTTATTTACCATTCCGGAGTGTCCTACCGAGCTCGCTGAACCCGAACGAATCCCGACGTGCGAGCGTGTCAACCTGAACCAAAATCCCGTCACGCCAAAATTCCACAAAAATACTCATAAAATCCATCTTAAATTATAACATAACCTACCATGGAGCCATCAGAGAAATTCCATCCCGAGCCCCGGGATTCCCGTCCCGAGCCCCGGAAATCGCCCGGGACCGAACGTCCCGCCCCAAATATTATTCTCCATAGAAACCTCCGGGACATTCCCACGACTCCAAATCTGCAAACGGCTTCTCAAACTGAGGTCTCGGGAGCGCTACCGAGCCCGCTGTACGCCCCGAGACGACCCCGACAACCCCCAGCGCCGGAAAAAATATTTTCGGCGGAAACGTCCGGGGGACCCACACGACCTGAAATACGAAAGGGTTCACCAAAATGATACTCGGATAAGGCTCGGGAGCCGCTGAACGCCAAAAACGTGACCCGCAGCCAAAACCGAGCCCGGGTCGCCCGGTCGCAACCCGCTCGGCTGACCGTAACATTCTCCCCCCCTTAGAACTCTTGGTCCTCCAAGAGTAGCCTGGACCATCCATACAGTGTCGCTACCAACCAGAATATATAAATATCCTCCTTACTAAGAACAATCGGAACACCGTATCGGTGCGGTGGGAGTGGTAGTTTAAACTACCATACAGAGCCTCTCAACGGTGTCCCACCCTCCGGTGCATCTTATTGCACCTCGAGTCGCTTGCCGGTATTTCTACCCGACAACCCTGCAGAAGCATCAATCCAAATCTAATCGATCCTCAACAGGCTATCCCGGAAGTCATCACGTAAAACAAAAATAGTCGGGGGTAAAGCCAACCTAACAACTCACTCTAGAAACTCATGAGAACCGATAAAACTCGGGGTAACTTGCCCCGCCTACCAAATCTTACAGTCCCTCTGATCGGTGCTACCTCCAGTCAAACTCTGTCACCAATCTCAAATTCTAAGTCCCTGTGACATCTATTCACACATAAGGTAGTGCGGTCATTCGCGGTTTTGATCCGCGCCTGTAACAATCTGATCTTTGCCATAGTCTCCTAAAAAAAGCTCGGGTCCCAGCTCAACCCTATCAGACGCATCTGTCTAACAGTGTGGTGTCGTACACCTCCTCCCGTACAACGCTTCATATGGTGCCATGCCAATCGTGGTATGGAAGTTGTTGTTGTACAAGAACTCTATCAAAGGTAACCGCTGATCCCAATCTCCTCCAAAATCCAAAGTACAGCTTCGCAAAGAAATACCCCAAGATCGTAATCACCCGCCCGACCGCTCGTCCGTCTGTGGGTGATAAGTCAGTACTCGGATGGAGTCGCGTGCAAAGTGCTTCATGAAAAACTCTCCGAACCGTCTGTAAAACGCGGATAACGGTCGAGATACAATGGAGTTTGGTACTCCATGTAATCGCATAATCTCCCCGATGTAAAGCCGGGCAAGCTTCTCGCAGGGTCTGTGACCCGAATAGGCGTAAGGTGTGCGCACTTTGTCGGCCGATCCACAATAACCCGCATAAAGCATCATGATGAGACCGTGTCGGGCGGTGCGATCAGAAAGTCCAAAGTAACATTGCCCCACTTCCCGATTGGAATGGGCAAGGTCTACAGTGTCCCTGCCGGTTTTTTGGTACGCAATCTTCCCCTGCTGACAAACGGCACACCTGGACACATGTGTGGCAATGTGTCTCCTCATACTAGGCCACCAGAAGTGAGTGCGCAGATCTCGATACATCTTCTCACTCCCGGGATGAATGCTCAAACTGCTCGAGTGTGCCTCCTCTAAAATCTCATTCCAGAACTCCTGATCCTCTGGTACATAAAGGCGGTCTCGGAAGTATAGCAATCCCTGCCTATACTGAAACGTCGGTAACAAAGACCCCTTATCTTCCCCAGATAATTTCTTCAACCCCGGATCTCTACCTTGCGCCTCGCGCACCCTGTCAAGCCACTCAGAAAGTATGGTAAGTGTGTATACCTGAGCACGCTCCCAGAGCTGCCACCTGTGCCAAAGGCATGTCAAATCTCTCTCCTCGGATCGGTCCCCAACACCTCCTCCCTTGACCAACCCGGTAAACTTCCTGCTCAGAGCATCGGCAACCGTGTTGCCCTTGCCAGAGATGTACTCGATACTACAATCATAATCCTTAATGTATTCGAGCCATCAGCGCTGCCTCAAGTTAAGCTCCTTCTGCGTAAACAGATATTTCAGACTCTTATGGTCGGTAAGAATCTGAAATTTGTTACCAAGCAGATAATGCCTCCATTGATTCAGCGCATAAATCACTGCAGCCAACTCCAGATCATGTGTCGGTTAGTTCAGCTCATGCGGTCGCAATCGCCTCGACCCATAAGCTACCACAAAACGCTCCTGCATCAACACACATCCCAAACCAGACGTGGAAGCATCCGTATAAACCAGAGTCAGAATCGGAGCGTTAGTCAACTGCCGCTTCAACTCCTGAAAATTCTGCTCACACCTATCAGACCAGATAAATCGTTGACCCTTCCTGGTCAATTGCGTAAGCGGAGATGCCAAAATAGAGAATCCCGGTACAAATCTCTGATAATATCCTGCTAACCCCAATAAACTCCTGATCTCCCGTACTGAGGTAGGTTGCTTCCAATCCCGAACTACCCTCACCTTCTCTGGATTCACGGAAAGACTATGCTCGAGATATAATATACCCCGGAAAAGTGACTTCCCGAATCCGAACTCACACTTTGAGAATTTAGCATAAAGCTGATGTTCCCAAAGTGTCTGTAACTACCTCGATGCTCCCGATGCGAGTCCTCATCCCTAGAATATATCGAATATCATCAATAAAAACCACCAGAAATGAGTCCAAGTAGGGTCGGAACACCCGATGCATCAGATCCATGAATGCCGCCGAGCATTGGTCAGCGCAAATGGCATGACCGTAAACTCAAAGTATCCATATCGGGTGCGGAAAGCAGTCTTAGGTATATCCTCATCCTTCACCCTAAGCTGAAAGTACCCGGATCGAGATCAATCTTCGAGAAAACTCTCGAACCCGAAGTTGATCAAAAGGATCGTCAATCCTCGGCAACGGATACTTATTCTTCAAAGTAAGAGCATTCAACCGTCTGTAATCAATACAAAGTCAAAGCGTCCCATCTTTCTTCTTAACAAATGTAACCGGAGCACCCCACGGTGAAGTGCTCGGTCGGATGAAGCCCTTCTCGCTGTAATTCCTCCAATCTGCTTCTTCAACTCCCGCATCTCGAAATAGGCATCCGATAAGGAGGAATAGATATTGGAGTAGTACCCAACTGCAGTGGATCTCAAACACAATTTCCCGCTCCGGTGGTAATTCGGGCAACTCCTCCGGAAATACCTGCGGAAAATCTTAAACCACTGGTAAACTATCCAACTTCAATATAGTACCAGCCTCATTCAGATCATAGCATTCCCCTACACCAACTATCGACAACTGATCCAGAATCTGTAACTCTTCACTGTGTTGTGCGATAGTCAAACTGGTCGGAGCCGTGAGAGGTAGTACCTCTCCAGAAACCATAATGGTATGGTTTGCACAATCAATGTGCACAGAATTCTTGGATAACCAGTCCATTCCAAGAATAATATCATAGTTCAGCGTATCTAAAACCAACAAATCCAATACTATCAGATGTCCGCCTACAGATATCGTACAATCCCGAACCATCACATTGGAAAATAGAAACTGACTCCCAGCAGTTTTTACTAAAAACATTTGAGGCAAAGTACTAACAGACAGATGCAGAGATGTAACACATTTCTGTGTTACAATAGAAATAGATGCTCCTATATCAAATAACGCATGAACCGGTATCTCATTCAGAAATATAGTACCTTACAGAACTTCCTGCTGACTCAAGCCTCCCTGCTGGCTAGTGCCTGCCTGCTGACTAGGTCCTCCCTGATGACTAGGACCTCCCCTCACAATTAAGAAAACTATCCTGTTCTGAGCTACTGTGGTGGAGGGGGTGGCTGAAGCTGCTGTCGCTGCTGAGGTCTCGGGCCACACCGCGGAAACCCACGACCTCGCGGCTCGTTGGGCTGTGCCGTGATCGTGGACGCTAAAGGCGCCAAAACCCCGCCCTAAAGTCGAGGGCAATCCCGCATCGATGTGGACATCGACCAAGTGATCCCCGAGCCTCCAAAAGAAGTGCCAAATCCTTTCCAAGGACTCGGAGGTCCCATGACAAGGGCTCGATCCAAGAAGCTACAAGAGAAGCTCCAAGCATTCATGAGGATCGTGGCTCAAGGAGAGGAGCGGGAGGAAGACCAAGCACGGGTCAACAAGCTGCAAGACTTGGGTGTTCGAATGGAAAAGCACCCCAACACCTTGGAAAGCATCAACCTTACAACTCTTTCGGGCGAGGACCAGGCGAACCAGGCCCTGGATCAGGCGATCGCCCAGCCCAGGACAACTCTGTCGGGCGACGCTCCAGGCGACCCCTTTCACCATCCAGGCGGTCGCCCGACCTCCAAAGAATAAAGTGATAGGCAGGTGGTTGGGCGAGACCAGCGAACCAGCCTCGGATCAAAGCGATCGCCCACCCAGGATGGTTTGTCAACCGTGAAGGGCAAGTAACCAGGCGAGATCCAGGCGACCCAAACCCTCGGATCGGGCGATCACTGCTCCCGAAATCAGCTTCCTCCACTTTTGAAGCCTAGCCATTTTTGTTTACTTACACTATTTGTAATTTTAATTCCTATTTTCAGCCCCTTTTGTAAGTTCTTTGGTTTCTATAAACCATATAACTTCATAAACATGAGTTATATGATTTATGGAAATTAGAGAAAAGGGTTTTCAACCCTTCCCATCCATCCCTTACACCTCTCACCTCACCCCCTTAATCCTAGGAAGCTTGTCCCTAAGCCTCCTCTCTCCTCCCTTCTCTCACCATTTTACTTAGGCTTAGAGTTCATTTGCAACTTAGAACTCACATTGTAAGAACCCTTCATTGCCGAAAATATCAAGGCTTGATTGTTCTTCATTGTTCTCATTTCTTGCTTCATCAATCCATTAGTGATCCATGCAAGAGGGTCCAATTAAATACCTAGCATTATTTGATCAAGTAGTCAAAAGGTTCTAGGTTCCATTCTCCTCCCCCATTGCCGAATTGTTGCTCCATTTCTTGGAGTTCTTCCTCACTCAAGCTAGATCATCAAGCTCTTGATCATGCAACCCTTGTGTGATCATATCAAGTGGTATCAGAGCCAACTTGCTTGAATGAGGTAAATGTCTTGTGTGATTTTCTTCAAGTTATCCTCTTGAATTCCTTTTCAAAACTTGAAGAAAATTTCGGTTGGTATCTCTTGAGAGAGGCCGAAAATTTGTGAGTGGTTCATGTGCCTAGGGCAAGCTTGTTTGGTTCATGTCATTAGGGCAAAGTTTATGCTTGAATATTGATTGCTGAAGTTGTGTGAAAAAGAAAAAAAACAATTTCGGATTTGAAGAGAGAGAAAGTATTGAAAAAGAGTTTCTATTGAAAAGAAATGCAAAAGTGTTCTTGGTGTTCTTGAGTGTTCTTGGTGTTCATGCAAAGTTCATGTCAAACACATGTGAATAGTAACTTTGATCCAAAAATCTTTTATGAACTTGCACAAAAGGTGTTTGTGATTGTAAAAGAGCCTTTCTATATCACACCTAATTTCTTTCAACCACCAACCAACCTCATTTCTCAAAACCCTAGTTCAAGTAACTAGAACTTTTGCATTGCTTATTTTCGGATTCTACTAGGGTTTCATTGAACCCTCCTTGTGTGTTGGCATTTGATCTTAATAGAAGATTGGTGACTAGAATTGAGACTTGTGAAGTTCATTAAGTTCCAAACACGAGAGACGAGAGTAAACACTTAGGGAGTGTGAGAGGATTGTGTGCAAATATATTCTTGTTGTGAATTGCCACGAGGCAATCTTCTTTGTTGTAGGAATGACTTCACCCGCGGATTCACCATCACCCCCTCATCCAACCCAACTTGATCTCTTGGAAGCTCTCCACAAAATTAATAGGAGGTTGGATGGGATTGATCGAAGATTTGAGGATTCGAAACTCAATAAGCTACCTTAGGAGCCAAGCTAGCTAAGCTTGAGGTGGCTCAAGGGAAACAACCGTCATCATCTCGGCACCAAGAGGAAGCCGGAACACCTAGGGGTTTTGGTGGCCATACACATACCACCATTGACCCTCTTCCAAGCAACACCAACAAACCTCCATTTCTCGGTCCACTCAACAAAGAAGGAGTACACCTTTTGTTCATGACATTTCGGATGAACAAGAGGAATATTGTGAAGAGGGACCAATTAGAGGGGGAAGAAGGAAGGTCTTCCAAGATAGGGCACAAGCAAGAGCTTATCTTGAGAGAGACCTTGAAGATGAAGAGGAAGCCGAAAGAGCTCATCACCATAGGGGTTTCAACCGAGATCTTCATGAGAGAAGACCAAACCGAGATCAACAAGCACTCAATAATTTGAAGCTTCAAATCCCACCATTCCATGGTTCAAGTGATCCGGAGGAGTACTTGGAATGGGTGGTCAAAACCGAGAGAGTTGTTGATATGATGAGGTATAGTGACTCTACCATCTTGAAGCTAGTGGTGATTGAGTTCCAAGGATATGCTCTCAATTGGTGGGAGCAAGAACATCAAGAGAGGGCTAGAAACCGAGAGGATCCCATCATGACTTGGGAAGAGCTCAAGCAAGCTATGAAGCGGCGGTTTGTGCCTACTTACTTCAAGAGAGATTGTGCTCAAAAGCTTCAAACGCTCAATCAAGGCAACCGGAGTGTGGAAGACTATCAAAAGGACCTTGAGAGGGCTTTGATGAGAGCGGATGTGAAGGAGGCTCAAGAGGCCAAAATGGCAAGGTTTTTGTATGGGTTGAGAGAGGATGTGTACAAGACCGTGGAGCTTTGTGACTACCAAACCTACCAAGAGCTTGTTCACAAAGCCATCAAGGTGGACAAGCAACTTAAGAGAGGTCACTCCTACCACTCCACCACTACTAGCCGAAACACTTGGACCAAACCCAACCCCTACAATAAACCCACACCATCCAAGCCTTACCAAACCACCACATCCAAATCCACTCCTCGGCCTCCCTACACAAATCCAAAACCTTACACCACCCAAACCTCCTCAACCTCCCACCAACCGAGAACTAACCCTTACCCCAAGCCTCATGACACTCCGCACCAAACAAGAACCATTGAGTGTTTCAAGTGTTTGGGCAAAGGACATTATGCTAGAGATTGCCCCAACAAAAGAGTGATGGTCATTCGGCCAAATGGAGATATTTCTAGTGAGGATGAGGAAGAGGTTTTACAAGAGCCTCAAGATGAAGAATGTGAGGAGGAAGAAGGGAGATGCCTTTGGAAGGCTTGATCTTGGTCACCAAGAGGGTTTTGCAAAGTTCTCCAAGCTTGGTCGAAACTACTCAAAGGGAGAATCTCTTCCAATCAAGGGCTTTGGTAAATGGAACGCTTTGTAGCCTCATCATTGACAGAGGGAGTTGTGTGAATGTGGCAAGTGAGGACATGGTGGCTGAATTGGGACTTCACACTCATGCTCATCCGAGACCTTATCAACTCCAATGGGTTGATGATAGGTCATTTGTGAAGGTGGTGAAACAAGTGGAAGTGCCAATCAAGATAGGCAAGTATGAGGACTTGATCACTTGTGATGTGGTAAGGATGCAAGCTACACACATCCTTTTGGGAAGACCTTGGCAATATGATAAGGAGTCACTACACCATGGGAAAGCCAACAAGTACTCCCTCACCCACCTTGGCCGCCCCTACACTTTGCTACCCCTTACTCCAACCCAAGCTCTCCAAGACCAAGTGCACTTAGCTTCCAAAGCCAAAAAGAAGAAAAGGGAAGAGGGAAGAGAGGAAAGAGAGAAAGTGGGAAGGTCCAAGGGACCTTGAGTGATAAAAAAGAGTGTGCATCTAAGGGAAACACTTTGAGCAAGAAAGAGAGAAAACAAGAGAGTTGTCCCTCCATGGCCAAAGAGAGAGATTTGAAAAAGGCACTTTTGGGAAATAAAACTTGTTTTCTCATGATTCCAAAACATTGCATGCTAACTCTTGACAACATAGCTTCTCTTCCTTTGTATGTGCAGGAAGTCCTCAAGGAGTTTGATGATGTTTTCAATGAGCCTCAAGATCTTCCCCCATACCGAGGCATTGAGCACCAAATCGTTCTCCTTCCCGGGGCTCCCTTGCCCAACACGGCAGCCTACGTAACCAACCCCAAGAATCCAAAGAGATCCAAGCTCAAGTGCAAGAGCTACTTCAGAAGGGTTTCATTCGGGAGAGTCTCTCCCCTTGTGCAATGCCGGTCATTCTTGTGCCAAAGAGTGATGGCACTTGGAGGATGTGCATGGATTGCCGGCCCATCAACATCATCATCAGAAAGTATCGCCACCCTATACCTCATTTGGATGACATGTTGGATGAATTGAGTGGTGCATGTGTGTTTTCTAAGATAGATCTTAGGAGTGGATACCACCAAATAAGAATGAGACAAGGAGATGAATGGAAAACTGCTTTTAAGACTAAAGTTGGATTGTATGAATGGAATGTCATGCCATTTGGTCTATCTAATGCTCCTAGTACTTTCATGCGCCTAATGAACCATGTCTTGAGAAAATTGATAGGTAGGTTTGTGGTTGTGTACTTTGATGATATATTAGTGTACTCCAAGAATCATGTTGAACATGTTGAGCATCTGAGGCAAGTCCTTGATACACTTAGGTTAGAGAAGTTGTATGCTAAATATGAAAAGTGTGTCTTTGCATCGGATGAGGTTAATTTTCTTGGGTATGTTGTTGGAAAGGATGGAGTCAAAGTTGATGAGGGTAAAGTAAGTGCAATCAAAGAATGGCCTACACCTAGTTCCTTAACAGAAGTTAGATCCTTCTTAGGACTTGCTAGCTTCTATAGGAGATTTGTTAAGGATTTCTCCACACTAGCCGCCCCTTGCATGAATTGGCTAAAAAGAATGTTACATTTAATTGGGGAAAGTTACAAGAGGAGTCCTTCAATGCTTTAAAGGATAGGTTAACCAATGCACCATTGCTTGCTTTACCAAACTTTGTGATGTGATCACGGTGGGGAAACGTGATCACGAGCTCGGATCTAGCTCGTTGGAGGCTGTTTCCAGCAAGAATGGAAACGAAGAACAGAGGAAGAACACGAAGGAAACAGTGTCGGCCATGGGAACCTCCTCACTAAGAGGGGAGGCAATGCCCTTGAAAATGCCTGGTAATGAAGATGGGATCTAGCACCTCTTGACTACAAGGTCAAGCAATACTAGATATTATGCTTGGATCCTCTTGCCTGGATCACTAGGGAAATGGAAATGCAAGAGTGGAGAACACAAAAGCCGATGACTCCCCGGGAGTGTTTCAGCCGAATTGCTTAAATTCAATAATATGTTCTAGGTTACAATGGTGACTGCCACTTAGCTTATATAGTGGAGTGAAATGGAAGAAGTAAAAGGAGTATTTCGAATGTGCATGCGTGCAGAAAGTACAAAGTACTTTTGCACGCTTACAGAGTGAAAAGCTTCTAAAAAGGTAAAAAGGTAAGGCTAGTCTAAAAGTGGTTGTTTGTCTATCCGAGTATCGGCGGAGAAAAGACACCATGTGTCAGGTTTGGTCGGTCAACTGGTGAAGCCTGGAGATGACGCGAAAGGCCTTCGCTAGGAGCCTTCGCTAGAATGCCTCCGCCGGGTGCCTTCGCGAGTTGCCCTTGGCCGAGGCCTTCTCCTTCGCCAAGTGTTCGCGCGCTAAGACTGGGCTGCTCCTTCTTCAAGAACGCTTATGCTTAAGACTCCAAGGGCTTCGCACACTCTGCGTCCAGCCGCGATACCGAGTTGGTGAAGTTGTAAGGCCTTCTCCCGAGACTCTCTCGATCGTCCTGCGCCATGAGCCTCATGAAAGCATTAAGGTTCGCTTGGACTTGTTTCAGCCGGGACCGGGTCATGGGTCCGCCAAGGCCTTGGAACGGACCAGGGGTCGCGCGTGCTTGAGGTTGTGGGTCTTCTGGAACCTGAAGGTCCTTTGGGGCGATGTCCTCATCATACTCTCCTTCTTCAAAAGAATCCGTCCGCGGATTCTTAAAATCTGCTTGTCCTTCAAAGGGAGCTAAATCACAAACGTTAAAAGTTGCATGTACATTATAAGAGCCATCGCAAGGTAAGTCAAGTACATAAGCATTTTCTCCTATTTTTTTTGTGATTTGAAAGGGGCCATCGCCTCTTGGCGCCAGTTTGCTTTTCCTAGCCTGGGGAAATCGATCTTTCTTAAATGTAACCATACCCAATCCCCGACTTGAAAACTTCTAAATTTTCTGCCCTTATTAACTCTGCTTGCGTAAGACTCGTTAATTTTCTCTAGTTGTTTGTGAATCTTAGCATGCAAGTCCTTCATGCGTCGGGCCTTTTCTTTCCCATCTACGTCCACCTGTTCAGTGTAGTCTAATGCGATTAAGTCCAAAGGGGTTAAAGGATTGAAGCCATATACAATCTCAAAAGGACTATGGGATGTAGAGGAATGGTAGGCTCGGTTATACGCAAACTCTACATGAGGCAAGCATTTTTCCCATTCTTTCAGATTTTTCCTAAGGAGGGTGCGCAGGATAGTGGTGAGGGTCCTATTAGTCACTTCGGTTTGGCCGTCTGCTTTGAGGGTGACTGGATGTGGAGTACATCGACCGGGTGCCTAGCCTAGACCAAAGGGTTCGCGAAATGGCTTAGGAATCTCGAATCTCTATCGCTAACAATGGATCGCGGGAGGCCATGATACTTAACGATGTTATTAAAGAACAATTCTGCCACATGATAGGCATCTTCACTATTAAGACATGGGATGAAATGGGCCATTTTGGAGAACCTATCAACTACCACAAATATAGCATCATGACCATGCGATGACCTAGGTAAACCACTTATAAAGTCCATGCTTATTTCAACCCAAGGAACAGAAGGTGTGGGAAGAGGAGTGTACTTCCCTTTCGGTTGGAGAGTCAACTTGGCCTGGTGGCATGTGACACATCTGGCGCAAGCTTTGGTGACATCCTTCTTCATGCCGGGCCGAAGAAGTTCTCCTTAACGGCCTCAAGCGTCTTTTGGACACCGAAGTGTCCCTTGAGACCACCTCCATGTGCATCCTTGTTGATCAATTGGCTCATTGACACTATGGGGATGCACAACCTTTTCAACTTAAACAGAAAACCATCAAAAACATAGTAGCCTCTTTGGCTTCCTTTAACACGCTTGGCAAATATTTCACCAAAATCCACGCCATGTTCATACATTCCTTTTAAACCCTCAAAACCAACAATCCTCGTACGAGAGTCATGAGTAATGCATACCTCCTTGATAGAGCATCAGAACGACATTGTCTTTGCCCTTTTTATACTTAATAACATAGGAGAAAGACTCAATGAACTCTACCCACCTAACATGCCTTTTGCTCAAATTTCCTTGTCCTTGAAGGTACTTCAAAGACAAGTGATCCGTATGGATTACGAATTCTCTAGGCGTAAGATAGTGGCTCCACGCTTGCAAGGATCTCACAAGAGCGTATAGCTCTTTGTCATACGTGGAGTAATTCAGGTGGCTCCACTCAACTTTTCACTAAAAAGGCGATGGGATGGCCTTCTTGGTGCAAAACAAAGACCGATGCCTATACCACTGGCATCGCACTCTACCTCGAACACTTTGTCGAAGTTTGGCAAAGTGAGTAGAGGAGCATTTGTCAGACGAGATTTCAATTCGTTAAAAGATTTCTCTTGCGGCTGACCCCATTCAAAGACGACATTCTTCTTCGCCAGTTCATGCAAAGGGGCAGCAATGGAAGAGAAGTCTTTAACAAATCTCCTGTAAAAACTAGCAAGTCCTAGGAAGGACCTGACCTCAGTTAAGGAGTTAGGAGTAGGCCAGTCCCGAATGGCACTGATCTTACTCTCGTCTACCTTGACTCCCTTCGCACTCCACGACATATCCAAGAAAGTTAACTTCCCGGGATGCGAATACACACTTTTCAAATTTGGCATACAGCTTTTTCTAACCTAAGCGTATCAAGGACTTGCCTCAGATGCTCAACATGCTCCTCATGGTTCTTAGAATAAACTAGTATGTCATCAAAGTATACTACCACAAATCTCCCTATGTAATGCCTCAAAACATGATTCATCAGACGCATGAAAGTACTTGGTGCGTTAGATAACCCTAAGGGCATAACATTCCACTCATACAAACCAATCTTGGTTTTGAAAGCAGTTTTCCATTCATCACCTTCCTTCATCCGAATTTGGTGATATCCACTTCTAAGGTCAATTTTTGAAAACACACAAGCACCACTCAATTCGTCTAACATGTCATCAAGTCTAGGTATAGGGTGGCGATACTTTACGTGATAGAGTTGATGGGGCGACAGTCCATGCACATGCGCCAAGTGCCATCGCTCTTGGTACGAGTATGACTGGGACCGCGCATGGCGACAAAGCTTTCGCGGATGAACCCTTTGTCTAACAACTCTTGAACTTGTGACTGGATCTCTTTGGAGTCTTGGGGATTGGTCCGGTAGGCGGCCTTGTTGGGTAAAGGTGCCCCCGGGAGCAAGTCGATTTGATGCTCGATGCCGCGATATGGAGGAAGGGTTCGCGGCTCATCAAATACTTCGCTGAATTCTTTCAGGACCTTCTGCACATAGAAAGGAAGAGAAGACACATTGTCAAGTGTTAGCATGCAGTGAGTGGGGATCAGGAGAAAACAGATCCTGTTTCCAAGGAACGCTCTTTTAAAATCCCTCTCTTTGGCTATGGGAGGAAGACACTCTTGTTTTCTCGTGGGCTCTCTCGGGTGTTTCCCATTAATGCACACCCTTTCCGTTCACTCAAGGTTCCTTGAACCTTCTCACCATTTTCTCTCCGCTCTCGCCCTCCCCTTTCTTTTTCCCTCGACTTACTAGCCGATGGATTTGATCTGATGGGCTTGAGTTGGGGTGAGGGGAAGCAGGTGTATGGTTTACCGAGGTGAGTGAGGGCATATTTGTTGGCTTTGCCATAATGTATGGCCTCCTTGTCATATTGCCAGGGTCTGCCCAAGAGGATGTGGGTCGCCTGCATTCGCACTACATCACAAGTGATGGAATCCTCGTACTTGCCGATCTTGATTGGGACCTCGACTTGTTTGACAACCTTTACAAAGGTTCTCTGCCGACCCACCGCAGCTGATACGGTTTAGGATGTATGATGGTGGGGAGGCCTAATTCAGCGACCATGTTCGCTGGCAGCGTTGACACAACTCCCGCCAATAATGAGATCGCACGAGTCCCATTCACCATGGCTCTTGATTGGAAAAGATTTTCCCGCTGATTACTTTCGGTGACACTTGGGAACTTTGCAGACCCTCTTGGTAACTAATATGAGACCATCCATAGGAGCTCTCCCTCATCTGCTTCACTCTCAGGTTGTTCTTGCTCGGGATAGCCCTCTCCTACCTCTTCACTAGACAATTCCGCGTTGGGCCGCATTACCATGGTTCTTCGGTTGGTTCAATCCCTCGCATAGTGTCCCTGGCCCAGGCATTTAAAGCATTAGATGCACCTTGACTGCAGAGGGCCTTCATTAGTGGTGGCGTTGGGTTTCGGCTGAGGTTGCGAGGAGGGCCTTGCGTTGGGGTAATTTTGGCGAGGGGGTGGCATCGCCGCAGAAGATGCGTATGGTTTTGGCGGGGGCGGTCTGGGGAAGGGGGGGGTCTTGCTGCTTGGGGCCCTGCCGGGGGTAGGAGCAGGGTAGTAAGAGTTTCCCTTCTGTAGTTGTTTCTCCACCCGAATGGCCTTATGTACCAGATCTTGGTAATCCCGGTAATCGCATAGTTCAACTGTCTTGGCGACGTCCTCCCGTAGGCCATATAAGAATCTGGCCAACTTAGCCTCCTCGTCCTCCTTGACGTTGGCCCTCATCGTGGCCCTCTCAAGGTCCTTCCGGTATTCTTCGACACCGCGATTACCCTCGATAAGGCGCTGCAACCTCCGAGCACAATCTCGGTCATAGTAGCTGGAGTACGAATCGGTTCTTCATGGTTCTTTTAAGATCTTCCCACGAGTGATAGGACGACATCGGATCCTGGCTCTTTCGTGGTGCTCTTGCTCCCACCAGGTGAGAGCATATTCATGAAACTCAATAACCACAAGTTTCGTGGCTATAGCGTCGTGTATCCCATCATATCAATGATCCGCTCAGTCCTAGCCATCCATGTGAAGTACTCTTCCGGATCACCTGGACCCGTAGAAGGGTGGTATTTGAAGCTTGATGTTGGCGAGGGCCTCGTTGGTCCCGGGCCTGCGCGCCTACCTCCTGTGTCTCGTTGAACCCTCGGTGAACTCGGCCTCGCTCCGCTTCTTCCTCTTCTTCGAGGTCTCTATGGAGATAGGCTCGCTTGAGCTCTATCGGGAAAGACTCTTCTTTTAATAGGCTTTGGTGGTGGCTCGCGTAGTATTCCTGGTCATCACCTGTCCTGTGATGTCAACACCACGATCTATTCTTGTGGAAGTGGTCGGACGATCAGGTGGGGTAGCCTGTGGCTTCGTCGATGTAGGGTCGAAAGTGGTATGGGTGACTCCATCTTGAGCCCGCGATGCATGGGCGTCATCGTGGGCTTGCGAGCTTTCCGGTTGCTTCCTTGAGCTACCTCTACTTTCGTCGCCGCTCATTTGTCATGGCGACTTGAGCTCCCAGTTCGTCCAACCTCTCGTAAGATCTTCGTGAGCGTCTTTGTGCACCGCTAGCTGGGATGGATGAGGGGGATGAGTCTGTTGAAACCATCTGTGACACGCTTCTGTTAAAGATATGTAATCAGAAAAGAAGCTCACCACTCCCTGAGTGTTTACTCTCACTCTCGTGTTTCTCTCAACAACTTTGCTACTTCGGCTGTTCACCGCCGGCCTTTACAAGTTCTCTAAACTTGATACCGTTTTCAACCTTAGATCAAAGATGAACACGCAAGGAAACACAAACAAAACTCTAGTAAAACCGCAACTTGCAACTCAAGAGAATGACTAGTTACTTGAAACCGATTTTGTGGGATATCGGGCTCGGAAGATACTTGGTTGGAAGTTTAGAAAAGGCTTTTGCAGACACAAACACTTCTTGTTTAAGTTTGGAAACTATTTGTCCGATCAATCTTACTGTTCACTTGTGTTTTGGGACGAACACGTAAGAACATTCAAGAACTTTTCCGTAACGCGAAACTTGCTCAATACATTTCTTTCTTTAAACGTTTTTCTTTTCACACTTTGTCGCTCAGGACAACTCTTTTGGCTTATTTCGAAAATACTTGGCTTACACAAGCACACTTTTAAACAACTTTTTCGGTCTCAATGAGATCATCAACCGACATTCCTTCAAGTGTAAGAAAAGGTAACAAAAGATTTTGCTTGAAGAAAACTCAACAACTGATACGGTACCTCCAATGAGCGCTTTGGCTCTGATACCAACTGATGTGATCACGGTGGGGAAACGTGATCACGAGCTCGGATCTAGCTCGTTGGAGGCTGTTTCCAGCAAGAATGGAAACGAAGAACAGAGGAAGAACACGAAGGAAACAGTGTCGGCCAAGGGAACCTCCTCACTACGAGGTGAGGCAATGCCCTTGAAAATGCCTGGGGAAGGAAAATGGGATCTAGCACCTCTTGACTACAAGGTCAAGCAATACTAGATATTATGCTTGGATCCTCTTGCCCGGATCACTAGGGAAATGGAAATGCAAGAGTGGAGAACACAAAAGCCGATGACTCCCGGGAGTGTTTCAGCCAATTGCTTAAATTCAATAATATGTTCTAGGTTACAATGGTGACTGCCACTTAGCTTATATAGTGGAGTGAAATGGAAGAAGTAAAAGGAGTATTTCGAATGTGCATGCGTGCAGAAAGTACAAAGTACTTTTGCACGCTTACAGAGTGAAAAGCTTCTAAAAAGGTAAAAAGGTAAGGCTAGTCTAAAAGTGGTTGTTTGTCTATCCGAGTATCGGCGGAGAAAAGACACCATGTGTCAGTTTTGGTCGGTCAACTGGTGAAGCCTGGAGATGACGCGAAAGGCCTTCGCTAGGAGCCTTCGCTAGAATGCCTCCGCCGGGTGCCTTCGCGGAGTTGCCCTTGGCTGAGGCCTTCTCCTTCGCCAAGTGTTCGCGCGCTTAAGACTGGGCTGCTCCCTTCTTCAAGAACGCTTATGCTTAAGACTCCAAGGGGCTTCGCACACTCTGCGTCCAGCGCGATACCGAGTTGGTGAAGTTGTAAGGCCTTCTCCCGAGACTCCTCTCGATCGTCCTGCGCCATGAGCCTCATGAAAGCATTAAGGTTCGCTTGGACTTGTTTCAGCCGGGACCGGGTCATGGGTCCGCCAAGGCCTTGGAACGGACCAGGGGTCGCGCGTGCTTGAGGTTGTGGGTCTTCTGGAACCTGAAGGTCCTTTGGGGCGATGTCCTCATCACTTTGACAAAGTCTTTGAGGTTGAGTGTGATGCAAGTGGGATAGGCATTGGTGCGGTTTTGCATCAAGAAGGCCGTCCCATTGCATTTTTCGGTGAAAAGCTAGGTGGAGCTACTTTGAACTACTCTACCTATGACAAAGAGCTTTATGCTCTTGTAAGATCATTGAGGGTATGGAGTCATTATTTGCTACCTAGGGAGTTTGTGATCCACACGGATCATTTGTCCTTGAAGTATCTTCAAGGGCAAGGTAGCTTGAGCAAGAGACATGTGAGATGGGTAGAATTTATTGAATCTTTCTCCTATGTTATTAAGTATAAGAAAGGCAAAGAGAATGTAGTTGTCGATGCACTTTCTAGGAGATATGCTATTCTCATGACTCTTGACACCAAAGTTGTTGGATTTGAATGTTTGAAAAGCATGTATGAGCATGATTTAGACTTTGGTGAAATTTTTGTTGATTGTGCTAAGGAAGGCCGAAATGGCTTCTATGTATTTGATGGTTTCTTGTTCAAGTATAAGAGGTTGTGTGTGCCGAGGAGCTCAATGCGGGAAGTCATCCTCAAGGAGGCGCATGGTGGAGGGCTCATGGGGCACTTTGGTGTCCAAAAGACACTTGAGGCCGCCAAGGAGAATTTCTATTGGCCGGGCATGAAGAAAGACGTTGCTAAGCTTTGTGCCAAGTGTGTGACATGCCACCGCGCCAAGGCTACTTTACAACCGAAAGGGAAGTACACCCTCTCCCTACTCCTTCCATTCCTTGGGTTGATATTAGTATGAATTTTATCGTGGCTTGCCTAGAACTTCTAAGGGTCATGATGCAATTTTTGTGGTAGTGGATAGGTTTTCTAAGATGGCACATTTTATTCCATGTCACAAACCGATGATGCATCTCATGTGGCCGAATTGTTTTTCAAGGATATTGTGAAGTATCATGGCTTGCCTAGATCTATTGTGAGTGATAGGGACTCAACGTTCCTTAGTCACTATTGGAGGACTCTTTGGAATCGGTTGGGAACGAGCTTGATGTATTCTACATCAAGCCATCCTCAAACCGATGGCCAAACGGAAGTGACTAACCGGACCTTGACAACCATCTTGAGAACCCTCCTTAGGAGTAATTTGAAAGAGTGGGAGAGATGCTTGCCTCATGTAGAATTTGCATATAACCGAGCATTCCATTCATCTACATCTCATAGTCCATTTGAGGTTGTATATGGTTTCAACCCTTTAGCCCCTTTGGACATGATTGCATTGGAACATGTTGAACAACTTGATGTAGATGGTAAAAGAAAGGCCCAACAAATGAGAGACTTGCATGCTAAGGTTCACAAACAGTTAGAGAAAATCAATGAATCTTATGCTAGGAGGGTCAATAAGGGTAGGAAGTTTCGGTCATTTGAGGAAGGGGATTGGGTGTGGTTGCACCTAAGGAAAGAAAGGTTTCCCCAAGCTCGAAAGAGCAAGTTGTCACCTAGAGGGATGGACCTTTTAGGATTGCAAGAAAAATTAATGACAATGCATACATGCTTGAGTTGCCTAGTGATGGTTCATACAATGTGCATGCTACTTTTAATATTTGTGATCTTATTCCTTATGAAGGTGAACTTGAAGAGATGAATCCGAGGTCGGATTCCTTCCAAGTGGGAGGGAATGAAGTGGACATCGACCAAGTGATCCCCGAGCCTCCAAAAGAAGTGCCAAATCCTTTCCAAGGACTCGGAGGTCCCATGACAAGGGCTCGATCCAAGAAGCTACAAGAGAAGCTCCAAGCATTCATGAGGATCGTGGCTCAAGGAGAGGAGCGGGAGGAAGACCAAGCACGGGTCAACAAGCTACAAGACTTGGGTGTTCGAATGGAAAAGCACCCCAACACCTTGGAAAGCATCAACCTTACAACTCTTTCGGGCGAGGACCGGGCGAACCAGGCCTGGATCGGGCGATCGCCCAGCCCAGACAACTCTTTCGGGCGACCCCTTTCAACATCCAGGCGGTCGCCCGACCTCCAAAGAATAAAGTGATAGGCAGGTGGTTGGGCGAGGACCAGGCGAACCAGCCCCTGGATCAGGCGATCGCCCAGCCCAGGATGGTTTGTCAACCGTGAAGGGCAAGTGACCAGGCGAGATCCAGGCGACCCAAACCCTGGATCAGGCGATCGCCTGGCTCCCCGAAATCAGCTTCCCTCCACCTTTTGAAGCCTAGCCATTTTTGTTGACTTACACTATTTGTAATTTTAATTCCTATTTTCAGCCCCTTTTGTAAGTTCTTTGGTTTCTATAAACCATATAACTTCATAAACATGAGTTATATGATTTATGGAAATTAGAGAAAAGGGTTTTCAACCCTTCCCATCCATCCCTTACACCTCTCACCTCACCCACCTTAATCCTAGGAAGCTTGTCCCTAAGCCTCCTCTCTCCTCCCTTCTCTCACCATTTTAGTTAGGCTTAGAGTTCATTTGCAACATAGAACTCATATTGTAAGAACCCTTCATTGCCGAAAATATCAAGGCTTGATTGTTCTTCATTGTTCTCATTTCTTGCTTCATCAATCCATTAGTGATCCATGCAAGAGGGTCCAATTAAATACCTAGCATTGTTTGATCAAGTAGTCAAAAGGTTCTAGGTTCCATTCTCCTCCCCATTGCCGAATTGTTGCTCCATTTCTTGGAGTTCTTCCTCACTCAAGCTAGATCATCAAGCTCTTGATCATGCAACCCTTGTGTGATCATATCACTGCCTGTAACAAAGTCGACCGAGGTGATACCTACTACTAGTCGGACAAGATCGTGCCGGTGGTGCTCCCCCTCTGCCTCTACTAGACTGCCCAGGCCTGTTCGGCCGTCCAGAAATCTGCCGGGGTCCCTGCTGTGTGGAGCCCCTCGTACTCCCCTGACCTCGCTGCGCTGCTGGTGAAAAATGTAGCCTCCCCCAGGAGTTTATCAACTCCTGCAAACCAAATCTCTACTACCTCTGGCCCTTCTCGGTCATTGAACCTCGGGGGGTTCAAACTCTGAAACCTCTCCAGAAGTCTGACCTCGTCAGACTGGTGCCTCAGATCTCCCCGTCGTTGATGGGACCGACGAGAAGTCTAGGTGTCGTAGTGACCATCCTCCTCGGAGTCACTCACTTCCCACTCCCAACGCTGTGGCGAGCAGTGGCTTAAGTCTCGCTATCACCACCTAATCAGAATGCCCTTACAGTGGCATGATCAGATCTTCCCCTGCCAACTGCCGCCCCTCAACCAGCTGGGCTGGCGGGTAATACCAAATCAGAGAGGGGTCCCTACGACCGCTAAACCTCGGGGCGGTGAGTGTGGTTGTTCAGACCCTGGGTTACGCTGAACCCATATCCTATTCCACGGAGGTGTGGGATCCCAGTCCCGCCCCTCCGGTACCAAATCACGCTATTCGCGTGTAGTACACATTTCCTTAAACCAAGTCCAACCAGAAAAACAATTTATCCCAAACCAAATTCCCAAACCAAATACCAACTCAACCCATAACCAACAGTCCAAACCCTATCTCTCGGAGGCGTGGGATTACGGTCCCCTCCCTCCGGTCGCAAATCACGCTGTCTACGCGTGTTAACCATACCTGAAACATTTCAGACCAAACAGAGTCCAGACAAATCAATCACTCCTAATCCCTACAGAAGCTAGCAGCAGTTTTCTAAAGCTCTGTAGTGCAATGCAGTACTTGACACAGAAGTTATTTCCCATAATGATAAAATCATGTATTTCACAAAATCACAGAAGCAGTTCATGCTTATTTCACCAAATCCTTTCCTAACACACAATTTTACGTACCCGAAACTTTTCCACAATCCCTTACTCGTAATACTTTTACCAAAATCCAGAAATCCTGAGCTCCGTAAATCGCAACTACTGGGATAACTTGAAGGACCAAGCTTTGTTTCACAATTTTATTTTAAAGTGGTTCAAGTAAGGAGGTGGCCAATCTCCGTACTCAAACCATTCTAAAACAAAATGTACAACATTAGTTGTCACTACAAGTCACCACCGCGACCAATATGGTCACTTCCTGCTCGATACCAACTTGTCACCCTACGCCACCCGAGCCCGGTTGCGGAGGCGGGGCGCGGGGACGTCGGAAGCGGAAGCCGGAATGATTCAGAATGGCAGGTCCATCGAGACCTGCCGCGCGTAGCGGACCTGAAAAAGAAATGATTGTGGTAGCAACCTGAAAAATTCATAAGTATAATAAATCAAATCAATGGTGAGTCTCGTCCCTCGGAAGCAGGCAGGCACATCACCATTACCATACATACGGTTCATGCATTAACAAGAAAGTAAGCCCCGCCTCCGTGGACGAGTTCTTACGCACACAACATAGATACATACAGAATTCCCGAACCTAGGGTATCTAGCAAGCGCCAAGCGCTCGGAACATGCAATGAATGTAATATATACATCTATACAATCATCACAACAATCCAGAAAGTATGCACATGCAACTACAGAGCCAACCCTAGGCCTAAACATTAGATACCTCGCGGGGTTCGGACCAAGTCTGCTACCCCCAACAAAATCCCTGCCTGCAATGTAAAGCTGCTGCTTACAGTCTACCAAAACCCAAAAACAGAACCCAAAAAGGGTGAGTCCTCGAAAGGACCCGTAAGGGATTTGGGGTAAGATAGCAATATACAGAATATATGCAACAGAATACAGAATATCGTGCATGTAATAAAAACAGATCAGAATCCCGTAGGATGTGCGATTCTAAATCGCCATAAACCCTTATAACAAATCGGAACGACAGCCTCCCTCTAAGGGAGTCAGAAGCCGAAGCTATTACAGAAGCATGGTGCACCGGTGGGTAGCGAACCCACAATTGTCGTAGGGTTAATGAGACGAGTATGCCACAAGGCATACACCTACAGACTTCTGATTATGCCTTAAGGCATATAATTCCGAAATACTTGCAGAACAGAAAGTGAAACAAAACATATACCTATCTTACCAAAATAACAGAACCAAACCCTTACCTCACAAATCCAAAGTATTTGACCGATTCTTTTTCTAACTTCCGGACCTCAGAATCTGTCAATTCAAGATTTCAGTAACTTCCGGACCTTACCAACCACACTACCAAACTACACCCTCGACCCCAAAACCGAAAATCCGTCAGAATTTCAGTAAAATTCCAGATTTCCACAGAAACATTAGAATTCAAAACCAACTTAGACAATGCAAGATTATACATTGACAAACACAATTCAACAAGCAGAACTGATCAAATCCAACCTTTAAACCATTCATTACCCGACATTTTCCGATAAACCCGCATAATAGTAACTTTTCCATTTCTTACCCGAAACCAACGTTTCAAACACCAAACCACGCCTAAATCCAACCCCAATACCACTTTAGCATCCAATTCAACCAAAATCAACCCCCAACATAGAGAAAGTTTCACTTAAACTTTTCGGTTCTATGCCAACAATTCACCCAACTTCCAATTCAATCCAAACAAGCCACCAAACAACCATTCTAACCACCAATTACACTTCTAAACCCAGAATGCTAACCAATTGCACCCAAACCCCCCAAATTCAACATTGAACATCAACATTCATAATCGGCAAAAAATGGGGTTTCTAACCCAACTTGTTTTCCATCAAATTGAATCCATACATAAGCTTAGAATCATGCTAGGAACAACATACTTGAAGCATGATTCAAGAAAGCAAACACACACCATTTTAGAAATTACCCAATAATTCGTTATTTTGGGGCTTTTTCATCCAAGGAGTTTTTCCAAAATCTAACACTTGATTATCACTCCCTACAACCCAAGAACAACATACTTGAAGATGGGAGGAAGAGAATCATCCTAGCATGTAGTGAAGAACAAACCCATAATTCTCAAAACCTTCTCTTTAACCATCCAAAATTGTTTCCAATAAGAGAAGTAAGCTAAGGAAGGAAACTTACCCAAGATTGAAGCCAAACCCTTGATGATTCTAGCCAAAATGAAGAACTTCAAAGCTTGGAGGTGGGCTGCAATGGTGGCGGAAGTAAGGAGGAAGAAGAAGATGAAAATGGCTAATATCTCAAATAAGAAATATTAGTCAAATATATACATTTAACTTTCCTTTTTCCCATCCCTTCTCCTCTTAAATAAAGTAAAGACATGTGTCCCTTGAATGTCTCCCAATCTGCCGAAAATAGCCGCTGCTGCCCATGCTCCAATTATTTTTGTTTTGTAGCCAATAAAAAGTTAACCTCCAAACTTTTCCAAAAGTTCCAATTTTGGCCACTCCAAATTAAACGAAACTTGGACACAATCCTCAGGATATTATAACATTCATAAAACAAGTTCCAAAAGTTTATTTACCATTCCGGAGTGTCCTACCGAGCTCGCGGAACCCGAACAAGTCCCGACGTGCGAGCCTGTCAACCTGAACCAAAAATCTCGTCACGCCAAAATTCCCCAAAAATAATCATAAACTCCATCTTAAATTATAACATAACCTACCATGGAGCCATCGGAGAAATTCCATCCCGAGCCCCGGGATTCTCGTCCGAGCCCGGGAATCGCCGAGACCGAACGTCCCGCCCCAAATATTATTCTCCATGAAACCTCCGAGACATTCCCACGACTCCAAATCTGCAAATGGCTTCTCAAACTGAGGTCTCGGGAGCGCTACCGAGCCAGCCAGACGCCCCGAGGCGACCCGACAACCCCGTGTGGAAAAATATTTTCGGCGGAAAGCGTCCGAGGACCCACACGACCTCAAATACGAAAGGGTTCGCCAAAATGATATTCGGATAAGGCTCGGGAGCCGCTGAACGCTGAAAACGTGACCCGCAGGCCAAAACCGAGCCGGGTCACCCGGCCGCAACCCGCTCGGGTGACCGTAACATCCACCATCGGGGCCATCTCCGACAATGTTCCCCCACAACGGGGAGAACTCTCTGTTCACTCAACGGAGGAAAGCTCCTCCCACGTTAACCGTAACGTGCCCCGGGAGCGTAACACTCCACCTCCAAACACTTCTCCGACGAGCCTTGATCCGGCCGTTCTGCAAACAATCACTGAGGCGGTTGCTTTCAACTTGCGTGAAACACTCGCCACCACTCTTCGGGGCGTTCTGGATAGCGTAGGAACGCTACGGACTAATCAGCAACGCCCGGCTACTCCTCCTCAACAAGTAAGTAACCCCGACCCTTCTTCATCATTACTAATCGCACTTACTAGACGGTTAGAAGAAGTGGAAAAAAGGGACGAAAGGGCCAGTGTTCATAATATTTCCAGGATGGGTCTAGACCACCTCTGGACCCAGCCTTTTACTCAACGGGTTCTGGAAACCCCTCTTCCTGATCAGTTTTGCCAGCCTAAACTGGACGCTTATGATGGTCTCTGAGACCCTGATATTCATCTCCAACGTTACGTTTCCGCGATGGCAATCGCGAGGGCGGACGACAACACGCTCTGTAGAGCTTTCAGCTCCACGCTTCTGGGGCCGCCAACCGGTATACCACTCTCCGCGATAAGCGGTTTGACTCGTTTGAGGAACTCTTCCGTAACTTCTCCAACCACTTTGTGGTGTCAAAACCTCCCCTAAAACGGCGGGACACCTTCTTAAGATACGGCGAGAAAAAGGATGAGCGGCTTCGGGAATATATTCAGCGCTTTCAGCGAGTCTATACAAGTCCCTAATCTGGGAGAGGAAGCTCGCTGCTTGCGGCCATTCGGGGCCTCCGCTGGGAATCTCTCTTTTTGTGGATGTCCACACCAACCTCCCACCAACATGGAGCAGTTTTGAGCACGGCGTCTCGGTTTATGAATACGGAGGAGGTCACTCCGTGTCCAACCCTCGCGACCGGACTCCGTGTCCCGGAGGCGGACCTACGCCACCCGGCGGGGAGAAGGCGTATTTTCTCTGCCCCGTTGAGGGAATCTCGCACCAACATCCTCCATGCCCTGGAACAGAAGAGGGAGGTCCCCACTTGGCCTCGCCCCCTCTCCCAGGAAATATCTAGGCAAAGCAACAAGTTTTGCCGCTATCACCGTGACAAAGGTCACGATACTGAGGACTGCTTTGAGCTCAAGCGCATGATTGGGGAGATGTTGGCTCAAGGCAAGCTCGGGAATACTTGCTCCATACGGAAGGAGGCCGCAGAAGAGAGGGTGACCTTGAAGATCACCGGCAGGAGGACCGCCGGCGAGGTCGCTCCCAAAGAAACCCAGTCAAGAGAATCTGGTCCAAATCCCCGGCAAGGGGACACATCGGCGTGATCACACAATGTGAAGGCGGGTCCGCAAGACGCCGTCATATGAGGCAGATCTACCAGATCAATCACTCCTCTACTCAATTATTGCATCGCAGCGATGGCACCTCTGCCGCAATGCCGCATGCGGACCCCTTGGTTATCACCGCCCGTATTGCGGGGTGGGACGTTGACAGAATCTACATGGACACAGGGGCAAACGCCAACGTGATCTACAAGCACACTCTGGTTGAGGCCAAGGTGCCTTTGTCCCAGATCCAGCCCGCGAAAGGGGCCACCTTTGGGGTAGGACGGGATGAAATCCCAACTTTGGGGTCAATCACCTTACCCTACATGATGATCGGAATCACCAAGGAAAAGAAGCCGTATGTCGTTCAAGCTTTGTGGACTTTATCGTCCTAGATCTCCCCACACCATACAACGCCATCATTGGGCGTCATACTCGATCGAGTTCCATGTCCGCTGTGATGTGCGGACCACGACTTTGGTTTTTCACTGCTCGCGGTGGGGATACCTTTATCTTTGTCAACGAGAACATAGCCGGGGGCAATTATGTCTCCGCCCTTGCTGGACCTCCTCACCTCCCCGACGATCCGAGCCTAAGCGAAAGGCACCTATGGAGGAAGTTGGGCCCACCGGCGAGGCCGCTCCCGACTTGTGCAGGGCCTTTAAGGAGGTTGAAATCTCCCTGGAAAGAAGTTCCGAGTGGGAAAAGACCTCGAAGAAAAAGATCAGCAAGCACTCATCCATCTCCTCCATGCCAACAACGACGTCTTCACATGGAACCCTGAGGACTTACCGGGGGTAGATCCTGCTATCATTTCTCACAAGTTGAGTGTACTCCCCGGCTTTAACCCGGTTAGGCAGAAAACAAGGGGCATGGCCCCTGACCGTAAGGACTTTGTACGCACAGAAGTGCAGAAATTGCTTAAGGCAAATATAATCAAGGAGGTTCACTACTCTGAATGGGTTGCGAATATTGTCCTCGCCGACAAAGAAGGCGGCCAGTGGCGACTGTGCGTGGACTACAAAGGGGTTAACAGGGCCTGCCCATGGGACCCCTACCCCCTACCTTCCATCGACCAGCTGGTTGACTCAACCGTTCATCACTCTGTCTTCTCCTTTCTTGACGCATACAGTGGGTACCATCAAGTTTTTATGGACCCAGAGGACGCGGTAAAAACCGCCTTCACTACCGGCGAGGCCGTCTACCATTATATCAGAATGCCCTTCGGCTTAAAGAATGCGGGGCTACCTTCCAAAGGCTTGTGAATCAAGTCTTCGCAGGCCAAATTGGCCAAAATCTGAGGCCTATGTCGATGACATTGTGGTCAAGAGCAAGGCCGTCTCCACCCATCTCGCAGATTTAGAGGAAACATTCGCCAACGTCCGCAAATTCAATATGCGAACAAACCCAAAGTAATATATCTTTGGCGTGGGTGAGGGGAAATTTCTGGGGTACCAGATCTCCAAAGGACGGATCCCAAAAAGATTGAGGCAATCACTACCCTGCTCACCCCCAGAGGACTCAAAGAAGTTCAACAGCTAGCGGGAAAGGTAGTTGCCTTGGGACGATTCGTCTCCAAACTAAGTGATCGCTGCAGACCTTTCTTCGATCAAATTCGCAAGAAAAACGCTTACAGGTGGACGGAGGAATGCCAGGAGGTATATGCCTCCATCAAACAACACTTACAAGAGCTACCAGCACTCAAGTGCCCTAGACCAGGCGATGACCTGGTCCTCTACCTCGCCACCTCGAGAAAAGCGTCGCCCTGTCCTTATTAAGGAAGAGGCTGCCAAACAATGGCCGGTCTATTACACCAGCCATACCCTCCAGGATACGGAAACAAGGTATCCCCCTCTCCAAAAGGCTATTTTGTCTCTTGTATATGCAGCAAGGAAGCTCAAACCCTACTTCCAAGGGCACACAATTATAGTCCGAACGGACTTACCAATTCAAGATATCCTGAGACAGCCTGAACATTCAGGGCGCCTCGCCAAGTGGTGTATCGAACTTGGTGGTTTTAACATCAACTATGAGCCCAAAAAGGCAATTAAGGGCCAGGCCCTCGCCGACTTCATTGCGGAGTTGATGTGATCATGAGATCCCCAAGCAACAACAAGGAACCCCAGACGAAGAGGCAGTCGAGTGAACCTCGGAGCAATCCCTTGGCAAGTAGGTTCGAGAGGCCTGTGCGAGCTAATCCATGGTCCGGACTAGCACTTGACATGGAAAAGGCAACGCCTCCACGCGAGGACCCTCCGAGAGGCCTCAAGACGTAGGAGAGGCTTCGCACACGAACGTATCCAGGCGAAGGCAATGCCTTTTGGCAAAGCTGTCCTATGAGGCCTCAAGGCGAAGGATGAACTGCATCATGCTAAGGCATCCGGAACAGCGAAGCCTCCGGGCGAAGCCATTCTGCGAAGCCTCAAGGCGAGGGCTAGGCTTACCCGAACAAAGGTGTTCCGCGATGGCAAAGCCTCGGGCGGAGCCATCCCGCGGACCCCCTAAGGCGAAGCCCTCATGCAACAATGTCCATGAGAAGTCTTCAGAGAAAAGGCGGGGCCTTCCCGTGAAGCTTTCTAGCGAAGGCAAAGCATCCAGGCGAAGTCCTCCCGGCAAGTCTCTTGGCGAAGGCAACGTCTACAACAAGAAGACTTCCGGTTCGACGCTAAAGAAGAGTTCTCCTACTACGAAGCCTCCAAGCAAGGCGGAGTCTAACTAGGCAAAGCCTTCTCCGCGAAGTTCCCTAACACGGGCGAAGCCTTCAGAGCGGGGCCTCCCGGTCGACGAAGCCTTCCGGCCAAAGCCACCTAAGCTTATCAAGTCGGCCAAACCACTCCCGACCATTCTGGCCCCTCCCGCCTTTTACGCTGACACTTGGGAGCATACTTATCTACTTTTACCTTTTTATCTTTTCGTCAGACATGCATGCAAAAAAATCTTGTACACTTTATGGCATGCATGCACCTTTTGTAAGAGGCTGTTCCCTTCCTTCCCTATAAAAGGAAAGGCAGACTCCTAGAATAGGCAGAATATATGTAAAGCTTAAGAAGGACAATTCCTTAAGCTCCGGTTCTCACCCCCCTTGCTATTTTCCGCCATCCCCCTTGATAGATTAATATCATCAAGTTTAATATCTAGTATTGCTCAATCTCGTAGTTGAGAGGTGCTAGATCTTCCATACTCCCCAGGCTTATCGCATTTATTTTCCAACCTCGGAGTTGGGTGGTGTCTGTGGCCGTCTCTATCCTTCTTTGTTCAAATCGACTCCACCGAGCTAGATCTGCACTTCCGTACGATTACTCGGGTTCGCCTCCATCGTCCCCGTGATCATATCAAGTGGTATCAGAGCCAGATCGCTTGCTGGAGTTGTTGTGATTTCTTCAAGGTTAAAACCCTTTATTTTCTACTTGAAGAAAGATTTATCTTTGTGATTTCAAAACCGTGTTATACTCTGCTCATCTCTGTACCTCCCCTATCCGTTTTCATTTCGGTTAAATCGTTGTGTTGACTCTGTGTTAGGAGTTGTTGTTGTGTTAGCAACTTCATAAAAGAAAAGTCAAAAAAAAAAAGAAGAAGAAGGAGGAAGAAGAGAGACAGAGAAGAAAAAGAAAAAGAAAGAAAAGCAGTTGCAGGTTTTGCGAAAGTCGCAAGTTTCGGATTCAATCCAAAACCGCAACGTGCAAAGATTTATACGCTCAAAAGAGTGAGGCTGTAGTTGAAAAGTGAAGAGAAGTGGTGTATAAGGATTGGTTGTGAAAGACGTATAAGAAATCGAATCTGTGTTCTTATTGTTCTTGGTGTTCATATGAGTGTTCATATCTGTTCATTCCACAACTCATATGAACAGTGACCTTGATCTAATTTCGGTTTCAAATTTGAGCCAAAAGTGTTTGTGCGCCAAAAACCTCATTTCTAACCCTCTTGTATATCTGTTGCCGAAACCCCCCCTCCATTTTAACCTAGCTTGCTTCAAGTAACTAGTACTTCTTACTTAAAGATTTTTGCATGCTAGTGGTTATCTTGTGATATTCATTGTCGGGTTTGGCCTTGGAAAGAGTAAGCTCGAGAGTTAAGCAAGAGGAAAGAAAGAAAGCCGAGTGTGACCCCTCGCGAAAGGGCAGACCCCTTCGCGGTAGGAGAGACCCCCCCAAACACGTGAGGAGCTTGAGCGGACTAATTTTATTGTTTAAATGTGCAGGCGATCCCATGGCGGATAAAAATTTCTATGGGGTTGAACTATCAGTGGGGCGATACCAACTTGGAAAAGACTTATGGCATTGGATGGAAGAGTGGGAGTACCACTTCTGGTGTTACCTCCTTCGTGGTGAAGAAATGTTGAGCCAAGCCATAAGGCGCCTAAAAGGAGAGGCCAAGGAATGGTGTCGCCGAGAGTTCGCTGAAAGAAAGCGATGCGTTGAAGCCTCCATCCAGACTTGGAGTGAGTTGAAGAGGTTCTTTGTGGCGACGATATGGGCCCTGTCAAGAAGACCCACCCTCCATACTACTCCCAAGCGAGGGCCCCCATGCGCCCGCATCCAAGACCCCGTCGGGCTCCACCACCATACTCCACTCGACGGGTCTTCGCCCACGGGCGAACCAACTTCCTTCCAGGAGAGGAGGCGAGGACCCCATCGCCACAAACTCCCAGGTGGAGCCACGCACCCCACTGCCCAATACTTGCGTAGTTCATACCCCCACCACAAATCCCAACCCTCACCAAAATCCAAAAGAAGAAACTCTCACCCAAGAGATTAAAAGACTCAAAGATGAGTACTTAGAGTATGAACGGGCGAGAAGGAAAAGGAAAGAGAGAAGAAAAGAGAGAGCTCTCCAAAACCAAATGAGTGAAAAGAAAGACTCACCCGGGCCTTCTACCATACCCCAAGAAGAACTAACCGTTTCATCTTCTCAAACTTGTCGTTCTTCTTTGGCTGTACAGAAGAAGAGGAGGCCGCGGACGTGCGAAGAGTTGAAGAAAGCGAAGGCGTTTTGGAGGAAGGCGAGCTCGGGCGGGAGCCCCAACTAAGTCCACACTTGAGGATGAAGCCACACCGCTGCTGAAGGAGAAGAAGATGATATGCGAAGCAGTCTACGCCTCCCTAACTTGGGAGAAGGTAACTTGTCTCTTCCTTCTAGTAGTGAAGGGTATACGCCAGAGTGCGAATCTATGGTTTCCTTAAGGCTGCCTGCTACGAACATGGATGATGGATCAGACATCGGTTCGGCACCGCACCCATTGTTCGAATATATATATGGGACCCCCCCCGATGCCATGTTCGGCATGCTTAGAATGCATGCGCTAAAGAAAGGCCACCTTATTCCACGAGAGACATCCATGCCTTTCCTTAGCAAACATGAGCATCTTAAAATAAATAGAGCTGAAACCATGTTAATGGTTGAGGTGGAGAGAGAGGACACTGTTCATCTCTCAACCTCTTGCTTATACTAATGCTAGTCTCTGCATGCTACGGTCTGAAGTTCCTTCTATGACTAGCTTAGTTTTTCCTTCTTTGTCTCGGGAAGCACATATGCATGTGCTTGGCGAAGGTAAAGCTTCCCTTGACCCCCCACCCCAGTTCCATGAGCAAAGGTCTAAGGGTTTTAGGCCGCATGCTTTTCTTGAGTATAAATTTCTTGTTAAAAACATAAAATACTCCAGGAAGCATGTCATGAATTTTTATAGACTTTTGTTCATGTTCACGATGCATATAGGAGTTATCATGCTCACGCATACATATGCATCGCCACCGCGACCCTTCCCAGCCTCCGGTTAGGTTTTCGCTCACTAACCTCGATGCTCTTCAAAGTTTGTTGTGTTTGTTTTCGATTGTAGGAAGTTTTCTTCCCTTAAGATTCGAGGACGAATCTTTTTAAGGGGGAGGGAATGATGTGATCATGAGATCCCCAAGCAACAACAAGGAGTCCCAGACGAAGAGGCAGTCGAGTGAAACTCGGAGCAACCCCTCGGCGAGTGGGTTCAGAGGCCCAGGCGGCCTAATCCATGGTCTGGACTAGCAACTGACATTTTAAAGGCAAAGCCTCCTCGCGAGGACCCTACGAGAGGCCTCAAGGCGTAGGAGAGGCTTCTGCACACGAAGGTATCCAGGCGAAGGCAATGCCTTTTGGCAAAGCCGTCCCTGTGAGGCCTCAAGGCGAAGGATGAACTGCATCATGCTAAGGCATCCAGAACACTGGCGAAGCCTCCAGGCGAAGCCATTCCTGCGAAGCCTCAAGGCGAGGGCTAGGCTTCCCCAAACAAAGGTGTTCCGGCGATGGCAAAGCCTCCAGGCGGAGCCATCCTCGCGGACCCCCCCTAAGGCGAAGCCCTCATGCAACAATGTCCACGAGAAGTCTTGAGGAGAAAAGGCGGGGCCTTCCCGTGAAGCTTCCTAGCGAAGGCAAAGCATCGGGCGAAGTCCTCCCAAAGCAAGTCTCTTGGCGAAGGCAACGTCTACAACAAGAAGACTTCCAGTTCGAGCGCTAAAGAAGAGTTCTCCTACTACGAAGCCTCCAAGCAAGGCGGAGTCTAACTAGGCAAAGCCTTCTCCGCGAAGTTCCCTAACGCGGGCGAAGCCTTCAGAGCGGGGCCTCCCGGTGACGAAGCCTTCCAGCAAAGCCACCTAAGCTTATCAAGTCGGCCAAACCACTCCCGACCATTCGGCCCCTCCCGCCTTTTACGCCGACACTTGGGAGCATACTTATCTACTTTTACCTTTTTATCTTTTAAATCGGACATGCATGCAAAAGTACTTGTACACTTTATGGCATGCATACACCTTTTGTAAGAGGTTGTTCCCTTCCTTCCCTATAAAAGGAAAGGCGGACTCCTAGAATAGACAGAATATATGTAAAGCTTAAGAAGGACAATTCCTTAAGCTCCGGTTCTCACCCCTTGCTATTTTCCGCCATCCCCTTGATAGATTAATAT
The DNA here is from genome assembly GCA_024586325.1 of Stellera chamaejasme. Lineage (NCBI taxonomy): Eukaryota > Viridiplantae > Streptophyta > Magnoliopsida > Malvales > Thymelaeaceae > Stellera > Stellera chamaejasme. The sequence continues at coordinate 19,816,974 of CM044979.1, forward strand.
CATCAAGTTTAATATCTAGTGTTGCTCAATCTCGTAGTTGAGAGGTGCTAGATCTTCCATACTCCCGGGCTTATCGCAGATATTGCCCAACCTCGTAGTTGGGAGGTGTACGTGGCCGTCTCTATCCTTCTTTGTTCAAATCGACTCCACCGAGCTAGATCTGCACTTCCGTGCGATTACGCGGCCGCCTCCGTCGTCCCCCGTGATCGTATCGGGAGTTCTCGAGATGCCGACATCATCCCGGTCCCCGAGCGGGGCCCCACGCCTCAACCCATTCCTCCGGAATGGGACTTATTTGTGGATGGTTCATCCAAACTTGAATCCCGCAGTGTTTATCTACGTGGACCCCTAGGTATGGAAGTATTCCTTCGTGTCTCTTTTCAATTTCCAAGTAACTAACAATGTTGCGTAATATGAGGCCCTCATCGCGGGGCTCAAACTCGCCAAAAGGACAGTGCATCCGCCGCCTCCATGTCCACAAAGTGACTCATGGCGGTGATTCACCAAGTCCAAGGGTGCGCCGAATGCAAAGACGCCACCTCGATCAAATTCCTTAAGTTGGTAAACGCCTTGCGGACCAACTTTGAAGAGGCCATCTTCATACATGTTCCTCGCTTCGAGAACACTATAGCAGAACATCTTTGTCAAAGGGAAAGACTCCTCCACTTCGCCACCCCGGCCAGTCCTTCCATCACGGAAAGTATTGATATCGCCTCTCTTACAACACATGATCCGGTCGCAGATCGAGAGATCCTATTATTGCCGAGCTAAACGCCAGCACCACAGCATCCCCAAGCTCACAAACGGGCCATCCGCTTCGTCCTCGTGATGACCAATTATGGCATCGCGGGTTTTCGGCGCCCTGCACAGTTGTCTCAAAGACCCTCGAGGGGCACTCTGTCTTGGATACTCTTCACCAAGGCAACTGTGGGGCACACATTGCTGCGGAGGCACTTGCCCACAAAGCTCTTCGACAAGGGTACTACTGGCCTACCTTGAAAAAGGACGCCGCTGCACTGGTCAAAATGTGCCACCAATGCCAAATCAATTCTCGCATCCAGCCGATCGCCATCTGCGGAATCTCCAAGACCGACAAATCCAGTGCCCTTCGCCCTGTGGGGCCTTGTCCTTATTGGTCCAATGCCGACTGCTCCAGTCGCATCGCTTCTATGTTGTCGCGGTGGACTATTTCTCTAAGTGGGTCAAGTAGAACCCCGGTCTCCATCACTTCCGCCAAGATCATCAAATTTCTTTGGAAGAATCTTGTCTGCCGCACGGCAGCCCTCGAGCTATTATTACAGACAATGGAACCCGGTTTGCAACCACAGTGTCCAACAGTGGGCTCAGGACAATAATGTCCGCATGCTTTTCGCCACAGTAGCACACCCCCAGTCTAATGGGCAGGTTGAGGTCACCAACCGCACTCTCAAGGAAGGCCTCAGGAAGTACCTTGAGGGGGCTAAAGGCCGCTGGGTAGATGAACTCCCAAGTGTCTTATGGGACTATCGCAACACAACACGAACCCCAACAGGCGAAACGCCTTTCTCCTTGGTATATGGCGCGGACGCGCTCCTGCCTATTGAGGCAGACTTCCCCACGATCCGTATAATCAACTTCACTGATGAGGCCAATGCTCAAGGGCTCCGCGCCAAATAGAGGCTCAGTCTTCACCATAATGTCTGGGTAAAACCCAAGGCACTACAACAAGGGGGCCTTGCCCTGCTTAAATCAGCCCTCACCGCTGGCGACCCCAAACAGGGTGTCTTGCGATCCAACTGGGACGGGCCTTATATTGTTCATAAACAAGTCCACCTGTGGGTCTATGAACTACAAGACCATGATGGTCGTCTTCTTCCCGTAACTTTCATGCGGATGACTTGCGCCCATATTACGTGTAAGTCCTCGGTCTTACGTCTTCAATTCAATAAAATACATGTGTATTTCTTCCTATCTTACAGCTCTACATGGCATTACAAATGCCCTATCCGTCGCCCTCTCGCACCCAACCGGTCAGACTGGCTACTTGCCTGAATCATGGCATCGGACCTTGTCAGGTCTCACTCGCGCACCCACACAAAGGGAAGCCCCCTGCGGTCGCACCAGGTAGTTGCGGGTCTCATTCCCCAACCGACCTTCAACCCGCCCCGCCCCAAGGGTAATCCCCTTGCGCTGCGGAAGGGTAACCCCCTTTTGGCTCCTTCAGGAAGGTCTATGTGTAAGTCGTCCTCGCACGCCACAGCAGACCTTCCGCTCGGACTTCTCCACACAGTGGCTGCGGGTCTCATTCCCACCTGACCTTCAACTCGCCCGCCCCAAGGGTAATCCTTGCGCTGTGGAAGGGTAACCCCCTTTGGCTCCTTCGGGGAGGTCTATGTGTAAGTCATCCTCGAATGCCACCGCAGACCTTCCGCACGGGCTCCTCAACACAAAGAACGGGTCTCACTCCCGTAACCTCGGATGTTTCTTCACTTGTCTCAACAAGTGCCCTGCTGCCTTCGCCGACGCGCGATTTCAGGCTCGAGGTAAACCGAGTTTTCACTTCCTTCTTATCATATAAATGATGAGCACTCTGCAGGGTCTTCTACTTGGTACATCAGACACTACCCAAGGGCTTACTCCTAAAAATTGCCCTAAAAAGGGCCTCTAACCTGCCTCAACAAGGGGTCTCCATCTCAGATATCTCAACAAGTGAACCCATAAATTATCTAAAAGATATATGTAGCTCCGCCTGCGGATCTTAAGTCCCTCGTCACTATAAACTCAAACCAAGTCTCCGGCTCCTTGACAAGTGATCTCTGGGACTTCGCCGTTGTGAACCCCGGAAAGACCTTTTTCCCACAAACAGGACTTAGCCTATGGTTGTTAACCTAGCTAACGTGCCCACATCGCTATCGCGAAATAAAAGCGAGACTACAAGACAATGGATGTAAATGAAATTTTACTTCATCTATCAGATCAAAGTAATGCATGAATGCAGGTATTTTTGGTCCACAAAATGGGAGGGGCGTCCACAAGTTGGGGCCTCCATCCTAGTCCGAGAAGGGCATACCAGTGCGCGCCATCTTCTTTCCTTGCTCCCCGGTCGAGCAAGGCCTCCACTGCCGGATCGCTGGTGTTGGCAGCATCCGTAACCCCAAGACTCAGCTCGGGAATGCTTTCTCCACTTGGAAGCGGCATCGTAGCTAGCCTTCCTCATAGGCTTGCGCCCTGCCTCACCTTGGGCTTGAATCTCATCGAGCTTCTCCATCGGGTCGAGGCATCCGCCTGTGGATGGGCACCTTGATGGAGGGAAAGGACTCGTGATCTTCACCTTCAAAGGGAGGAAGGCCCAAAGCCTTCTCCATCTCCCATACGGAGACCATTGCCTTCTCCAGTCGGAGCGACCTCTAGGCGCGCCTTCATGCCAGCCTCAGCAGCAAGCCTGCCCTCCTCCACCTTCTTCCCTGCCAATTGGGCCTGGGCAGTAGCTTGGCGCCTCGCCTCCTCAGCAGCGGCCTCTGCCTGCTCAACCTGGGCCTTCACCACTTCAAGAGCAGCTTTGGTTTCTGCCTCCAAAGAAAGGAGGGACTCCTTCAAAACAGCATTTTCAAGCTGCTTGGCTTCCAGCGCTGCTGCCTGCTGAAGGAAGCGTTGCTTCGCAACATCAAGTAGGCAGGCCTGCTCCCACCGGTACCGCATGCCGAATGCCCGCTCTTTGTTGCTGTAGTCGCACCAACTCTCTAGTTGGGCCACGCGCTTGGCATGCTCCTCTTTGAGCTCCTCCTCCCTCTTTTTTGAGGCCTCCGGCTCCCTCCGAGAGAAGCAATCTACGTTATCAAGGCGTGCCCCGCTTGTTGGCATACTCCAAGAAGTCATGCCATTGCTCGCAGTGACATACCCTTTGACGGCCGCCGCACAACAGCTTCTATTTAAACAAAGGCAAGAAAAGGCCAAGCTGAACTTACACACAAAAGACCAGAAGTTGTCTTACTGCAGATTACATTGGGCTGCCTCCTCATGAATTCAGCAGGGATTTCAAACTCCGTTCTGTCACCTCCTCGTCATAAGAGGTGCGCAGCCCCTCCAGGCAGGATTGGAGGGTTTGCTCCCCTCCCATCAGCAGCGAACTGCTGTTCCTGAGAAGGAAGACCGGATCCCATGCATCCTTCAGGAGCCTCCCTTGCTCCTTGTACACCCTGAGTCTGGTCTGGTGCCTCTTGACCCTCAGGAGGTCTGGCTCCTCAGACCACTTGGGAGCCGACTTGGAAGCAACACGCCTCCGCTCCAAATAATGGGGCCAGACCCCAGTCTCCTCAAGGACCTCAGAACTTGTCCCCAGGTCCGCAGGGATCTCTGTCAGGGCCCATTGGTCCACTGGGACCTCGCAGGGATCAAGCTTTTGCTCTGAGGGGCCCGCACCAACAAAGTTGTAGGTATCGGCAACTAGGAAACAAGTATGAACTCAAAAACAAAGAAAACACTGTCAAAGTCGAAAGACTTACCAGCGAAGGACGCCCCATCCATTGACTTCTAGCTGGGCCGGAAGGTTGGGCAATCTCCCAACCACTTGTCCTCGCAGAGGACCGTGTTACTGACCCCCTCCTCCGGGGCCTCACTATCAAGAGGAAGAAGTCTCCTCAACCATCAGATCCTCTTCCCCTTTGTTGCGGGGGCCTTCTCCCCGAAGGAGCCGCCAGGATCCCCTCTCCGGAAGGGGTTGCTGCAGGGATCTCCTCCCTTGCATTAGTAGTCTCCGCCTCCTCCACAGAATGACCTGGTACCTCTCGTTGGCCGTAACTCCCAATGGCCTTGGCGGCTTGGTTGCCCCTCCTTCTCATAGAGATCGGGATGTTAGCCGCTGACATTTTGCCCTTGGGAGGGGCACTTTTCCTCTGGTGAGGATCTGCCGCGACCACGTGACCGGGCAAGTCTTCACCTCGGGCTGGTGAAGGGCTCACGAAGAGCCTGGACACAAAGGCTTCAGCAGCAGCCTCCTCGGAAGAAATAGGCTGCACCACCGAGATGGGTACAGCCTCATGGGAGCGGCGCTATCGCCTGCGCTCCCTTTGGGCCCTCTGCGAAGGCACGGCCTCTTCAAAGAATGGGAGGCACTTCAACCTCCACTCCTCGGACTTCCTCGGCCACGGCCTCCGCGGTCTCCTCCACAAAGACTGGGAACTTCCTCCCCAAAGCAGGCTCCATAGCCTCCTCGGTTAAAGGGGCTGCGGCAGCCCTCTCGCTTCAGCCGAGCCTCATGGCCTCTCCAACAGGCTCCACGGCTCGGCCCCCTCGGCAATGGCGGAGGCACTCCCTTCTCCAGGCTGCGCAGTAGTCACTCTTCTCTTCTTCTTCTCTGGCTGAGAAGACATCGAGGGCTTGATACCAGCCCTCTTCTTGGGCTGCTTGGGGACGATACATCCCAAAACCTTGACTGCCCCAGCAGGGGCATCCTTCCCAAATGCACAATCCAAGTGCACCCACTGGCAATGCGCATGGACGCTTTCTTGCTCGGGGCTTCGCTGAGACTCTATAAAGGCATCTACAGACGTAAAGAAAGTCTTGAGCACCGTGGTTCTACTGCACCTCTCACACTTATATAGTATGTTTGTATATATATGCAAAACGTACCTTTGGCCCCCCGGTGCGGCGTAGAAGGAGTCTATCATCGTCTGCGATGGGACGGGGCCCATCCTCGTGACGGCGGAGGCACTTCGTGATCCAAGACGAAGCTCGTGCTGATCCCGGCCCACCTCGGGGTGGTCTCGCCCGATTGTGCGGGAGAGAAAGGAAAGAACTCATCAAAAGTACTCCTTGAGAGAACGTCGTCCAACCACCCCAATAGTTGGACATACGCCTGTCACCGCACGCCACCCGAGCCCGGTTGCGGAGGCGGGGCGCCGGGCGTCGAAGCGGAAGCCGGAATCATACATGATGGCAGTCCATCGAGACCCGCCACGCGTAGCGACCCAAAGAGCGAAATGAAAGTGGAAGTAACTTAACAAAAATTCCATACGTATAACTAAAATAAAATCAAAACATGCAAATCATGCATTAGCAATGAGTAAGCCCCGCCCTCCGTGGACGAGTGCTTACGCACCAAAACATAGATACATACGAGTTCACGGAACCTAAAGTATCTAGCAAGCGCCAAGCGCTCGGAACATGCATAAGACAGAATATATATATATATACATATACAATCACCGCAACAATAAAGCAGAGTATGCACATGCGGCTACAGAGCCGACCCTAGGCCTAAACGTCAAAATACCTCGCGGGATTCGGACCAAGTAGACAAAATCCCAGCCCACAAGGTACTGCTGCTGCTCAACCCAACCAAGGCGAAGCCTCACGGAAACCAACTCCACCGGTTGTTTACCAAGTCTACCGAAACCCAAAAACAGTAACCCAAAAGAAGGGTGAGTCCTAAAAAGGACCCCGTAAGGGATTTGGGGTAAGATAAGTATATGTAACCTGCAAAGCAGAAAGATAGCAATATACGCAATGAATACGAATAACATGCATGTACTAAACAAATCGGAATCCCGAAGGATGTGCGATTCCAAATCGCCATAAACCTTATAACAAATCGGAGCAAGACCTCCCACTAAGGGGAGTCGAAGCCGAAGCTATTACGGAAGCATGGTGCACCAGCTGGGGTAGCGAACCCACAACTGTCGTAGTGTTAACAGACAGAGTATGCCATAAGGCATACTCCTACAAACGTAGGATTAACAGACAGAGTATGCCATAAGGCATACTCCTACAAATTACAGAACGTACCTTAAAGCACAGATTTCCGAAATACCTGCAAAAGTAAATGCAACAACACATACACCTACAGACTACGAGAATATGCCCTAGGCATATAATACCGAAATACTTGCAGTAATGTAAAGTGAAACTAAACATACACCTATCTTACCAAAAATAGCGAGAACCAAACCCTTACCTCACAATTCCAGAGTATTAGACCGATTACGGACGATTTCCAAACCACGACCCGAAACCCGAAACCTCTCTTTTTCTAACCTCCGGACCTCGAATCTGTCATTTCAAGTTGAATTAGCAACCTTACCAACCACACTACCAAACTACACCCCGACCCCAAAACCGAAAATCCAGTGAGAATTTCCGTAAAATTCCGATTTTCACGTAAACGCGTCGAATTCAGAACCAACCTAGACAATGCAAGATTATACATTGACAAACATCATACAACAAGCAGAACTGATCAAATCCAACCTTAAACCCTTCATTACCCGCCATTTTCCGATAATCCCGCTTAAATGTAACTTATTCATTTCTAAACCGAATTCAACGATTCAAACTTCCATCCACTCCTAAATTCAACCCCAACACCATATTAACATCCAATTTAACCAAATTGAAACACCAACATTGAAAAAGAATCATTCTAAAATTCGGTTCTTAACCAACTTTTTATCCAACTTCCAATTCAATCCATTCAAGCTTCCAATTAATCATTCCAACCTCCAATTCCACTTCTAAACCAAGAACACTATCCAATTGCATCCAAACAACAAAATCCAACACAAACATACACCTAAACAAATCGGCCAAAAGGGGTTTTCACCTCAACTTGTTTTCCATCAAATTGAATCCATACATAAGCTTAGAATCATGCTAGGACTAACATACTTGAAGCATGAAACAAGATAACAAACACACACCATTTTGGCAAATCTTCCATAAATTCGGCCAACACTAGTTCTTCATCCAAGATGTGTTTTCCAAAATCCAACACTTGATTAACACTCTCCTACAACCCAAGAACAACATACTAAAACATGGGAGGAAGAGAATCATCCTAGCTTATAGCTAAGAACAAACCCATCATTTGCCAAAACTCTTCTTTTCTTCACTAATCTACCAAACTAATGAGAAAAGAGAGCTTAGGGAGGTACTTACCACATAAAGCACCAAATCCCTCTTTGATTCCAAGCAAGGAGAAGAATTTCAAGCTTGAGGTTGAGCTCTCCAACCATGGCGGCAGCAGACTCAAAGAAGAAGAAGAAGAGAAGAAATGAGATAATAATATCCCATTTAGGAAATTATATGCCATATATAATTTTCTTCCCTTTTACCCATACCTTCCCACTTAAATAACAAAAAGACATGTGTCCCTCATGTCTCCCAATACTGCCGAATTAAGCTGCTGCTGCCCACACCCTTTACTTTTTATTTTGTAACCAAATACAAATTAACTCCCCATTTTTCCGAAAGTTCCAATTCTTTTGCCCAAAAATAATTACCGAATTCCAAAATTAACGAAACTTGGACACAACCCTCAGAATATTATAACATTCACAGAACATTTTTCAGAAGTTCATTTACCATTCCAGAGTGTCCTACCGAGCTCGCTGAACCCGAACCAAAACCCGACGTGCGAGCGTGTCAACCTGAACCGAAATTCCGTCACTCCAAAATTCTATAAAAATACCCATAAATTCCATCTTAAATTATAACACAACTTACCCCACAGCCGTCAGAAAATTTCCATCCCGAGCCCCGGGATTCCCGTCCCGAGCCCCGGGAGTCGCCCGGAACCGAACGTCCCGTCCCAAATATTAAACTCCACAACCATCACCGGACGTTTTCACGACTCCAAAACTGCAAACGGCTTCCCAAACTGAGATCTCGAGAGTGCTACCGAGCCCGCTGTACGCCCCGAGGCGACTCGACAACCCCGGCGCGGAAAAATATTTTCGGCGGAAACGTCCGGGGGACCCACACGACCTTAAATACGGAAGGGTTCGCCAAAATGATACTCGGATAGGGCTCGGGAGCCGTCTGAACGCCGAAAAACGTGACCCGCAGGCCAAAACCGGAGCCCCGGGTCACCCGGTCGCAACCTGCTCGGGGTGACCGTAACACGCCCGCCACCGCACTCCCTCGTGAGTTAGTTCAGGCCTCCGCGCAATGCTGTGCACAGGTAGCTGCGTCCTCGCACAGGGAAAGTCCCATGAGTTGTCGCGGGGCAGGAAGAAGAATGACCCGTTCCAGTTGTGGTAGGATTTGGGCGAGGCAGTGAAAGAGATGGAGTGGTTACCTCCAACGTTTATGGGAGTGACATAGAAAAATGCACTCCCACTCCTCAACTCCAACCGATAGAAACGGTTGAAGACGTCAGCATACGGCTTTACGCCCGCCATGTGGCAGCAACAATGAACCTCGCTATGGATAGGAAGGTGTTGGGCGCCAATCTGCGTTGGTGGCATCCCCAATCAGCGCACAAATCTTGCACCAATTGCGGCGGGAAACCGCAACCCCACCGCAAGCCGCGCCGTGTACAAACACAGCACCCGGCTCTCCTTGACCTCTTTGGTCTCGGGCCAGCCCCTTCACTCGCGACGCCCGAGCAGGACATATATGCGAGCACCGCCTCCAAAGGCAGAAGGCATCCACCATGTACTGGTGGATCTTGTCAAACTTCACTGTGGCCCTCTCCACGGTGGTAATCACTGGGCGCAAAGCTTCTTTGGATTCCATTCCTGCATAAGTGAAGCAACGGACATTTAAATCGAAACACCCTAGCAAAGGCATTTCGTCAAACGCTCGGTGCGCTCAGAGAACTTGAAGCACTCGGTGTGCGGGAAAACGAAATCTTACGATTCGTTAGCGGTGAGTAAGAAGGACGGAGCGGGTGGCAAATGGACGGATGACCGGCGGAATCTCAAGCAAAAAGTGGGGAATCAGCGCACAAAAACTCTTAAAGCGCCAAAGAACGGTTCAAGAAGCACAAGAAGCGAAAAGAATACTCGGGCGGAATGAGGAAATACGAGAGTGGAAGTAAAAGACTTCAAATCCTCTCGGATACGCTTTTATAAGCCCGCCAAAATGAAAAGCGCTTTTTCAGCGTGATTAGCTCCTGAGGCACCACGTGCCAGCATCCAGCGGTTACTAAACCTCTCCCCTTCCGTGCAGAAAAGGAAAACGCTTTTGAAAAGCGTAATCGACCCTGACGCGCCACGTGCCGCTCCCATAACGGTCAGTAAACCTCCCATCTCCCACTATCTCTCCTGCTTTAAATGCTGAAGGGACTCTTCACTGCCGTTGTACCCAAACGGTCCGCAAAGGGCTTGAGTGCCTTCGCCAGTTCCAAAGACTTGGAATATAAACAGAGTACGGGATACCCAAGCAAATGCCCCTCAAAAGCTCACAACGATCATGAAGGATCCAACACGGAATACCAGACCATAAAGGTCATCGCGCTCCACACAAACTCGGTTACGTGGCTGCTACGCCCTCAACATGGTATTTTCAATAGTATTTTCAACACGAGTAAAGGATCGTGAAGGATCCAACACAAACTATCAGATCATGAAAAATCTTCACTTATGGCTACTACATCGGTCCTCGGCAAAGTACTTTCGAAAAGCGGAGTACGGGACCTCTGCCCATACTCTGCTCTCGGGAGGAGGCATCTTGGTACACTACCCAAGCAATCGCGCCTCGCGTCGCATCGAATCATACAAGGCCTTTGAAGAGGTCTCATCCTTGTGGTCTCAAGATCGCCTTCACAAGGTCTCATCCTTGTGGTCTCAAAGACGCCTTCGCAAGGTCTCATCCTTGTGGTCTCCGATCTCACCTGCGCGAGGTCTTGCCCTCGCGGGCCCCAAGTCTCGCAGGGGCGATGTCTCACACTCACCTTTGCGTCTCCTGGGCCTTCACGGGCCACCCTCGCGGTCTCGGGTCTCGCCCTTGCGATCTCACTCGCCTTCGCAGGTCTTACTCCAGCAGCCTCAACTCGCCTTATATGGTCCTCTTCCGAAGGGGACATGGTCCTCTCCCGAAGGGGACATGGTCCTCTCCCGAAAGGGGACATGGTCCTCTCCCGAAGGGGGACATGGTCCTCTCCCGAAGGGGACATGGTCCTCTCCCGAGAGGGGGCATGGGTCCTCTCCGAGTAAGAGGACATGGGTCCTCTCCCGAAGAGGACTTGGGTCCTCTCCTGAAGAGGCCATGGGTCCTCTCCCGAAGGGGACATGGGTCCTCTCCCGAAGGGGCCATGGGTCCTCTCCCGAAGGGTACATGGTGGGTCCTCTCCCGAAGGGACATGGTGGGTCCTCTCCCGAAGGGGACATGGGTCCTCTTCCGAAGGGGACATGGGTCCTCCCGAAGGGGGCATGACTTAGCCAAATTTCAGATTTTTGGTGGCTAAGGGTGAGTCATAAGTGTTGACCCAAGGGCAAGGGTAAGGACACTTATCAAGTGGAGAGTGAAGATGGAAAGGAAAGAGGTTTAAAAGGACTTATGAAAATAGTATGAGTTGTTACTTCATTTTCATCTTCTTCTTGATCGCTCTCCATCCGCCATAGCCTCCATCTTCTCCAAGCTTTGGGCTCTTCATTTCTTGGCTGAAACTTCAAGGATTTGGACTCCACAATTGGTAAGCTTCCTCTCTTCATCTCTTTACAAGTTGGAAAACATGTTCTTGGTGGAAAAAGAGAGAAATCTGAATTTGATGTTGCTCTTAGCTATGTGTTTAGATGATCTTCTTCCTCCCATCTTTTAGTATGTTCTTCTTGTGTAGGAAGGGAGAAAGAATCAAGTGTTAAACTTTGGAAAAACTTCATGGATGGAAAACCCAAGGGAGGCCGAATTTATGCTTGATTTTCTAAAATTATGTAGACTTGTGTTCTTGAATCATGCTTGGGATACGTTGTTAATTGCATGATTCTAAGACTATCTATGGGTTCAATTTGATAGAAAGCATGCTAGGGAAGAAACCCCCTTTTGGCCGAAAATGTGGGTTAGGATTTGTGAATGTTCTTGGTTGTTAAAGGTGAAATTGGTTAGCATTCTTGCTTAGGAAGTGTAATTGGTGGTTAAAGTGAATGCTTGGAACCTTGAATGGATTGAATTGGAAGTTGGGTGAAAAGTTGGTGTTTGGCCGAAACTAAAAGTGAATCTTTATCTATGTTGGTGTTGTGTTTTGGTTGAATTGGATAGTAATTTGGTATCGTGGATGGAATTAGGTGTGTATTGTTGTTTGAAGCACGTATTCGGGTGTTGGGTGCAAAAGTTACTTTTGTGCGGGATTTCGGCAAAAATGTCTGGGAAGTGTGGTTTAAAGGATGGAATATGTTTTTGTGTGTAAGAATAACAAAGATCTAGCTCGGTACGTAAAACAGAGCTTTACGTGGATTTTTGCGGAAAGCTGGGAATGTGCGGGATTGGTTACGGGGTCTAATTTGATGAGTTCTGATTAGTTTATGGTTGTTCAGCTTGTTTCAGCTTTGGTAGAGTGGTGCGGGACCATAAAGATCAAGTTTTACTTTTCAGGCGGAGCCGGGATTTCCCGGGATTTGTCTTGTGAGGCAGCTTTTACGAGGTAAGGGCTCAACTTCTCTCGTTATGTATTGCGGGAGTATTTGCATGTATATCGGGTTTAGTTGAGGGGGTTCGGGTGAGGGCGGTGGTTCGGTGACCCGAGAGCCGTCATAGGGTAAGATGCATGTTTGTTCTGCTCGTGACGAGACTCGGGATGGTCTTTAAGACCACGGGTGCTCCATGGTTTAGTTGGTTATGTCCGCAATGGAGGGTGCCGACATTACGTGTATATCAAAGACCGGGGTGGTGATATACTTACGTGACCCTACGACAGTTTGGGGATCGCGACCCCACCGGTACCGTGCTTCTGTATATTTCTAACCTCTTGGAGAGGGCTGTCGTTCTGCGATATTATATGGGTCAGCGGTTGGACCGCGTGTGATGGTATTCCGGCTCACCTTGTTATTTATGTTTGTGTATGTATACATATATATGCTTGTGCCGTTACTTTTGCAGTTCTCGCTTGCTACCGCTTAAGCAACCGGTATCTTACCTCAGCCCTTATTGGGCCCTCCCGAGGACTCACCCTTTTATTTGTTTACCATCTTTCAGGCCGTCTGGCAAGCAACCAGCGGAGTAGAGATCCGCGGTGCTTCCTGACATTTTGGGTTCTGTAGCAGTAGCAGTACCACGTGCGGGAATCCTTGAGCGAGAGGCTTCTGATTCCGCACTTATGTATTTATAGGATTTTGTTTGGTGGCTCTGTGTAATGCGCATGCATGTATTTAAGATCATGGGTTTGTATATGTTATAGGATCGGAGATATATATATTCTGCCTTTGTTGTCTTCTCGAGTCGAGGTGGAGCCCGACTTGCTTATATTGGTTTTGTTATGTAATGAATTCGGTGCTTCGTGGTTGTTGCCATGAACCACATGTTTGGTAAAAGGTGGAATTATCTTGTATACTTGCGGATAAGAGTTTTGTAGGTTGCTAGTCGTTGCTCGACTATTACGTCTTTTGAGCAAAAGCGCTCTGTTGCCGCGCTTTCCGCCGTAGTTTCCGGTCTCGGCGTCGCGGCCGGCCCCGCCTCCGTAACCGGGCGGCGTGGTCGTGACAAGTTGGTATCGAGCCAAGTTGGGTCGGAGTGACCCAAGAGGTAAAGTATGAGCAGTTCAGCGTGGTAGAAGGCGAGTATGCAAGTCCAGTGGACTTTTGGAGTAAGTCACTCTAATTCATGGGTAAGTTCTGCGAGAAGTGACTTGAAGTACAAGCCACGGTTCTACGTTTCATTACGAGGCGGTTCGGTATGGAGCCCGATCAACTCGTACACTACCCAAGCAAGCTGCGTCCTCGCATCACATCAGAAACAGACAGCTCCGCGAGTCTCGCCAGCGTGAGGACTTGCCCCTCGCGGTCTCCCAGCTCGCCTTACTCTTCGCGGTCTCCCAGATCGCCTTCGCGGGGTCTCACCCTCGCGGTCTCAAGTACGACCTGCGCGAGGTCTTACTCCTCGTGGTCTCAAGTATCGCCTACGCGAAGTCTTACTCCTCGCGGTCTCCCTGCCCGCCTTCGCAGGTCTCGCCTGTGCAAAGTCTCAAGTCTCGCCTTCGCGAGGTCTCACACTCGCCTTCGCAAGTCTCTTAGGCCTTCGCGGGTCACCCTCGCGGTCTCAGGTCTCGCCTTCGCGGGTCTCACCCCCGCGGTCTCAACTCGCCTTCGCGAGGTCTCTCATGCCTATACTGGCCCCGCCAGATAAGGCCCTTGCACTCAGGTTCGTGCGACCCTTACACCTTTATTGGCTTCGCTTTATCTGGGCCTTCGCCCTTTGCCGGCCTTCGCCGCTATGTGATAGGCCACTTGGTCATCTGACATTAAGCAACCAATGAGGAGGTCAGCACTTGCCTGAGTGATCTTCACCAGATTCATACGCCAGACATTCTCTGACAAGCGAATCACATGAGGCGGTTTGCTGAGATCTTCATCATCACATCCGCCTTATCTCCTAAAGTCTGACAGACTTGTCTCACAGCCTGTCCAAGGCTTCAACTGACGGACGCTCCTCCTGGCATCTCCCTATAAATAGGGAGATGTCCACCTTAAGCAGGTAAGCTACTACACGCCCCTCCTCTCTTGCTACTTCTGAGTATTCTCTTTATCTTCCACAGATTACTCTGAACAGCAAGCTTGGAGCTCTCAAGAACACCACCATCATCAACCATTCAACTGAGAGTCCGCACCTGCTTCAGGAACGCGACTATCAGTTTGGCGCCGTCTGTGGGAACGAAGTTCTCATCAAAAAACCCATATCACAAACCACAAGTAAGTCATGCCGGTTACCTGGAGCACGAGCAGGCACAGTCGCCAAGGGAGGAGGAATCCACCTTTGACGGTCACAAATAACGACCCGTAGTCGGAAGCCTCCCCAGACAACGTTCCCCCACAACGGGGAGAACTCTATGTCCATTCAACGGAGGAAAGCTCCTCACATGTTAACCGTAACATGCCGGAGGAGCGCGCCACTTCACCACCAAATTCTCCAGCAGCGGGCCTTGATCCGGCCATCCTGCAATCAATCACTGAGGCGGTGACTCAAAATCTATGCGAAAAACTCGCTAGTATTCTCAGGAGCGTCTTGAACAGCGCGGTGACACTGTGAACCAGTCAACCCGAGCCCCCTGTCACCCCTCCTCAACAAGTAAGTTATCCTGACTCTCCTTCGCCTGTGCTTATAGCACTCACTAAACGAGTAGATGAGCTGGAGAGAAGAGAAGAGAGGGTTAGTGTCCATAATATCGCCAGGATGGGCTTGGGTCACCTCTGGACCCAACCCTTCACTCAACGGGTTTTGGAGACCCCTATTCCGGATCAGTTTCGCCAACCCAAGCTAGATGCTTATGATGGTCTGTCAGACCCAGATGTTCATTTACAATGATACGTCTCAGCGATGGCCATCGCAAGAGCTGATGACAACACTTTCTGTAGGGCTTTCAGCTCCACACTCATAGGGGCCGCGACAAACTGGTATGCCACCCTGTGCGAGAAGCGTTTTGATTCCTTTGAGGAACTCTCGCAATTTCTCCAATCACTTCATGATATCCAAACCCCCCTCCAAAACGGCAGGGCATCTCCTTCAGATACGATAGAAAAAAGAAGAATCCCTCAGGGATTACATTCAACGATTTCAAGCGGAATCTCTCCAAGTCCCAAATCTGGGGGAGGAGGCCCGTCTGCTCACAGCTATTCAGGGTCTCCAATGGGACTCTCTTTTCTTTGTGGAGGTACACACCAATCCCCCCTGCAACATGGAACAGCTTCCTGGAAACGGCATCTTGGTTCATGAACGCAGAAGAGGTCACTTGACCACCCTCGCCAACTCTTCAAATCGCGGAGACTATCTATATTGCCTCATGGGCAAGCATAACTATGGCATCGCCATCCTGGACACCCTCCACCAAGGCATTTGCGGTGCCCACATCAGGGCGGGGGCACTTGCCCACAAGGCCCCCCTCCCGCCAAGGATATTACTGGCCCCCTCGCCAAGGGACATCGCCGCGCCGGCCAAAATATGCCGGACCAACATACAATCAAAATGGCTGACATCTACGGAGTCTCCAAAGATCGACAAAACCGGTGCCAATTGCCTGTGGGGCCTTGATCTTATTGGCCCGGGCCGATCGCACCAGATCAGCACGATTCACCAAATATGGTATCCGCATACTCTTCAGCCCAGTGGCGCGCTCCCCAGTCCGGTGTCCTCTACTGGGTCACCAACTAAACCCTCAATGAAGGGTCTCAAGGGAAACCTTTTCCCCTTGTCTACGGCGCAGACGCGCCTCTGCTTATTAAGGCGGATCTCCCTACGATCCGCATGATCATACTTCACCGACCAAGTAAGTCCTAAACTCCATGTTCTAGTTCAAATATAATATTGGTGTATCTACTTTCCTCTGACAGCATTATACGGCAAAACAACTGCCCTCTCAATCGCCCTCTGCACCCAACCGGTCAGAATGGCTAATCACCTAAATCACGGCACAAGACCTTGTCAGGTCCCCATCGCGCACCAACACAAAGGGAAGCCCCTTGCGGTCGTGCCAATGGTAGCTGCGGGTCTTGTCTCGACAAACCCCAGCTGACCTTCAACTCGCCCCGCCCCAAGGGAAATCCCCTTGCGGTGCGGAAGGGTAATCCTATTTGGCTCCTTCAGAAGGTCCTCTGTATAAGTCGCCTCGCGCGCCTCACCGGGCCTTCGCGCGCAGACACCTCCAGCGGGTAGTTGCGGGTCTCATCCCCCAACTGACCTTCAACTCGCCTCGCCCCAAGGGTATCCCCTTGCGGTACGAAAGGGTAATCCCCTTTTGGCTCCTTCAGGGAGGTCCCTGTATAAGTTTCCCTCGCGCGCCTCACCGGGCCTTCCGCGCGGACACCTTCAACAGGTAGTTGGAGGTCTCATCTGTCACCGCACGCCACCCGAGCCCGGTTGCGGAGGCGGGGCGCCGGGGGCGTCGAGCGGAAGCCGGAATGATACGAAAGGCAGGTCCATCGGGACCTCTGCGCGTAGCGGACCCAGAGAGCGAAACGATTGTGGAAGCAACCTAACAAAAATTTCGTGCTTATAAGCGAAAGTAAAATCCAAACATACAATTCATGCATTAACAACGAGTAAGCCCCGCCCTCCGTGGGACGAGTGCTTACGCACCAAAACATAAATACATACAGAGTTCACAGAACCTAAAGTGTCTAGCAAGCGCCAAGCGCTGTAACATATACAGCAGAATATATAAATATATACGAAATACAATCATCACAAAGAAACCAGAAAATATGCACATGCGGCTACAGAGCCAAGCCTAGGACTAGCGTCAAATACCTCGCGCGGGATTCAGATCCAAAAGACAATCCCGGGCCGCAAGGTGAAGCTGCTGCAAAACACAACCGAGGTAGAACCTCACGGAAACCTACTCCGCAGGCCGCTTATCAGGTCTACCTGAAACCCAAAAACAAAACCCAAAGAAGGGTGAGTCCTAAAAGGACCCGTAAGGGATATGGGGTAAGGTAAGTATATGTAACCCTGCAAAACAGAAAGATAGCAATATATGCAACAGAATACGGAATAACATGCATGTACATAAAACAGAGCGGAGTCCGGAATGTGGTGAGATTCTAAATCGCCATAACCCTTATAACAAATCGGAACGACGGCCTCCACTAAGGGAGTCGGAAGCCAAGCTAATCTGAAGCATGGTGCACCAGTGGGTAGCGAACCCACAACTGCCGTAATATTAATGCATGCAGTATGCCATAAGGCATACTCCCACAAACTTCTGAGAATATGCCCAAAGGCATAAAATTCCGAAATACTAGCAGTAAGAAAATGAAACCAAAACATATACTTAGCTTACCAAAACAATGAACCAAACCCTTACCTCGAAGTCCAGTATTAGACCGATTCGGACAACTCCTACACCGTGCCCGAAACTTAGAACTTCTCTTTTCCTAACCTCCGAACCTCGAATCTGCCAAACCAAGTTGAATTAGAACCCTTATCAACCACACTACCAAACTACATCCCCGACCCCAAAACCGAAAATCCGTGCAGAACTTCCGTAAAATTCCGCATTTTCACGTAAACGTCGAATTCGTAACCAACCTAGACAATGCAAGATTATTCATTGACAAACATCATACAATATGCAGAACTGATCAAATCCAACCTTAAACCCTTCATTACCCAACATTTTCCGACAATCCCGCTTAATTGCAACTTTTCCATTTCTTAACCGAATTCAACGTTTCAAACTTCCATCCACCTCTAAATTCAACCCCAACACCTAATTAACATCCAATTCAACCAAAATGAAACTCCAACATTGAAAAAGAATCATTCCAACATTTCGGTTCCTAACCAACATTTCACCCAACATCCAATTCAATCCATTCAAGCTACCAAACAACCATTCCAACCACCAATTTCACTTCTAAACCAAGCATGCTATCCAATTGCATCCAAATAACAAAATCCATTATTGAAAATCAACCCATAATTTCGGCCATTTGGGGATTTTTACCTCAACTTGTTTTCCATCAAATTGAATCCATACATAAGCTTAGAATCATGCTAGGACTAACATACTTGAAGCATGAAACAAAATAACAAACACACATCATTTTGGAAATTATCCATAAAATTCGCCAACATAGGTTCTTCCTCCAAGATGTGTTTTCCAAAATCCAACACTTGATTAACACTCTCCCACAACCCAAGAACAACATACTAAAACATGGGAGGAAGAGAATCATCCTAGCTTATAGCTAAGAACAAACCCATCATTTGCCAAAAATCCTCTTTTCTTCACTAATCTTCAAAACTAATGAGAAAAGAGAAGTTAGGAGGTACTTACCACTCAAAACACCTAATTCCTCTTTGATTCCAACTAAGAAGAAGAACTTCAAGCTTGGAGGTGAGTTCTTCAATGGTGGCGGCAGCAAGTGAGAAAGAAGGAAGAAGAAGAAGAAGAAATATGAAATGAGATAATATCTCATTTTATGAATTATAAGCCTTATATAATTTTCTTCTCTTTTTCCCATCCCTCTCAACATAAATAAAAATAGGACAAGTGTCCCATATTTGCCTCCCAATACAGCCGAACAAAGCAGCTGCTGCTGCCCATGCTGAAATACTTTTATTTTGCACCCAAATACAATTTAACTCCCAACTTTTCCGAAAGTTACAATTCTTTTGTCCAAAAATAATTACCGAATTCCAAAATTAACGAAACTTGGACACAACCCTCAGAATATTATAACATTCGCAAAACATTTTTCAGAAATTCATTTACCATTCTGGAGTGTCCTACCGAGCTCGCTGAACCCGAACCAAAACCCGACGTGCGAGCGTGTCAACCTGAACCGAAATTCCGTCACTCCCAAAGATCCTCAAAAATACCCATAAATTCCATCTTAAATTATAACACAACTTACCCCAAAGCCGTCAGAAAATTTCCATCCCGAGCCCCGGGATTCCCGTCCCGAGCCCCGGGAGTCGCCCGGAACCGAACGTCCCGCACCAAATATTACTCTCCATAAAAACCTCCGGACGTTTCCACGACTCCAAAACTGCAAACGGCTTACCAAACTGAAATCTCGAGAGTGCTACCGAGCCCGCAGACGCCCCGAGGCGACCCGACAACCCCGGTGCCGGAAAAATATTTTCGGCGGAAACGTCCGGGACCCACACGACCTCAAATACGGAAGGGTTCGCCAAAATGATACTCGGATAGGGCTCGGGAGCCGCTGAACGCCGAAAACGTGACTGCAGGCCAAAACCGAGCCGGGTCACCCGGCCGCAACCCGCTCGGGGTGACCGTAACATCATCCCCAGCCCGACCTTCAACCCGCCTCGCCCCAAGGGTAATCCCCTTGCGGTGCGAAAGGGTAATCCCCTTTGGCTCCTTCAGAAGGTCCTGTATAAGTCGCCCTCGCGCGCCTCACCGGGCCTTCCGAGCGAACACCTCAAACAAGGAAATCTATGTGTAAGTCGCCCTCGCGCGCTGCAGCGGACCTTCCGCACGAACTCCCCAACACAGCTTGCGGCTCTCATCTCCCGAACTCCGGCTGACTTTTCACTTGACTCAACAAGTGCTCCACCGCTTTCGCCATCGCGCGAATACAATCTCAAGGTAAACCGAGCTTTACTTCTCTTATCATACGGCTTGCGAGCACCTTGCGCTTATCCTCTACTTGGTACACTTGTCCACTACCCAAGGGCTTACTCCTTGCGGTACCACCGGGAAGGTCTCTGCGTGAGCCACCTTCACGAGCCCCAGCAGACTTTCCACATGGGAAAAACTCATCCATGGTCTTCAAAGGCATCGCCACCACGAACCTTAAAGGGTCCTCGGCTTGTCTTAACAAGTGATCTCTCTCTCAACTACTCAACAAGAGAGCTTTGTGGCTTCGCCGTTGCGAACCCCACAGACCCCTCACCACGAACGGGACTTAGCCTACGGTGGTTGACCTAGCTAACGTACCTACAATGCTATCGCAAGACAAAAGCGAGACTACAAACAATGAAGGTAAATTGAAATTTTACTTCATTACTATCATCAAAATTATGCAAAAATTGCAGATATCCTTTATACACAAAAAGAGGAGGGCCATCCACAAATTGGAGCCTCCGCCTAGTCCAACATGGAATACCATGTGTCTCCCATCTTCCTACCTGCTCCCCGGTTGAGCGGGGCCTCTCGCTGGATCGGCTGGTGTTCGCAGCATCCAGAATCCCAAGACATAGCTCTGGGAACGCCCTCTCTACTTGGAAGTGGCATCGCAACCAGCCTTCCTCGTAAGCTCGCGCCCTTGCTTCACCTTGAGCTTGGCTCTCACCAAGCTTCTCCATCAGTCGAGGAATGGACTCCTTGATGGGAAAAAGGGACTAACGGTCCTCATCTGCAAAGGGAGGAAGGCCCAAAGCCTTCTCCATCTGCCATACTGAAGCCACCGCTTTCTGGAAGTCAGTGGTAACCTCCAGGTGTGCCTTCGCGGCATTCTCGGCAGCAAGCCTGGCATTCTCTACTCGCTCCTTTGCCAATCGGGCACAGGCGCTGGCCACGGCGCTCCACTTCTTGATTGCAGCCTCGCCGCCGCAATCTTCAGCCCTTGCCTCCATGAGGGCAGCTTTTGTGTCAGCCTCCAAAGAGAGGAATGACTCCTTCAGGACAGCAGCCTCAATCTTCTGGGCTTCCAGATCTGCCTCCTGTTGAAGGAAACGGCGCTGAAATGCGTCAATCAGACTGGCCTGCTCCCATCGGAGCAGCCTACAAGTGGTCCGCTCCTTGTTAAGGAAGTCACACCAGGTCTCCAGCTGGGCCACTCGCTTGGCCTGCTCCTCCTCCCTTCCCCAGGCAGCTTCCAGCTCCCCATGAGGAACGCAATCTCTGCAATTTGGGCGTCGTCTGCTGTTGGCATACTTGAGAAAGTCATGCCATTGCTCCATGGCAGCGTATCCTTGAACGGCGGCTTGCATCCAAGTTCATTCAGCAAAACAGAAGGAAGAACAAAACTTATGAAACAAAGACCAAAGGTTGTCTTACTCGCAAATTCTGCTTGGCTGACTCCTTCATGAGCTCAGTAGGGGAGTCTAGGCTTCGTCCTATCACCTCACTGTCATAAGGGCTGCGCAGCCCTCCGTGCACGATAAGAGGGTTTTCTCCTCCCAACAACAAGGAATTGTCATTATTGAGAAAGAAGACCGGGTCTCACGCCTCGCGCAGAGACTTTCCTCTTCTGGTACACCTTGGCCCCGAGGTTTTGCCTCGCAACCCTCGGTGTAACCGGCTTTTCGGACCACTTAGGGCCTGTCGCTGCGGCAACATGCCTGCGTTCCAAATAATGGGAACACACCCAACCTCCTCCAAGATTTCAGACCTGGCCCCCAAGTCCACCGCGCCTTGCAAGGCCGCTCCTTTAAATAAAGTGACTTACCGGCGAAGGTTGTACCCATCCACTAGCCTCGGCCGGCTGATTGAAGGTTGGGTTGCTTCCCAGCCACTTGTCCTCGCAGAGGACTATGCCACCAGTGCCCCCTCCGCTGGGGCCTCGCTATCAGAAGAGGAAGAAGCCTCCTGAATGCTCAAAACTTCTTTCCCCTTCATCCCAAGGGCCTCCTCCCTTGAAGGAATCACCTCAGGGGCCTCCTCCCCTGAAGGAATCGCCACGGGGGCCTCCTCCCCGGCAGTAATGGCCATCTCCTCCCCTACAGAATCGACACGAAGGCCTCAAGAGTAGCGGGGTCCTCAAGAAGGACTGGCTTCACCACTGATACGGGCACAGCCTCTATAGGAGCAATGGTGTCCGCCCGCACCCCCTCTGAGCCCTCTACAATGGGCGTTGCCTCTTCAGTAGTGGATGGGACCTCCACTGCCAGCCCCCTTGCCTCCTCTACAGGCTCTGCAGCCTCTTCTGCGGTGGCAAGGACCTCTTCCCCAACAGGCCCCACGGACTCTTCAATAGGATGGACCGCTGCAGATCCCTCTACCTCTGCAGGCCCGTTGGCCTCTCCAACAACAGCGGAAGCGCTCCCTTCTCCAAGACGCACATCGCCAGTAGCCACCCTCCTCTTCTTCCCTCCTTGTGGGGACACCAGTGGCCTAGTGGCAGCCCTCTTCTTCCTCGCAGGGACAATGGGTCCCAACGCTTTAACAGCCCCGGCGGGGGCATCCCTCCCAAATGCGCAGGCCATGTGCACCTGCTGTGCAACACGCATGGACGCTCTCTTGTCCCTGCCTTCGCCAGACTCAATAGAGGCATCTGCAAACAAGAAAGACTTCAGACCAGGTTACGCTAACACTTATATACATACCTCTGGGCCCTGCCAGTGTCGCGGTCAGGGCATCCACCAGTTCTCCGCGATGGGCAGGGGCCCATCCCTCATATGGCGGGGGCACCTCAGGGTCCAGCAAGAAGCCATTGCTGATCCCAGCCCACCTCAATGTTGTCTCGTCAAGTTGGGTGACAGAGAAAGGGAAAAGCTCATCACAGGTGCTCCTCGCAAACACGTCATCCAACCATCCCAATAGTTGGACATATGCCTTCCACCGCAGCCTATTGGAACTCAGCTCAGGCCTCCGCGCAATGCTCTGCACTGATCGCTACGTCCTCGCCACTGGAAAGTTCTAGGAGTTGTCGTGAGGCAGGAAGAAGAAGGATCCATGCCAAGAATGGTAGGATTTGGGTGCAAGGATGAAGGAGATGGAATTGTTTCCCCCAACGTGTATGGGGGTCACATGGAAAAACGCACTCCCATTTCGCAATTCCAGACGGTAGAACCTCTGGAAAACGTTGGCAAATGGCTTTACTCCGGCCATCCGGCGACGGTGAAGCCTGCGATATTCAAACGTATTGGGCACCAAGCGCAGCGATGGAAACCCCCACCTGTGCACAGATCTTGCACGAGGCGGCAGCGAAACCGCAATCCAGCCGTAGGCTGCGCCGTGCATGTGCACAACACCGCTCCTTCTAGGTTCTCCTCGGTTGGGAAAGGCCCAATGCTTTTCAAGCGCCCTTACGCGAAGGAAACACCCGCACCTTCTCCAATGGGAAGAAGGCTTTCTTTAACTCCTGGATAATTTTCTCATGATTCGCCTTGGTCTTCTCCACTGAAGCAATCACCGGACACACGGCCTCCTTGGACTCCATTCCTACAAGAATCGGGCCACAAACATATAAATCGAAAAACGCCAGCTGAGGCATTTTGTCAAGCACTCATTGTGCAAAAAAAAAGCACTCACTGTGCCCAGAAACGGAAACGTATCTGCTCAATCACCGGTGAAGAGAATGGAATGGTAGGCAACAAACACACGAACGGGCAACAAAGTCTCGAACGAGAAGCGAAGAATCCCCGCAAAAGCGCTTGCAACGATCGATGAACGGTTCAAATACGCAAGAAAACGAGAAGGTTGCTCAAACGCAATGACAAGAGGAATGCGAAACTGAAGATAAACAGTTTCAATCTTCTCGGACACGCTTTTATAAGCCCGCCGAAATGAAAAAGCACTTTTTAAGCGTAATCGACTCCTGAAGCACCACGTGTCGGATATCTAACAGTTAGTAAACCTTACGCCTTCCGTTATCTCTCCTGCTTTAAATACTAAGGAACCCCCTCGCCACCGTTACACTTAAAACGGTCAACAAACGGCGCAATGCCCCCGCCGACTCATGGACACTTGGGCTCCACAAACAGAGTACAGGACCCCGCCCATACTCTGCCTTTAGGAGGAGGCATCTTGGTACACTACCCAAGCAAATGCCCCCTCAATGGCTCACACCGGTTATGAAGAGGCCGTCGCGCCCACGCAAACTCACTCGGTTCTATGGCTAATATCGCCTCAACACGCTTTTTCAAACTATCGGATCATAAAAGATCATCGCACTCTGCGCAAAACTCTACACACGGAGTACGTAACCCTGTCCATACTCCGCTCTCAGGAGGAGGCATCTTGGTACACTACCCAAGCAAATGCATCCTCGCATCACATCAGAAACAGACAGCTCCACGAGTCTCGCCAGCGCGAGGACTTGCCCCTCGCGGTCTCCCAGCTCGCCTATGCGAGGTCTTGCTCTTCGCAGTCTCCCAGATCTCACACCTCGCGGTCTCAAGTAACGCCTGCGCGAGGTCTTACTCCTCGTGGTCTCAAGAATCGCCTGCGCGAGATCTTACTCCTCGCGGTCTCCCCGCCCACCTTTGTAGTTCTCTTATACCTTCGTGGGTCTCACCTCGAAGTCCCGGCCTCACACTCGTGCAAAGTCTCCAGTCTCGCCTTCGCAATGTCTCACACTCGCCTTCGCAAGCCTCTTAGGCCTTCGCGGGTCACCTCACGGTCTCGGTCTCGCCTTCGTGAGTCTCACCCCCGCGGTCTCAACTCGCCGCGAGGTCTCTCATGCCTATACGGGCCCGGCCAGATAAGGCCCTTGCACCCAGTTCGTGCGACCCTTACACCTTTATTGGCTTCGATTTATCCGGGCTTTCGCCCCTTTGCCGGCCTTCGCCACTATGTGATTGGCCACTTGGTCATCGACATTAAGCAACCAATGAGGAGGTCAGCAAGAGCTGAGTGATCTTCACAGCATTTATACGCGGACATCCCTCGACAAGCGAATCACATGAGGCGGTTTAATGAGATCTTCATCATCACAGTGCCTTATCTCCTAAAGTCTCGACAGACTTGTCTCACGGCCTGTCCAAGGCTTCAACTTGGGAGGCTCCTCCGGCATCTCCTATAAATAGGAGTGTCCACCTTAAACTGGGTAAGCTACTACACGCCCCCCACTCCTCTCTTGCTACTTCTGAGTATTCTCTTTATCTTTCCACAGATTACTCTGAACAGCAAGCTTGGAGCTCTCAAGAACACCACCATCATCAACCATTCAACTGAGAGTCCGCACCTCCTTCAGGAACGCGACTATCAAAGTCTTTACTTGAACCACTTTGGAATGGATGTGGAGCGAGGTGCGATTCTTTGGAGCACTCTGGAGGGTTTGGATACCCTTATATTGTTGGGTGTGATATGATATGATTCTGTGTTATGAACATGAACTGATTCTGTGTTTAAGGTTGAGAATTGTTTGTGTGATTCTGAAAAGAATCCTTGCATCATGCATTGCATTACACTACAGAGCCTTAGAATACTGCTGCTGCTTTTGTTAGAGAGAGAGAGAGAGAGAGAGAGTTAAGCGCCGGATTATATGGTTTTGGGTTGGAATGGTTTTGGGTATGGTTACCACACACCGACAGCGTGAGCATATGCTGGAGGGTCGGGACCGGGATCCCTCACCTCCGAGCGTTCGAAGACGGGTTCGAGAGGAACCCCGGACACTGAACAACCGCACTCACCCCCTCGAGTGTTCAGCGATCGGAGGACCCATTCCTGATGTGATACGGTATTGGGTAAGGTACAACAGATTGCGGGGTACCTTTGTACCGCAGCGAGCACGGGAGGTCTGTCGGGCCACAAAGCAGAGGCATTTAGATCGGGAGGTAGGCGGTAGCCACCTCGGTGTTCATGATCAGCAGGAGAGTGATTACGAGGAGGCGATAAGTTTGGTCTTGGGACTTCTCGTCGGTCCCACCAACGACGGGAAGAGCGAGGCGTCGATCGATGAGGTCAGACTCTTGGAGAGGTTCCAGCGTTTGAACCCTCCGAGGTTCAACGACCGAGGAGGGCCTGAGGCGGCAGAGACTTGGTTTGCTGGAGTTGATAAGCTCCTTGGGAGGTTACACCTTCCATCTGAGGTTAAGGTCTCTTTGGTGACGTTTAATCTGCAGGATAGTGCAGATCACTGGTGGAGGAGCCTGCAGGGCCGTTTGAGAGCCGATGCAGCACGGGATGGAGGACAGGATCCGGACCTTATCTGGGAGCAGTTTGCCTACTTCTTTGATGTGCACATCCACCCCACTTACACACAAGAGATTCAAAGCCCATTCAAAGGCCTCAATGGACCCATGACACGGTCTAGGTCAAAGAAGGTGCAAGAGAAGCTCCAAGCGTTTATAAGGATCATGGCACAAACCGAGGAGCGGAATGAAGATCGAGACCAAGACCTCAAGCTTCAACTCATGGGAATTCAAGTGGAGAAGACCCCAAACCATTTGGGAAGCATCACCTACACTTCCCTTGAAGCCGAGGAGAACGCCACGCGCTTCACGCGCCACCACCTCACCCACGCGCTCCACGCGCTCACCCCGCCTCGGACCGATGCGCCACCACCCATGGACAGCTACCTAGCCTTCCCCCACCTTGGAGATGCCCGGAAGTAGCCCCACTCGCCGGCCAAGCGCGCCACGCGCCACTTGAAGCCCGCGCGTGTGGGCCACGCGCCACCATGATTGGGCCGGCCCAAATTCTTCCAATTTCGGCCCAATGTCCATTTATATAAGATTTTTATCTTAGTAGACTTATATTTGAAAAATATTTATGTTATTGGAAGATGGGAGGGAAAGTAGGTTAAAGTGGAGGTCTTTACTCACTAGTTTGTAGTAATGGTTGGTCCTTGCCCTCCATTACCACAAATGGTGGTTACCTTTCACTTTTCCCTCACCATTTTTAGTAGTATCATTATGATTTCTTTTGTATCATGGAAATGGTAAGTAACCCTAGGGTGTTTGTCAAAAGTGTTACTACACTTTGGACAATAACCTCCACTTACCTTTCCTATTTAAACTAGCAACTAAACCTTGTAATGGTAGAACTCATTTTATGCTATTGCTGCCGAAATCTCTTCCCCTTACAAGAGATCATTTTGGCTTTGGTTCTCATTCCTACAATCCATTCCCTTGTTCCATAATTTTGGTTCAAGAATTATATCTAGTATTGCTTGATCAAGTAGTTGAGAGGTGCTAGATCCATCTCCTCCCTAGGCATTCCAAGCATTGCTTCATCTTGTAGTGAAGAGGTTCTTGGAGAAGCCGAAAGTATCATCTTGTTCTTGTTCATCTTCCAAGCTAGATCCTTCCAAGAGTTGATCATTTTTGGTGATCACATCAAGTGGTATCAGAGCTTTGTTGCTTGGTTGATGTTTATGTTGTAAGTTTCTTCAAAGAAACCTTTTGTTTTGATTTGCAAACTTTGAAGAAACTACTCTTTTCCTTTCTCAAAGAGTGACCGAAATCTCATGGTCATTTCTTGAAAGGTGAAAGTGCAAAGTTGCCACTTCTTGTAAAGTGCAAAAGTTACCATTTCTTGCAAAGTGAAAGTGCAAGTTGTTGTTTTTATGATGCTATGATGTTGTGAAGTGAAAAGTTTGTTGCTTTTGAAAAGGGATCAAGAAAAAAGTACAACTCTTAAAGAGAGAGAAAAGTTGTGTGTTCTTGCAAGTTCATCAAGTTCATCTTGAGTTCATATCAAGTTCATCACAAAAGTACATTTGATCCGAAAGTGCTAAACATCTTGCATCCAAAAGTGTTTGTTGCTTGCAAAAGACCTTTCTTTACCACACCTTATTTCTTTCAACCCCCACCTACCTTTAAAACTTTTCAAAACCTAGTTTCAAGTAACTAGTGCTCTCTTTTTCTACTTGTTTTCGATTTTACTAGCTTATTCTTGTGCCCATTGTTGTGTTTACCTAGAACAAGGTTGAAAGAGGTTGTGGACTTGAGAGGTTAAAGCCGATCAAGGGTGATACACCATTGAGAATCCTCCTTGAGTGAAACACAAAAGAGAGAATACAAACACAAAGAGAGGGTTTATACCACTAACTTCATATTTTCAATTGCAAAAGAAAGAAGTCTTTTTTGTAGGTATGTCAACCGATTCATCTTCATCACCTCCACCTCCTCCTCCTAAGTCAACATTGGAAGAAACTCTTGTCAACCTCATGCAAGAGCTTAAAGAGATCAAAGTACAAATGGTCACTACCAATGAGAAAGTTACAAGACTTGAGATTGCTCAAGGCAAGCTACCGGAGAGCTCCCATGCCCAAGGTGTGACTGATGCCACAAGGAGGGAACCGCCCCAAAAGACTCCCAAATTGCTCCTAGCATTCGGCCTCTTGGTCCACCAAGGAGGGCCGGATGGTTGAGGAGGTTTCGGAGAGTAGTGAAGAAGAAGAACACCATGAGGCACCACCTCCCCTCCGAAACCCTAGAAGGCGGATCTTTCAAGATAGGGTGCAAGCCAAAGCCTATCTTGAAAGAGACTTGGATGAAGCCGAAGATTATGAAAGGAGCCACTTCCACCGAGGGTTTAACCGAAACCTAGGAGAGAGAGTCCAAGTGCAAGATCAACAAGCTCTCAACAATGTGAAGCTTCAAGTTCCACCTTTCTATGGTTCAAGTGATCCGGAGGAGTTCCTCACTTGGATGAACAAAACCGAAAGGGTCTTTGATGTCATGGGGTACAATGATGCTACCAAACTCAAACTAGCTATCATTGAACTTCATGACTATGCCATCATTTGGTGGGAGCAAGAACACCAAGCAAGAGCTAGAAAGCGCCAAGCTCCCATTGCCACTTGGGATGAGCTCAAGCATGCCATGAGAGCTAGGTTCATCCCATGCTACTACGAGAGAGAATGTGCTCAAAGGTTGCAACACCTCACCCAAGGCAACCGAAGTGTTGAAGACTACCAAAAGGAGCTTGAAAGTGCCTTGATGAGGGCTAATGTCAAGGAGAACCAAGAGGCAAAGATGGCTCGGTTTTTGTATGGTTTGAGAGATGACATCTCTCGTGCGGTGGAGCTTTGTGATTATGGGAGTTATCAAGAGCTAGTGCACAAAGCCATAAGAGTTGAGAAGCAACTCAAGAGAGGAAGTTCCTACACCTCCTACCATGCTTCCAACCGAAACTCATGGAGCAAGTCCACTACCACCAACAAGCCTTCCACCTCCAAACCCTACCAAACCGCCACCTCCAAGCCTCCTTACCCCTCCCATGCACAACCGAAACCCCCATCTCACCCTACTCCCTATTCCAACCCACTACCGAAAGCACCCTACCCCTCCAAGTCCACAAACCCGCCCCCTCAAGCAAGAACCGTTGAATGTTTCAAGTGTCTTGGCAAGGGACACTATGCAAGAGAATGTCCCAACAAGAAGGTTATGGTGATCCGACCCAATGGTGACATTTCAAGTGAAGATAAGGAGGAAGTTCCACATGAACTTCCTAATGAAGAAACCGACGAAGAAGAGGGAGAGTTGCCTCTTGAGGGGCATATCTTGGTCACAAAGAGAGTCCTCCAAAGTTCACCAAAGTTGACCGAAACTTCCCAAAGAGAGAATCTCTTCCAAACAAGAGCCTTGGTGAACGGCACACTTTGTAGCCTCATTGTGGATAGCGGTAGTTGTGTGAATGCCGCAAGTGAAGACATGGTCCATGAGTTGCATCTCCCAACCAAGTTGCATCCGAAACCCTACCAACTCCAATGGGTGGACGATAGATCATTTGTCAAGGTGGTGAAGCAAGTTGAGGTGCCAATCCGAATTGGCAAGTATGAAGACACCATCACTTGTGATGTTGTAAGGATGCAAGCCACTCACATCTTACTTGGGAGGCCATGGCAATTTGACAAGGATGCCATTCATCATGGAAACGCCAACAAGTACATCATCTCCCATCAAAGCTGAAACCTAACCCTACTCCCACTCACACCCACTCAAGCTTTACAAGACCAAATCCATTTGGCTAACAAAGCCGAAAGCAAGAGGAGGGAAATGGGAAGGGAGAAGAGAGAAAAGAGTGAGAAGGATCAAGGATCCTTGAGAGAAAAGAAGGAGTGTGCATAAGTGGGAAACACATCAAGAGAGCAAGAGAGAAAACAAGAGTGCACACCCACTTGGCCAAGAGAGAGATTTTAAAGAGCACTTTTGCAAAACAAAACTTGTTTTCTCATGGTTCCAACTTGATGCATGCTAACCCTTGAACAAGTATCTTCTCTTTCTTTGGATGTGCAGGATCTCTTGAAGGCGTATGAGGATGTTTTTGAGGATCCTTGCGGCCTCCCTCCATATAGAGGATTGAGCACCAAATTGACTTGATTCCGGTGCTCCACTTCCCAACAAGGCCGCCTATCGACTAACCCTCAAGAGTCCAAGGAGATCCAAACCCAAGTGCAAGATTTGCTCCAAAAGGGCTTCATCAAAGAGAGCCTTTCTCCTTGTGCCGTGCCGGTCATCTTAGTGCCCAAAAGTGATGGCACTTGGCGGATGTGCATGGATTGCCGACCCATCAACACCATCACTGTAAAGTATAGACATCCTATCCCTAGACTTGATGATATGCTTGATGAATTGAGTGGTTCATGTGTTTTCTCAAAAATTGATTTGAAAAGTGGATATCATCAAATTCGCATGAAAGAGGGTGATGAATGGAAAACGGCATTTAAAACTAAGATTGGCTTGTATGAATGGAATGTGATGCCCTTTGGATTAACCAATGCACCTAGTACTTTCATGAGATTAATGAACCATGTTTTAAGGCATTTCATTGGAAAATTTGTGGTTGTCTAATTTGATGACATATTTGTGTATTCCAAGAATCATGTTGAGAATATTGATCACTTGAAGAATGTTTTAGATAAACATAGGATTGATAAGTTGTATGATAAATTTGAAAATTGTGTCTTTGCAACAAGTGAAGTTAACTTTCTTGGATTTGTTGTGGGAAAGCATGGTGTTAGGGTTGATGAAAGTAAAGTGGTAGCAATAAAGGAATGGCCCATTCCCAAGTCCATTACCGAAGTGAGATCCTTCCTTGGTCTTGCTAGTTTTTACCGGAGGTTTATCAAGGACTTTTCCTCTATTGCCGCCCCTTTACATGAGTTAACCAAAAGAATATTGTGTTTGCATGGGGTAAAGCCCAAGAGGAGTCTTTTCTTGCTTTAAAGTCTAAATTGATGAGTGCTCCTTGCTTGCTTTACCTAATTTTGAGAAAGTCTTTGAGATTGAATGTGATGCAAGTGGGATTGGCATTGGTGCCGTTTTGCACCAAGAGGGCCGCCCATTGCATATTTTAGTGAGAAATTGAATGGTGCTACATTGAACTACTCCACTTATGATAAAGAGCTTTATGCTCTTGTGAGATCTTTGCAAGTGTGGAGTCATTACTTGTTGCCTAAGGAGTTTGTGATTCATACGGATCACCTCTCCTTGAAATACCTCAAGGTCAAGGCAACTTGAATAAAAGGCATGTTAGATGGATAGAGTTCATTGAATCATTTTCCTATGTGATTAAGTACAAGAAAGGGAAAGAAAATGTTGTAGCCGATGCCTTGTCTAGGAGATATGTGCTTCTTACCTCTCTTGATGCTAAGATTATAGGATTTGATTGTTTGAAAGAAATGTATAAGCATGACCTTGATTTTGGTGAGATATATGCTTCTTGTGCTAAGGGTGGCCGAAATGGCTACCACATATTTGATGGCTTCTTGTTTAAGTTTAAAAGGCTATGCATACCAAGGAGTTCCATGAGGGAAGTCATCACTAAAGAAGCCCATGGTGGCGGCCTAATGGGCCATTTTGGTGTCCAAAAGACACTAGAGACTTTGAAGGAAAATTTCTATTGGCCGGGCATGAAGAAAGATGTCACAAGGATGTGTGCAAGGTGCATCACTTGTCACAAGGCAAAAGCCACTCTCCAACCGAAAGGGAAGTACACTCCTCTTCCTTCTCCTACTCTCCCTTGGGTTGATATTAGCATGGATTTTGTTAGTGGTTTGCCTACAACCTCACATGGACATGATGCTATTTTTGTGGTTGTTGATAGATTCTCTAAAATGGCACATTTCATTCCATGTCATAAGAGTGATGATGCATCTAAAGTGGCCGATTTGTTTTTCAAGCATGTGGTTAAATATCATGGACTTCCTAGGTCAATTGTGAGTGATAGGGATTCTAGGTTTCTTGGACACTTTTGGAGGACCTTGTGGTCTCGGTTGGGAACTAGCTTAATGTTTTCTACCTCTAGTCATCCCCAAACCGATGGACAAACCGAGGTCACTAATAGAACCCTAATCACTATCTTGAGAACCATCCTTAGGAAGAATTTGAAAGAATGGGAGAAATGTTTGCCACATGTTGAGTTTGCTTATAATCGTGCATACCATTCTTCCACCTCATTTAGCCCATTTGAGATTGTGTATGGATTTAATCCTCTAACACCTTTGGACTTGATTGCTTTAAATCATGATGATCAAATTGATGTAAGTGGGCAAAAGAAAGCTCAACAAATGAAAGACTTGCATGCTAAGGTTCATGAACAACTTAACAAGATTAATGAGTCTTATGCAAAAAGGGTGAACAAGGGCAAGAAATTTCGAACCTTTGAGGTAGGGGATTGGGTTTGGTTGCACCTTAGGAAAGAAAGGTTTCCACAAGCTAGGAAGAGCAAACTTTCACCTAGAGGAGATGGGCCTTTTCAAATCACAAAGAAGATCAATGATAATGCATATGTTCTTGACTTGCCATGTGATGGTTCATATAATGTTCATGCAACTTTTAATGTTTGTGATTTGCTTCCTTTTGAAGGTGATATGGAAGAACTAAATCCGAGGTCGGATTCTTTTCAAGAGGGAGGGAATGATGTGGACATCCACCCCACTACCACACAAGAGACTCCAAGCCCATTCCAAGGCCTCAATGGACCCATGACACGGTCTAGATCAAAGAAGGTGCAAGAGAAGCTCCAAGCGTTTATAAGGATCATGGCACAAACCGAGGAGCGGAATGAAGATCGAGACCAAGACCTCAAGCTTCAACTCATGGGAATTCAAGTGGAGAAGACCCTGTCGGGGTTGGCTCGGGACGTAGCTGGCTCGGTAGCGCTCCCAGGACCTCGGATTGAGAAACCGTTTGCGGATTTGGAATCGTGGGAACGACCCGGAGATTTTTACGGAGCATATTTTCTGGGGCGGGACGTGCAGTCCCTGGCGACTCCCGGGGCTCTGGGCGGAATCCCGGGGCTCGGGATGAAATTTCTCCGATGGCTCCAGGGTAAGTCATGTTATATTTTAAGGTGGATTTTATGGATATTTTTGTGGAATTTTGTCGTGACGGGTTGTGGCTCAGGTTATTATGCGGCCACGCCGGGATTTGTTCGGGATCAGCGAGCTCGGTAGGACGCTACGGAAGGGTAAATAAATATTTGAAAAATGTTTTATTAATGTTATGATATTCTGAGGATTCTGGTCAGTTTTGGGTTCATTTGGAGTTCGTTACCTATAATTGGGATTTAATTGCAAAGATTTGGAGAATTAGTGGGTTAAATGGTAATTAACCCAAAAGTAATAAAATTCTGGGCCAGAATTTGGGCTTGAGTCGGCAGCAGCAAAGGGCTGGGACACTTGTCCCATTCTTATTAAGTGTGAAAAAGAGGAAAAATATAAAAGGCCAAAAATCAAAAATAATTCAATCAAATTTCATTTCTTTTCTTCTCTTCTTCTTCCTCCCTTCTCATCCTCCGAAATTACTGTTCACAGCAGCTCCAAGACCTTCAATTTTTGCTGAAACTTCAAGGGATTTGGCTCCAACAATTGGTAAGCTTCCTCCTTTCTTCTCTTTTCAAGTTGGAAGCATGATTTGGTGGAAGAAAGAGAGGATTTTTGGAAAGATTGGTTTGTTCTTGGCTAGGTGTTTGAGTGATCCTCTCCCTCCCAAATTTTAGTATGTTGTTCTTGGGCTTGAGGGGAGTAAGAATCTATGTTTAGATTTTGGAAGAACACCATGGATGGGGGAAACATATTTATTCGAATTATTGATGGAATTTCTAAAATGGTGTAGAGTTGTGTTCTTGAATCATGCTTTGGATATGTTGTTCCTAGCATGATTCTAAGGCATTCTATGGTTTCAATTTGGTGGAAAATTGGTTGAGAAGAAAAGCCCTAAATTGAGTGAATAGTACCATTAGGGTTTATGTTGATTTTGGTTGATTTAAGTGCAATTGGTTAGTAATGTTGGTTAGGAAGTGAAATTGGTGATTAGTATGATTAATTGGAAGCTTGAATGGTTTGATTTGGAAGTGTGGTGAAAAATTGATTAAGGGCGAAATGTTCAAGTGATTCTTTTTCCATGTGCATGTTGTGTTTTGATGGGAATGGATGCTAAATTGGTATTGTGGATGAAAGTAGGTGCGTTATGGCGTTTGAAATATCATTTTCGGGTTAGAAATGAGAAAGTTAGTTTTATACGGATTTACCGGGAAAAGTGTCTGGAATGCGGGGTTAAGGGTTGGAATATGTTTGTGGGAGTTGGAATAACAAGGTTCTAGCTCGGTTCGTAAAATCGAGCTTTACGTGGAATTTTGCGGGAAAGTGCGGGTTTGTGCGGAAATTGCTTTCTCGGGGTTTGTTTGGATGTGTTATGATCCAATTATGGTTGTACAGCTTGATTCTGCGTTGGTGGAGTAGCGTGGACCCGTAGGAGCCAAGCTGTGCGTTTCGAGTCGGGAGTCGGGATTTTCCGAGTTTTGGGCTGCGGGGCAGCGTTTCTGAGGTAAGGGCTTAATTTGGTAAAATGTACGTTTGTTATGCTCCATATATGTTATCAGGTATGATATCTCTGCTGTATTTGTATATTTTATTTATATGTTACGATTACGTGGCGAGACCCGTATGGTTGGAGAGACCACGGGTACTCCTTGGTTACATTTCGTATCCGCACCGGAGTGCCGATACTTGCTCGTGACCCTACGGCGGTTTGGGGATCGCGACCCCACCGGTACCGTGCTATACATTGCATTACGATCTGTATATTCGACCTCTGCCGAGGGCCGTTACTGGTCGATCCGGCGGTTGGACCGCATATGATGGAATTTGATCTACTTCATACTTTATGTTCATATGTACATGCATATGTTGTGATATTCTGTTTTGCGAGTTGTTGTTGCCTATGGGCAAACCGTACTTTACCTTAAGCCCTCATCGGGTCCTTTCGAGGACTCACCCTTTTATTTGTTTACCACTTTCAGGCCGTCACGACAAGCAACCGGCGGAGTAGAGATTCCGCGGTGCTTCCTTCATTTTGAGGTCGGGTTGCGGCAGCGGTACCACGTGCGGAGGTCGCTTCAGATTCCGCGCTCGGTCTTTGTAGGATGTTGTTTCCTGGCTCTGTAGCTGTAATTGCATGCATATAGATCAGATCATGGTTTTCTATATGTCGTATATATATATATCTTGAGATATATTCATTCTGTCTGTCTTCTGAGTCGTGGGCGGAGCCCCGACTTGCCTATAGTGGATCTGGTACATTTCAGACTTGGTGTTTTGGGTGTTGGTAGTAATGATTGTTGTTGACACCATGAACTGTACTTATGGTAGAAGTTGGATTGTAAAGCATGCTTGCCTTGTTTGAGTTTCTAGGTTGCTAGTAGATTACTCGATCATTGTGCATTTGAGCTCGATGCTCTGTTGCCACGCTTCCTGCTTCATTTCCGTTCCGACGTCGCGGCCGGCTCCGCCTCCGCAACCGGGCGGGGTGGCTGTGACAAGTTGGTATCAGAGCAGGTCGGGTCGAAGTGACCCAAGAGGTAAAGTATGGTTAGTTCAGTACGGGTTGAGGAAGGCAAGCATACAAGTCCAAAGATGGACTTCTGAAGTAAGTCATGCTAGTTCATGGGTAAGCTTTACAAGTAATGACTTCGAAGGGCGAGCTACTGGTTTACACTTCATTCTGGAGTGGTTCGGTACGGAGCCTGATCAACTCCTTATTTGAACCGTTTCGGAATGCGTGTGGAGCAGCGGGCGGTTCTTTGGAGCATTTTGGAGGAGGTGGAGTGTTATATGAAGTGATTCCGTGTTATGAACATGATCTGATTCTATGCTTAAGGTTTATTACTTAGGTTGTGATTAGAAAGAATCCTTGCATCATGCATTGCATTACACTACGAGCCATAGAATCTGCTTTGCTAGCTTTAGGTAGAGAAAGTTATTTGTGTGGTTATATGGTTTTGGGGTTGATTTATTTCAGGTATGGCTAGAACACGCCGCCAGCGTGAGCAGGAACCGGAGGGTCGGGACCGGGATCCCACACCTCCGAGGGCTAGAAGGCGGGTTCAGAGGAACCCAGTATCTGAGCAGTCACACTCACCCCCCCGAGTGATCAACAGGTTGAGGGACCCGCTCCTGATGTATTACAGGTGTTGGGTCAGGTTCAGCAGCTACTGAGTACCTTAGTGCCAGCCCAGAGGATTCAAGGGCGGCAGCAGGCACGGGGAGGTCCGGACAGGCCACAGCGGAGACAGCCAGTTCAGGAGGTGGACAGCAGCCACCTCAGTGTGCAGGACAGTGATTCTGAGGAGGATGATCAGCATGGTACTGAGAGTTCTCGTCGGTCCCATCACCGACGGGAAGAGTTGAGACGCCAGTCCGATGAGATCAGACTCCTGGAGAGATTTCAGCGTTTGAACCCTCCGAGGTTCAACGGCCGTGGAGGACCTGAGGCGGCTGAGGCATGGTTTGCGGGAGTTGACAAGCTCCTTGGGAGGCTACACCTTCCATCTGAGGTTAGAGTTTCATTGGCCACGTTCAATCTGCAGGACAGTGCAGATCATTGGTGGAGGAGCCTCCAGGGCCGTCTGAGAGCCGAGGCAGCACGTGATGGGGGGCAGGATTCGGACTTGACTTGGGAGCAGTTTGCTTACTACTTCCATCAGCAGTACATCGGGGATGCCGTCAGGGACTTCCGTCAGGCACAGTTCGATGATCTGGAGCAGGGGACTCGGACTGTAGCAGAGTACGAGCGGGAGTTCGACCGGTTGGTCCGCTATGTGCCGCAGTATTACGGCATGGAGCAGGAGAAGGCCAAGCGGTTCATTCGCCGCTTGCGTCCTGAGTATCGGTGGGCTCTGAGGCCCCTGGATATTGTGTCGTATCATGAGGCTGTGCAGAAGGCCCAACTCCTCGAGCAGGAGGAGGTTGAGAGTCGGTACCTACCACACCGACCTAGTGATAGAGGGAGGGCTCCTGCACAGCAGAGTTCAGCGAGGTCTTCAGGGAGGTCGGGCAGGTCTGGGCAGAGTAGCAGGGGCAGCAGGACTACGCCAGTATCACCGGTATGTGCGAGTTGTGGCGGGCAGCACCCCGGCCGGCCATGCTACCGGCAGTCAGGGCAGTGTCTGCGATGCGGGGCCAGTGATCATTGGATCCGTGATTGTCCTCTGACACTGGGTCAGGGATCTGGCAGTACTACGCGCCCGCAGCCTCGGTTTCAGCCTAACGCACCCCGGGGGCGCGGTTCACAGCGGGGCGGACCGAGGACATCACAGCAGCCGAGACGACCGTTTCAGCCACCCCCTCCGCCACAACAGCCTGGAGTAGGACGTGTATTCCAGGTGGAGCGGGGTGAGACATCGCAGCGTGAGCCTCCACCACAGCAGCCCGGAGCAGGACGGGTGTTTGAGATCGAGCGGGGTGAGACTTCGCAGCGTGGGGCGCTTCAAGGTACTTTACTTTTGAACGATACTCCTGTTCGTGCATTGTTTGATACTGGGGCATCTGTTTCAATTGTGGCACAAAAGTGCGTCGAGTCTCTCCACCTGACTACCAGTGGGCTTCCGAGCGTCTTCATGGTGAAGACGGCTGGGAGCCAGTTTCTGCTTTCCAATGAGATGGTACGGGACTGCGTGCTATCCATTGGCAGCCACCGACTTGTGTCAGATTTGTTAGTATTGAACACACCGAAGTATGATGTGATTCTTGGGATGGATTGGCTATCCAAGAATTCCGTGCATATCGACTGTGCCAACCGTAGTGTTACGGTTTCTGGAGAGGTATTACCCCTCTCAAGTTCAGATGGGACGAGGGCGGTCAGGACCAGCATGGAGCTGCAGGTTCTGGACCAGGTCCCGGTAGTGGATTCGGAGGAGTATTATGGTCTGAACACGTCAGACACTCGGCTGGAGCTGGATAAAATTCCAGTTGTCCGGGATTTTCCGCAGGTATTTCCGGAGGATTTGCCCGGGATGCCACCAGAGCGGGAGATCACGTTCGAGATCCAGTTGCAACCTGGTTCTACTCCCATCTCCATTCCTCCCTATCGGATGCCGATAGTAGAGATGGTTGAGCTGAAGAAGCAGCTGGAGGAGCTGCAGGAGAAGGGGTTTATCCGTCCGAGCACTTCGCCGTGGGGTGCTCCAGTATTGTTTGTTAAGAAGAAGGAAGGATCACTCAGCCGTGCGTTGATTACAGGCGGTTGAACGCCATCACCATCAAGAACAGGTACCCACTGCCGAGGATCGATGATCTCTTCGATCAGCTGAGAGGTGCGAAGATCTTTTCAAAGATCGATCTGCGATCGGGGTACTTTCAGCTACGAGTGAAGGAGGAAGACATTCCGAAGACAGCTTTCCGTACAGTATGGACATTATGAGTATACGGTGATGCCATTCGGTTTGACCAACGCACCGGCGGCGTTCATGGACATGATGAACCGGGTGTTCCGACCGTATCTGGACTCCTTTGTGGTAGTGTTCATCGATGACATTCTGATCTACTCTCGGGATGAGGACTCACACCGGGAGCATTTGAGGATTGTTCTGAGACACTTTGGGAGCACCGGCTTTATGCCAAGTTCTCAAAGTGTGATTTCTGATTCGGGAGGTGTCGTTTAAGGGCACATCATCGGTGAGCACGGTCTGTCTGTGGATCTGCGAAGGTCAAAGCGATGCGGGATTGGAAGCAGCCTACCTCGGACGTGAGATCGGGAGTTTCACGGGTTTAGCGAGTTACTATCGAAGGTTTGTGCCGGGATTCTCCATTTTGGCTTCCCGCTTACGCAGCTGACCAAGAAGGGGCAGCCGTTTGTATGGACAAAGAAGTGCGAGGAGAGTTTCCGAGGCAAGCGGCTGACCGGTGCGCCGATCTTGACTCTACCCGACCCGAGCTTACCGTATGTGATCTATACTGACGCATCTAGGTCGGGGTTGGGATGTGTGTTGATGCAGGAGCGGAATGTGATAGCTTATGGGTCGAGACAGCTGCGACCGCATGAGCAGAACTACCCGACACACGATCTGGAGTTGGCCGCAGTGATCTACGCGCTGAAGCAGTGGAGGCACTACCTACTCGGCAGCAAATTTCAGATTTTCACAGATCATAAGAGTCTGAAATATCTGTTCACTCAGAAGGAGTTGAACATGAGGCAGCGCAGATGGCTCGAGTACATCAAGGATTATGACTGCAGTATCGAGTACACTGCGGGCAAGGGCAACACAGTTGCCGACGCTCTGAGTAGGAAGTACACCGGGGTTGTCCGGGGAGGCAGTGCTGAGGATCGGACCGAGGAGAACGACTTGGTGTGCTTGTGGCACAAGTGGGAACACTGGGAGCACGCTCAGGTGTACACTTTGACTATTCAGTCGGAGTGGCTGGACAGGGTGTGAGAGGCACAGGAGAGGGATCCAGAGCTGAAGAAGCTGTCCGGAGAGGACAAGGGGGCACTTGCTACCGGCGTTTGAGACAGCAGGGGCTACTATACTTGAGAGATCGGTTGTATGTGCCGGGATCGACACTACGGGATGAAATTTGACGGAGGCACATTCGAGTCGATTGAGCATCCATCCCGGTAGTGAGAAGATGTTTCAGACTTGCGTACCCATTTACGGTGGCCGGGTATGCGGAGACACATTGCCACACATGTGTCTAAGTGTGCCACTTGTCGGCCGGGTGAAGGTGGAGCATCGAAACCGGCGAGGGACGTTGCAGACTTTGCCCATTCCAGTCAGGAAGTGGGGCAACATCACGATGGACTTTCTGACTGCGCTACCCCTGACCCGGTCTCACCACGATGCCATCTGGGTTATCGTGGACCGTTTGACGAAGTGTGCACACTTTCTGCCAGTCCGAATGACATATTCCCTGGAGAAGTTTGCCCATCTGTATATCAGAGAGATCGTGCGGTTACACGGAGTACCAGACTCCATTGTGTCAGATCGAGATCCGCGTTTCACCGCACGGTTCTGGGGTGCCTTTCACAAGGCTCTGGGCACACGACTCCATCTGAGTACAGCTTACCATCCCCAAACCGACGGTCAGTCGGAGCGGGTGATCCAGATTCTGGAAGATATGCTGCGGAGCTGTACTTTGGATTTCGGAGGGGATTGGGACAGACAGTTGCCGTTGGTAGAGTTTTCATATAACAACAGCTATCAGAGTACCATCGGCATGGCACCGTTTGAGGCATTGTATGGGCGACGGTGCATGACACCGCACTGTTGGACTGAGGCGTCTGACAGAATTGAGCTGGGTCCCGAGCTTATTGAGGAGACCACAGCCAAGATCAGGATGATTCAGGCGCGGTTGAAAACCATGACGACCGCACCACCTCATATGCGAGCAGACGGCGCGAGGACTTGGAGTTTGAGGTGGGCGGATGTGGTTTGGCTGAAGGTAGCACCGATTCGGGAACGGTCAGATTCGGCAACGGGTAAGTTAGCCCCAAGGTATATCGGACCGTATGAGATTCTGGAGCGGATAGGCAGGTTGGCCTACAGGTTGGCTTTACCTCCGAGTATGTCTGCGGTGCACAACGTCTTCCATGTCAGTATGCTGAAGAAGTGCATCTTGGATCCGGTGCAGACGATACCAGTGGAGGAGGTTCAGCTGGAGCCTGATTTGTCATATCAGGAGGTACCGATTGCCTTTCTGGGGCGCGATACTCGGAAACTCCGGAGCAGGTGGATTCCCATGGTCAAAGTTCAGTGGTCACATCATACTGACCGGGAAGCGACCTGGGAGACCGAGCAGGATATCAGGGAGCGATACCCCGAGCAGTATCAGCGTTTGATGCCCCTCTTGGAGGACCAAGAGTCCTAAGGGGGGGAGGATGTTACGGTCACCCTGAGCGGGTTGCGACCGGGTGACCCGGGGCTCTGGTTTTGGCCTGCGGGTCACGGTTTTGGGCGTTCAGACGGCTCCCGAGCCTTATCCGAGCATCATTCTGGTGAGCCCTTTCATATTTGAGGTCGTGTGGGTCCCCCGGACATTTCCGCCGAAAATATTTTTTCGGCGCCGGGGGGTTGTCGGGGTTGGCTCGGGACGTACAGCGGGCTCGGTAGCGCTCTCAGGACCTCCGATTGAGAAACCATTTGCGGATTTAGAATCGTGGGAACGACCGGAGATTTTTACGGAGCATATTTTCGGGGCGGGACGTGCGGTCCGGCGACTCCGAGGCTCAGGCGGAATCCCGGGGCTCGGGATGAAATTTCTCCGATGGCTCCAGGGTAAGTCATGTTATATTTTAAGGTGGATTTTATGGATATTTTTGTGGAATTTTGTCGTGACGGGTTGTGGCTCGAGTTATTATGCGGCCACGCGGATTTGTTCGGGATCAGCGAGCACGGAGGGACGCTACGGAAGGGTAAATAAATATTTGAAAAATGTTTTATTAATGTTATGATATTCTGAGGATTCTGGTCAGTTTTGGGTTCATTTGGAGTTCGTTACCTATAATTGGGATTTAATTGCAAAGATTTGGAGAATTAGTGGGTTAAATGGTAATTAACCCAAAAGTAATAAAATTCTGGGCCAGAATTTGGGCTTGAGTCGGCAGCAGCAAAGGGCTGGGACACTTGTCCCATTCTTATTAAGTGTGAAAAGAGGAAAAATATAAAAGGCCAAAAATCAAAAATAATTCAATCAAATTTCATTTCTTTTCTTCTCTTCTTCTTCCTCCCTTCTCATCCTCCGAAATTACTGTTCACAGCAGCTCCAAGACCTTCAATTTTTGCTGAAACTTCAAGGGATTTGGCTCCAACAATTGGTAAGCTTCCTCCTTTCTTCTCTTTTCAAGTTGGAAGCATGATTTGGTGGAAGAAAGAGAGGATTTTGGAAAGATTGGTTTGTTCTTGGCTAGGTGTTTGAGTGATCCTCTCCCTCCCAAATTTTAGTATGTTGTTCTTGGGCTTGAGGGGAGTAAGAATCTATGTTTAGATTTTGGAAGAACACCATGGATGGGGAAACATATTTATTCGAATTATTGATGGAATTTCTAAAATGGTGTAGAGTTGTGT
The DNA here is from genome assembly GCA_024586325.1 of Stellera chamaejasme. Lineage (NCBI taxonomy): Eukaryota > Viridiplantae > Streptophyta > Magnoliopsida > Malvales > Thymelaeaceae > Stellera > Stellera chamaejasme. The sequence goes on from CM044979.1 coordinate 19,859,242, forward strand.
TCTTGAATCATGCTTTGGATATGTTGTTCCTAGCATGATTCTAAGGCATTCTATGGTTTCAATTTGGTGGAAAATTGGTTGAGAAGAAAAGCCCTAAATTGAGTGAATAGTACCATTAGGGTTTATGTTGATTTTGGTTGATTTAAGTGCAATTGGTTAGTAATGTTGGTTAGGAAGTGAAATTGGTGATTAGTATGATTAATTGGAAGCTTGAATGGTTTGATTTGGAAGTGTGGTGAAAAATTGATTAAGGGCCGAAATGTTCAAGTGATTCTTTTTCCATGTGGATGTTGTGTTTTGATTAAATTGGATGCTAAATTGGTAATGTGGGTGGAAGTAGGTGCGTTATGGCGTTTGTAATACCATTTTCGGGTTAGAAATGAGAAAGTTAGTTTTATACGGGTTTACCGGGAAAAGTGTCTGGAATGCGGGTTTAAGGGTTGGAATATGTTTGTGGGAGTTGGAATAACAAGGTTCTAGCTCGGTTCGTAAAACCGAGCTTTCTGTGGAATTTTGCGGGAAAGTGCGGGTCTGTGCGGAAATTGCTTTCTGGGGTTTGTTTGGATGTGTTCTGATCCAATTATGGTTGTACAGCTTGATTCTGCGTTGGTGGAGTAGCGTGGACCCGTAGGAGCCAAGCTGTGCGTTTCGAGTCGGGAGTCGGGATTTTCCGAGTTTTGGGCTGCGGGGCAGCGTTTCTGAGGTAAGGGCTTAATTTGGTAAAATGTACGTTTGTTCTGCTCCATATATGTTATCAGGTATGATATCTCTGCTGTATTTGTATATTTTATTTATATGTTCTGATTCTGTGGCGAGACCCGTATGGTTGGAGAGACCACGGGTACTCCTTGGTTCATTACGTATCCGCACCGGAGTGCCGATACTTCGTTACGTGACCCTACGGCCCCACCGCCCCGGAACTGGCGGAAGCATCTTTCTTGCAGAGGTTGGAGGTATCGGCGGCGGGTGATCGCGGAATTTTCTCTTAAAAGGGTTTGGTCCCAAAAACCCATCCCTTAAAACGTTATCTTTCGGTTTTAAGGTTGTTACGTGTTTGCAGATTTTTACGACGTCTTACAAGTCCTAAACCTGCACCCGAGACACGTTAGTGGTTCTTACAGTATATCGCGCGCAGAAAACTTAAGCAGAATACAGATAATACAGGCAGAAGGAGTTCCGCCCTCTGCGTAGGGTCGGAAACTCCCACGAATAAACTATACAGACCAGAAATCCGAATGCAGAGATAACTAATATGCATACTACGCCTACAGAGCCGAGCCATACGACGGAATTATACTTCGCCAAACAAAACTGTTGCTGCTGCTAAACATACAAAGGAGAAATAACGTCAGACAGAACAGATAGTCCAAACGCAGATCACAGAAGGGATCTAACGAGAAAACCCCCAGACATAAACAGATAAATACCTCAGAACAGACAGAATGCAGAACGAACACCGCGGGAGGTCTACTCCGCAGGTCGTTTGCCCAGATCCCCTGAAAATGTTATATATGTGGGGGGTGAGTTCTCGAAAGAACCCTGTAAGGGGGGTAGGTACGAAACGGTCAAACAAAACTTTAAAAACATTTTTTGCCTGCACAAAAGGGTTAGCATGCAATGATCTAGCAGATATCCCAATCCTAAAAAGTATTATGATATGCAGAGTCATGATGCTCAGAAGTCCCGTCGGACTGTGTTAACGACCATGGTTGGCATACCAGAATCACTGGCGTTCCCATCAGTCGATAACAGGTGGTACATAACCCATACAGGTGGTCCCCGACCACTGACAGCACCCTACGGCGGCTTGTTAAGCTCACGCCGATTATCGGGATCAGAGCGCATGGTACCAGCGAAGGGGCGTACGTCCCCTAAGCATCACGAAACGGCCTAAGCGGTGCAGAACATATAACGGGTCCGTTGTCGACCCCCGATATGCAGATCCGATATAGCAGAAGTCCAGAAATAATAACAGAAATGGGTCCGTCGTCGACCCCTGATATGCATATAGTCCAGAAATAAAAACCCTGCAAACCACTACGTACCTTGTGACTAGCCCCGGGAGTCACTGGGCCCCACCCTCGACCCGAGTACTAGCCCTTAACTAACCTAATACACATAAATGCGCATTAAGAAAGTTAAACCCCTTACCTCGACAGAAGCAGATAATCTACTGGGGTCCCCAGACGCTCCACAGTAGTATCCCAGAAAATGCAGAATCAGTCTGCCAGAATCAGAAACACAGAAATAACTTTAGTTACTTCACTAAAGTTCCTTATGTTGGGAATTTATCCTTAATTACAACTTAAGTCCCTCAACTTTTCAGAGGTTTGCAAAAGTACCCAAACTTCACAATTCTAGCAACTTCCTTCCATTAATAACAAGTTTACACTTTTACCCAAACTTTTCCATATTACACACTTTGGTCCTCCAATTTCCATAAAAAGGTCAACTTTACCCGGTTTGGTCAACTTGGTCAAAAAGTCAACCTTTATCCATTCTTTCCCAAATTTCGACCCAAGCCCATATTTTCGGCCCAACTTCCATCTCAACCCAAATCTTTTCTAAACTTCACACTTTAGTCACTTTCTTTTAATCCTTCATGTTAAACCATTTTTAACATGTTTTAACCAACTTTTCATCACCAAAACACTATTCACAGCAAACAAAATTTTCTTCCAAATCCTTGATTTTCGGTTTTCCTTCCAATCTTCACCCAAACTTTAAAACTTAACACTTCCATGCATAAACCTTTATATACTTCCATTTTTCAACACTTAAACACTTAAATCTTCAACAAAACATCATCAATCACACAAGCTTATTTTCGGCCCTAAGTAGATCAACAAGAAACTCATGCTTTCTCATGCTCAACACAACACAACATACTTTCTTCATAAACATGCTTCCAAATCTTTCCATAAATTCAAAGATCACCTTACCTTTGCAAGATGACTTGAGAGATTGTCCAAATCTCTTCTCAAAATTTCGGCCAACCACTTAAATCTCTTCAAGACTTGATGTTTGGTACACTTGATCCTTGATGAACACTTGAAGAAAATCCCTTCCAAGAAGCCCCTCTAAAATCGGCCTTGACAAGAAAAGAAGGAAAGAATTAGTGCTTGAAGTTGAACACTAATCATCTTTGATTAGTGATGAACAAACACCATTACCTTGCTTAATCTTCCTTGATTAAGGATCTAGGAGAGGATTAGTTCTTGATTAGTGAAGAACACTCAAGAACACTTGAAGAACACTCAAGAACACAAGCAAAGTTCATGAGGAGAGAGAGAAAAGAGAGAGAAGGCTTTCTTTCAATTTTTCAAGACTTGAATTTTGGGAAAGAAATGAAAATGAAATATTGGCCAAAAATGAGAGAGAATTTCGGCCATAAGGTGAGGGAAGAGAGAGATGTGTGATTATGACACAAGCATGGTGAATGTGTAAGAGAGGTATGGGCATAAGGAAGCCTTTCTACTCCATCTTCCATTATTGCCTCTTTTCTTCCTATTTCTTTCCTTTTTAATCCTTTTCCCATAAAAACAAAATAAATGGGCTATCAAAATCTGAAAAATAGAAGTCTCAAATGGGCTTAAATCCCAAGAATTTTCGGCAGCCCAAAGATAGCCCAACCCCATTCTTCTTCAACCTTCTCCATTTACACTTGGCAGATTTTGTACCAACTTGTAAAAATAAACTTCACCAGACCACCAGCCCTAAAATCATGAAACTTTACATGAAGGTATCCCTGTGTGTCTAGTTTAAGTAGAAATTTACAGATCTCAATTTGGATTTCTGTACAATTTCCTAAAAATGTTTGACTGAACACTGGTCAAACCAGACTTTTGGAATTTCGAATTTTTTCCAAAATTAACAGTTATCACCGAAAATCGTCCGACACTTGTAACACTTATAAACAACACCAAAATCCCATCCAACATTGAATTTTGATAAATTATCATAACCCAATGTTATTCCGATAATTTACAGAATTCGCAAATTCCGATCGACACTCGCCGGAAAGTTACAGAACGTCGGGGTGGGTGTAACAATCTCCCCCCCTAAGACTCTTGGTCCTCCAAGAGTGATAACAACCTCCAGTACTCCTCCGGGTATCTACTCAATAACTCCTGCTCTGTCTCCCAAGTCGCTTCCCGATCAGAATGATGTGACCACTGAACTTTGATCATCGGAATTGACTTGCTGCGAGCCTCCGAACATCCCTGGCCAGAAAAGCTATCGGTACCTCTCGGTAGGATAGATCCGGCTCTAACTCAATCTCCTCTGCCGGAATGATCTGAGTGTCATCCAAAATGCATTTCTTCAACATGCTGACATGAAAAACCGCAGACATGCTCGGAGGTAAGGCCAATCTGTAAGCGACTCTGCCTATACGCTCCAAAACCTCGTAAGGACCAACATACCTTGGAGCCAACTTGCCCCGCCTGCCAAAACGAATGGTCCCACGAGTCGGTGCAACCTTCAGCCAAACTCTGTCTCCTACCTCAAACTCCAGTTCACGTCGTCTCTTGTTAACATATGAGGTGGTCCTGTCATTTACGGCCTTCATCCGCATCTGAATCAGACGGATCTTCTCCGTCGTCTCCTCCAACAACTCGGGGCCAATAATCATCTTATGCGAGGCATCTGTCCAACAATGAGGTGTCATGCATCTCCGACCATACAAGTGCCTCATAGGGTGCCATGCCGATAGTAGTCGATAAGCTGTTGTTGTAGGAGAACTCTACTATCGGCAGTTGGCGATCCCACTATCCCCCGAAATCCAGAACACAACTCCTGAGCATATCCTAGACAATCTGAATAACCCTCTCGGACTTCCCGTGCATGCGAGGATGGTACGCCGTGCTCGGTGAAGTCGCGTGCCCAGAGCCTTATGGAAGGCAACCCAAAACCTCGCGGTAAACCGTGGATCTCTATCAGACACAATGGAGTCTGGTACCCCATGTAGTCGCACGATCTCCCGAATATAAAGCTGGGCAAGCTTCTCTAGCGAGTCCGTCACTCGCATTGGCAGAAAATGTGCACACTTTGTCAGCCGATCAACTATAACCCAGATGGCGTCATGCTGAGCTCTAGTCGGAGGAAGACCAGTCAGGAAGTCCATCGTGATATTACCCCATTTCCTGACAGGAATAGGTAGAGTCTGCAGTGTACCCGCTGGCTTCTGATGCTCTACCTTAACACACTGACAAGTCGCACACCTCGACACATAGGCGGCTATGTGCCTCCGCATCCCCGGCCACCAGAAGTGAGATCGAAGATCATGGTACATCTTCTCACTTCCAGGGTGGATGCTCAAGCTACTCGAGTGCGCCTCCCCCAACAGTCGATCTCGAATCGACGAATCATCCGGTACACTCCTGAAGTACAGCAACCCCTGCCTGTACTCAAAGAACGGTCGCAGAGTCCCTTTGTCCTCACCCGAGAGTTTCTTCAGCCCTGCATCTCTGGCCTGTGCCTCTCGGATCTCGGTCAACCACTTCGACTGAACGGTCAAAGTGTTAACCTGAGCTTGCTCCCACTGCTCCCACTGATGCCATAACAACATCAGATCTGAACCCTCAGCCTTGTTCCCAAAATCTCCACCGCTAACAATCCCAGTATACCTCCTGCTCAAAGCATCTGCTACTGAATTCCCCTTGCCGGCGGTGTACTCGATAGTGCAGTCATAGTCCTTCATGTATTCGAGCCACCGTCGCTGTCTCATATTCAAATCCTTCTGGGTAAACAGATACTTCAAACTCTTGTGATCGGTGAAGATCTGGAATCTACTGCCGAGTAGATAATGTCTCCACTGCTTGAGAGCATAAATGATCGCAGCCAACTCCAGGTCGTGCGTAGGGTAGTTCTGTTCGTGTGGTCGCATTTGTCTTGACCCGTACGCAACGACGTGGTGCCCTTGCATCAACACACATCCGACTCCCGTCCTTGACGCATCTGTGTAGATTACGTAAGGTAGTGCAGGGTCCGGTTGACTCAGAATCGGAGCGTGTGTCAGTAACCGCTTAAGTTCCCGAAAACTGTTCTCGGATAGCATATCCCAACCACCTCTCGTGGTACAGTCGGGAGAAATCCTCCCAGATTATTCCCGGCTCGGTTCGCCTCATGACCTGGTACTGTGTTGCCCGATCCTGGACTATCCCCTACCTCCAGTTGTGAGCAGCGTCACGCAGATAAAAAAGTGGCAAGAGACACCATCACCTCGGATGGTAGTCCCAATCTGATCAAAAGATGCTTCATGTCTGTCAACCAGCTCTCGGCTGTAACTGGCCCTGACTTGCCCGAAAACTTGAGCGGTTAAAGCGCTGCGGCGCTCCAACATCCTGACCTCGTCCAATCCCGACGGAGCTCTCTCTGCGCGGCCTTGGAATCACTCAGGTATCCCCAGAATCAGATCCAGAATCAGAATTAGAATTACAATTATCCCTAGATCGCCGATGACAGATCGGTGATCGCTCCCTCCGAATCCTGGGGTAGCCGGCCCAGCGCGAGCAGTGCTGGCCGCTGCCCGGATCCTCCTGTTGTGGGGCGATCCCTCAACTCAGAGTGAACCTCCTCAAGACTGTAACGTCTGGAGACGGTATACATGGTCTCGGTGTCAGAAGGTGTAGTAATCAGCGCAGAATAGTCGCCAACGCTCTCCCGATCCAACTGTAAATCCTCAGAATCAAAGACATCGCTCAAACCGTTGCATAACTGTTCCAGAACTTCCACGAGATTGACGCGCTCTTGGCGTCCTACAGATCTCAGTCGGGGCTGAGGTAAAAGTCGCGAAGTGGGCAGTCAAGCCCCGCGGTAAACCCTCCTCTCCGGTCACTAACAGGAGGGGGGTCAGAAACGTCGGTACGAGTGGCGCGGTGTGCCTCGTACAGACCAACATAAATTCCCAACAAAACAGACAGAAAAGACAGTTAATCTCCATGTTAGCAAACAACAGTTTCCTAATGGCTCTGTAGTGTAGATGATATGCATATTAATTAAAACAGAGAATTTCAGCAGCAATTCCTTTACTTGCTTACTTTGAAAAGACTCAGATAATCCACATCCTTCGTGGTTCATCCAGGCGCGATATCTGTTTTAAACCACTTAATTGAATTTCAGATTATGCTAGGTTATGGTGTCAACTAACCAACCCTAAACCTACCTAAAGTTCTTGAATAATTTTAGTAAAAGTTGATCAGTCTTTTAGTTAAATTACCCCAGAACTAATAGCGTAGTTTAAGTCGGAAAGTCTAACCATTCCTAACTTTAAACCTTAAGCTCTGATACCAAATTGTCACCCCACCGCCCCCGGAACTGGCGGAAGCATCTTTCTTGCAGAGGTTGGAGGTATCGGCGGCGGGTGATCGCGAATTTTCTCTTAAAAGGGTTTGGTCCCAAAAACCCATCCCTTAAAACGTTATCTTTCGGTTTTAAGGTTGTTACGTGTTTGCAGATTTTTACGACGTCTTACAAGTCCTAAACCTGCACCCGAGACACGTTAGTGGTTCTTACAGTATATCGCGCGCGCAGAAAACTTAAGCAGAATACAGATAATACAGGCAGAAGGAGTTTCGCCCTCTGCGTAGGGTCGGAAACTCCCACGAATAAACTATACAGACCAGAAATCCGAATGCAGAGATAACTAATATGCATACTACGCCTACAGAGCCGAGCCATACGACGGAATTATACTTCGCCAAACAAAACTGTTGCTGCTGCTAAACATACAAAGGAGAAATAACGTCAGACAGCACAGATAGTCCAAACGCAGATCACAGAAGGGATCTAACGAGAAAACCCCCAGACATAAACAGATAAATACCTCAGAACAGACAGAATGCAGAACGAACACCGCGGGAGGTCTACTCCGCAAGTCGTTTGCCCAGATCCCCTGAAAATGTTATATGTGGGGAGTGAGTTCTCGAAAGAACCCAGTAAGGGGGTAGGTACGAAACGGTCAAAACAAAACTTTAAAAACATTTTTGCCTGCACAAAAGGGTTAGCATGCAATGATCTAGCAGATATCCCAATCCTAAAAAGTATTATGATATGCGAGTCATGATGCTCGAAGTCCCGTCGGTGTGTTAACGACCATGGTTGGCATACGAGAATCACCGGCGTTCCCATCGATCGATAACAGGTGGTACATAACCCATACTGGTGGTCCCCGACCAGCGACAAAGACTCCTACGGCGGCTTGTTAAGCTCACGCCGATTATCGGGATCGGGCGCATGGTACCGGCGAAGGCGTACGTCCCTAATCATCACGAAACGGCCTAAGCGGTGCAGAACATATAACGGGTCCGTTGTCGACCCCGATATGCAGATCCGATATAGCAGAAGTCCAGAAATAATAACAGAAATGGGTCCGTCGTCGACCCCTGATATGCATATAGTCCAGTAATAAAAACCTTGCAAACCACTACGTACCTTGTGACTAGCCCCGAGAGTCACTGGGCCCCACCCTCGATCCGAGTACTAGCCCTTAACTAACCTAATACACATAAATGCGCATTAAGAAAGTTAAACCCCTTACCTCGACAGAAGCGGATAATCTACTGGGATCCCCTGACGCTCCACAGTAGTATCCCAGAAAATGCAGAATCAGTCTGCCAGAATCAGAAACACAGAAATAACTTTAGTTACTTCACTAAAGTTCCTTATGTTGGGAATTTATCCTTAATTACAACTTAAGTCCCTCAACTTTTCAGAGGTTTGCAAAAGTACCCAAACTTCACAATTCTAGCAACTTCCTTCCATTAATAACAAGTTTACACTTTTACCCAAACTTTTCCATATTACACACTTTGGTCCTCCAATTTCCATAAAAGGTCAACTTTACCCGGTTTGGTCAACTTGGTCAAAAGTCAACCTTTATCCATTCTTTCCCAAATTTCGACCCAAGCCCATATTTTCGGCCCAACTTCCATCTCAACCCAAATCTTTTCTAAACTTCACACTTTAGTCACTTTCTTTTAATCCTTCATGTTAAACCATTTTTAACATGTTTTAACCAACTTTTCATCACCAAAACACTATTCACAGCAAACAAAATTTTCTTCCAAATCCTTGATTTTCGGTTTTCCTTCCAATCTTCACCCAAACTTTAAAACTTAACACTTCCATGCATAAACCTTTATATACTTCCATTTTACAACACTTAAACACTTAAATCTTCAACAAAACATCATCAATCACACAAGCTTATTTTCGGCCCTAAGTAGATCAACAAGAAACTCATGCTTTCTCATGCTCAACACAACACAACATACTTTCTTCATAAACATGCTTCCAAATCTTTCCATAAATTCAAAGATCACCTTACCTTTGCAAGATGACTTGAGAGATTGTCCAAATCTCTTCTCAAAATTTCGGCCAACCACTTAAATCTCTTCAAGACTTGATGTTTGGTACACTTGATCCTTGATGAACACTTGAAGAAAATCCCTTCCAAGAAGCCCCTCTAAAATCGGCCTTGACAAGAAAAGAAGGAAAGAATTAGTGCTTGAAGTTGAACACTAATCATCTTTGATTAGTGATGAACAAACACCATTACCTTGCTTAATCTTCCTTGATTAAGGATCTAGGAGAGGATTAGTTCTTGATTAGTGAAGAACACTCAAGAACACTTGAAGAACACTCAAGAACACAAGCAAAGTTCATGAGGAGAGAGAGAGAAAAGAGAGAGAAGGCTTTCTTTCAATTTTTCAAGACTTGAATTTTGGGAAAGAAATGAAAATGAAATATTGGCCAAAAATGAGAGAGAATTTCGGCCATAAGGTGAGGGAAGAGAGAGATGTGTGATTATGACACAAGCATGGTGAATGTGTAAGAGAGGTATGGGCATAAGGAAGCCTTTCTACTCCATCTTCCATTATTGCCTCTTTTCTTCCTATTTCTTTCCTTTTTAATCCTTTTCCCATAAAAACAAAATAAATGGGCTATCAAAATCTGAAAAATAGAAGTCTCAAATGGGCTTAAATCCCAAGAATTTTCGGCAGCCCAAAGATAGCCCAACCCCATTCTTCTTCAACCTTCTCCATTTACACTTGGCAGATTTTGTACCAACTTGTAAAAATAAACTTCACCAGACCACCAGCCCTAAAATCATGAAAATTTACATGAAGGTAGCCCTGTGTGTCTAGTTTAAGTAGAAATTTACAGATCTCAATTTGGATTTCTGTACAATTTACTAAAAATGTTTGACTGAACACTGGTCAAACCAGACTTTTGGAATTTCGAATTTTTTTCCAAAATTAATAGTTATCACCGAAAATCGTCCGACACTTGTAACACTTATAAACAACACCAAAATCCCATCCAACATTGAATTTTGATAAATTATCATAACCCAATGTTATTCCGATAATTTACAGAATTCGTAAATTCCGGTCGACACTCGCCAGAAAGTTACATAACGTCGGGGTGGGTGTAACAAGTACCACGTGCGGAGGTCGCTTCAGATTCCGCGCTAGGTATTTGTAGGATTTTGTTTCCTGGCTCTGTAGCTGTAATTGCATGCATATAGATCAGATCATGGTTTTCTATATGTCGTATATATATATATACTGAGATATATTCTGTTCTGTCTGTCTTCTGAGTCGTGGGCGGAGCCCCGACTTGCCTATAGTGGCCAAACCATTTGGGAAGCATCACCTACACTTCCCTTGAATCCGTGGAGAGCGCCACGCGCTTCTCGCTCCACCACCCGACAGCGACGCGCTCCTCGGGCTCAGCCCCGCCACGGACAGATGCGCCAGGACCCATGGATAGCTGCCTAGCCTTGCCGCGCCTTGGAGATGCCCGGAAGTAGCCCCACTCGCCGGCCAAGCGCGCCACGCGCCACTTGAAGCCCGCGCGTGTGGGCCACGCGCCACCATGATTGGGCCGGCCCAAATTCTTCCAATTTCGGCCCAATGTCCATTTATATCAGATTTTTATCTTAGTTGACTTATATTTGAACAATATTTATGTTATTGGAAGATGGGAGGGAAAGTAGGTTAAAGTGGAGGTCTTTACTCACTAGTTTGTAGTAATGGTTGGTCCTTGCCCTCCATTACCACAAATGGTGGTTACCTTTCACTTTTCCCTCACCATTTTTAGTAGTATCATTATGATTTCTTTTGTATCATGGAAATGGTAAGTAACCCTAGGGTGTTTGTCAAAAGTGTTACTACACTTTGGACAATAACCTCCACTTACCTTTCCTATTTAAACTAGCAACTAGACATTGTAAAGGTAGAACTCATTTTATGCTATTGCTGCCGAAATCTCTTCCCTTACAAGAGATCATTTTGGCTTTGGTTCTCATTCCTACAATCCATTCCCTTGTTCCATAATTTTGGTTCAAGAATTATATCTAGTATTGCTTGATCAAGTAGTTGAGAGGTGCTAGATCCATCTCCTCCCCTAGGCATTCCAAGCATTGCTTCATCTTGTAGTGAAGAGGTTCTTGGAGAAGCCGAAAGTATCATCTTGTTCTTGTTCATCTTCCAAGCTAGATCCTTCCAAGAGTTGATCATTTTCGGTGATCACATCATTCTTCCATCAGCAGTATATTGGGGATGCCGTTAGGGATCTCCGACAGTCGCAGTTTGACGATTTGGTGCAGGGCACCATGACTGTTGGAGAGTATGAGCGGGAGTTCGACCGGCTGGTTCGCTACGTACCGCAGTATTATGGTATGGAGCAGGAGAAGGCCAAGAGGTTCATCCGCCGGCTACGCCCTGACTACAGGTGGGCTTTGAGGCCTCTGGATATCACTTCTTATCATGAGGCAGTGCAGAAGGCCCAACTCCTCGAGCAGGAGGAGTTTGAGAGTCGGTACCTACCACACCGACCTAGTCACGAGAGGAGGGTTCTGCACGGCAGGTTCGGTGAGGTCTACGGAGAGGTCAGGCAGACTGGGTAGAGCGGTAGGGGTAGCGAGGTGGTGTCGGTAGCACCGGCTTGTGCGAGTTGTGGCGGGCATCACCCCGACCGGCCGTGTTACAGGCAGGCAGGGCAGTGCCTGCGATGCGGGGCTAGTGATCATTGGATTCGTGATTGCCCTCGACGCCGAGACAGTGATCCAAAGCGGTGCTACTCGTCCAGATCTCGGTTCCGAGACCAACGCACCCGGGGCACGGTTAACAGCGGGGCGTTCGAGACCACCACAACAGAGGCGTTCGTTTCAGCCACAACAGAGACATCGCAGCGTGGGCCTCTACCACAGCAGCCCAGAGCAGGTCTGGTGTTCCAGATTGAGCGAGGAGAGACATCGTGGCGTGGGGCACTCCAAGGTACTTTATTTCGAACGATACATCCGTACGTGTACTATTTGATACCTTTGGAGCATCTGTTTCGATTGTGGCACGAAGTGTGTCGAGTCTCACCTCTCCCGAAGGGGACATGGTCCTCTCCCGAAGGGGGCATGGGTCCTCTCCCAAAGGGGACATGGTCCTCTCCCGAAGGGGCCATGGGTCCTCTCCCGAAGGGGCCATGGGTCCTCTCCCGAAGGGGCCATGGGTCCTCTCCCGAAGGGGACATGGGTCCTCTCCCGAAGGGGACATGGGTCCTCTCCCGAAGGGGACATGGGTCCTCTCCCGAAGGGGACATGGGTCCTCTCCCGAAGGGGACATGGGTTCTCCCAAATGGGGCATGACTTAGCCAAATTTCAGATTTTTGGTGGCTAAGGGTGAGTCATAAGTGTTGACCCAAGGGTAAGGGTAAGGACACTTGTCAAGTGCATATTGAAGATGGAAAGGAAAGAGGTTTAAAAGGATTATGGAAATAGTACGAGAGCTATTTCATTTCATTTCTTCTTCTTCTTCTTCGGTCGCTCTCCATCCGCCATAGCCTCCATCTTCTCCAAGCTTTGGGTTCTTCATCTCTTGGCTGAAATTAACAAGGATTTGGACTCCACAATTGGTAAGCTTCCTCTCTTCATCTCTTTACAAGTTGGAAAACATGTTCTTGGTGGAAAAAGAGAGAAATCCGAATTTGATGTTGCTCTTAGCTATGTGTTTGGATGATCTTCTTCCTCCCATCTTTTAGTATGTTGTTCTTGGGTAGGAAGGGAGTAAGAATCAAGTGTTAAACTTTGGAAAAACTCCATGGATGGAAAACCCAAGGGAGGCCGAATTTATGCTTGATTTTCTAAAATGATGTAGACTTGTGTTCTTGAATCATGCTTGGGATATGTTGTTCCTTGCATGATTCTAAGACTATCTATGGATTCAATTTGATAGAAAGCATGCTAGGGAAGAAACCCCCTTTTGGCCGAAAATGTGGGTTAGCATTTGTGAATGTTCTTGGTTGTTAAAGGTGAAATTGGTTAGCATTCTTGCTTAGGAAGTGTAATTGGTGGTTAAAGTGAATGCTTGGAACCTTGAATGGATTGAATTGGAAGTTGGGTGAAAAGTTGGCAAAGGGCCGAAACTAAAAGTGAATCTTTATCTATGTTGGTGTTGTGTTTTGGTTGAATTGGATAGTAATTTGGTATCGTGGATGGAATTAGGTGCGTATTATTGTTTGAAACGACGTATTCGGGTGTTGGGTGCAAAAGTTACTTTTGTGCGGGATTTCGGGAAAAATGTCTGGGAAGTGGGGTTTAAAGGTTGGAATATGTTTGTGGGTGTATGAATAACAATGTTCTAGCTCGGTTCGTAAAACCGAGCTTTCTGTGGATTTTTGCGGGAAAGTGCGGGAATGTGCGGGATTGGTTATGGGGCTCTAATTTGATGAGTTCTGATTAGTTTATGGTTGTTCAGCTTGTTTCAGCTTTGGTAGAGTGGTGCGGGACCATAAAGGTCAAGTTTTACTTTTCGGGCCGGGAGCCGGGATTTCCCGGGATTTCCCGGGATTTGTACTGCGGGGTAGCTTTTCTGAGGTAAGGGCTCAACTTCTCTCGTTATGCATTCTGGGAGTATTTGCATGTATATCGGGTTTAGTTGAGGCGGGTTCGGATGAGGGCGGTGGTTCGGTGACCCCGAGACCCGTCATAGGGTAAGATGCATGTTTGTTCTGTTCTGTGACGAGACCCGGGATGGTCTTTAAGACCACGGGTGCTCCATGGTTTAGTTGGTTATGTCCGCACTGGAGGGTGCCGACATTCTGTGTATATCCGCACTGGGGGTGCCGATATACTTCTGTGACCCTACGACAGTTTGGGGATCGCGACCCCAGCCGGTACCGTGCTTCTGTATATTTCTAACCTCTTGGAGAGGGCTGTCGTTCTGCGATATTATAAGGGTCAGCGGTTGGACCGCGTGTGATGGGATTCCGGCTCACCTTGTTATTTATGTTTGTGTATGTATACATATATATATGCTTGTGTTGTTCTGTTTTGCAGGTTCTGCTTGCTACCGCTTAAGCAAGCGGTATCTTACCTCAGCCCTTACTGGGTCCTCCCGAGGACTCACCCTTTTATTTGTTTACCATCTTTCAGGCCGTCCTGGCAAGCAACCAGCGGAGTAGAGATCCGCGGTGCTTCCTGACATTTTGGGTTCTGTAGCAGCAGCAGTACCACGTGCGGGAATCCTTGAGCGAGAGGCTTCTGATTCCGCACTTAGGTATTTATAGGATTTTGTTTGATGGCTCTGTAGCTGTAGCTGCATGCATGTATTTAAGATCATGAGTTTGTATATGTTATATGATCGGATATATATATACGCTGCCTTTGTTGTCTTCTGAGTCGAGGGCGGAGCCCCGACTTGCCTATATTAGATATGTTATGAAATGACTTCAGTGCTTCTGTGGTTGTTGCGATGAGCAATGTTAGGTATACCATGAACTGCTTGGTTGGTAAAATGTCGAATTATCTTGTATACTTGCCATGCATGGGTTTTGTAGGTTGCTAGTCGTTGTTCGACTGTTCCGTCTTTTGAGCAAAACGCTCCGTTGCCGCGCTTTCCGCCGTCGCGGTCGGCCCCGGTCCCGGCGTCGCGGCCGGTCATCTATAACTCATCCCGCCTCCGCAACCGGGCGGGGTGGTCGACCAAGTACACATGACGGGATTATGTCGGTTTAAGCTAGCAAGCACATACGTCGGTATTTGCTCTGGTTAAGTGGCGTGGGATGACACTTAGACACATTTTTGGCATGGGTGGACAACTAAGGTGCCTAGGTGTGTGCATGGGTGGACAACTAAGGTGCCTAAGAGTGTGCTTGTTAGGTGACTCACCATGGTGACTAAGGTGCTAGGGTGTGTGCTTGGTATGTGACTAAGGTGTAAGCTAGCAAAAGTTGCAAATTATCTCACCATTCTCTCACCCAAACCGCCGACTTCACCATTCACCATCTCTCTCACAAGTTCTTCATTTCTCAAGAACAAACACACACACAAGTAGCTCCCCTTAGAAGGCCGAATTATACAAGAGTTTAAGGGAGGTTGTTCTTGGTGTTAGTCCATGATTTTTCAGGGACGTGACGTGCGTTCTCAAGCGACACTCGTGGCTCGGGACGAACAATGTGGTAGTGCCAATGGTGTGTGGTATGTTATGACTCGAGACGGTTATTGTTGCGATAACCAAGCAAGTACACATGACGAGATTATGTCGGGTTAAGCTAGCAAGCACATACGTCGGGATTTGCTCGGGTTGAGTTGGCGCGGGATGACACTTAAGACACATTTTTGCATGGGTGGACAACTAAGGTGCCTAGGTGTGTGCATGGGTGGACAACTAAGGTGCCTAAGAGTGTGCTTGTTAGGTGACTCACCATGGTGACTAAGGTGCTTGGGTGTGTGCTTGGTATGTGACTAAGGTGTAAGCTAGAAAAAGTTGCAAATTATCTCACCATTCTCTCACCCAAACTGTCGGCTTCACCATTCACCATCTCTCTCACAAGTTCTTCATTTGTCAAGAACAAACACATACACAAGTTGATGGCCGCTTAGGCCCAATCACCCAAACAGGCCTACCAAGTTCCCTTTGGCTATATGCTGGGAGACTGGACCTCTGCCGCTTTGTCGGCCCGGGGTGTTAGTTTGCTGTGATTGTTGCTCGTTTCGTGTCCTCCGGGATCTGTCGGACTTGTGTTTGTTGCTGCGTTCTTCCCGAGTACGGCCCGTACCATCTGGACTAGGTCCGGGTCTAATCGATTGCTCGGTGTGAGTGGAAGTAGGCGATAAGGGAAGTTGCTCCGTATGATGTTTCTTTAGAAGAGCTCGATAAGCGGGATCACTGTTAGGCCGTCGGTAGAGCCACCTCCTTCTGGTGTAGATGAGTGGGACTGTGAATGGTCCTCAAGCCCAGTTAAAGGAACTTGTCTATTCGGGCCACCACGGTTCCCACAGACGGAGCCATTTGGTGGCGGATCTGTTTGGGGAGCCGCCACGTGTCTGCGTAGTTGACGCATATTAATGTTGATTGATGCCATTAGGATTAGTGTGTTACGAGATTCTCGGAATTCGAGGAATGGGGATTGAGTTTAGTGTGTTTTAGTTCTTGTCAATGAAGTGGTGAAAAGATCGATCCCTTTGACTTATGCCATAAATGTCTTATATAGCTAGTATTAATGGTGGCAAAGTCGTAATAAGTCAATATATCGTTAATGGACATGTGTTTCGTATATCCGGAATGTTCCTTTGGGGATTCCTCATGTTGTGTTCGGGTAAGTGTTCATTAAGTCCAGGAATGTCAATCAGGTTTTAGTTACCACTTGAGTTTTTAATGAGACCCTTATATTGGGCTTACTATTTGGGCCTTTTGGTAGGCCTGTTTGGGTGATTGGTGTTACGGTCACCCCGAGCGGGTTGCGACCGGGTGACCGGGGCTCCGGTTTTAGCTCGCGGTCACGTTTTTCGGCGTTCAGGCGGCTCCCGAGCCCTATCCGAGTATCATTTTGGCGAACCCCTCCGTATTTGAGGTCGTGTGGGTCCCCCGGACGTTTCCGCCGAAAATATTTTTCTGGCGCCGGGGGGTTGTCGGGGTCGTCTCGGGACGTACAGCGGGCTCGGTAGCACTCTCGAGATCTCAGTTTGGGAAGCCGTTTGCAGTTTTGGAGTCGTGGAGACGTCCCGGAGGTGGTTGTGGAGTTTAATATTTGGGACGGGACGTTCGGTTCCGGGCGACTCCCGGGGCTCGGGATGGAAATTTTCTGACGGCTTTGGGGTAAGTTGTGTTTTAATTTAAGATGGAATTTATGAGTATTTTTATAGAATTTTGGGGTGACGGAATTTCGGTTCAGGTTGTCACGCTCGCACGTCGGGTTTTGGTTCGGGTTCAGCGAGCTCGGTAGGACACTCCGGAAAGGTAAATGAATTTCTGAAAAATGTTCTGTGAATGTTATAATATTCTGAAGGTTGTGTCCAAGTTTCGTTAATTTTGGAATTCGGTAATTATTTTTGGGCAAAAAGAATTGGAACTTTCGGAAAAATTGGGAGTTAATTTGCAATTGGGTGCAAATTAAAAAGAAATCAGCATGGGCAGCAGATTTTCGGCAGCAAGTGGGGAGGATTTGGGACACTTGGCTATTTTTAATTTAAGGAAGAGAGGGATGGGTTTTAAAGTGATGAAAATATATATAGGTTAATATTTCATAAAAAAGAGACTTACCTCATTTTCATCTCATTTCTTCTTCTTCATTTCTTCTTCTTCTCCAAGTTCTGCCGCCACCATTGATGAGCAACCTCCAAGCTTGAACTTCTTCTTAGTTGGAATCAAAGAGAAATTGGGTGCTTTGAGTGGTAAGCATCCTCCTACTCTTTTCTTGTTGGAATTGAAGATTAGTGAAGAAAAGAGAAGTTTTGGCAAATGATGGGTTTGTTCTTAGCTATAAGCTAGGATGATTTTTTTCCTCCCATCTTTTAGTATGTTGTTGTTGGGTTGTAGGAGAGTGTTAATCAAGTGTTGGATTTTGGAAAACACATCTTGGATCATGAACCCTATTATGGCCGAATTTATGGAATAAATTCCAAAATGGTGTGTGTTTGTTATCTTGTTTCATGCTTCAAGTATGTTAGTCCTAGCATGATTCTAAGCTTATGTATGGATTCAATTTGATGGAAAACAAGTTGAGGTGAAATTGGTTAGGTGTATGTTCATGATGGATTTTGTTGTTTGGATGCAATTGGATAGCATGCTTGGTTTAGAAGTGAAATTGGTGATTAGAATGGTTGTTTGGTAGCTTGAATGGATTGAATTGGAAGTTGGATAAAAAGTGGGTTAAGAACCGAATTTTAGAATGATTCTTTTTCAATGTTGGAGGTTCATCTTGGTTGAATTGGATGTTAATATGGTGTTGGGGTTGAATTTAGGAGTGGATGGAAGTTTGAAATGTTGAATTCGGTTAAGAAATGGAAAAGTTACAATTAAGCGGGATTATCGGAAAATGGCGGGTAATGAAGGGTTTAAAGTTGGATTTGATCAGTTCTGCTTATTGTATGATGTTTGTCAATGTATAATCTTGCATTGTCTAGGTTGGTTCTGAATTCTGACGTTTCTGTGAAAATCTGGAATTTTACGGAAATTCTGCCGGATTTTCGGTTTTGGGGTCGGGGGTTGTAATTTGGTAGTGTGGTTGATAAGGATTCTAATTCAACTTAGTTTGGCAGATTCCGAGGTTCGGAGGTTAGGAAAAGAGGAGTTCTAAGTTTCGGGGCACGGTGTAGGTGTTGTCGAGAATCGGTCCAATACTGGATTTTGAGGTAAGGGTTTGGTTCGTTGTTTTGGTAAGCTAAGTATATGTTTTAGTTTCATTTTCTGCTCATTAGTATTTCGGAATTTTATGCCTTTGGGCATATTCTGTAGTTTGCAAGAGTATGCCTTATGGCATACTCGTCTGTTAATATTACGGCAGGTTGTGGGTTCGCTACCCACTGGTGCACCATGCTTCAGTATTAGCTTCGGCTTCCGACTCCTTAGTGGAGGCCGCTGCTCCGATTTATTATAAGGGTTATGGCGATTTGGAATCGCACGTCCTTCGGGACTCCGATCTACTTTCTGTACGTACATGTTATTCCGTATTCATTGCATATATTGCTATCTTTCTGTTTTGCAGGGTTACATATACTTACCTTACCCCATATCCCTTACGGGGTCCTTTTAGGACTCACCCTTCTTTGGGTTTTGTTTTTGGGTTTCAGGTAGACCTGATAAGCGGCCTGCGGAGTAGGATTCCGTGAGGGTTCTACCTTGGGTGTGTTTTGCAGCAGTTGCACCTTGCGGTCCGGGATTGTGTACTTGGTGTGAATCCCGCGCAAGGTATTTTGTTACATAGATTCTAAGGCTGGCTCAGAGTTGCATATGCACACTTTACGTATTCTTTGTGATGATTGTATGTCTGTATATATTTGTATATTCTGTTCTGTATATGTTCTGAGCGCTTGGCGCTTGCTAGACACCTTAGGTTCTGTGAATTCTGTATGTATATATGTTTTGGTGCGTAAGCACTCGTCCACGGAGGGCGGGGCTTACTCTGTGGTTAACGCATGAATTGTGTGTTTTGATTTTATTTTCAGTTATATGCGCGACATATTTGTAGGTTGCTTCCATAATCATTTCGATCTTTGGGTCCGCTACGCGCGGCGGGTCTCGATGGACCTGCCATCTCTTGTTTTCCGGCTTCCGCTTAGGCGTCCCGGCGCCCCGCCTCCGCAACCGGGCTCGGGTGGCGTGCGGTGACAATTGGGCCTAGGGGCCATCACAAGTAGCTCCCCTTAGAAGGTCGATTATACAAGAGTTTAAGGGAGGTTGTTCTTGGTGTTAATCTTGAGGTAAGCATGTTTCCTTCATGATTTTGGTATGATTGAAGCATGGTTGAGGTTGAAGCACCTTATGGCCGAATTCATGGCAAACCCTAGCTAGATGATTTGTTCATCTTCTTGCTTCAAGCTTGGGATATGTTGATATTGGTGTGATTTGGTGTAAGAATCAATGTTTGAAATATTGAAGAACATATTGGGTTGAAAACTCTAGTTTGGCCGAAAACATTAATGATGGAATTGATGAGATAGTTGAGTAATATGTTGATATTCATGCTTAGAATGCTTAAGTGATTGATTATGCATGAATTGGACGCTTTAAATTGAGTGGAAAGGATATTGGTACAAAGAGGAGGTTGGGGCAGAATTTAAGGGAAGGGTATGTTAACAGTTAAGATGTGTTTCGGGGTGTATTGGTGGTGGAATGATATCGGGAATTGAAGTAGGTAACAACGATGTTTGAAACTTCGTTTTCTGAATTTGTGAACGAATCAGTGAAACTCGACATGCTAGCATGCCCGCTTAAATTTGGAAAGTATGTTTTAAATGCTTAGATGTGCATGATTGAGAATAAACAATGATGTTCTAGCTTGCTTTGAAAATCCGAGCTTTCTGTGAAGTTTTGCGGGAAAGTGCGGGAATGTGCGGGATTAGTTCCCGGGGGTCTAGATTGATGATTTCTGATATGTAAATGATCGTTCAGCTTGAATCAGCAGTTGTGGAGTAGTGCGGTACTTCGAAAGTCACACTAACGCACTTCGGGCGGGCGCCGGGATTTTCCCGGGATTCTTTTGCGGATCGATAATAGTACGGTAAGGGTTCAACTTCTTTCATTCTACATTCGGGAGGGATATCATGTATATCGGGGTTAGTTGAAGCGGTTTCGGCGTTGAGGACGGGTGTCCAGTGATCCGGGAGCCGCTTATATGGTAAGGTACGGGTATGCAGAGTTCAAGGCCGGGATGGTCTCGGAGACCTCGGCTTCTTCGGTATTCTATATCTGCATTCAGTGCTGATATTCTGTGTATACCTTGCGGTATACTCTGTCTGTTGTATACCCTGCGGTATACTCTGTTTGTGACCCTACGACAGTTGGGGATCGCGACCCCGGCTAGTACCATGTCTCGTTAGCTTCGGCTCCGACCTCTTGGAGAGGGCTGTCGCCTGCATTTATATGCGCACATGGGTCTCTCAAGGTTCTAACCGCGTCCTTCGAGACTCGTTTAATATTTATGTCTATATCTGTTTGTATATATATTTTTGTGGTTTTTGTGTTTTCCTTGTTTTGCAGGTACTCGTGCACTTAGCTTACTTTATGCAACTGTACCTTACCTCATCCCTTATTGGGTCATCCCGAGGACTCACCCTCTATTTACCACCTTTCAGTCTACTCGACAAGCACCAGCAGACTAGAGTTACGTGGTGCTTTTGTACCGTGATCAGGTATTTGCAGTTCCGACACAAAACTTGTCAAGTTTTGGGGTTGTCTTCGTAGAGGTTATAGTATGTTTCGATTTCGGGAATGATGCTAAGTATAGAATATGGGTTTCTCACGCTTAAATTATATCCCTCTTGTTTGTGTTAGCAAAGAATACTACGGTACGTGCGGGAATCTTCGATCTCGGAGTTCCTCCTAGATTCCGCACTTAGGTATTCTCGGGGTTTTCCTTGTCGGCTCAGAGGTGTATGTGGATGCATGTCATCTGTCTGATCATGCTATGTATCCTAAATACATTCTGCCTCTGTATATATTTTCTGGATACTCTGTAGGACTGGGGACTCGCACATGTCAGTGGAGGGCGAGACCCGTGATGTGATTACATTTTGACATACCAGACATATTTTGTATCGGTATGATTCTATTGAGCTTATGTATGATGATATCCATGAATTTCATGTTTGGTGATGGTAGAGTGCTCGCCTATTTCAGTGGGGCAGGGCTCGCCATGGATAGTTAGGGTTTATACTATATACTTGTCATGTTTGAGAATTGTAGGTTGCAGGTCGAAACACGACCAAAAATATAGGCGCATAACTCGTATGCATACTCCGAGAGCAAAGCGTTCTCGTGCACCGGGCCTTCGAGAACGGGGCTTTGCGGGCCGAGTCACGGACCATCGCAGCCTTCCGCTTCCGACACCGCGGGCGGCCCCGCCCGCAACCGGGCGCGGGCGCCCGTGACATTTTTACCCTTGAGACAAGGACACCCACCTACTTCCACTCAATCATTTACAACTCAATAGTGACGGTACACTAAATAAGTTTCCGAATCTTTCCCAAGATAAGCTCGACAAGCGCCCGCGCGCCCTTGGGCATCGTGAATCATCTCTCAACAAAAGTCACCCTCAACTAGTCACTCCCATGAACTAGGGGTGGCACTTTTGAGGCTTTAAGCTCCTAACTACAACCACCAATTAGCATGTTCTAGAATCATAGATAATACTAGAATGCTAAGCGGTACACTACCCAAGCAAAGATCACCCTCGCAACAGCCACCGACCGACACATGCCGGAGTGCTGCGAGGCCACATCCTCTACGAGGCAAACACGCCTCTCCGCGAGGCATACGCCTCCGTCTCGCAATGTCCACAAGCCCATGCTCCTCCGCGGGGTCCAACTCCTCCATCGCAACTTAGAGGTCCTTGCATGACGCAAGGCCACTCCCTCGCATGGTAGGCTCGCAACAACGTGCGAGACCATGCCTTCGCCTCGTGAAGCTGGATCGCCCACATGACAGCCTCGATTGCGGTAGGGCTGCTTTGGTGACGGTTAAACCACCATGATGCGTGTAAACGTCCCATATGCGCCACTACTCCACCTTCCCCATCGATCGCGAACATGGGCAACCACCCCACTACCTCAGGTCATATGACGTGCATGACCTCGAGACTGCCTATAAAAGGAAGACTTGCGAAAGGTACACTCTATCTACACACCCCCATGGTCACCCCGAGCGGGTTGTGATTTTGGTAACCCGGGGCTTCGTTTTTGACTGCGGGTCATGTCTACGGGTGGTCAGACAGCTCCAGAGTCTTATCTGGGTATTATCTTTGGGAATCCTTCTGTATTTGGGGTCACACGGGTCCCCCGGACATTTCCTCCGAAAACATTTTTTTCGGGAGCGAGACTTGTCTCGGCACGTACAGCGGGCTCGGTAGCGCTCCCGGGACCTCGAAAAAGGAAACTGTCAGCATATTTGGAATCGTGGGAACGTCCCGCATCTTTTTACGAAGTATGTTTTTTAGGACGGGACGTTCAGTCCCGGGCGACTCCCGGGGCTCGGGATAGAAATTTTGCGACGGCTTTGGTGTGAGGTATGTTATGGCTCGGGACGGATTTTATGGTGATAACCGAGGATTTTTGGCATGACGGTATTTTGGTTACGTTAGCACGCGCACGTCGGGAATTACTCGGGTGGAGTTGGTGCGGGATTTGTGCGCCAACACTTAGCCAATTCAAATTTTTTGGGCTTGGCATGACTCATGGTGGTGACTAAGGTGCCATGGGGACAAGTGTCCCCATGACTCACCACCTTGATAAATATAAAAGGAGAGCTTTTATGGTGAAAAATGATTTTTGCTCATTTTTCTTCTTCTTCTTCATTCATCCGCCACCATCATCTTCTCCAAGCTCCTTGTGTTCTTCATTTTGGCAAGGAATCATCAAGGTTTTGGGCTCAATTTATTGGTAAGCTTCTCTTCTCCATGATTTTGCAAGTTGAAGCATGAGTTTGGGTTGAAAAAGAAGAGATTGAATCCGAATTGAAGTTACTCCTTGCTACTAGTTGTGATGATTTTCTTGCTTCCATCTTTAAGTATGTTGTTCTTGGTATGGAGAAGGGTAGGAACCAAGGTTTAAATGATGGAAGAACACCATGGTTAAGAAACCCTAGCATGATTAGTTGTGTTCTTGAATCATGATTTGGATATGCTGTTCCTAGCATGATTCTAAGATGTTGTGTGGATTCAATTTGAGGATAAACATGTTGGGTGAAAAACCCCAAATGGCCGAATTTGGTGGTTAGGGTTTATGGTTGATTTTGGGTGATTAAGGTGAAATTGGTTAGTAAGCATGCTTAAGTTGTGAAATTGGTGGTTTATGCATGTAATTGGAACCTTAGTTGGATTGAATTGAAGTTGGGTTGAAAATTGGGGATTAAGGCCGAATTGGTAAGGGAAGGTTTTGAATGTGTTTGTGTGTAATTGGAATGGTTTGGATAGTGTTTTGGTATCGGAGATGGAAGTAGGTTAGTAACGATGTTCGGAACGTCATTTTCGGGTATTAGGAACAATACCGACCTACTTGCTTGGTTGCGGGTAAAATGTCTGGAAAGTGGGATTTAATGGTTTGGGAGTGTTTTTGGATGTATGAATAACAATGTTCTAGCTCGGTTTGAGAAACCGAGCTTTCTGTGGAATTTTG
The DNA here is from genome assembly GCA_024586325.1 of Stellera chamaejasme. Taxonomy (NCBI): domain Eukaryota; kingdom Viridiplantae; phylum Streptophyta; class Magnoliopsida; order Malvales; family Thymelaeaceae; genus Stellera; species Stellera chamaejasme. The sequence continues at coordinate 19,883,351 of CM044979.1, forward strand.
CGGGAAAGTGCGGGATTGGTTTCTAGGGATCTGTATTGGTGATTTCGACTTGTGTGTGGTTGCTCGGCTTGATTCAAGCGGTGGTGGAGTAGTGCGGGACTTCAAAAGTCACACTACCACTTTTCGAGCCGGGAGCCGGGATTTTCTTTGTGGAGCGCTGGTGGCCACAGAGAGATTTAACTTTCTCTACTAAGGTAAGGGGTTTAACTTTCTTAATGCGCATTTTATGTGTATTAGGTTAGTTAAGGGCTAGTACTCGGGTCGAGGGTGGGGCCCTGTGACTCCCGGGTCTAGTCACATGGTACATAGCGGTCTGTAGGGTTTTGCTTAAATATGGGTTGTGAACGTATATCATATCGGACTTGCTTATCGGGGGTCGACAACGGACCCATATTTATGTTCTGTACGTGAGAAGTCCGTGAGTTACGGCTGACGGGAACGCCGGGACCTAAGCCGGTATGCCAACCGTGGTCGTTAACTCACGATGTTATGTGTCGGCATTGTGCCGCTTTGTTTTCGACTGTTAGGGGCGATATCCCCTCGCTGGTACCACGCGTTATGACCCGATCATCGGTGTGAGCTTAACAAGCCGCTGTAGGGTGCTGTCGAGGGTTCGGGGAACCTTTGTATTGGTGTACCACCAGTCCGACGGGACTTAAGAGCATCATCACATGTGCATATCATAATCTTGATATACTTAGGATTGTGTTATTTAGTTCATCGCATACTAATCCTTTTATGCAGGGAAATATTTTCAAAGTTTTCCCGCTACCGTACCTACCTCTTTACGGAGTTCTTTCGAGAACTCACCCCCTACTTATTATGTTTCCAGGTGATCCGGGCAAACGTCTTGCGGTGTAGATCTCCCGCAGTGATCGTTGTGCATTTTTGGTTTTGAGGTACTTATCCGTTAAGTTCGGGGGTGTTCTCGTTAGATACTTTTGGGTGATCTTTCTGAGTTATGTCTGACTTGTATTCTCCTGTTTGTGGTTTAGCAGCAGCAGCAGTACTACGTGCGGGAATCTTCTGCTCTTGAGGTTTTCCTGATTCCGCACCTAGGTATTCTAGGGTTTACTTTGGCGGCTCTGTAGATGTATTTGCATGCATGTTAGATCAGATCATGATGTACTCTGTATATTCTGGAATACTTTCTGATTCTGTATTTCTGTCTGACTGGAGGGCTCGTCCATAGGAGTTGAGGGCGGGACCCGAGATATGTGCATATTGGATATGTATCGGATGGTTTATGTGTTCTGATTGTTGTGATCAATGAATGATATTTCCATGAACTGCATGTTTGGTGATGGTCGTGTGCTCGCCTATTTCAGTGGGACGGGGCTCACCATGGATAGTTAAGTTTATTTTATATACTTGCCGTGTTTGAGTTTTGTAGGTTCTGGGTCGTAATACCACCGAGTCATGGGACCAGCACGCAGCGGGTTTCGAGAGTACTGTTTCTGCGCTTTCCGCCGTAGCTTTCGCTTCTGACGTCGCGGGCGTCTCCGCCTCCGCAACCGGGCGGGGTGGTCGTGACACCCACTCCTCTTTCTGCTCCTGAGTACTATGTTTCATCCCTTGCAGATCACTCTGTAGCTACTGATCGTCGTTCTTAGCACCAAGTCACTCCATCCAGCATCTGAGAGTTCAGACCACAAAGGAACAAGACTATCAGATTGGCGACTTCTGTGAGAAGGAACTGACCTCGAAGATCTACCAGCTATGCGAACATGCCTCGAACTAGAAGTAGCGCTAGACAGAATGGCAACTCGGAATGGAACGCCAGCACCGGCCATGGCCTCCAGCGGGATGATGTTTCGGTCCATTCCACCAACGAAAGCACCTCCCACAATGGAAATGTCGCTCCCTTTGGCGGAGCGCATGTCATCCCTCCTGGCGGAGTGGGCGGTGTCACAGCCACCCCGCCCGGTTGCGGAGGCGGGGCCGACTGCGACGTTCGGAACCGGAACCTACGGCGGATAGCGCGGTGGCAGAGCATTTTACCCACTAAACAAAATAATCGATACTAACATGCAACCTACCAAAATCCATACATGGCAAGCATACAAGTAGCTCAGCAATTACCAAACACGAAGTTCATGGAATATCGTTCATTACACAGACAAGCGAATACGTAATCCCATTTCATAAACAAATCCAATATAGGCAAGTCGGCTCCGTCCTCGACTCAGAAGACAACAAAGTCAGATATACATATATACCAGAATTTCCATCATATACAATCTCATGATCCGATAAACATGCATGCAACTACAGCTACAGAGCCATCAGACTAAAACCTAGATATACCTAAGTGCGGAATCGGAAACCTTCTCGCTAAGGAGATTTTCCGCACGTGGTACTGCTTCGCTGAAACCCTGAATAACAGAAAGCACCGCGGATCTCTAATCCGCCGGTTGCTTTTCGTAACAACCTGAAAGGTGGAAAACATAAAAGGGGTGAGTCTCGGGAGGACTCGGTAAGGGCTGAGGTAAGATACAGCTTGTACAAGTGTCACTGAACCGAACTCGCAAAATGTAACAAGCACCAACACAAATATACATATATATAAATGTATGCAAAGTCAGAGGTAAGCCGGAACCCAACAACTGACCACAGTACGACAGCCCTCTCTAAGAGGTCAGAATATACAGAACAGAACAGAAAGCACGGTACCGGCTGGGGTCGCGATCCCCAAACTGTCGTAGGGTCACAGAAGTATATCGGCACCCCAAGTGCGGATACAAACAGAATGTCGGCACCCACAGTGCGGATACTACGTAATGTAACCACATAATAAAAATGCATATGCAAAATGTAATGTAATATATACCAAGACGGCATAAGTATAAATATAGGCGCCTAGCGTGGACATACGTAATAAAGATATAAACCCGTGGCCCCCAAGACCACCCGGCCTTGAAACAGATCAAATACAAACATGCATCTAACCATATGACAGTCTCGGATCAACGAACCACCGTCCTCAACCCGGGAACCCGCCTCAACTAAACCCGTATACATAAAGTCCCATACCAGTATGTATAACGAGAGAAGTTGAACCCTTACCTCAGCAACACAGCTCCGTAGCACAATTACCGGGAAATCCCTGCTCACGTCACGAAAAGACACAACTTGCCCTTTACTGTCCAACTCTAATCCACCCACTCAGAATTAAGCTGAACAACCACAATTGAGTCGAACACACACAAACAAACCCCGAAAATCAATCCCGCACTTTCCCGCAAAAATCCACGTAAAGCTCTGCTTTACGAACCGAGCTAGAACCTTGTTATTCACACACCCACAAACACCTTCCAACCTTTAAACCCACATTCCGGACACTTTCACCCGCAATTAAGCATAAAGGTGAATTTTGCTACCAACGCCCGAAACCGACGTTTCAAACACCAATATAAACCTACATCCATCTACAAAACCAAATTACCAACCAACACAACCAAAACACAACCCTTACATGGAAAAAGATTCATTCAAGGTTTCGGTTCTTCAACCATTTTCCACCAAGCTTCCAAACCAAACCATTCAAGGTTCCATTTGCACCCTTTAATCACCAATTACATAACTTAAGCAAGAAAGCTAACCAATTGCACCTAAATCAACCAAATTCAACCATGAACCCTAATCCACTATTCACTCAAATTGGGGCTTTCCTACTCAACCAATTTTCCACCAAATTGAAACCATAGAATGCCTTAGAATCATGCTAGGAACAACATACTAAGAGCATGATTCAAGAACACAAACATACACCATTTTTAGAATCAACCCTAATTTTCGCCAAAATATGTTTCTTCCTTCCATGATGTTTTTCCAAAATCTAACCATAGATTCTTACTCCTCTCCCACCCAAGAACAACATACTAAAAGATGAGAGGGAGAAGATCAACCAATCTCATGGCAAGGAGTAAACCCTAGCTTGAAATTTCTTCTCTTTATCCACCCAAATCATGCTTTCAACATGGAAAGGAGATGAAAGGGAGAAGCTTACCAATTTTGGAGCTTAAATCCTTGTAGTTTCCAGCCAAGAAATTGAAGAACAAAGAGCTTGGAGATGGGGAGCAATGGCGGCAATGGGTGGAGGAAGAAGAAGAAGAAATAAAACTCATGCCTTATTTTCATAACACTTGTCCTTTATATATTTTCCCATCTTTTCCTTTCTTTTTATCATAAAATGACAAGTGTCCCTTATTACACACCCTCAGCCGACTTCAGCTCTCTTCCTTTCGATTATTGATGATTTTTGGCCAAATTACACCTTTAATCCCCAAACTCTTCCAAAAGTTACAATTTTGGCCCAACAAAGAACTACCGAACTCCAAGAAAATTGGACACAACCTCGGAATATCATAACATTCATAAAACATGTTTCAAATATTTATTTACAACTCTAGAGTGTCCTACCGAACTCGCTGAAGCCGAACAAATCCTGACGTGCGCGCGTGTCAACCAGAACCAAAATCCCGTCACGCCAAAATTCCACAAATATTTCCATAAAATCCGTCTTAAAATTTAACATACTTTACACCAAGGCCGTCGGCAAATTTTCATCCCGAGCCTCGGGATTCCCGTCCCGAGCGCCGGGAGTCGCCCGGGACCGAACGTCGCCACCCAAAAATTACACTCCGTAAAAAGATCCGGGATGTTCCCATGATTCCAAATATGCAAACGGTTTCCCATTCCGAGGTCCCAGGAACGCTACCGAGCTCGCTGAACGTCCCGAGACAACCCCACTACCGAAAAATATTTCCGCGAAAATGTCCGGGGGACCCACACGACCTCAAAACCCGAAGGATTCCCAGAAATAAAGCTCAGATAAGTCTCGGGAGCCATTTAACCACCCAAAAACGTGACCCGCAGGCTAAAACCGGAGCCCCGGGTCACAACTCGCTCGGGGTGACCGTAACACCCGCACTTTCCAGCAAAATTCCACAGAAAGCTCGGTTTCTCAAACCGAGCTAGAACATCCTTATCCATACAACCAGTAACACATCCAAGCCATTAAATCCCAGATTCCAGACAAATTACCTGTAATCCCGCATAAAGGTAACTTTTTCTCCTATTGTCCGAAAATGACGTTCCAAACATCATTACGAACCTACTTCCATCCACGATTCCAAATTACCACCCAAACCATTCCAATTACACACAAACAAAATCAAACCCCAATTTCCAACCAAACTTCAATTCAATCCATTCAAGGTTCCAATTACACACTTTAACCATCAATTTCACTTCTTAAGCATGCTTACTAACCAATTCCACCTTAATCACCCAAAATCAACCATCAACCCTAACCAATAAATTCGGCCATTTGGGGAAATTTCAGCCAACATGTTTACTTCCAAATTGAATCCATACAACACCTTAGAATCATGCTAGAAACAACATACCAAAAGCATGATTCAAGAACACCACTAATCACCAAGTTTAGAAATTTCCCGATACCATTTCACTATCAAAACACCCCCGAAACACTCCACAACCATAAACATACCCTTCCTCAATTTTAGCCTTAACATGCTTCTTATACCAAAATCCATTTCAATCCAATTAGGGTTCCATTCTCATACTTAGTTCAACAATTAAACATTCTAAGCATGCTTACTAACATACTTCACCATAATTTCCCAAAATCACACCCACTTTCACATAACTAATTCGGCCATTTGGCCACTTTTCATCCAAAATGCTCATCTTCAAATTGAACCCTAATATCCACTCCTAATCATGCTAGGAACAACATATCCAAAGCATGAACCAAGATGACATCAATTCAACATACTTAAGATTTAGCCACTATTTCGGCCAAATTAGGGTTTCTTTACCCATGGTGTTCTTCCATAATCTAAACCTTGATTCCTACACCAAATCATACCAAGAACAATATACCCAAAGCTTTAAGCAAGAAGATGAACAAATCATCTAGCTAAGGCTTGTCATGATTTCGGATTCAACATGTTTATCAACCACGAGATCATGCTCCAACACACCAAACTCATGAAGAGAAGAAGCCTACCTCAAGCTTAGCACCAAGATCAATCCTTCCTTAAACCGTTGCAAGATGAAGAACACATGAGAGGTAAGGGAGAAGAGAAGCCTTGCAAGATGACCGATGGGTCTACGCCGGCAGTCGGCTGGGCTCCATGCGAACACATCCATGTTGGCATGGAGAAGGTGTATGAACGCCTCCTTGTCTTGATCGGACATGATCCTTCCCACGTGGAATTTCTTCCTGGTGCTATCTCTACCTCATCAAAGGCGCTAGAGAGATCTAGGGCGGTGTCATTGTCCTGTCGAGCTCGCGCAGCCGCTTCTACTGCCCGACCGGGAAGCTTGGGAGGTCCCACGAACGTGGCCATGTAGTTTCCTTTGCCACGCTCGGTTTACGTAGATGTAGGCATTACCGAGATGGTGTTGATCAGCACCATAAGGGTTCACATATCGCATCGATGTGGAACTCTGCTGCGTGTGCCGCCCATTGATCGCATTGTAGGGGATGGCAAATCCAAGATGATGAAGTCCACGAAGCTTGAATGGAAGACTTGTTTCCTCTCATACCCATAATCATGAACGGGAGCATGATTTGTCCCTAGCGTTGGGATTTCCTCCTCCCCACGCCGTAGGTTGCTACCTTCATCGGCTAGATGCGGGACAAGTGTACCTTCGCCTCCACTAAGGACTGTTTGTACACAACGTTGGCGTTAGCCCCAGTGTCCATGTAGACCACTGTCGCTGTCCCATCCCGTGATGCGGGCGGTTATGACGAGAGTGTCCGAGTGAGGGACCACCCCTGTGTCCATGTAGACCCTGTCGCTGTCCCATCCTCGGTGTCCCATCCCGTGATGCGGGCGACTTGCCGTATGATCGATCTGATAGATTTGCCTCATATAACGACGCTTCGCAGCTACGTGTTCGCACCGGATGATGACGTTGATGTGCCCCTTAGCGGGTGACTTCGTAAGCTCTAACCTGCTCTCCGTGAAACCCGCGCGGTTCGCGTTCTTCGTGATCGCCGCCGCGCTTGCGACCCCTTGGGAGTCTCGGCGCAAGTCGGGATTGCGAGTGAGGAATTCGGTGAGCTTTGACAGCATTCGTTTGAGCTCAATGCAATCCTCGATGTCATGGCCTTTGTCACGGTGGTAGCGAAAATACTTGTATGTCCCTTGGTGGCTCCCTTGGGGAGAGGGCGGGGCCATCTCGGTACCTCGCAGCTTTGCTCGTGGGTGTGAAGGATGTTGGTACAGAGTCTCGAGATAAGGGAGCGCTAGGTAGATCCTTTCTCGAGAGTGTTACGGGGTGGCTGTCGGTGAGGCCCTAATTCCTATCCCGAGTGCGAGGGGTTGCCCCTTCGCATCATTGATCAGCTCCTTCCTGGGGTCCTGGTAATCTCCTCTTCATTCATGAATCTAGTCGCCCTTTCCAGAAGTGCTCCATGTCACGGGGTGGGTTGGTGGTGACATCTATGAAGAAGTGGAAGTCCCACCGGAAGCCCCGTATCGTAGTGAGGAGTCTAGTCTCCTTGCCGAGGTTAGGGACTGGATTGCTTCAACTGCCGGACTTTTAGAAGGTGCCCCAGTCTTGGGTGGTGGCTTGGAGACAATGAAGTGATTAGAAAATGCGCAGGAGAGTTCTTCAAGGAGTCAAACCGCTTATCGTGCAAGGTGTTGTTCCAAGTGGCTGCGGCTCTAATGAGTGTGGAACTAAAAGCATGGCATGGTGACATCATCAGCTCAGCTATGGCCATCGCCGAGATGTACCGGAGATGGATGTCGGGATCGAGAGGCCATCGTAGGCGTCAAGCTTTGGCTGGCGGAATTGCTCGGGGAGCAGGGCTGTTAAGATCCGTTGGGTAAACGGTTGGGTCTAGAGATGGTCCAGGCCCAACCGAGCTGAATAACGCCTGTTCACCTTTTCTTCATGCTTCTCCATCTGCTCGATACGATGAGCGATGGCGGCGAGAGCGGAGGTATGCGCGGGATCGGGGTGGCTTTCCTGCTGGAGCTCTAGGAGAGGTGGCTGAGGTAAGCCCTGCATGTGTTGGGGAGCCGAGATGACTCCCACCGCAACAATGATTCCTTTCAAGGTATCTCGGCAATGTGTTACGCAGATTCTCGGGTAACGGCTTCGTAATGACGTTGAAGGTTGCTTGGTCCAAGCCAGAATGGTGGCTTGTTGGAGGATGAGATTCTGCGCACCCCGCCTGTAATGCACCGTGTCAGTGCCAAGATATTGTCCGCTTTGGGGTTACGGCCCAGCCATTTCCCCCTCACGGTTTTGTTTCTAACGGAATGGATGGTCTTGGGGTTACGGCCCAGCCTTTTCCCCTCAATCCAACATCCGTTAAAAGGCCTCTTGAAGGGAAGGAGGGGGATGTACATTATATACACCATAATCCCCTTTAAACCTTCCATGTGGGATGTAACATCCACCCCCTGTGGAGCCAGCGCCCTAGGCGGCACATGTACACTGTACAACCCGGCTCGATACCAATTGTAATGCACCGTGTACAGTGCCAAGATATTGTCCGCTTTGGGGTTACGGCGCAGCCATTTCCCCTCACGGTTTTGTTTCTAACGGAATGGATGGTCTTGGGGTTACGGCGCAGCCTTTTCCCCTCAATCCAACATCCGTTAATAGGCCTCTTGAAGGGAAGGAGGGTGATGTACATTATATACACCATAATCCCCTTTAAACCTTCCATGTGGGATGTAATGGGATTGTGCGGGTTTGGTTTCCGGGGATGTGTTTTGGTGATTTCTGACTGCTGTTTGGTTGTTCAGCTTGATTCAGCGTTGGTGGTGTAGTGCGGGACTTCAAAAGTCACACTACCACTTTTCGGGCCGGGAGCCGAGATTTTCCCGGGTTTCTTTGTGGAAAGTAGGTGGCCTCGGTGGAGTTTCCGTTTGGCTAAGGTAAGGGTTTAACTTCCTTAATGCGCATTTTATGTGTATTAAGGGCTAGTACTGGGTCGAGGTGGGGCCCGGTGACTCCGGTGCACTGCCGCTAACCTCAACCAAGGTAGAAACCTCACGGAAACCTACTCCGCAAGCCGCTTATCGTCTACCAAACCGAAAACAGAACCCAAAAAGGGGTGAGTCCTAAAAAGTACCCGTAAGGGATTTGGGGTAAGATAAGCATATGTAACCCTACAAAACAGAAAGATAGTAATATACGTAATATATGAAATGTAATACGTAATATCGTGCATGTAAAGATAATGATCATAATCCCGAAGGATGTGCGATTCTAAATCGCCATAAACCCTTATAACAAATCGGAACGACAACCTCCCTCTAAGGGAGTCAGAAGCCGAAGCTATTACAGAAGCATGGTGCACCAGCTGGGGTAGCGAACCCACAACTGTCGTAGGGTTAACAGACAAAGTATGCCACAAGGCATACACCTATAAATTACGAACGACCTTAAAGCGAAATTTCCGAAATACCTGCAAAATGTAGTGCAACAACACATACACCTACAGACTACGAGAATATGCCCTAGGCATATAATACCGAAATACTTGCGTAATGTAAAGTGAAACTAAACATACACCTATCTTACCAAAAATAGCGTAACCAAACCCTTACCTCACAAATCCCGAGTATTTGACCGATTCTCGACGATTTCCAAACCACGACCAAACCCGAAAACCTCTCTTTTTCTAACTTCCGACCTCGAATCCACAATTCAAGCTAAATTAGCAACCTTACCAATCACACTACCAACTACACCCCGTCCCCAAAACCGAAAATCCGGCACTTCCGTAAAATTTCGATTCCCGCAGTAAACATCGAATTCAGAACCAACTTAGACAATGCAAAATTATACATTGTCAAACACTATCCAACAAGCAGAACTGATCGATTCAAACCTTAAAACCCTTCATTAGCCGACATCTTCCGATTAACCCGCATAATTGCAACTTTTCCAAATCTTACCCGGAATCAACTTTTCAATCTTCTAACCACACCTAAATTCAACCCCAATACCACTTTAGCATCCAATTCAACCAACATCAAACCCCAACATGGAAAAAGAATCATTCCAATAATTCGGTTCTTAACCAACATTTACCCAACTTCCAATTCAATCCAAACAAGCTTCCAATTAATCATACTAACCACCAATTACACTTCTAAACCAAGAATGCTAACCAATTGCATCCAAAACAATCAAATTCAACATTGAACATCAACCAACAAATTCGCCATAAAGGGAGTTTCTAACCCAACTCATTTTCCATCAAATTGAATCCATACATAAGCTTAGAATCATGCTAGGATTAACATACTTGAAGCATGAATCAAGGAGACAAACACACATCAACTTAGAATTTTTCCAAAAATTCAGCCAATTGGGGCTTTTTCATCCAAGGAGTTTTTCCAAAATCTAACACTTGATTATCACTCCCTACAACCCAAGAACAACATACTAAAAGATGGGAGGAAGAGAATCATCCTAGCTAGTAGCTAAGAACAAACTCATAATTCACAAATTCTTCTCTTTTTCCATCCAATTCTTGTTTCTAACAAGAAAAGAGATCAAGGGAGGATGCTTACCACAAAAAGGATCCATTTCCTTGTTGATTTGAGCCAAGACTTGAAGAACAAGAAGCTTGGTGAATAGTGACAATGGCGCAAGAATGGAGAAGGAAGAAGAAGAAGAAGAAGAAGAAGTGATGAAATAATATCACATTTATGAACATAAAAGCCTTATATAATTTCTTCTTCTTTTTCCCATACCATTTCTACTTAAATAAGAGCAAGACATGTGTCCCTTAACTCACACACATGCTGCCGAAAAGATCAGCTGCTGCCCATGCTGAAATAATTTTTATTTTGCAACAAATTCCAATTAATCTCCCAACTTTTTCGAAAGTTCCCACTTTTGGCCCAAAAATATTTACCGAATTTCAAAATTAACGAAACTTGGACACAACCCTCAGAATATTATAACATTCATAAAACATATTTCAAAAGTTCATTTACCAATCCAGAGTGTCCTACCGAGTTCGCTGAACCCGAACAAATCCCGACGTGCGAGCGTGTCCAACAGAACCAAAATCCCATCACACCAAAATTCCACAAAAATACACGTAAATCCAACTTGAATTATAACATGATTTACCCCAAAGCCGTCAGAAGATTTCCATCCCGAGCCCCGGGGGTCGCCCGGAACCGAACGTCCCGCCCCAAATATTAATCTCCAAAAAAACCTCCGGACATTACCACGACTCCAAAACCGCAAACGGCTTCTAATTCTGAGGACTCGGGAGCGCTACCGAACCCGCCAGTACGCCCCGAGACAACCCCGACAACCTCCCCGAGCCGAATAATATTTTCGGCGGAAACGTCCGGGGGACCCACACGACCTCAAATACGGAAGGGTTCACCAAAATGATACTCGGATAGGGCTCGGGAGCCGCCTGAACGCCGAAAAACGTGACCCGCAGGCCAAAACCGGAGCCCCGGGTCACCCGGTCGCAACCCGCTCGGGGTGACCGTAACATTCTCCCCCCCTTAGGACTCTTGGTCCTCCAAGAGTAGCCTGAACCATCCAAACAGGTGTCGCTACCAACCAGAATATAAAAATATTCTCTTTACTAAGAACAATCGGACCACCGTACTGGTGCGGCGGGAGTGGTAGTTTAGACTACCATACAGAGCCTCTCAACGGCGTCCCACCCTCCGGGTGCATCTTATTGCACCCCGAGTCAGTTGCCGGTATTTCTACCAGACAACCCCAGACAGTACCGAACCTAAATCTAACCGATCCACAACAGGCTATCCTGGAAGACACCACGTAAAACAGAAATAGTTGGGGGGGGAAAACCAATCTAACAACTTACTCCAGAAACTCATGAGAACCGATAAAACTCGGGGTAACTTGCCCCGCCTACCAAATCTTACTGTCCCTCCGATCAGTGCTACCTCCACCAAACTCGTCACCAAACTCAAACTCCGAGCCCTACGGCGGCGGTTCGTATAAGCAGTGGTGCACCTGCTCGCGGTTTTAATCTGCGCTCAGTATCAACTGATCTTCGCCGTAGTCTCCTCAATAAACTCGGGTCCCAGCTCAACTCTATCGACACATCTATCCAACAGTATGGTGTCATACACCTCCTCCCGTACAACGCCTCATATGGTGCCATGCCAAACGTAATCTGGAAGCTGTTGTACGAAAACTCTATCAAAGCAACTGTTAGTCCCAAACTCCTCCAAAATCCAAAATACAGATTCACAACATATCCTCCAATATCGTAATCACCCGCTCCGATTGCCCGTCCGTCTGGGTGATAAGCTATACTCGGATGGAGTCGCGTGCCCGGTGCTTCATGAAAAGCTCTCCGTAACCGTGTCGAAAACGCGGATCACGGTCAGATACAATGGAGTCTCGTACTCCATGTAACCGCATAATCTCCCCGATGTAAAGTCGGGCAAGCTTCTCCAGGGTCAGTGGCCGAATAGGCGTAAAGTGTGCGCACTTTATCAGCCGAACCACAAAAAAACCCAGATAACATCATGGAGAGACCGTGTCGGGCGGTGCGATCGAGAAAGTCCATAGTAACATTGCCCTACTCCCGAACCTGGAATGGGCAAAGTCTGCAGTGTCCCCGCCGGTTTCGATGCTCAAACCGCTCAAGTGTGCCTTCTCTAAAATTTCATTTCGTAACTCCCGATCCTCGTACATAAAGGCGGTTTCGAAGTATAGCAATCCTCGCCTACACCGAAACGTAGGTAACAAATAAACCCTTATCTCCCCAGATAATTTCTTCAACCCCGGATTTCTACCTTCCGCCGCGCGCACCCTGTCAAGCCACTCTGAATGTATAGTACGTGTATAAACCTGTGCACGCTCCCAGAGCTGCCCCCTGTGCCTACGGCATGTCAAATCTCTATATTCGGATCGATCCCCAACATTTCCTCCCTTAACCAACCCGGTATACTTCCTGCTCAGTGCATCGGCAACCGTGTTGCCCGTGCCAGAGATGTACTCGATACAACAACCATAGTCCTTAATGTATTCGAGCCATCTGCGCTGCCTCATGTTAAACTCCTTCTGTGTAAACAGATATTTCAGACTCTTATGGTCGGTAAGAATCTGAAATTTATTACCAAACAGATATTGCTTCCAATGTTTCAACGCATAAATCACTACAGCCAACTCTGCATCATGTGTGTCAGTTCAGCTCATGCGGTCGCAAATGCCTTGACCCATAAGCTACCACAAAACGCTCTCGCACCAACACACACCCCAAACCGGATGTGGAAGCATCCGTATAAATCACATACGGTAATCTCGGATCTGGAAGAGTCGAGAATCGAGCGTTAGTCAGCTGTCGTTTCAACTCCTGAAAATTCTACTCACACCTATCGGACCGGATATACGGTTGACCCTTCTTGGTCAAGCTGCGTAAACGGAGATGTCGAATAGAAAATCTCAGTACAAACCTCCGATAAAATCCCGCTAACCCCGTGAAGCTCCCGATCTCACGCACTCGTGGTAGGTTGTTTCCAATCCCGAACTACCCTCACCTTCTCTGGATCCACAGCATGGACCATGCTCGACATAATGTGTCCTTAAAAACGATTTCCCGAATCAGAACTCACACTTTGAGAATTTAGCATAAAGCTGATGTTCCCAAAGTGTCTCGCAAAACTACCCTCGGATGCTCCCGATGCGAATCCTCATCCCTAGAATATATCGAATATCATTGCTAAAAACCACCGAGAAATGAGTCCAAGTACGGTCGGAACACCCGATGCATCGATCCAAGAATGCCACCGAACATTGGGCAGCCCGAATGGCATGACCGTAAACTCAAAATGTCCATATCGGGTGCGGAAAGCGGTCTTAGGTATGTCCTAATCCTTCACCCTAAGTTGAAAGTACCCAGATCGGAGATCAATCTTTGAGAAAACTCTCGAACCCCGAAGTTGATCAAAAAGATCGTCAATCCTCGGCAACGGATACTTATTCTTTCCAGTAAGTGCATTCAACCGCTTTGTAATCAATGCAAAGTCGGAGCGTCCCATCTTCCTTCTTAACAAACAGAACCGAGCACCCCACACCAAGTGCTCGGTCGGATGAAGCCCTTCGCTGTAATTCCTCCAACTGCTTTTTTCAACTCCTGCATCTCAGAAATAGGCATCCGATAGGGAGGAATAGATATCGGAGCGACTGCCATTGCAGTGGATCTCAAACACAATTTCCCGCTCCGGTGGTAACTGGGCAACTCCTCCGGAAATACCTGCGGAAAATCTCGAACCAATGGTAAACCATCCAACTTCAACCTAATACCAGCTTCATTCAGATCATAGCATTCCCCTACACCAACTATCGACAGCTGATCCAGAATCTGTAACTCTTTACTGTGCTGTGCTATAGTTAAACCAGTCGGAGCCGTGAGAGGTAGTACCTTTCCAGAAACCATAATGGTACGGTTTGCACAATCAATGTGCAAAGAATTCTTGGATAGCCAGTCCATCCCAAGAATACTTAGTTCGGCGTGTCAAAACCAACAAATCCGATACTATCGATGTCCGCCTACAGATGTCGTACAACCCCGAACCATCTCATTGGAAAACAAAGAATCGACTCCCAGCAGCTTTTACTAAGTGCGTTTGAGGCAAGGTACTAACAGACAGATACAGAGATGTAACACATTTCTATGTTACAATGGAAACAGATACTCCTGTATCAAATAATGCATGAACCGACACCTCATTCAGAAACAAAGTACCCTGCAGAACTCCCTGCTGACTCGAGCCTCCCTGCTGACTGGTACCTGACCGCTGACTAGGTCCTCCCTGATAACTAGGGCCTTCCCCCTCAATATGAAAAACTTGTCCCACTCTGGGCTACTGTGGTGGAGGGGGTGGCTGAAGCTGCTGTCGCTGCTGAGGTCTCGGGCCACCCTGCTGAAACCCATGCCCTCACGGTGCGTTGGGCTGTGCCCGAGACAGTGGACGCTAATAACTGCCAAAAACCCTGCCTTACAGTCAGAGGGCAATCCCGTATCCGGTGAGTGTCAGACCCGCAACGTAAACATCGGCCCTCCTGCCGGTAACAAAATCGTCCGGGGTGATACCTACTGCAAATCGGATAAGATCGTGCCGGTGGTGCTCCCCTCTACCTCTACTAGACTACCCAGGCCTGTTCGGCCATCCAGAAATCTGTCGGGGTTCCTTCTGTGTGGAGCTCCTCGTACTCCCCTGACCTCGTTGCGAGGTGAGGCGACTCTCAACCTCCTCTTCCATACCATGGTACTGCGGTACGTAGTGAATAAGCCTGTCAAACTCCCGCTCAAACTCTACAACAGTCCTGTCTCCCGATGATGCTCATCAAACCGTGCTCGACGCAGATCCTCGGCTACATCCCTGCTGCACTGCTGGTGGAAAATGTAGCCTCCCCCAGGAGTTTGCCAACTCCTGCAAACCAAGTCTCTACTACCTCTGGCCCTTCTCGGTCATTGAACCTCGGGGGTTCAAACTCTAAAACCTCTCTAGAAGTCTGACCTCGTCAGACTGGTGTCTCAGATCTCCCCGTCGTTGATAGGACCGACGAGAAGTCTAGGCGTCGTAGTGACCATCCTCCTCGGAGTCACTCACTTACCATTCCCAAAGCTGTGGCAAGCAGTGGCTAAAGTCTCGCTATCACCACCTAATCAAAATGCCCTTACTGTGGCATAATCGAGATCTTCCCCGCCATCGTCGCCCCCGAACCGGCTAGGCTGGCGGGTAATACCAAATCAGAGAGGGGTCCCTACGACCGCTAAACCTCGGGGGCGGTGAGTGTGGTTGTTCAGACCCTGGGTTACGCTGAACCCGTATCCTATTCCACGGAGGTGTGGGATCCCAGTCCCGCCCCTCCGGTACCAAATCACACTATTCGCGTGTAGTACACAATTCCTCAAACCAAGTCCAACCACCAAAACAACTTAACCCAAACCAAATTTCCAAACCCTAAACCCACCCAACCCCTAACCCACACGTCAAACCCGTACTCTCGGATGCGTGGGATTACAGTCCCCTCCCTCCGGTCGCAAACACGCTGTCTACGCGTGTTAACCAAACCCGAGACATTTCAGACCAAACAAAGTCTAGACAAATTGGTCACTCCCAATCCCTACGAAGCTAGCAAATAGGTTTCCTAAGGCTCAGAGTGCAATGCAAGATTTGACACGAAATTATTTCTCGAATGCTAAAATCATGTATTTCACCAAATCACGTAAGCGGTTCATGCTTATTTCACCAAATCTTTTCCTAACAAACAAGTTTACGTACCGGACCTTTTCCACAATCCCTTGCTCATAATAATCTTACCGTAATCCGTAAATCCCGAGTTCAAATCGCAACTATCGTGATAACTTGA
Organism: Stellera chamaejasme; assembly: GCA_024586325.1. Taxonomy (NCBI): domain Eukaryota; kingdom Viridiplantae; phylum Streptophyta; class Magnoliopsida; order Malvales; family Thymelaeaceae; genus Stellera; species Stellera chamaejasme. Next base: position 19,899,746 of record CM044979.1, read on the forward strand.
AGGATCAACTTTGTTCCACAATTTTATTTTAAAGTGGTTCAAGTAAGGAGGTGGCCAATCTCCGTACCAAACCATACTAAAATAAAATGTACAACACTAGGTGTCACTACAAGTCACCATTGACGACCAATACGGTCACTTACCTGCTCTGATACCAACTTGTCACCGTACGCCACCCGAGCCCGGTTGCGGAGGCGGGGCGCCGGGACGTCGGAAGCGGAAGCCGGAATGAATACAGAATGGCAGGTCCATCGAGACCCGCCGCGCGTAGCGGACCCGAAAAGCGAAACGAGTGTGGAAGCAACCTAACAAAAATTTCATACATATAACTAAATAAAATTCAAACATACAATTCATGCATTAGCAACAGAGTAAGCCCCGCCCTCCGTGGACGAGTGCTTACGCACCAAAACATAGATACATACGAGTTCACGTAACCTAAGGTGTCTAGCAAGCGCCAAGTGCTCGAGCATGCATGTAATGCAGTATATAAATATACAATCATCACAAAGAATACGTAAAGTGTGCATATGCAACTACAGAGCCAGCCCTAGATCTAGGTATCAAAATACCTCGCGGGATCAGACCAAATAGACAAATCCCGGACCGCAAGGTGCAGCTGCCGCTAACCTCAACCAAGGTAGAAACCTCACGGAAACCTACTCCGCAAGCCGCTTATCGGGTCTACCAAACCCAAAATGTAACCCAAAAGGGGTGAGTCCTAAAAGGACCCGTAAGGGATTTGGGGTAAGATAAGCATATGTAACCCCGCAAAACAGAAAGATAGTAATATACGAATATATGAAATGTAATACGTAATATCGTGCATGTAAAGATAACAGATCATAATCCCGAAGGATGTGCGATTCTAAATCGCTATAAACCCTTATAACAAATCGAACGACAACCTCCTCTAAGGGACTCGAAGCCGAAGCTATTACGAAGCATGGTGCACCACTGGGTAGCGAACCCACAACCTGTCGTAGGGTTAAGCAGACAAAGTATGCCACAAGGCATACACCTATAAATTACGTAACGTACCTTAAAGCGTAAAATTCAAATACCTGCAAAATGAAGTGCAACAACACATACACCTACAGACTACAGAATATGCCCTAGGCATATAATACTTGAAATACTTGCGTAATGTAAAGTGAAACTAAATATACACCTATCTTACCAAAAATAGAAGAACCAAACCCTTCCCTCACAAATCCTGAGTATTTGACCAATTCTGGACGTATTCCAAACCACGACCCGTAACCCGAAAACCTCTCTTTTGCTAACTTCCGGACCTCAGTATCTGTCTATTCAAGGTAAATTAGCAACCTTACCAATCACTCTACCATACTACACCCGTCCCCAAAACCGAAAATCCGCAGACTTCCGTAAAATTCCGCATTCCCAGTAAACATCAATTCAGAACCAACTTAGACAATGCAAAATTATACATTGTTAAACACAATCCAACAAGCGTAACTGATCGAATCCAACCTTAAAACCCTTCATTACCCGACTTTTTCCGATAAACTCGCATAATTGCAACTTTTCCAATTCTTACCCGAAATCAACGTTTCAAACTTCTAACCACACCTAAATTCAACCCCAATACCACTTTAGCATCCAATTCAACCAACATCAAACCCCAACATGGAAAAAGAATCATTCCAATAATTCGGTTCTTAACCAACATTTACCCAACTTCCAATTCAATCCAAACAAGCTTCCAATTAATCATACTAACCACCAATTACACTTCTAAACCAAGAATGCTAACCAATTGCATCCAAAACAATCAAATTCAACATTGAACATCAACCAACAAATTCGCCATAAAGGGGTTTCTAACCCAACTTATTTTCCATCAAATTGAATCCACACATAAGCTTAGAATCATGCTAGGATTAACATACTTGAAGCATGAATCAAGAAAACAAACACACATCAACTTAGAATTTTTCCAAAAATTCGGCCAATTGGGGCTTTTTCATCCAAGGAGTTTTTCCAAAATCCAACACTTGATTAACACTCCCCTACAACCCAAGAAAAACATACTAAAAGATGGGAGGAAGAGAATCATCCTAGCTTATAGCTAAGAACAAACTCATAATTCACAAATTCTTCTCTTTTTCCATCCAACTCTTGTTTCTAACAAGAAAAGAGATCAAGGGAGGATGCTTACCACAAAAAGGATCCATTTCCTTGTTGATTTGAGCCAAGACTTGAAGAACAAGAAGCTTGGTGAATAGTGACAATGGCGCAAGAATGGAGAAGGAAGAAGAAGAAGAAGAAGAAGTGATGAAATAATATCATATTTATGAACATAAAAGCCTTATATAATTTCTTCTTCTTTTTCCCATACCATTTCTTCTTAAATAAGAGCAAGACATGTGTCCCTTAACTCACACACATGCTGCCGAAAAGATCAGCCGCTGCCCATGCTGAAATAATTTTTATTTTGCAACCAAATTGCAATTAACCTCCCAACTTTTCCGAAAGTTCCCACTTTTTGGCCCAAAAATAATTCCCGAATACCAAAATTAACGAAACTTGGACAAAACACTCAGAATATTATAACATTCATAAAACATCTACCAAAAATCCATTTACAATTCCAGAGTGTCATACCGAGCTCGCTGAACCCGAACAAATCCCGACGTGCGAGCGTGTCCAATGTAACCAAAATCCCATCACACCAAAATTCCACAAAAATACACGTAAATCCAACTTGAATTATAACATGATTTACCCCAAAGCCGTCAGAAGATTTCCATCCCGAGCCCCGGGATTCCCGCCCCAAGCCCCGGAGTCGCCCGAACCGAACGTCCCGCCCCAAATATTAATCTCCATAGAAACCTCCGGGAAATTCCCACGACTCCAAAACCTCAAACGGCTTCTCTATCTGAGGTCTCGGGAGAGCTACCAAACACGCTGTAAGTCCAGAGACGACCCCGACAACCCCCCGGCGCCAGAAAATTATTTTCGGCGGAATCGTCCGGGGGACCCACAAGAGCTCAAATACGGTGGTGTTCGCCAAAATTATACTCGGATAGGGCTCGGGAGCCGCTCAGTACGCCGAAAACGTGACCCGCAGCCAAAACCGAGCCGGGTCACCCGGTCGCAACCCGCCGGGGTGACCGTAATAATGTTATGTGCCGCCTTTGTGCCGTTTTGGGTCCGGCGATTAGGGTGATATCCCCCTCGCCGGTACCACGCGTTATGACCCGATCATCGGTGTGAGCTTAACAAGCCGCTATAGGGTGCTTTGTCGAGGGTTCGGGAACCTTTGTATTGGTGTACCACCACTGACGGGACTTATGAGCATCATCACATGTGCATATCATAATCCCGATATACTTAGGATTGTATTATTTAGTTCATCGAATACTAACCCTTTTATGCAGGGAAATGTTTTTAAGGTTTTTCCGCTACCGTACCTACCCCCTTACGGAGTTCTTTCGAGAACTCACCCCCTTATTATGTTTCAGAGATCCGGCAAACGACTGCGGTGTAGATCTCCGCAGTTGATCGTTGTACATTTTTGGCTTTAAGGTACTTATCTGTTAAGTTGGGGGTGTTTTCTCGTTAGATACTTTTGAGATCTTACTAAGTTGGGTTTGACATATATGTTCTCCTGTTTATGTTCAGCACGCAGCAGTTGTAGCTAGCAAGGTAATATTGGTTTTCGACTTGGCTCTGTAGGTAATTTTGCATATAGGATATTTTCAGCACTTGGGTATGTATATTATTCGTAGGAAGTTTCCGGCCCTACGAAGAGGGCGGAACTTCTTCTGCCTGTATTCTTTACTATTTCCTTTTTCTTCCGCGCGATATTCGTAAAACCACTAACTTGTCTCGGGTGCAGGTTTAGGACTAGACAGATGTCGTAAAATCTGCAACAAGACTTAACCTTAAAACCGAAAGGAAAACGTTTTTAAGGGAATGGGTTTCGGTCCACTCAAAAACCTTTTAAGAGAACTCCGCTTTCACTGCCGCCGACTCGTGAGCTTCCACAACCACTCGACAACCGCGCTTCCAGCATCCGGAGCGGTGGGGTGACAACATGGTCTGGGCCATTATGGACAATCGTTTGAGCGTGTCTGCTTGTTATACTAACAATTCTCGCTTATGTGCATTGCATATGTTTGTTTTGCATTGGTTGAGCATATGTTGGTTATCTGTGCATGTTGGTATTTTCTTTGTCTTTGTCTTTGTTTTGCTGCTTTTTATATGTAAAGAGAAACCATGCCTATCCCCAAGCCCTTACAAAGTTCTCAAAAGAGGACTTACCCCTTTATGTTTATCTTGTTTCAGAGTACTCGACCAACAACCCGCAGAGTGAGTCTGGGGTGTGTTGTCTGATTCTGTTTCAGGTACCCTTCTTTTCTTTCTGATTTTCTGTCTGTTAGGGCTGTCTCTTTGAGTAACTATTGTTTGGGATCTGAAATCTGAATTTGTATCGAAAACTGGATATGTATCTCGAATCTAGATATAATATCTGAAATCTGAATCTATATCTGAAATCTGAATCTATATCTCGAACTCGGCTCGATACCAACTTGTCACGGGTGCACCCGCTCCCGGCCACGGAGGCGGAGCCGCCCCGCGACGGTGGAAGCGGAAGCTGCAGAAGCAGGCGGTCGGTTCAACCGAGACCCGCTGAGTGTGGTGGTCCATTGACCCGCCCGCAAAGTCATGTTCACGAAGGCCGGGTGCTCGAGAACACTTTGCACACGGAGTATGCAGACAGAGTTATGCGCCAATATTTTTCGGTCGTGTTTCGACCTGCAACCTACAATTCTCAAACATGGCAAGTATACAAGATAATCCTAATTTTCCATCCCGATCCCCGAGTGTCGCCGAAAACGAACGTCCCACCCCGAAAAATATTTTTCGTTAAAAGGTGCAGGGACTCGCTCGACCTCAAATATATAAGCATTCCCGAGAATGTTACCTAGAAAAGATCCGGGAGCTATCTGACCAACAGAAACAGCCCTGGGATACACAAAAGTCACCACCCGCTCGGGGTGACTGTAACATAATGGATGTCGGTATTTGAGAAGGTTTGATGCTGAAGAAGCTGAGCAAAAGAGTGATAAACGCGTTACTAAAAAAACATGTACGATGGAGGTTAGGGAAAGACGGTTGAAGTTGCTGCTAGGGCTAGCAATCTTTGTGGTTGTTGTGTTTGGGACGGGTGGATTGTAGTTTCACGTGTTTAGTAGCAGCAGAAGAAAACATATGTTTTGGTTCTTATGTTTTGGGACAGGTTTGTGTTAGGTTTAGGTATGTGTAAGTGAGTGTGGTGTAGGGTCAGTTAGGTGTGCAATGAAGGTAATCAAGCTGAGTAATGAATGTTGGTGATCAAGTGTTTATTATATGAAGAAACATAGTAGTATCTTGCAATATATATGAATGAAAACCTTGTATAATGGTGACATAAAAGCAAGTTCCAACAAGAGCTTATCACACTAAGATAATGGTGTTCCTAGAAGAACTATACCACTAACTCCAAGTTCCAACAAGAACTTTAGATGTTCTACGCATCTCATAAGCATCCTTTGCACTTTACAAAATCCAACCCATTTGGACTAATACTTCCGTACAAGAGATCTATTATACCCAAGCTCTCGTGGCATCTATGGGCTGCTTCTACTCGTCTTTTGAATTGTTGGTTGAGTAGCAACTTTTGGTTGGGAAAATTCCCTCCGGTGGCGGATCCGTATGGGTGGCCACCATGTTTCTGCGATGCCGACGTGTTCGACATTCTTTGGATGCCATAGGTTCGAATTCGAGAAAGGGAAATAGAGGGGGTCCTCTATATGTATTTAGTGAGTATTGTGAAATTCCTTACGGTAGCCAAAGAGTTTTTGTCAAACGTTACCCTTTAAGGTGTGAGCAATAAGTGCTTTTATAGTCCATGGTTAGAGAGTGGCATTATTGTAATATCCCAATATAGTATCTTTCGAGTCGGAGAACACGTGTGTTACGATCACCCCGAGCGGTGGTGACTTCGTGTATCCTGGGCTCCGTTCCAAGCATGCGGGCATGTTTTCTGTTGGTCGAGATGGCTCCGGATCTTTTCAAGGTAACATTCTCGAGAATGCTTACATATTCGAGGTCGCACGAGCTCCCCGCACCTTTCCGCGGAAAATATTTTTTGGGGTCGAGACGTTCGTTCTCGGGCGACACTCGAGGCTCGGGATGAACAATGTGGTGGCGCCAATGGTGTGTGTTATGTTATGACTCAGGATGATTATTGTAGTGATAACCAAGCAAGTACACATGACGGGATTATTTCGAGTTAAGCTAGCAAGCACATACGTCGAGATTTGCTCCGGTTAAGTTGATGTTTGGTGTGTGGTTTGGGGCTTATAATTAAACATGTGAAGCATGATTTGTGTGTGATGTGATGTCCTGACGGTTGTGTTCAGATTTCCTTCCGATCGCAGAAGCGGGTTGAAAGTTTCAATTTTCGAGTTTGACTAAATTGCAACTTTTGAAAATTTGGGGGACAAAGTGTAAAAAGAGGCAAATTGAGCCAATAATTGAAAGAGGACAAGAGGGAAGTTGGCTACATGAAAGGAAGAAAAGAAAGTGGGACACTTGGCAACATATAAGAAGAAATGGAAAAAATAGATATAAATGAAGGAAATTACATTTTCTTCATTTCGTCATCTTCTTTCTTCTTCCAACCGTGAGCAACCCTATGAAAACGCCATTGTTGGCCCAAAGGTGACCTTGAAGAACACTTGAAGAAACTTCGAGGTAAGCATATCAAACTGATCCTTGTGATGAGAAATGAAGTTATTACGGATCGTTCTTGTGAAATCAGCTCCGTTTGGAAACCGTGAGCTTCAAAATTGCTCCATATTTATGGAACTTCTCATTTTCTTGATTTTATGGTTCCTAAACCTTCCTTGCATCTTCTATTAAGCCTTTTGTGTCGAGTGTGAGCTGAATCCTTGCGTAAGTTCTACCGAAATCTGTTTCGATTTCCTGCACGGAAACTCAACTTCACGTGTGGTGAATTGTCACGAGCGCCCGCGCCCGGTTGCGGAGGCGGGGCCGCCTGCGACGTCAGAAGCGGAAGGCTGCGATGGAAACCGCAGAAGCCACATGGCCACCCCGAGCGGGTTGCGGCCGGGTGGCCCGGCTCCGGCTTTAGCCTGCGGTCACGTTTTCGGCGTCAGACGGCTCCCGAGCCCTATCCGAGTATCATTTTGGCGAACCCTTCCGTATTTGAGGTCGTGTGGGTCCCCGGACGTTTCCGCCGAAAATATTTTTCGCGCCGGGGTTGTCGGGTCGCCTCAGGACGTACAGCGGGCTCGGTAGCGCTCTCGAGATCTCAGTTTGAGAAGCCGTTTGTAGTTTTGGAGTCGTGGAAACGTCCCGGAGGTGTTTGTGGAGTTTAATATTTGGGACGGGACGTTCGGTTCCGGGCGACTCCCGGGGCTCGGGACGGGAATCCCGGGGCTCGGGATGGAAATTTTCTGACGGCTTTGGGATAAGTTGTATTATAATTTAAGATGGAATTTATGGGTATTTTTATAGAATTTTGGAAAACTTATTAATCCATCTCTTTTCATTTTCTTCTTCTTTCTTCGTATTTCTTGGGCAGCAATCAGTTTTTCCTTCTCTCTTTGTGTTATTTAAAAGAAGAGAAGTATGGGATATATAAAGTCCGAGGTCGAGAAGGTTGAAAAAGAAATAAAAACTCAAACTTCGGGGTTTGAGGTTTTCTCAAAGATTGATCTATAGGGTAAATAGAGGACCATCTCTTTTCATTTTCTTCGTGGATTCGAGAGTAGGTGAGGGCGATTCGAGATTCTTTCGGGGTTAGTAGGACATTATCGAGGTTTGTCTTTGGGATTTTCTACATTACGGCATCTCCGCTTATGCAGTTGACTAAGAAGGGTCAACTATATTCTTCGTATGTGATTTATTTGGCGCTTCCATGAGCTGGAGCGATACATGATCTGGAGTTTGCGGTGATTTATGCGTTGAAACATTGGAAGCAATATCTGTTTCTAAAACGAAGGAGCTTAGCATGAGGCGGTCTGAGATATCTCGAATACATTAAGGACTATGATTGTAGTATCGGGTACATCTACGGCAAGGGCAAGCGCGATTGCCGATGCTCTGGCGGGGAGGTATACCGGCTTAATTAAGAGGAAATGTTGGTGACCGATCGAGGAGAGTGATCGCGTGCCTTTGGCACGGTGGCGGCTCGGGAGCGTACTCGGGGTATTACACTTACCATACATTACGAGTGGCTTGTGACGGAATTTCGGTTAAGGTTGTGGCGCGCATACGGGATCGCGTCGGGTTGCTGGTTCGGGTTCAGCGAGCTCGGTAGGACACTCCGGAATGGTAAATGAACTTCTGAAAAATGTTCTGTGAATGATATATTATTCTGAAGATTGTGTCCAAGTTTCATTAATTTTGGAATTCGGTAATTATTTTTGGACAAAAAGAATTGGAACTTTCGGAGAAATTGGGAGTTAAATTAGTAATTGGCCACAAAAATTAAACGTATTCAGCATGGGCAGTTGGGCAAATCAAAGGCAGCATGTCATGGATATATAAAGTAAAAAAACTATTCATGAGCCAGCTATTTCTTTGGTTCTTCATTTGGCCAAGAATCAACAAGGTTTTGGGAAGGTGAGGGTATTGTCACGAGCGCCCGCGCCCGGTTGCGGAGACGGGGCCGCCCGTGACGTCAGAAGCGGAAGCTGCGATGGAAACCGCGAAGCGCTCCAACCGAAATCCGTTATGTGTAGTGGTCCCATGACTGGTTCGCAAAGTCTCGTTCTCGAAGGCCTGTTGCACGAGAACACTTTGCTCACTTGTAAACTTATCGGTCGTGTTACGACTGCGACCTACAAAACTCAAAGATGGCAAGTATACAAAATCCGGGGATTTCCGGATTTGGCTGTGAATCGGTTTTTCTGAGGTAAGGGGTTTAACTTTCTTAATACGCAATACATGTATATTAGGTTACTTAAGGGCTAGTACTGGTCGAGGGTGGGGCCCAGTGACTCCGGGGCTAGGCACAAGGTACGTAGCGGTTTGCGTGGTTTTATGTTTTGGACTTATTACATATCGGGGTCGATGACGGACCCATTATCTCGCCATGCTTTATGGACTTCGTCATATCGGACTTGCTTATCGGGGTCGACAACGGACCCATATTTATGTTCGTACGTGAGAAGTCCGTGAGTTATGGTGACGGGAATGCCGGGACCTAAGCCGATATGCCAACCGTTACCCACACCCGGTACGTAATTAAGTTAATTACGTGTTTAAGTTTAATTATCGGATTTTCGATAATTTCTGTTTTGGGACTTGCTTTGCTTGTTTGGTAATTGTGGATTTGATTTGGTGAATTTTGGGGCAACCCGGACGGATTTAGAATTAATTACGCGCGCTGTAATTTCGGGAGTTGCAATTCCAAGTGATTCGGGACTTATAATTAGATAAGAAAAATAGGTTTTATGGGTTTTATGATATCCCGAGTATGTGGTTAAAGTTTGGTTCCAATCGGAGTAAGTTTGGTAAAAAGTCGCATTTCGGCCGAACGGAACTTACGCTTTGTAATATGAATGTGATATTGGAAATTGAAAATTTTGGAAGAAAAGGAAATGATGGGGCGGATGGGTGAGGAGAGAAAGGGACATGTGTCCCCTTCTTAGTTGAAGGAGAAAAGAAAGAAAGGGATTTATGGTATATGTATTTATGTGATAATACCGATGGCCGATGTGCCCAAATACACTCAAAAGGCCTAACAAAAGGCCCACTCATAAGCCCGAAATAAGGGCCCCATTAAAAAACCGTTAATAGACTAAATAACCCGAACTATGCTTAAGGACGTTCCAGAACCACAATTCCCGAAGTACCTACACTCCCTAAAAACACGATATGGAGATATTACAATAATGCCACTCAGACTTGGAACTATAAATACATTCACTATTCATACCTAAATGGGTAACGTTTAACAACCACTCGACGCGACTCGTCAAAACATCACCTCAGAGGATCTCTCTATTTCTTGTCAATCCTGCCCTAATACGCAAGGTGGACCTAATGACTTCAGTCAACATCAGAACACGCAAGTCAAACCGGAACGTGGCGGTTACACGCACGGATCCGCCACCAAATGGCGCCGTCTGTGGGAAGGGCGGTGGTCCCCAAGAGCAGATAGAACGTGGGGCCATTCCTGCTCCCGATCATCCAAATCGGAGGGAGAAGGCTCCACCGACGGCCGCACGGCTGATCCTGGGCCATCGGAGTTCCTCAGAGGAAACGTCCTATGGAGCAACCTCCCTTCGGCCTACCTCTAGCTTCCAGCGAAGCGACATTCGACACTTGGACCCTGACCTTGTCCAAGCAGTAAGGATTGTCCTTCAGGAAGAGCGAGGTGACCGAGATGACCAGCCTGGTCAATCCTGTAGACCTCGAAACCGGCAGTTGCCACGGTAGAGGTTATCAGACCATGGTAGCCAGTAGGTAGCTTCGCAGCAAGCTCCTTCTCCGGACCGTCAAAGCCGTCAGCGGTCAAGATCCCCGAGGGAGCACAAGAGAGACCGATCCCCGAGGCCAGAGAGATTGGTACATGGTGATCCACTTGATGATGTGATCAGGCAAATGTTGCATCGTCTGGAGCAAGTCGAGAGAAACTCGGGCAGGCCCGAACCTAAGTACGAAGTTATCCCTGAGGATGGACCATTCACCAGCAGAATTCGGGACAGCCAGATGCCCCGGATATTTAACTTACCGCACCCTCTGGAAATATACCAAGGTTCAGGAGACCCTGATGCGTTTGTCCGGAAGTACAAGAGGGCGATGGAATTGAAAGGGGCTAACGAGGCGGCCCTATGTAAGTGTTTTGAGGTAGCTCTAGGAGGTCCGGCCTCAGCTTGGTATAACTCTCTCCTCCCGAACTCGGTATCATCGTTCGGAGACCTGGCCACCAAATTCACGACACACTTCATCGGGTGTAAGAGATCGGCAAAAAGGGCCATACAAATGTTCGACATCAAATAGTGACCGAACGAAGGAATCCGAGAGTTCGTGGAAAGGTTCAACAGAGAAGCCGTACACGCGTCGATTTGACGGACAACATTCGGATCATGGCCTTCACGAAGGCGTTCCTTCCCAATTGCGCACCGGCTTACGAATTATCTCAAGAACTTCACCGATATCGAGGAAATGTACGCAGTCACGCAAGAGCATATGATCGCCCAAGAAATGCTTTCCCAACGCGAAGGGAAGCAAGACAACAGAGATAATCGTGAGCCGAGGAAGGAGAACACGAGGAATGCGTCGGTTAAACAACCGGGAAACTGGGGAGGACAGAGGAGAACCTTCGAGAGAAATCCAAATTTCACCCCCTCAATACAACTCGGGCTAGCCTGAGCCATGCCGGAGGAAGCGAAGCGCAACTCGCCCAAGTATCTTGCCGCGCCATAGAGACACGGGGCATGAGACTGAACAGTGCTACCAGTTGAAGAGGTACATCGAACATCTTATCAAAAGAGGTTCCCTAAGAGAGTACTTGAAGATGCCTCGGAATGAAGAAACTTCCCGAGGCAAAGGGAAAGCTGAAGAAGACACATCGGGGCCGAACAAGAAGGGCAAAGAGAGGAAATCTCCACCCCAACCAACCGGGGTACTGAACACCATAACGACCACCCTGGGCTCAAACGCAAGAAAGAGGAGAGCGAGGGAGATAGCCTCGCTGAACTACGGTGATCCATCTTCAAGAGTAAAGCGGGCGGACGGATCCGAAGTGCATATCCCGCATTACGACCCGCTCATCATCACCCTCCGAATTGGAACCATAGATGTCAAGAGGGTTCTTTGCGACGATGGCTCGAACGCAGATGTGTTATTCGGAAAAGCTTATGAAGGCCTCAAGCTCAAGTCAAGCCGACTGAACCCCGTCAAGACAGCAACCTATGGTGTAGGCCCTGATGAACTACCAGTGCTAGGATCTATCAAGCTCCCGGCGATGTTCCTAGGAGTTGGTCCCGAAGGTCAACCCCGATACACGACATTGATGGTCAAATGGCTTGTCGTTGATGTCCCCTCCGCCTACAACGCTATCATCAGGAGAGAGACCCAGGTGGCTATTCACATGAGGACTGACGTGAAATACCTCACCGTCACCTTCGCTACAGATGAGGGCGACGCATCGATCTACGTGAGCCAAAGAGAGGCCAAGGACGTCATGGCAATAGCTCAGAAAGATTCAACTCCGAGTTGCTCAAAGGAGGACAAGGGGAAAGAGGATACCGAAGACGTTGTCTTGGAAGGAGATAGGACAACAGGAATTGTGAAAGACATGCCCGAGGGCAGTAAGGAAAATCTTGTAACCGGGTGACCAAGGGGCTCCGGTTTTAGCTGCGCGGTCACGTTTTCGGCGTTCAGGCGGCTCCCGAGCCCTATCCGAGTATCATTTTGGCGAACCCTTCCGTATTTGAGGTCGTGTGGGTCCCCGGACGTATCCGCCGAAAATAATTTACTCTCGCCGGGGGGTTGTCGGGGTCGCCTCGGGACGTACAGCGGGCTCGGTAGCGCTCTCGAGATCTCAGTTTGAGAAGCCGTTTGTAGTTTTGGAGTCGTGGAAACGTCCCGGTGGTGGTTGTGAAGTTTAATATTTGGGGCGGGACGTTCGGTTCCGGGCGACTCCCGGGGCTCGGGACGGGAATCCCGGGGCTCGGGATGGAATTTTTCTGACGGCTTTGGGGTAAGTTGTGTTATAATTTAAGATGGAATTTATGGGTATTTTTATAGAATTTTGGAGTGACGGAATTTCGGTTCAGGTTGACACGCTCGCACGTCGGGTTTTGGTTCGGGTTCAGCGAGCTCGGTAGGACACTCCGGAAAGGCAAATGAATTTCTGAAAAATGTTCTGTGCATGTTATAATATTCTGAAGATTGTGTCCGAGTTTCATTAATTTTGGAATTCGGTAATTATTTTTGGGCAAAAAGAATTGGAACTTTCGGAAAAATTGGGAGTTAATTTGCAAGTGGGTGCAAAATTAAAAAAAAATCAGCATGGGCAGCAGCAGCCCTTTTCGGCAGCAAGTGTGTGTGTGTGTGATAAATGGGACACATGTCCTATTATAATTTATGGTAGAGAAGTATGGGGAAAAAGAGAAGAAAATATATAAGGTAGTATTTTCATAAAATGAAACTTATTTCTTCTCTTCTTCTTCTTCTTCCTTTGTTCTTGCTGCCGAAACCTCCATGGATGTGCACCTCCAAGCTTGAGTTTCTTCTTTTTGGTAGAAATCAAAGAGGATTTGGTTGCTACTTGAGGTAAGCATCCTCCTAACTCCTCTTTTCTCATTAGTTTGGAAGATTAGTGGTGAAAAGAGGAGTTTTTGCATTTGATGGGTTTGTTCTTAGCTACATGTTTGGATGATTCTCTTCCTCCCATCTTTTAGTATGTTGTTCTTGGGTGGTAGGAGAGTGATAATCAAGTGTTGGATTTTGGAAAACACACCTTGGATAAAAACCCCTAAATTGCCGAAATTCTTGGAATTTTTCAAAATGATGTGTGTTTGTTATCTTGGTTCATGCTTCAAGTATGTTAATCCTAGCATGATTCTAAGCTTATGTGTGGATTCAATTTGATGGAAAACAAGTTGAGGGAAAAAGCCCTCTTTGGCCGAATTATTAGTGAAGATGTTGTGGTTGTTTAGGTGAAATTGGTTAGTGATCTTGCTTAATAATTGCAATTGGTGATTAAAGAGTGCTAATGGAACTTTGTTTGGATTGAAATGGAAGTTGGGTGAGGAATCCTCCTTTTGGCCGAATTGAATAGGAAAGGGGTTTTGTTGATTTTGATGCAATTGGTTAGTAATGTTGGTTAAGAAATGGAATTGGTGATTAGTGTGATTAATTAGAAGCTTGTGTGGTTTGATTTGGAAGTGTGGTGAAAAATTGGTTAAGGATCAAATTGTTGGAATGATTCTTTTTCAATGTTGGAGGTTCATTTTGGTTAAATTGGATGTTAATATGGTGTTGGGGTTGAATTTAGGAGTGGATGGAAGTTTGAAACGTTGAATTCGGATAAGAAATGGAAAAGTCACTATTAAGCGGGTTTATCGGAAAATGTCGGGTAATGAAGGGTTTAAGGTTGGATTTGATCAGTTCTGCTTGTTGTATGATGTTTGTCAATGTGAAATCTTGCATTGTCTAGGTTGGTTCTGAATTCTGACGTTTCTGTGAAAATCTGGAATTTTACGGAAATTCTGTCGGATTTTCGGTTTTGGGGTCGGGGGTTGTAGTTTGGTAGTGTGGTCGATAAGGATTCTAATTCAACTTGGTTTGTCAGATTCTGAGGTTCTGAGGTGAGAAAAAGAGGGGTTTCGGAGTTTCGGGTCGTGGTTTGGAAATCATCCAGAATCGGTCAAATACTCTGGATTTGTAAGGTAAGGGTTTGGTTCTGCTATTTTTGGTAAGATAGGTGTATGTTTAGTTTCACTTTCTGTTCTGCAAGTATTTCGGTATTATATGCCTAGGGCATATTCTGTAGTCTGTAGGTGTATGTATTGTAGCACTTCTGTTTTGCAGGTATTTCGGAAATTTCTGCTTTAAGGTAAGTTCTGTGATCTGTAGGTGTATGCCTTGTAGCATACCCGTCTGCATTAATCCTACGTTTGTAGGAGTATGCCTTATGGCATACTGTCTGCATTAACCCTACGGCGGTTGTGGGTTCGCTACCCCACCTGGTGCACCATGCTTCGTAATAGCTTCGCTTCGACTCCCCTTAGTGGGAGGTCATCGCCCGATTTGTTATAAGGTTTATGGCGATTTGGAATCGCACATCCTTCGGGATTCCGATTTGTTTTCGTACATGTATGTTATTCGTATTCGCATATTGCGTATATTGCTATCTTTCTGTTTTGCGGGGTTACATATACTTATCTTACCCCAAATCCCTTACGGGTCCTTTTAGGACTCACCCTTTTTGGGTTACATTTTTGGATTTCAGGTAGACTGGTAAGCGGCTAGCGGGGTAGATTTCCGCGAGGCTTCTGCCTTGGTTGTGTTGAGCAGCAGCAGTACCTTACGGGCTGGGATTTTGTCTACTTGGTCTGAATCCCGCGCGAGGTATTTTGATGTTTAGGTCTAGGGTCGGCTCTGTAGCTGCATGTGCATGCTTTCTGTTTTATTGTTGTGATGATTGTATATATATTTGTATATTCTTTCATTGCATGTTTTGAGCGCTTGGCGCTTGCTAGATACCCTAGGTTCGGTGAATTCTGTACGTATCTATGTTTGGTGCGTAAGCACTCGTCCACGGAGGGCGAGGCTTACTCTGTTGCTGATGCATGAATTGTATGGTTGCATTTTATTTTTTTTATAATAATGAAATTTCGTTTAGTTTGCTTCCACTATCTTTCTCTTTTCGGGTCCGCTACGCGCGGCGGGTCTCGATGGACCTGCCATTCTGTGTTCATTCCGGCTTCCGCTTCCGGCATCCCGGCGCCCCCGCCTCCGCAACCGGGCTCGGGTGGCGTGCGGTGACAAGTTGGTATCGAGCATGTAAGTGACCATATTGGTCGTCAGTGGTGACTTGTAGTGACGACTATTGTTTTACATTTTATTTTAGAATGGTTTGGTACGGAGATTGGCCACCTCCTTACTTGAACCACTTCAAAATAAAATTGTGGAACAAAGTTGATCCTTCAAGTTATCCTGATAGTTGCAGATTTCGCACTCGGGATTTCGGAATTCGTAAAATTATTACGAGTAAGGGGATTGTGGAAAAGTTTCGTGTACGTAAAATTGTGTGTTAGGAAAAGATTTGGTGAAATAAGCATGAATCGCTTCGTGATTCTCGTGAAATGCATGATTTTATCATTTCGAGAAGTAACTTCGTGTCAAGTCTCGCATTGCACTACTGAGCCTTAGAAAACTGCCGCTAGCTTCGTAGAGATTAGGAGTGACCGATTTTTGTCCTGGACTCTGTTTGGTCTGAAATTTTGAGATATGGTTAACACGCGTTGATAGCGTGATTTGGTACCGAGAGGCGGGACTGGGATCCCACACCTCCGTGGAATAGGATACGGGTTCAGCGTAACCCAGGGTCTGAACAACCACACTCACCGCCCCGAGGTTTAGCGGTCGTAGGGACCCCTCTCTGATTTGGTATTACCGCCAGCCTAGCTGGTTCAGAGGCGGCAGTAGGCAGGGGAAAATCTGTTTATGCCACGGTAAGGGCATTTTGATTAGGTGGTGATAGCGAGACTTAAGCCACTGCTCGCCATAGTTTTGGGATCGGTAAGTGAGTGACTCTGACAAGGGTGGTCACTACGACACCTAGACTTCTCGTCGGTCCTATTAACGACGAGGAGATCTGGGGCACCAGTCTGGCGAGGTCAGACTTTTGGAGAGGTTTTAGAGTTTGAACCCCCCCGAGGTTCAATGACCGAGAAGGGTCTGGGGTAGTAGAGATTTGGTTTGCAGGAGTTGACAAACTCCTGGGGGAGGCTACATTTTTCCCCAGCAGTGCAGCGGGGATGTAGCCAGGGATCTGCGTAAGGCACAGTTCGATGAGCTTCATCAGGGAGACAAGATTGTCGGAAAGTTTGAGTGAGAGTTTGATCGGCTGGTTTACTAAGTACCGTAGTATCAAGGTATGGAAGAATAGAAGTCTAAGAGGTTTATTCGCCGATCGCGCCCGAGTTCAGGTGGGCTTTGAGACCTTTAGACATTACTTTGTTTCGGGAAGCGGTTATTGGGCTCAACTCCTCGAGCAAGAGGAGGTTGAGAGTCGTCTCACCTTGCAATGAGGTCAGGGGAGTACGGAGGGGTTCCATACAGCAGGGACCCCGGCAGATTTCTGGATGGCCGAACAGGCCTGGGCAATTTAGTAGAGGTAGAGAGGGAGCACCACCGGCACGATCTTATCCGATTTGCAGTAGGTATCACTCCGGTCGACTTTGTTACCGGCAGGAGGGCCGATGTTTACGTTGCGGGTCTGACACTCACTGGGTACGGGATTGCCCTCGCGTAAGGCGGGGTTTTGGAGAACCTAGTGAGTCAGCAGGAAGTTCTGTAAGGTACTATATTTCCGAATGAGATACCGGTTCATGCGTTATTTGATACAGGAGCATTTGTTCCCATTGTAACACCGAAATGTGTTACATTTCTGTATCTGTCTGTTAGTACCTTGCCTCAAACGCATTTAGTAAAAACTGCTGGGAGTCAGTTTCTGTTTTCTAAGGAGATGGTTCGGAGTTGTGCGATATCTGTAGGCGGACATCTGATAGTATCGGATTTGTTGGTTTTAGACACGCCGAACTATGATATTATTCTTGGGATGGACTGGCTATCCAAGAATTCTGTGCACATTGATTGTGCAACCCGAACCATTATGGTTTCTGGAGAGGTACTACCTCTCACGACTCCGACTGGTTTGACTATCGCACAGCACAGTAAGGAGCTACAGATTCTGGATCAGCTGTCGATAGTTGGTGTAGGGGAATGCTATGATCTGAATGAAGCTGGTATTAGGTTGAAGTTGGATGGTTTACCGTTGGTTCGAGATTTTCCGCAGGTATTTCCGGAGGAGTTGCCGGATTACCATAAGAGCGGGAAATTGTGTTTGACATCCACCTGCAGTCGGGTACTGCTCCGATATCTATTCCTCCTTATCGGATGCCTATTTCTGAGATGCAGGAGTAGAAGAAGCAGCTGGAGGAATTACAAAGAAAAGAGTTTCGTCCGACCGAGCACTTCAGCGTGGGGTGCTCTGGTTTTGTTTGTTAAGAAGAATGATGGGACACTCTGACTTTGTATTGATTACAGACGGTTGAATGCTCTTATTGGGAAGAATAAGTATCCGTTACCGAGGATTGACGATCTTTTTGATCAACTTCGGGTTTGAGAGTTTTCTCAAAGATTAATCTCTCGATCCGGGTATTTTCAGCTAAGAGTGAATGAAGAAGAAATACCTAACACAGCTTTCCGCACCCTATTGTGACACTTAAAGATTACGGACAAGACATTTGGGCTGACCAAAGCTCCGGCCCCATTAATTGATCGGATGCATCGGGTGTTCCGACCGTACTTGGACTCATTTGTGGTGGTCTTCATTGATGATATTCTGATATATTCTCGGGATGAGGATTCGCATCGGGATCATCTGAGGGTAGTTCTGCAGACACTTTGGGAACATCAGCTTTATGCTAAATTCTCAAAGTGTGAGTTCTGGATTCGGGAAGTCACTTTTCTGGGACACATTATATCTGAGCATGGTCTGTCTGTGGATTCAGAGTAGGTGAGGGTAGTTCGGGATTGGAAACAACCTACCACGGTACGGGAGTTCAGGAGCTTCCTGGGGTTAGCAGGATTTTATCTGAGGTTTGTACTGGGATTTTCTATTCTGGCATCTCCGCTTATGCAGTTGACCAAGAAGGGTCAACCGTATATCTGGTCTGATAGGTGTGAGCAGAATTTTCAGAAGTTGAGGCGGTAGTTGACTAACGCTCCGATTCTGACTCTTTCAGATCCGATCTTACCGTATGTGAATTATACGGATGCTTCCACGTCTGGTTTGGGATGTGTGTTGATGCAGGAGCGTTTTGTGGTAGCTTATGGGTCGAGGCAGCTGCGACCGCATGAGCTGAACTGACTGACACATGATCTGGAGTTGGCTATAATAGTTATGCG
This sequence comes from Stellera chamaejasme, assembly GCA_024586325.1. Classification (NCBI taxonomy): domain Eukaryota; kingdom Viridiplantae; phylum Streptophyta; class Magnoliopsida; order Malvales; family Thymelaeaceae; genus Stellera; species Stellera chamaejasme. Next base: position 19,918,442 of record CM044979.1, read on the forward strand.
CTGAAACATTGGAATCAATATCTGTTTGGTAATAAATTTCAGATTCTTACCGACCATAAGAGTCTGAAATATCTGTTTACGCAAAAGGAGCTTAACATGAGGCAGCGCAGATGGCTCGAATACATTAAGGACTATGGTTGTGGTATCGAGTACATCTCTGGCAAGGGCAACACGGTTGCCGATGCTCTGAGTAGGAAGTATACCGGCTTAATTAAGGGAGGAAATGTTGGTGACCGATCTGAGGAGAGTGATTTGATATGCCTTTGGCACAGGTGGTAGCTCTGGGAGCGTGCTCAGGGGTATACGCTTACCATACATTCTGAGTGGCTTGATAGGATGCGCGAAGCGCAAGGTAGAGATCTGGTATTGAAAAAGTTATCTGGGAAAGATAATAGTTTATTTGTTACCGACGTTTCAGTATAGGCAGGGATTGCTATACTTCTGAGATCGCCTTTATGTACCTGAGGATCAGGAGTTCTGGAATGAGATTTTCGAGGAGGCACACTCGAGCAGTGTGAGCATCAGGAACCGGCAGGGACACTGCAGACTTTGCCCATTCCAGTCTGGAAGTGGGGTAATGTTATGATGGACTTTCTGACTGCACTGCCCTGACACGGTTTCATCATGATGCTATCTGGGTTTTGTGGATCGGCTGACAAAGTGCGTACACTTTCTGCCTATTCGGGTCACAGACCCTCTGGAGAAGCTTGCCCGGCTTTACATCAGGGAGATTGTACGTTTACATGGAGCACCAGACTCCATTGAATCTGACCGTGATCCGCGTTTTACAGCACGGTTCTGGATTGCTTTTCATGAAGCATTGGGCACGCGACTCCATCTGAATACAGCTTATCACCCACAGACGGACGGGCAGTCGGAGCGGGTGATTCTGATATTGGAGGATATGTTGCAAATCTGTACTTTGAATTTTGGAGGAGTTTGGGACTAGCAGTTACTTTGATAGAGTTCTCATACAACAATTGCTTTCAGACTACGTTTGACATGGCACCCTATGAGGTGTTGTACGGGAGGTGTAAGACACCATACTGTTGGACAGATGCGTCTGATGGGATTAAGCTGGGACCCGAGCTTTTTGAGGAGTCTACGGCAAAGATCAGATTGTTACGGGCGCGGATTAAAACCGCGAACGACTGCATCACTGCTTATATGAACCGCCGCCGTAGGGCTCTGGAATCTGAGTTTGGTAATAGAATTTGATCAAGGTAGCACCGATCGAGAGACAAGAAGATTTGGTAGGCGGGGCAAGTTACCCCGAATTTTATCGGTTCTCATGAGTTTCTAGAGTAAGTTGTTAGGTTGATCTTTTCCCCCAACTATTTTCGTTTTACGTGATGTCTTCCGTGATAGCCTGTTGTGGATCGGTTAGATTTAGGTTCGATCGTCTGGGGTTGTCTGGTAGAAATACCGCAATCGACTCGGGTGCAATAAGATGCACCCGGAGGGTGGGACGCCGTGAGGCTCGTATGGTAGTCTAAACTACCACTCCCGCCGCACCTGAGCACGGTGGTCCGATTGTTCAGGTTAGAGGGGTGTTCATATTTTCGGTTGGTAGCGACACTGTCTGGTTGATTCAGCTACTCTTGGAGGACCAAGAGTTCTAAGGGGGAGAATGTTACGGTCACCCCGAGCGGGTTGCGGCCGGGTGACCCGGCTCCGGTTTTAGCCTGCGGTCACGTTTTTCGGCGTTCAGGCGGCTCCCGAGCCCTATCCGAGTATCATTTTGGCGAACCCTTCCGTATTTGAGGTCGTGTGGGTCCCCCGGACGTTTCCGCCGAAAATATTTTTTCTGGCGCCGGGGGGTTGTCGGGGTCGCCTCGGGACGTACAGCGGGCTCGGTAGCGCTCTCGAGATCTCAGTTTGAGAAGCCGTTTGTAGTTTTGGAGTCGTGGAAACGTCCCGGTGGTGGTTGTGGAGTTTAATATTTGGGGCGGGACGTTCGGTTCCGGGCGACTCCCGGGGCTCGGGACGGGAATCCCGGGGCTCGGGATGGAATTTTTCTGACGGCTTTGGGGTAAGTTGTGTTATAATTTAAGATGGAATTTATGGGTATTTTTATAGAATTTTGGAGTGACGGAATTTCGGTTCAGGTTGACACGCTCGCACGTCGGGTTTTGGTTCGGGTTCAGCGAGCTCGGTAGGACACTCCGGAAAGGCAAATGAATTTCTGAAAAATGTTCTGTGCATGTTATAATATTCTGAAGATTGTGTCCGAGTTTCATTAATTTTGGAATTCGGTAATTATTTTTGGGCAAAAAGAATTGGAACTTTCGGAAAAATTGGGAGTTAATTTGCAAGTGGGTGCAAAATTAAAAAAAAATCAGCATGGGCAGCAGCAGCCCTTTTCGGCAGCAAGTGTGTGTGTGTGTGATAAATGGGACACATGTCCTATTATAATTTATGGTAGAGAAGTATGGGGAAAAAGAGAAGAAAATATATAAGGTAGTATTTTCATAAAATGAAACTTATTTCTTCTCTTCTTCTTCTTCTTCCTTTGTTCTTGCTGCCGAAACCTCCATGGATGTGCACCTCCAAGCTTGAGTTTCTTCTTTTTGGTAGAAATCAAAGAGGATTTGGTTGCTACTTGAGGTAAGCATCCTCCTAACTCCTCTTTTCTCATTAGTTTGGAAGATTAGTGGTGAAAAGAGGAGTTTTTGCATTTGATGGGTTTGTTCTTAGCTACATGTTTGGATGATTCCCTTCCTCCCATCTTTTAGTATGTTGTTCTTGGGTGGTAGGAGAGTGATAATCAAGTGTTGGATTTTGGAAAACACACCTTGGATAAAAACCCCTAAATTGCCGAAATTCTTGGAATTTTTCAAAATGATGTGTGTTTGTTATCTTGGTTCATGCTTCAAGTATGTTAATCCTAGCATGATTCTAAGCTTATGTGTGGATTCAATTTGATGGAAAACAAGTTGAGGGAAAAAGCCCTCTTTGGCCGAATTATTAGTGAAGATGTTGTGGTTGTTTAGGTGAAATTGGTTAGTGATCTTGCTTAATAATTGCAATTGGTGATTAAAGAGTGCTAATGGAACTTTGTTTGGATTGAAATGGAAGTTGGGTGAGGAATCCTCCTTTTGGCCGAATTGAATAGGAAAGGGGTTTTGTTGATTTTGATGCAATTGGTTAGTAATGTTGGTTAAGAAATGGAATTGGTGATTAGTGTGATTAATTAGAAGCTTGTGTGGTTTGATTTGGAAGTGTGGTGAAAAATTGGTTAAGGATCAAATTGTTGGAATGATTCTTTTTCAATGTTGGAGGTTCATTTTGGTTAAATTGGATGTTAATATGGTGTTGGGGTTGAATTTAGGAGTGGATGGAAGTTTGAAACGTTGAATTCGGATAAGAAATGGAAAAGTCACTATTAAGCGGGTTTATCGGAAAATGTCGGGTAATGAAGGGTTTAAGGTTGGATTTGATCAGTTCTGCTTATTGTATGATGTTTGTCAATGTGAAATCTTGCATTGTCTAGGTTGGTTCTGAATTCTGACGTTTCTGTGAAAATCTGGAATTTTACGGAAATTCTGTCGGATTTTCGGTTTTGGGGTCGGGGGTTGTAGTTTGGTAGTGTGGTCGATAAGGATTCTAATTCAACTTGGTTTGTCAGATTCTGAGGTTCTGAGGTGAGAAAAAGAGGGGTTTCGGAGTTTCGGGTCGTGGTTTGGAAATCATCCAGAATCGGTCAAATACTGGAATTGTAAGGTAAGGGTTTGGTTCTGCTATTTTTGGTAAGATAGGTGTATGTTTAGTTTCATTTTCATTACTGCAAGTATTTCGGTATTATATGCCTAGGGCATATTCGTAGTCTGTAGGTGTATGTATTGTAGCACTTACATTTTGCAGGTATTTCGGAAATTTCGCTTTAAGGTACGTTACGTGATCTGTGGGTGTATGCCTTGTAGCATACCTGTCATTAATCCTACGTTTGTAGGAGTATGCCTTATGGCATACTTTGTGCATTAACACTACGACAGGTTGTGGGTTCGCTACCCAGCTGGTGCACCATGCTTCTGTAATAGCTTCGGCTTCTGACTCCCCTTAGTGGGAGGCTGTCGTTCCGATTTGTTATAAGGTTTATGGCGATTTGGAATCGCACATCCTTCGGGATTCCGATTTGTTTCTGGTACATGTATGTTATTCTGTATTCTGTTGCGTATATTGCTATCTTTCTGTTTTGCAGGGTTACATATACTTATCTTACCCCAAATCCCTTACGGGGTCCTTTTAGGACTCACCCTTTTTGGGTTCTGTTTTTGGATTTCAGGTAGGTCTGGTAAGCAGCCAGCGGGGTAGATTTCCGCGAGGCTTCTGCCTTGGTTGTGTTGAGCAGCAGCAGTACCTTACGGGCTGGGATTTTGTCTACTTGGTCTGAATCCCGCGCGAGGTATTTTGATGTTTAGGTCTAGGGTCGGCTCTGTAGCTGCATGTGCATGCTTTCTGTTTTATTGTTGTGATGATTGTATATATTCTGTTCTGTTGCATGTTCTGAGCGCTTGGCGCTTGCTAGATACCCTAGGTTCGGTGAATTCTGTATGTATCTATATGTTTGGTGCGTAAGCACTCGTCCACGGAGGGCGAGGCTTACTCTGTTGTTGATGCATGAATTGCATGTTTTGATTTTATTTTAGTTATATGTATGGAAATTTTGTTAGGTTGCTTCTTCTATCGCTTCTCTTTTCGGGTCTGCTATGCGTGGCGGGTCTCGATGGACCTGCCACCTTGTGTTCTTCCGGCTTCCGCTTCCGGCGTCCCGGCGCCCCGCCTCCGCAACCGGGTTCGGTGGCGTGCGGTGACATGAAGAAAAATTCTTGAAGTTTATGTTGACGATATCATCGTCAAGAGCAAGGAGGAAACGGATCTCGTCCGTGATATAGAAGAGGTGTTCGGGCAGATCCGAAAGTATGGACTCCGGTTGAATCCGGACAAGTGTGTTTTCGGAGTAACATCCGGAAAATTTCTCGGATTTATGGTGTCCGAGCGCGGCATCGATGCGAACCTAGCAAAAATCGAAGCTCTCCTTAACGTGAAGACACCTTCATCAATAAAGGACGTGCAAAGGCTTCTCGGAAAAATTACAGCCCTAAGTCGCTTTATATCTCGCTATGGAGACAAGTGCCTCCCTTTCTTCAAACTCTTGATCAAGGAAGGTGCGGAGCCCGGTTTAATTGGGGTGAGTAGAGGAGAGAAGAAATCTAAGGACGAGAACGCAAGGGACCGAGCTAAATTCAGTTGGAATCCCGAATGTCAGAAGGCTTGGGAGGAAATCAGAGCTTACCTCTTGGAAATGCCTACGCTTCGGCAACCAACCGAGGATAGACCCCTCATTGTATACTTGGCAGTAGGAGAGAAGGTTGTAAGTTCAGTACTTGTTCAAGAAGACGAACAATGAAAACAGTGGCCGTTTTATTACGTGAGCAAATCATTGCACGGGCCGAACTTAATTACCCGATGATCGAGCGGTTTACTCTCTAGTCCTCTCAGCCAGGAGATTAAAGCCGTACTTCCTCGGATTTTCTATTGTTGTTCGGAGCAACGTCCCTATCAAGGACATCCTAAAGCGAGTAGACCACTCCGAAAGACTGTCAAAATAGTGTGTAGAACTAAGCGAGTATGAGATCAAATACGAACCACGGAGAGCGATCAAGGCACAGGCGTTGGCTGATTTTATCGCGAACTGCCCAAAGAATCCGAGAGTGAAGATTCGTCAAATGGAGACAGCCCTGATCTGGACCCTACATGTAGATGGAGCTTGTGGTCGGACAAACAAGGTGCCGGGTTAGTTCTCGAAGGCCCGAGAAGGAATGAAGGCAACAAAGTCAATCAAGTTCACTTTCCCAGAACGAACAATGCGGCCGAATATGAAGCCCTTATAGATAGTCTAGAACTGGCCATGAAAGGTGAATCCGATCACTAAAAGCATGTGACGACTCAAACCTCCTCGTTCAGCAGATGAATGAGGAGTACGAGATCAAGGAACCAAGTCTCAAAAAATACGCCGAGGTGGCTAGAAAATTGGCCGCGGATTTCGAGAAGTTGTGTATCGAGAAGATCCCGCGGTCGCTCAATTCGGAGGCCGATCAACTTTCGAAGTCGGCTTCTTACGATGAAGTAAGAAGTGAACCTTGCGTCGACTACTCCCGGATATGCTGCATTACCTCGGGATGGAGGGTCCCCTATTGGAAGTACCTCGGCGTAGGGAAACTCCCGGACAATCCAGCCGAAGCCGCGAACATCAGGAGAAAGGCAAGCAAATTCGTGATAATAGGTGATAATCATGCGAAAGGGCTTCTCTTCCACGATGCAAAAATGCGTCGGAGAAGGAGACACCGAGGACATCCTGATGGAAACTCACGAAGGCACCTGCGGGTCACACATTAAATCAGATGCGTTGGCTGCTGTCATACTGAGACAAGGGTTCTTCTGGCCCACCCTCAAGGAAGACGCAAGGAAGCTAGTTAACAAATGCAAGAAGTGCCAGGAACACGCTCGAATACAGAGAATTCCCTCGGAGTACGTGTCGTCTTCGGACTACCCCATACCATTTTCCGTATGGGAATCGATCTGATTGGGGCCTTGCCTACCGCCCCGGAGGACTGAAGTATTGCGTAGTCGTCGTGGACTATTTTAGCAAGTGGATAGAAGCCGAACCACTGGCCACAATTACGGCTGAAAACATCCGAAAGTTAAATGCGGAAGAACATCATCTCCAGTTCGGATGCCCGTAGGTTCTTGTTCTTGATAACGGTACTCGGTTCACCGACAAGTGGATTCGAGGATTTCGCCGAGGAATTGGATTCAAAATTCATTTTGCTCCGGTCACCCACCCGCATAGCAATGGCCAAGTTGAAGTATCTAACTGAACATTGAAAGATGGGTTGAAAAGCGAGACTCGGAAAAGCAAAGGAAATGGCCCGGAGAACTCCATCATGTTTTATGGAGTTACCGGACCACGCCCGAAGGTCGACTCAGAGAAACCCCATTCTCTTTGGCATACGGAACCAAGCGCTCATCCCCATTGAAGTAACGAACTCTTCTATCCGAGCTGAAGTGTTCGAAGAAAAGGAGAACGAGCAAGGCTTGCGGGACGAATTTAGACTTGCTCGAAAGAAGGAGAGATGAAGTAGAGCTTCGAAGGAAAGCGTTCCAATAGAGAACCGCATCTACGACAAATTCCAAAGTAAAAGCAAAGAACAACAAAGTGGGTGACTTGGTCCTACGGCAAACTAAGCTGGGATCCCGAAGACCCAAAGGGGGCGCGTTCGCCCCGAAGTGGGAAGGCCCATTCGAGGTCGTTGCCGAAGAAAGAAAAGGAGTTTACAAGTTATTGGATCCCGAAGGAAGGGAATTAGCAAACTCTTACCATTCCGAGGCACTAAAGAAATACTTTGTATGACCGAAGGATAATAAAGCGCAATTGACTTTGGAAACAAGTGTTGAACCAATCCCTGAATACTTTCATTAACAAAGCCCGAGGCTGGGATTACAAAAATGGATATGTAAAGAGAAGTACATCAGTGAGGATCCACAAAGTCGCCCACGGTGGTGGCTCGGGCAGCTGCGAAACTCCTCGTTGTACCGGCTAGGATCTTCTTCGGCTCGTCATTCCCGTTAAGCCCGGATATGTCAGCATGAGGGTTGCGCTCGACAATTTGCTTTCTGGCCAGAAAGAACCCGAAGGTGAATTTGTCAATTTCCATCCCTACGGAATCCCTCAGCGCCTGCCGATACTTCGGGATACTTTCCTGAGCTTTGGCTAGCTCATCCCGAAGTCTCTGGATTTCCTCATCCTTGGCCTTCAAATCTTGCTCCTCCCGAAGCTTGCGGATCTCTTCATCCTTGACCCGTAGTTCGTGCTCATGATGGTCTTTCAGATTGGCGAAGTCAACCTGAAATTTTTCCTTTTCAACCTCGAGCTTCCGAACTTTTTCCCGCAGAGCTTCCTCGGAATTGCGATGCTCTTTAACCGCACTTAGGAAAGCAACCTCAGCCCGGGCGAAGTCGTCGGCCGGTCGGGCTGAGGTTCTCCGAATGTGACTGCCCTCGGGAGCTCGAGTACGGATGAAATGCGGGAGTTCGCAGCAGCTGCTCATAGTGGTGGACTCGCTGAATTAGCTTGGCCACCACGGCTATGGCTTTGTTGCCCATTGCTCGGCCGGTCCGGATCCGACTTGGCCTCGGATGATTCGGGAAACCCACCCGCCCATCGTGGCCATCTGCATGCCCTCAAAGGATTAAATTCCCGTGGTATCACCCCGAAACTCCGGATAAAAATTGATTAACCAAATACTTACAGTACCCAAGGGCGGCCATTTTGAGAGGCGACATCCAAGTCGGGTAGAAATGTTCTAAACATTCCGAGTTCGAGTGGTGGTGGTCCCTTCCCATAGCTCGGGAGCCATATCCTTAGCATCTTCGTCGTCCAGGATGTTCTCGATCCTCATGAATCAGCCACCCGAGGCTCTGGGGATGAGATCATTCTGAATCGCGAGAGCTTCTCGTCCCATGACCGCCTCCTCTCTTCACGGGACTCTTTCCAGTCCGGACCTAACGTACAAAAATGAGATCGAACCACGTCATGCAGCGGGTCTTCACCGAACATTCGGGAAAGATTCTCGAATAAGTTCCAAAAGTAGAGATTACATAACTTCACAGATTGGTTACCTAGCTGAAACTCAATCGGTTGGACCTCCGGGGCGCTCTGTTCAGTCACCCTCGAAGCCGTAAACTTCCCCCTAGTCCTTCTGATTCGTTCGGGAGAATTCTGCAGCATCTCATAAACGTCATCCCGAGTAGGGTGACCTTCAACGTGAACCGGAGATGGAACCTCCCCGGACGACTTTTCAGTAGGCTGGCCTCCAGCCTCAGCATCGACCACATCAGCCCTCTTGCGTTTTTTCTCAGCTGCTGCGGGTTTCGAACCTCCAGCTTTGGAGCCATGTTTGTCCTTCCGCATGTCCCGATAGATAGCGTTGAGATCAAACTCGGGCTCCATATCTGCAAAAAGGGGAAGAATTAGTTAATATCAGACGAATACATCGATAAATAGAAGAATGGTATAAACCTTTGTTGAAGTCCTCGAAGAACATTTCGCCCTGAAGACGATGCACCAAGGCCATGTCCCGGGTCGAAGGGGGACGCCCGGATGCCCAACTCCCCAAGTCCCCGAATGATACCCAAGTGGGAATGGACCCTGGGTAATCAGCCTCGAGTACAAAGGAAAGGGAACGACTTCCTTCGGTCCATCCCGCACCAAGGAGCAATAGTCCGAATTTTATTGTTGAACCGGTCAAAATTCTCCTTGGCTGCAGCCTCCTTCAACAATAGCCAAGGATTACGCACGTCCGGCAGCCCTCCTACCTTCTGCGCGGTTTGCGGGCCCCATAACGCATCAGGCTCCATGAAGAAAAATTCCCGATGGCATCCCTTGCGACTCGTTGGGAGGTTCCAAGCGAAACTGAATTTCACGGTAGGAGGACCCCGGCAGCGAAGAAGTAGAAAGCAGTTCCTCGGGATCACATTGACCTTATAGTACCGGAGGAAAGTCGATATGGTTGGCTCTGTCTCGAGCGAGCACAAAGAATGAGATAGGCGTTAATATGGCGGTAGGTATTCGGGCTGGGCGATTGACCGCTAGCCCGTGGGATTCCGCTAGTTGTCGGACGAATGGGTGCGGCGGGAAGCAGAGGCCGCGGCGGTTGATCCTTAAAGATCACCAACCAACCTTTCCCAGGCTCGTCGCCCGGCATTCTCGGGAAGGAACCCAGTACGAACTGTCATCGGGACAAAGAAAGTGGACTGCCACTCTTTTATTAACTCCGGAGTTGCCTTGCTCCGGTAGTTCTCTATTTCAGACCACCAACCTTTGGGAGCGTCGCCCTTGGTTTCTAAAAGGCAACCTGAGGGACGAACAGTAGAAGGGGTGGGAAAAGTAGGAGCCATTCTCATATACCTCGGGTAAATGGCCGGAGGAGACAAGGGCGACCCGCTTGAAGAAGGTTAAAGGATGGGCTGACAGCGGCGTCAACAACTTGCGGTGAAGTTGTGATGAGGACATCGCCCCAAAGGACCCTCGGGTTCCGGATGAACCATAACCTCAAGCGCGCGACCACGATCCGTTCCAAGGCCTTGGCGGACCCATGACCAGGTCCCGGCTGAAACAAATCCAAACGAACCTTAATGCTTTCATGAGGCTCATGGCGCGGGACGATCGAGAGGAGTCTCGGGAAAAGGCCTTACAACTTCGCCAATTCGGTATCGCTGGACGAAGAGTGTGCGAAGCCTCTTGGAGTCTTAAGCATAAGCGCTCTTGAAGAAGGGAGCAGCCCAGCGTTAAGCGCGCGAACACTCGGCGAATGAGAAGGCCTCGGCCAAGGGCAACTCCGTGAAGGCGCCCGGCGAAGGCATTCTAGCGAAGGCTCTGGCGGAGGCCTTCCGCGTCACCTCCGAGCTTCGCCGATTGACCGACCAAACGACACAAGGTGTCCTTTCTCCGCCGATACTTGGAAAGACAAACAACCACTTTACACAAAAGACATCTGGACCCTTTTAGGCTAGCCTTACCTTTTTACCTTTTTGGAAGCTTTTCACTCTGTGAGCGTGCAAAAGTACTTTATACTTTCTGCACACATGCACATTCGAAATACTCCTTTTACTTCTTCCATTTCACTTCACTATATAAGCTAAGTGGCAGTCACCATTGTAACCTAGAACATATTATTGAATTCAAGCAATTGGTGAAACACTCCTGGGGAGTCATCGGCTTTTGTGTTCTCCACTCTTGCATTTCCATTTTCCCCAGTGATCCAGGCAAGAGGATCCAAGCATAATATCTAGTATTGCTTGACCTTGTAGTCAAGAGGTGCTAGATCCCATCTCACTTCCCAGGCATTTTCAAGGGCATTGCCTCACCTCGTAGTGAGGAGGTTCCCTTGGCCGACTTTGTTTCCTTCGTGTTCTTCCTCTGTTTTCGTTTCCCTTTCTTGCTGGAAACCGCCTCCACCAAGCTAGATCCGAGCGCGTGATCACTTACCCCCCACTGTGATCACATCAAGTGGTATCAGAGCCAAAGTGCTTGCTGGAGGTACCGTATCAGTTGTTGAGTTTTCTTCAAGCAAAACCTTTTGTTACCTTTTCTTACGCTTGAAGGAATATCGGTTGATGATCTCATTGAGACCGAAAAAGTTGTTTAAAAGTGTGCTTGTTTAAGCCAAGTATTTTCGAGATAAACCAAAAGAGTTGTCCTGAGCGACAAGTGTGTAAAGAAAAACGTTTGAAGAAAGAAAAGTATTGAGCAAGTTTCTGCGTTCTGGAAAAGTTCTTGAGTGTTCTTACGTGTTCTTCCCAAAACACAAGTGAACAGTAAGTTTAATCCGACGAATAGTTTCCGAACTTAAACAAGAAGTGTTTGTGACTACAAAAGCCTTTTCTAATCTTTCCAACCAGTATCTTCCGAACCTGAAATCCCACAAAACCGGTTTCAAGTAACTAGTCATTTTCTTGAATTTCAAGTTGCGGTTTTACTAGAGTTTTGTTTGTGTTTTCTTGCGTGTTCATTTTTGATCTAAGGCTGAAAACGGAATCAAGTTTAGAGAACTTGTAAAAGCCGTCGGAGAACAGCCGAAGTGATAAAGTTGTTGAGAGAAACACGAGTGAGAGTAAACACTCGGGAGTGGTGAGATTCTTTTCGATTACATATCTTTAACGATCTTGTGTCACGAGATGGTTTCAACAGATTCATCCCCCTCATCCATCCCGACTAACCGTGCACAAAGACGCTAGCGAAGATCTTACAGAGGTTGGATGAAGCGGGAGCTCAAGTCGCCATGACGAATGAGCGACTAGCGAAAGTAGAAGTAGCTCAAGGAAAGCAACCGGAAAGCTCGCAAGCCCACGATGACGCCCATGCGTCGCGGGCTCAAGATGGAGTCACCCATACCACTTTCGATCCTGCATCAACGAAGCCACGAGCCACCCCTCACGATCGTCCGACCACTTCCACAAGAATAGATCGTGGTGTTGACATCACAGGCGGTGACGATCGGGAATATTACGCGGAGCCACCACCAAAGCCTATTAAAAGAAGGGTCTTTCCCGATAGAGCTCAAGCGAGCCTATCTCCACAGAGACCTCGAAGAAGAGGAAGAAGCGAGAGCGAGGCCGTGTTCACCGAGGTTTCAACGAGACCTAGGAGGTAGGGCGCAAGCCCCAGACCAGCAAGCCCTCGCCAACATTAAGCTTCAAATATCACCCTTCTACGGGTCCAGTGATCCGGAAGAGTACTTTACATGGGTGGCCAGAACCGAGCGGATCATTGATATGATGGGATACACTGACGCTATAGCCTTGAAACTTGTGGTCTTTGAGTTCCATGAATATGCTCTCACCTAGTGGGAGCAAGAACATCACGAAAGAGCCAGGATCCGATGTCGTCCTATCACCACGTGGGAGGATCTTAAAAGGACCATGAAGAATCGATTCGTGCCCAGCTACTATGACCGAGATTGTGCTCAGAGGCTGCAGCGCCTTATCCAAGGTCATCGCAGTGTCGAGGAATACCGAGAAGGACCTTGAGAGGGCCTTGATGAGGGCCAACGTCAAGGAGGACGAAGAGGCTAAGTTGGCAGATTCTTATATGGCCTACGGGAGGGCGTCGCCAAGACAGTTGAACTATGCGATTACCGGGATTACCAAGACCTGGTGCATAAGGCCATCCGGGTGGAGAAGCAACTGAAGAAGGGGAACTCTTACTACCCTGCTCATACCCCCAGCAGGGCCCCAAGCAGCAAGACCCCCCCTTCACCAAACCGCTCCCGCCAAAACCATACGCATCTTCTGCGGCGATGCCACCCCCTCGCCAAAATTACCCCAACACAAGACCCTCCTCGCAACCTCAGCCGAAACCCAACGCCAGCACTTATGAAGGCCCTCGGCAGTCACGGAGCATCGAATGCTTTAAGTGTCTGGGCAAGGGACACTATGCGAGGATTGCCCCAACCGAAGAGCCATGGTCATGCGGCCCAATGGGGAAGCTGTCTAGTGAAGAGGAAGGAGAGGACCTTCCCGAACAAGAGCAACATGAGAGTGAAGCGAGAAGAGGGAGAGCTGCCTATGGACGGTCTCATATTAGTCACCAAGAGGGTCTGCAAAGCTCCCAAGTGTCACCGAAAGTATTCAGCGGGAAAATTTATTCCAATCAAGAGCCATGGTGAATGGGACTCTTTGCAGTCTCATTATTGACAGCGGAAGTTGTGTCAACGCTACCATCGAAGACATGGTCGCTGAATTAGGCCTCCCCACCATCGTACATCCTAAGCCGTACCAACTGCAGTGGGTCGACGACAGAACCTTCGTGAAGGTTGTCAAACAAGTCGAAGTCCCAATCAAGATCGGCAAGTATGAGGATTCCATCACTTGTGATGTGGTGCGAATGCAGGCTACCCACATCCTCTTGGGCAGACCCTTTCAGTATGACAAGGAGGCCATATATTATGGCAAAGCCAACAAATATGCCCTCACTCACCTCAGTAAACCATACACCCTTCTTCCCCTCACCCCAACTCAAGCCCATCAGGATCAAATCCATCTAGCTAGTAAGTCTGAGAGAAAAAGAAAGGGGGAGGGCAGAGAGCGGAGAGAAAATGGTGAGAAGGTTCAAGGAACCTTGAGTGAAAGGAAAGAGTGTGCATTGATGGGAAACACCCCGAGAGAGCCCACGAGAGAACAAGAGTGCCTTCCTCCCATAGCCAAAGAGAGGGATTTTAAAAGAGCGTTCCTTGGAAACAGGATCTGCTTTCTCCTGATTCCCACTCATTGCATGCTAACACTTGACAATGTGTCTTCTCTTCCTTTCTATGTGCAGAAGGACCTGAAGGAATTCGGCGAAGTATTTGATGAGCCGCGAACCCTTCCTCCATATCGCGGCATAGAGCATCAAATCGACTTACTTCCAGGGGCGCCTTTACCCAACAAGGCCGCCTATCGGACCAATCCTCAAGAATCCAAAGAGATCCAATCGCAAGTGCAAGAGCTGCTGGACAAGGGGTTCATCCGCGAAAGTCTGTCGCCATGCGCGGTACCGGTCATACTCGTGCCAAGAGTGATGGCACTTGGCGCATGTGCATGGACTGCCGCCCCATCAACTCTATCACGTAAAGTATCGCCACCCTATACCTAGACTTGATGACATGTTAGACGAATTGAGTGGTGCTTGTGTGTTTTCAAAAATTGACCTTAGAAGTGGCTATCACCAAATTCGGATGAAGGAAGGTGATGAATGGAAAACTGCTTTCAAAACCAAAATTGGTTTGTATGAGTGGAATGTTATGCCCTTCGGGTTATCTAACGCACCAAGTACTTTCATGCGTCTAATGAATCATGTTTTGAGGCATTTCATTGGGAGATTTGTGGTAGTATACTTTGATGACATACTAGTTTATTCTAAGAACCATGAGGAGCATGTTGAGCATCGAGGCGGGTCCTTGACACGCTTAGGTTAGAAAAACTGTATGCCAAATTTGAAAAGTGTGTATTCGCATCCCAGGAAGTTAACTTTCTTGGATATGTAGTGGGTGCGAAGGGAGTCAAGGTAGACGAGAGTAAGATCAGTGCTATTCGGGACTGGCCTACTCCTAACTCCTTAACTGAGGTCAGGTCCTTCCTAGGACTTGCTAGTTTTTACAGGAGATTTGTTAAAGACTTCTCTTCCATTGCTGCCCCTTTGCATGAACTGGCTAAGAAGAATGTCATCTTTGAATGGGGTCAGTCGCAAGAGAAATCTTTTCACGAATTGAAATCTCGTCTGACAAATGCCCCTCTACTCACTTTGCCAAACTTCGACAAAGTGTTCGAGGTAGAGTGCGATGCTAGTGGCATAGGCATCGGCGCTGTCTTGCACCAAGAAGGCCGTCCCATCGCCTTTTTTAGTGAAAAGTTGAGTGGAGCCACCCTGAATTACTCCACATATGATAAAGAGCTATACGCTCTTGTGAGATCCTTACAAACGTGGAGCCATTATCTTCTGCCTAGAGAATTCGTAATCCATACGGATCACTTGTCTTTGAAGTATCTTCAAGGACAAGGAAATTTGAGCAAAAGGCATGTTAGGTGGGTAGAGTTCATTGAGTCTTTCTCCTATGTTATTAAGTATAAAAAAGGCAAAGAAAATGTTGTTGCTGATGCTCTATCCAGGAGATATGCATTACTCATGACTCTCGATACGAGGATTGTTGGTTTTGAAGGTTTAAAAGGGATGTATGAACATGACGTGGATTTTGGTGAAATATTTGCCAATTGTATTAAAGGGAGCCAAAGAGGCTACTATGTTTTTGACGGTTTTCTGTTTAAGTTGAAAAGGTTGTGCGTTCCCGGAGGGTCAATGCGCGAAGTGATCATCAAAGAGGCACATGGAGGTGGTCTCATGGGACACTTCGGTGTCCAAAAGACGCTTGAGGCCGTTAAGGAGAACTTCTTCTGCCCGGCATGAAGAAGGACGTCACCAAAGCTTGCGCCAGATGTGTCACATGCCACCAAGCCAAGTTGACTCTCCAACCGAAAGGGAAGTACACCCCTCTTCCTACACCTTCTATTCCTTGGGTTGAAATAAGCATGGACTTTATAAGTGGTTTACCTAGGACATCGCATGGTCATGATGCTATATTTGTGGTAGTTGATAGGTTCTCCAAAATGGCCCATTTCATCCCATGTCATAAAACCGAAGATGCATCTCATGTGGCGGAATTGTTCTTTAATAACATCGTTAAATATCATGGCCTCCCGCGATCCATTGTTAGCGATAGAGATTCGAGATTCCTAAGCCATTTCGCGAACCCTTTGGTCTAGGCTAGGCACCAAGTCTGATGTACTCCACATCCAGTCACCCTCAAACAGACGGCCAAACCGAAGTGACTAATAGGACCCTCACCACTATCCTGCGCACCCTCCTTAGGAAAAATCTGAAAGAATGGGAAAAATGCTTGCCTCATGTAGAGTTTGCATATAACCGAGCCTACCATTCCTCTACATCCCATAGTCCTTTCGAGATTGTATATGGCTTCAATCCTTTAACCCCATTGGACTTAATCGCATTAGACTACACCGAGCGGTGGACGTAGATGGGAAAGAAAAGCCCGACGCATGAAGGACTTGCATGCTAAGATTCACAAACAACTTGAGAGAATTAATGAGTCTTACGCAAGCAGAGTTAATAAAGGCAGAAAATTTAGGAGTTTTCAAGTTGGGGACTGGGTATGGCTACATTTAAGAAAGGATCGATTTCCCCAGGCTAGGAAAAGCAAACTGGCACCAAGAGGCGATGGCCCCTTTCAAATCACTAAAAAAATAGGAGACAATGCTTATGTACTTGATTTACCTTGCGATGGCTCTTATAATGTACATGCAACTTTTAACGTTTGTGATTTAGCTCCCTTTGAAGGACAAACAGATTTTAAGAATCCGCGGACGGATTCTTTCGAAGAGGGAGAGTATGATGAGGACATCGCCCCAAAGGACCCTCAGGTTCCAGATGAACCACAACCTCAAGCGCGCGCGACCCCTGATCCGTTCCAAGGCCTTGGCGGACCCATGACCAGGTCCCGGCTGAAACAAATCCAAGCGAACCTTAATGCTTTCATGAGGCTCATGGCGCGGGGACGATCGAGAGGAGTCTCGGGAAAAGGCCTTACAACTTCGCCAACTCGGTATCGCTGGACGAAGAGTGTGCGAAGCCCCTTGGAGTCTTAAGCATAAGCGCTCTTGAAGAAGGGAGCAGCCCAGCATTAAGCGCGCGAACACTCGGCGAAGGAGAAGGCCTCAGCTAAGGGCAACTCCGCGAAGGCGCCCGGCGAAGGCATTCTAGCGAAGGCTCTGGCGGAGGCCTTCGCGTCACCTCCGAGCTTCGCCGATTGACCGACCAAACGACACAAGGTGTCCTTTCTCTGCCGATACTTGGGAAGACAAATAACCACTTTACACAAAGGACATCTGAACACTTTTAGACTAGCCTTACCTTTTTACCTTTTTGGAAGCTTTTCGCTCTGTAAGCGTGCAAAAGTACTTTATACTTTCTGCACGCATGCACATTCAAAATACTCCTTCTGCTTCTTCCATTTTGCTTCACTATATAAGCTAAGTGGCAGTCACCATTGTAACCTAGAACATAATATTGAATTTAAGCAATTCGGCTGAAACACTCCTGGGGAGTCATCGGCTTTTGTGTTCTCCACTCTTGCATTTCCATTTTCCCCAGTGATCCAGGCAAGAGGATCCAAGCATAATATCTAGTATTGCTTGACCTTGTAGTCAAGAGGTGCTAGATCCCATCTCACTTCCCAGGCATTTTCAAGGGCATTGCCTCACCTCGTAGTGAGGAGGTTCCCTTGGCCGACTTTGTTTCCTTCGTGTTCTTCCTCTGTTTTCGTTTCCCTTTCTTGCTGGAAACCGCCTCCATCGAGCTAGATCCGAGTTTGTGATCACTTACCCCCCCGTGATCACATCAAGTTAGTACTTCATCACTTTGTTGTCACACTTGTATTCTATGATGAATGATTAATAAAGTTGCTTATTTGTCATCATCTAATTTGTTCAATCTTTATGTTTTCACAACGAAAATTAGAACATGTCAAACATAGACATTAGAAAGGGTTTTCTCAAACGAACCTTTCGCCCTTAATCTTGTGTAGACTTAAGGATGAGACTAGCTACGGGCTCAATGAATGTTGTTTCTTAAATGAAGCATGTTACTTGGTAAAGTAATACTTGAGTGGGAGTCATGAACCAACACATGACACTGTAGCCTCTTGTCGCCTTGATTATGTAAATCAAGATGAGATGACTAAGTTTCATCGAGTTTGTATGACCACCATAAATCCTAGTCTATGATTAGTTTACGCATTGGCTAACTTGATAACATTTCATGGATTGTGACATGTCCTCCTCTTATTTGATAAGGGGAGTACACTTTTGGTGTTTTAAGAGGGAGAAAAATGACACATCTCCCAAAGTGGACATCATTCCAGTGGGAGTGGTGTAAGTAAAACATCAAATAGTGATCATTTAGAACTTCAGTGTTCTATAACCATGAAATGCGACCAAAGAAGAATTTAAGTAAGTTGTCTTTGTTCTTACTTAGTGTGAGGTTCTTCGATTCAGACTCTTAGTGACTTTGACTTGCTATTAGGAAATTTTATCAATAAAACTACTTTAATTGGTTGTTGAAGGTCTTAGAAGAAAAGACTGGAATATCCTCCAGTTGGGTAGTTGAGTTGGTACAATGACCTAAGTAGTTTAAGTTGATAGGAAAGTGGTACACTACCCAAGCAAATGCGTCCTCGCATCACATCGAGAATCGAGACAAGGCTCCGCGGGTCTCGCCTCGCGGTCTCACACTCGCCTCTGCGAGTCTCTTATGCCTTGCAGGTCTCGCCCTTGCGGTCTCGGGTCTCGCCTTCACGGGTCTCGCCCTCGCGGTCTCACTAGCCTTCGCAGGTCTTGCCCTTGCGGTCTCAGGTTTCACCTTCGCGAGGTCTCTCATGCCTATACTGGCCCCGCCAGACAAGGGCCTTACACTCACGGTTCGTGCGATCCTTACTCTTACCTTTAGTGGCTTCGCTTTTATCTAGGCCTTCGCCCCTTGCTGGCCTTCACCGCTACATACTCAACTAAGGAAAGACCACTTGGTCATCGACATTAAGCGGCGAATAAGGAAGAAGGTCAGCACGAGCACGAGTGATCTTCTCTAGATTCACACGCCGGATATCCTCGACAAGCGAATCGACCAAGGCGGTCTCGACATTCATCATCACTGCCGCCTTATCTCAAACAGCCTGGCTAAAGGCTTCAACAGGGGGAGGCTCCTCCTGGCATCACCCTATAAATAGGGTGATGTCCACCTTAAACTGGGTAAGCTACTACACGCCCCACACTCCTCTCTTGCTACTCCTAAGTGTTCTCTTTATCTTTACAGATCACTCACGAACAGCAAGCTTGGAGTCTTCAAGAACACAACACCATTAACAATTCATCGAGAGTCCGGACTGCAAAGGAACGCGACTATCAGTTTGGCGCATTCTGTGGGAACGAAAAGTTCTCTTTAAAAACCCATATCAAAAACCACAAGAAACAAGCCATGCCAACTACCCGAAGTGCAAGTAGGCATTATCGCTGGGGAAGGAGGAATCCACCCGTCATGGTCACTAACAATGATCCACAATCGGAAGCCTCCCCAAACAACGTTCGCCCACAACCGGGGAACTCTGTTCATTCGACGGAGGAGAGGTCCTCCCACGTTAACCGTAACGTGCCTCAGGAGCGCACCACCCCACCATCAAATCCTCCACCAACAGGCCTTGATCCGGCCGTCCTGCAATCAATCACTGAGGCAGTGGCTCAAAACCTATGCAAAACACTCACTAGTACTCTCAGAGGAGTTTTGGATAGCGTGGGAATGCTACGAACTAGTCAACCTGAACGCCCTGCCACCCCGCCTCAACAAGTAAGTCATCCTGACCCTCCTCCTTCGTCTATACTTATAGAACTTACTAGAGGAGATGGAGAAAAGGGAAGAGAGGGCCAGCGTCCATAACATCACCAGGATGGGTTTGGACCACATCTGGACCCTACCTTTCACTCAGCGGGTCTTGGAGACCCCTCTTCCGGATCAGTTTCGCCAGCCCAAGCTGGATGCTTACGACGGCTAGTCAGACCCGGATATTCATCTACAACGTTACGTCTCCACGATGGCCATCGTGAGGGCGGATAATAACACCCTCTGTAGGGCTTTCAGCTCCACACTCAGGGCCGCGGCAAGCGGTATACCACCCTTCGCGAAAAGCGTTTTGACTCTTTTGGGAGCTCTCCCGCAATTTCTCCAATCACTTTGTGGTGTCCAAACCTCCCCCCAAAACGGCAGGACACCTCCTCAAGTTACGACAGAAGAAAGATGAATCCCTCAGGGAGTACATTCAGTGTTGTCAGACAGAATCCGTCCAAGTCCCAAATCTGGGCGAGGAGGCCCGCCTGCTCGCAGCCGTTCAGGGTCTCCGCTGGAAATCTCTTTTCTTCGTGGATGTACACATCAACCTCCCCTCCAACATGGAACAGTTCCTGAACACGGCATCCCGGTTCATGAACACGAAGGAGTCACTCTGTTGCAGTATGAAGCCCTCATCGCGGGGCTCAAGCTTGCCATAAGGGCAGGCATTCGCCACCTCCATGTCCACATCGACTCGCATGGCGGTGATCCACCGGGTCAAGGGTGCGCTGAGTGCAAAGACGCCACCACGAACAAGTACCTCAAACTGGTAAACACCAGCGGACCAGCTTTGAGGAGGCTATCTTCATTCACATTCCCTGTTCTCAGAACACCGCAACAGACATGCTGTCCAAGGGAAAGACACCCTCCGCCTTGACCACTCTCGCCAACCCCTCAATCGCGGGGACTATCGATATTGCCTCACTGGCAACACAAGATCCGGTTACGGATTGGCGAGACCCCATCATCGCTGAGCTTCAGGCCACCGCCGCGAACCCTCAAACTCGCAAGCGTGCCATCCGATTTGTTCTCATTGATGAGGAACTATGGCATCGCAGTTTGCAACACCCTCCAACGCTGCCTCGGCACTCTCGAGGACACTCCGTCTTGGACACCCTCCACCAAGGCAAGCGTGGCGCACACATAGCGGCGAGGCACTTGCCCACAAGGCCCTCCGCCAATGGCGCGCCGCGCCTGGTCAAAACATGCCACCAATGCCAGATCAACTATCGCATCCAACGACTGCCATCAACGGAGTCTCCAGCACTGACAAACCCAATGCCCTTCGCCCTATGGGGCCTTGATCTCATTTGCACAATGCCGACCGCGCCAGTCGATACCGTTTTTGTGTTGTCGCAGTTGATTACTTCTCTAAATGGGTCAAGGTAAAGCCCTTGGTCTCCATCACTTTCGCCAAAATCATCAAGTTTCTCTGGAAGAATCTTATTTGCCGGTTCGACAGCCCCAACGCCATCATTACAGACAATGGCACTCAGTTCACCAGCCATAGCGTCCAACAATGGGCCCAGGATAACAATGTCCGCATGCTTTTCGCCCCGATGGCGCACCCCGATCCAATGGCTAAGTTGAGGTCACCAACCGCACCCTCGAGAGGGCCTTGTTGTGGTCTCCTCAACAATCTGAATCAACATCGGATGCCCAAAACCTTATGAAAAGTACTCCGAACCGTGCGGTAAAATGCAGATCATGATCGAGACACAAGGGAGTCTGGTTGTTACCCACACCCGATACGTAATTAAGTTAATTACGTATTTAAGTTTAATTACCGGATTTTCGATAATTTCTGTTTCGGGACTTGCTTTGCATGTTTGGTATTTGTGGATTTGATTTGGTGATTTTTGGGGCAACCCGGGATGAATTTAGAATTAATTACGCGGTTGCGCGTAATTCCCGGGAGTTGCAATTCCGAGTGACTCGAAAAACAACCCCATTCACATAGGTAAACATCTTGGGACTTAGTTGAGTATTAGTGCTATGGTTTAAGGAAATTTTTTTTGGGTGATCCCAAGGGGCGGATGCCCTGTTGTTGGGGTTGTTTGTGATAAGGTTGTGAGTGAACCGTCGCCCCCACCTTTCCCCTTTCCCCGGTTTGGTCGCTTCAGCGAGTGCGGGTCGTAGGCAGGGGTGGGGTGACAAGTTGGTATCGAGCAGGTTTACCTAGTTGCGAAAGGTTTATGTGATTGTAAGGTTGCATTTCATTGCATAATGCATGTACATATACATAGCCAATAGGAATACAGTTGCTGCTAAGTTATGATTGTTACCGAAATGTTGTGTTTATATTTATTCTCAGAAAATGGTTAACACACGGGGAAGACGGGGACAGAATGAACTAGTGTGGCGGGATGAATGTCCCGAACCTCGACATATAGTGCAACCGGTA
Organism: Stellera chamaejasme; assembly: GCA_024586325.1. NCBI lineage: Eukaryota > Viridiplantae > Streptophyta > Magnoliopsida > Malvales > Thymelaeaceae > Stellera > Stellera chamaejasme. Next base: position 19,940,392 of record CM044979.1, read on the forward strand.
GTGGGACGGGCACCACAAGTATCCCCTGAGTTAGTACGGGTCTTAGAACAGATCCGGGATAGTTTGGCACTAATATTGCAGTAAGAAGCAGATTCACGGACCGTGCAACCACTTCAAGGTGTAAGTGGAAGTGGATCGGGCGTCATGGACCCCATTCTGTGTCTGATAACAGCCCATCCTCATCCGTAGAGGAGGCTAGTGCGATGAAGGCGGAGAAACCCAAGAGGTAGGAGGGTGCACCGAGAGATTGGTTACTGCTGCGGGGACGGAGTCATGATGATCATGGCCCGTCTCGGGGAAGTGTTAGTGGTCGGCGTCGCCGTCGACAATTTGAGGAAGCCGAAGGGTCACATCCACCCAAGAGGCAACGGGAAGAGAATGAGCGGCCTTGTAGGATGCTCGGCGATTCCAATGCACGAACCCACCCGTTTCAACGGAAAGAGTGGGCCCGAGGCGGCGGAAGTCTGGTTTCGACGGATCGACTCCATGTTTGAAAGATTGGAATTCTCATCTCTGCAATGGTATCGTTGGCAACGTACAATTTGGATGACCGAGCTCTAATATGGTGGGAGAGTGTGAGCAGGCACCGAGCGGCGATTCGCCCGGGAGAGCCGGATGCGATATGGCGTGGAGCGAGTTTACTCGCTTGTTCCACGATCATTATGTGAGTGATGCTGTCGGGACTTGCGGCGAGCGCGCTTTGACAATCTGACTCAGGGGACTATGAGCGTGCTGGACTACGAGCACGAGTTTGATCGATTGATTCGCTACGTCCCACAGTATCATGGGATGGAAGAGCAGAAGGCAAAGAGATTTATTAGAGGGTTGCGACCTGATATTCGATTGGCACTTCGACCGTTGGATATCAAGTATTATCAGGAAGCAACACAGAAGGCTCAACTGATTGAGCAAGAGGATGTTGAGAGTAGATTCATACCTCAGCAGACCGTTGGACGTGGAAGGGGTACCAGCTTCCGTGGCTTCTCTCGAAACGTCGGGAGGGCACCCCAGCCTAACCCAAGCGCTAGAGGGAAGGGAGTAGCTTCACCCTCCGCTACTGTTTGTCCGACCTGTCAACGTTCTCACCCAGCGAGCATGCTATCGGGAGACAGTCGGTGTTTGGGATGTGGTTCATCGGACTACTGGGTCCGGGATTGTCCTCAAGCTGCACCGGGAGGAGGTCGGCCAAGGTCGAGGCCTCTGGTGGGTTACCGTTGTTTGACCGGGGGCACCACGAGGTGGTGCCAGGCCACAGTTCCCACGACCGCAAGCACCTCCACCGCCACCGCAACCGAGAATGGGAAGAGTTTTTCAGATCGAACGCGGGGAGGCAAATCAGCACAAGGAAGGTGAAACAAAGACGACAAGGTGCCCTTAAAGGTACCATCTTTGTTAAATAACATTCTGCTACTATATTGTTCGACATCTTGGTGCTTCGTGTCTATTGTGGCTCGAAATTTGTTATGGCTCAATGTTTATCTGTGAGTTCCATGCCACGAGTGGCTTTAGTTAAGACTGCAGGGAGCCGGTGGTTGCTCTCTAATGATATGGTTCGGGACTCGTGATTGATTTGGGAAAACATCAGATTTTGAGTGATTTCTTGGTTTTAGATATTTCGGGGTATGATGTGGTTACGGGAATTGGTGGTTGGCTAAAAATGGAGTACAGATTGATTGTGGGAAGCGGGAGGTGACTTTATCTACCGGGAAGGTACTTCAATCCTCCGCTTCTTCTTATGAGCAGGAATCGGAGATGAGGAGTCTAGAATTGCAAATTCTAGATGAGTTTGAAGTGATAGATGAGGATGATTACTGTGGATTGAACTCTTCGGATATCAGGGATGAGATAGATCAGATCTTGGTTGTAAGGGAGTTTCATGAGTATTTCCCGAAGATTTACGGGGATGCCTCCGGGCGTGAAATTGTTTTCGAGATTTTGCTCGGCCAGATCGTACCGTATCTGCTGCCCCTTACCGAATGTCTATCCCTGAAATGAATGAGCTTAAGAAGCGATTGGATGAATTGCTTGCTAAAGGATTCATTCGGCCGAGCACGCCCCCGTGGGGTGCTCGAGGTTGTTTGTGAAAAAGAAGGATGGAAGCGTTACGATTGTGCATCGACTATCGCAAATTGAATGCGATAATCGTGAAGAATAAATACCCTCCCTCGGATTGATGATTTGTTTGATCAGGTGAAGGGGCAAAGGTATTTTCGAATATTGATTTGAGATCGGGTTATTTCCAGCTTCAAGTGAAAGAAGAGGATATCCCTAAAACGGCTTTCCGAACCCGGTATGGACATTATGAGTATACCATCATGCCATTCGGTATGGATATGATGAATCGAGTGTTTCGTCCATACCTGGATCGGTTTGTTGTGGTTTTCATTGATGATATCTTGGTTTACTCCAAGGATGAAGGTGAACATCAGGATCACCTGCGAATCGTATTGAAAACTCTGAGTGATCATCAATTGTATGCCAAACTCTCCAAGTGTCAGTTTTGGATCAGGGAAGTGTCCTTCTTGGGGCACGTTATTGGAGAGAATGGTTTATCGGTGGATCCTGAAAAGATTAAGGCAGTAATGGACTGGAAGCAGCCGACTACAGTACGAGAGATCAGGAGTTTCCTCGGTCTGGCAGGTTATTATCGGAGGTTTGTATCGGGATTTTTGACTTTGGCTCTACCCCTTACTCAGCTTACGAAGAAGGGGCGAGCATTTGTATGGTCGAGGCGTGTGAGCGCAGCTTTCAGAACTAAAGGACATGCTGACTCACGCACCTATTCTGATTTTGCCAAATCCGAGTGCGGCTTTTACGATTTACAAGGACGCTCTGTGTCGGGTTTGGGTTGTGTACTCATGCGGGATAGGAACGTGATAGTTTATGGGTCGAGACAGCTTCGACCGCATGAGCAAAACTACCCGACTCACGATTTGGAATTGGCAGCGGTTATTTATGCACTCAAGCAATGGCGACACTATCTGCTGGGTAGCAAATTTCAAATCTTTACGGATCATAAGAGTTTGAAATATTTGTTTACCCAGAAGGATTTGAATATGAGACAACGGAGGTGGCTTGAGTACATGAAGGATTACGATTGTAGTATCGAGTATACCGCTGGCAAAGGGAATTCGGTAGCTGACGCACTGAGTCGGAAGTACACCGGCTTGGTGAAAGGTGGAGATCGGGATGGTGATGATGAAGAGAATGACTTGGTTCGTTTGTGGAGTTTGTGGGAGCATTGAGGCGTGAGCAACTGTTTACTTTGATGATCCGGTCGGGGTGGCTAGACAGGTACAAGACGCTCGAGAATGCGGATCGTCGAAGAAGGTATCGGGAGAAGTGAAAGGATCCCTTCACCCGTCATTCGGTTACAAGCAGGGATTGTTGTATTTCAGAGATCGACTGTATGTACCGATGGAACCGACCCTTCGCAATGAAATACTTGAGGAGGCGCATACGAGTCGATTGAGCGTACACCCGGGAGGTGAGAAAATGTATCATGATTTGAGATCTCATTTTTGGTGGCCGGGTATGCGCAAGGGCATTGCCACTTATCTTTCTAAGTGTGCAACGTGCCAACGGGTGAAGGCGGAGCATCAGAAACCAGCAGGCACTTTACAGACATTGCCCATTCTAGTCGAAATGGGGCAATATTACTATGGACTTTCTCGACAGGACTACCTATGACCGAGCGCACCACGACGCTATATGGGTTGTAGTGGACCGATTGACGAAGTGTGCCCATTTTCTCGCCAATACGGATCACAGACTCTTTGGAGAAGTTAGCTCAACTGTACATCAAGGAGATTGTATGCGGTTACATGGAGTACCAGACTCCATAGTGTCGATCGAGATCCGCTGTTTACAAAGACGGTTTTGGAAGGCTTTCCACACAGCTTTGGGTACACGATTTGCACATGAGTTCAGCGTATCACCCATGCATGATGGACAGTCGAGCGGGTGATCCAAATATTGGAAGACATGTTACGGAGTTGTGCCTTTGGACTTCGGTGGTGAGTGGGATTTTCACCTACCATTGGTGGAATTCTCGTATAATAACAGTTATCAGTCCACCGTTGGCATGGCACCGTATGAGGCTTTGTATGGTCGGCGTTGTGTAACGCCACACTGTTGGGCAGAAGCTTCCGATAGAGTGGAATTGGGACCTCAACTGATCGAGAAACGACAGCGAAGGTTAAGAAGATTCAGGATCGGTTGAAGGCTGCTAATGATCGGACCACCTCCTATGTGAATAAAAGGAGGCGGGATTTGGAATTCGAGGTTGGTGACAAAGTATGGCTTAAGGTAGCACCGACCAGAGGGGTTATCAGATTTGGTAAGAAGGGAAAGTTGGCACCGCGTTATGTGGGACCGTATGAGATTCTGGGGCGGGTTGGTAGAGTAGCCTACCGGTTGGCTTTACCCCCGCATATGTCAGCAGTGCATAACGTGTTTCATGTGAGTATGCTGAAGAAGTGTATCCTGGATCCGGTTCAGACAGTTACCGCGGAAGATATACAGATAGAACCGGATCTTTCCTACAGAGAGGTGCTAGTGGCCATCCTAGGGCACGATGTGCGGAAGCTTCGTAGTAAGCTAATACCGATGATCAGAGTACAATGGTCTCATCATACCGACCGAGAGGCAACGTGGGAGGTCGAGCAGGATATACAGGATCGGTACCCCCAAGAGTACGAACGCCTTAAGACTACCTTGGAGGACCAAGGGTCTTAAGGGGGGGAGAATTGTTACCAACACCCGGTACGTAATTAAGTTAATTACGTATTTAAGTTTAATTACCGGATTTTCGATAATTTCTGTTTTGGGACTTGCTTTGCATGTTTGGTATTTGTGGATTTGATATGGTGATTTTTGGGGCAACCCGGGACGAATTTAGAATTAATTACGCGGTTGCGCGTAATTCCCGGGAGTTGCAATTCCGAGTGACTCGGGACTTATAATCGGAGAAGAAAATGTGTCTTATGGGTTTTATGATGTTCGAGTGTATGGTTAAAGTTTGGTTCCAATCGGAGTAAGTTTGGTAAAAAGTTGCATTTTCGGGCTGAACGAAAATGCAGTTTGGTAAGTTTGTGAGATAATTGGATTTTGGCTATTTTTGGTAGAAAAGGAAGGAATGGGCGGATGAGTGATGGGAGAGAAAGAGACATGTGTCTCTTTGTGAATGAATGGTACACTACCCAAGCAATCGCGCCCTCGCGTCGCGTCGAGAATCATACGAGGCCTTTGGAGAGGTCTCATCCTTGTGGTCTCCAGTATCGCCTTCGCAAGGTCTCATCCTTGTGGTCTCCAGTATCGCCTGCGCGAGGTCTCGCCCTCGCGGGCCCCAAGTCTCGCATGGGCGATGTCTCACACTCACCTTTGCATCTCTTGGGCCTTCGCGGGCTACCCTCGCGGTCTCGAGATCTTGTCCTTGCAATCTCATTCGCCTTCGCAGGTCTTACTCCCACAGTCTCAGCTCGCCTTCGCGAGGACTCTCCTGCCTATACTGGCCCCGCCCAGATAAGGCCCTTATACTCTCCTGCGACCCTCACTCCTTACTTGGCTGTATTCTATATGGGCCTTCGCCCCTTGCAGGCCTTCACCTGCCACTTGCTCTACCTGGAAATAGACCACTTGGTCATCTGACATCAATCAGCCAATGAGGAGGCCAGCACGAGCCTGAGTGATCTTCACCAGATTTGTACGCCAAACATTCCCTTGCAGGTGAATCTTCTGAGGCGGTTTCTTGAGATCTTCATCATCACAGCCGCCCTATCTCCAATCGATCGACACGAGACTTATCTCCTTACATCTAACTGGCAGACTTGTCAGCCCCTATCTCACACTGTCCAAGGCTTCAACCTGGGAGGCTCTTCTCCCGGCATCTCCCTATAAATAGGGTGATGTCCACCCTAAATCGGGTAAGCTACTTCACGTCCCCCCACTCCTCTCTTGCTACTTCTGATTATTCTCTTTATCTTTCACAGATTACTCTGAACAGCAAGCTTGGAATCTCAAGAACCTCATCTTCTCCACCACTTCAACTGAGAGTCCGGGCCTTTGTTACGGTCACCCCGAGCGGGTTGCGACCGGGTGACCCGGGGCTTCGGTTTTGGCCTGCGGGTCACGTTTTTCGGAGTTCAGGCGGCTCCCGAGCCCTATCCGAGTATCATTTTGGCGAACCCCTCCGTATTTAAGGTCGTGTGGGTCCCCGGACGTTTCCGCCGAAAATATTTTTCTGGCGCCGGGGGGTTGTCGGGGTCGTCTCGGGACGTACAGCGGGCTCGGTAGCACTCTCGAGATCTCAGTTTGGGAAGCCGTTTGCAGTTTTGGAGTCGTGGAAACGTCTCGGTGATGGTTGTGGAGTTTAATATTTGGGGCGGGACGTTCGGTTCCGGGCGACTCCCGGGGCTCGGGATGGAAATTTTCTGACGGCTTTGGGGTAAGTTGTGTTATAATTTAAGATGGAATTTATGGGTATTTTTGTAGAATTTTGGAGTGACGGAATTTCGGTTCGGTCGACACGCCGCACGTCGGGTTTTGGTTCGGGTTCAGCGAGCTCGGTAGGTCACTCCAGAATTGTAAATGAACTTTTGAAAAATGTTCTGTGAATGTTATAATATTCTGAGGGTTGTGTCCAATTTTCGTTAATTTTGGAATTCTGTAATTATTTTTGGTCAAAAATAATTGGAACTTTCGGAAAAATTGGGAGTTAATTTGTATTTGGTTAAAAATTAAATAAAAATCGGTTTGGGCAGCAGATTTTCGGCAGCATGTGGGGAAGATTTATGGGACACTTGGCTTATTAAAGATGAGAAGTATGGGCTTAAAGTGAAGGGAAATAATATTATGGTATATTATTTCATAAAAATGAGTTATATCTCATTTCCTTTTATTTCTTCTCTTCTTCTTCTTCTTCAAGGTTGCTGCCGACTCCATTGTTGATCAACCTCCAAGCTTGAAATTCTTCTTCTTGGAAGAAATCAAAGAGGAAGTGGGTGCTTTATGTGGTAAGTAACTCCTAAGCTCTCTTTTCTCATTAGTTTGGAAGATTAGTGAAGAAAAGAGGAGTTTTGGCAAATGTTGGGTTTGTTCTTAGCTATAAGCTAGGATGATTCTCTTCCTCCCATATTTTAGTATGTTGTTCTTGGGTTGTAGGGGAGTGATAATCAAGTGTTGGATTTTGGAAAACACATCTTGGATGAAGAACTAGTGTTGGCCGAATTTATGGAAGATTTGCCAAAATGGTGTGTGTTTGTTATCTTGTTTCATGCTTCAAGTATGTTAGTCCTAGCATGATTCTAAGCTTATGTATGGATTCAATTTGATGGAAAACAAGTTGAGGTGAAAACCCCCTTTTGGCCGATTTGTTTAGGTGTATGTTTGTGTTGGATTTTGTTGTTTGGATGCAATTGGATAGTGTTCTTGGTTTAGAAGTGGAATTGGAGGTTGGAATGATTAATTGGAAGCTTGAATGGATTGAATTGGAAGTTGGATAAAAAGTGTGTTAAGAACCGAATTTTAGAATGATTCTTTTTCCATGTTGGAGGTTCATCTTGGTTGAATTGGAGGTTAATAGGGAGTTGGGGTTGAGTTTAGGAGGGGATGGAAGTTTGAATCGTTGAATTCGGTTAAGAAATGAAAAAGTTACATTTAAGCGGGATTATCGGAAAATGACGGGTAATGAAGGGTTTAAGGTTGGATTTGATCAGTTCTGCTTGTTGTATGATGTTTGTCAATGTATAATCTTGCATTGTCTAGGTTGGTTCTGAATTCGACGTTTACGTGAAAATCGGAATTTTACGGAAAGTGCCGGATTTTCGGTTTTGGGGTTGGGGGTGTAGTTTGGTAGTGTGGTTGGTAAGGTTGCTAATTCAACTTGAAATGACAGATTCGAGGTCCGGAAGTTAGAAAAGAGAAGTTTCGGGTTTCGGGTCGTGGTTTGGAAATCGTCAGGCTGGTCAAACACTGGATTTGTAAGGTAAGGGTTTGGTTACGCTATTTTTGGTAAGATAGGTGTATGTTTAGTTTCACTTTACATTACTGCAAGTATTTCGGTATTATATGCCTAGGGCATATTCTCGTAGTCCGTAGGTGTATGTGTTGTTGCATTTACATTTTGCAGGTATTTCGGAAATCTGTGCTTTAAGGTACGTTACGTAATTCGTAGGAGTATGCCTTATGGCATACTGCATGCAGTAATCCTACGTTTGTAGGAGTATGCCTTATGGCATACTGCATGCATTAACACTACGGCAGTTGTGGGTTCGCTACCCCACTGGTGCACCATGCTTCTGTAATAGCTTCTGATTCTGACTCCTATTAGTGGGAGGCTGTCGTTCAGATATGTTATAAGTTTTATGGCGATTTGGAATCGCTCATCCTTCGGGTTTCCGATTTGTTTCTTGTACATGCATGTTATTACGTATTACATTGCGTATATTGCTATCTTCTGTTTTGCGGGGTTACATATACTTATCTTACCCCAAATCCCTTACGGGGTCCTTTTAGGACTCACCCTTTTCGGGTTGTTTTTGGGTTTCGGGTAGACTTGGTAAACAACCAGCGGAGTTGGTTTCCGTGAGGTTTCGCCTTGGTTGGGTTGAGCGGCAGCAATACCTTGCGGGCTGGGATTTTGTCTACTCGGTCCGAGTCCCGCGAGGTATTTTGACGTTTAGGCCTAGGGTCGGCTCTGTAGCCGCATGTGCATACTCTCTGTTTTATTGTTGTGGTGATTGTATATGTATATATATATATAATCTGTTACTGCTGCATGTTACGAGCGCTTGGCGCTTGCTAGATACTTTAGGTTACGTGAACTCGTATGTATCTATGTTTTGGTGCGTAAGCACTCGTCCCACGGAGGGCGGGGCTTACTCTGTTGCTTATGCATGATTTGCATGTTTTGATTTTATTTTAGTTATATGTATGGAATTTTTGTTAAGTAGCTTCCACTTTCATTTCGCTCTTTGGGTCCGCTACGCGCGGCGGGTCTCGATGAACCCGCCATCATGTTTGATTCCGGCTTCCGCTTCCGACGTCCGGCGCCCCGCCTCCGCAACCGGGCTCGGGTGGCGTGCGGTGACAAGTTGGTATCGAGCGGTGAGTGACCATATTGGTCGTCGGTGGTGACTTGTAGTGACGACTATTGTTGTACATTTTATTTTAGAATGGTTTGGTACGGAGATTGGCCACCTCCTTACTTGAACCACTTCAAAATAAAATTGTGGAACAAAGTTGATCCTTCAAGTTATCACGATAGTTGCAGATTTGAACTCGGGATTTCGGATTACGTAAGATTATTACGATCGTGGGATTGTGGAAAAGATCCGGGTACGTACAATTGTGTGTTAGGAAAAAGATTTGGTGAAATAAGCATGAACTGCTTCTGTGATTCTGTGAAATGCATGATTTTATCATTTTGCGAAATAACTTCTGAGTCAAGTACTGCATTGCACTCTGAGCCTTAGAAAACTGCTGCTAGTTTCTGTAGGGATTAGAAGTGACTGATCGGTCTGGACTCTGTTTGGTCCGAAATGTCTCAGGTTTGGTTAACACGCGTAGACAGCGTGTTTTGGTACCGGAGGGGCGGGACTGAGATCCCACACCTCCGTGGAATAGGATACGGGTTCAGTGTAACCCGAGTGCGAACAACCACACTCACCGCCCGAGGTTTAGCGGTCGTAGGGACCCCTCTACGATTTGGTATTACCCGCCACCTTAGCTGATTCGGGCGCGGTAGGCAAGGGAAGATCTGATCATGCCACGGTCGGGGCATTTTGATTAGGTGGTGATAGCGAGATTTAAGCCACTTGCTCGCCATAGTTTTGGGATCGGTAAGTGAGTGACTCGATGAGGGTGGTCAATACGACACCTAGACTTCTAGTCGGTCCTATTAACGACGGGGAGATCGAGGCACCCGGTCGACGAGGTCAGACTTACGGAGAGGTTTCGAGTTTGAACCCCCCGAGATTCAATGATTGAGAAGGGCCGAAGTAGTAGAGATTTGGTCTGCAGGAGTTGATAAACTCTGGGAGGCTACATTTTCCACTAGCGGTGCGGTGGGGATGTAGCCGAGGAATCTGTGTCGGGCACGATTGATGAGTTTCATCGGGGGACAGACAATCGGAGAGTATGAGTGAGAGTTTGATCGGTTGGTTTGCTACGTACCGTAGTACTATGGAATGGAAGAATAGAAGGCTAAGAGGTTTATTCGTTGATCGCGCCCGAGTTCGAGTGGGCTTGAGACTTTTAGACATTACTTTGTTTCGGGAAGCGGTCTTTAGGGCTCAACTCCTCGAGCAAGAGGAGGTTGAGAGCTGTCTCTCCTTGCAATGAGGTCGGGGAGTACGAGGGCTCCACACGGTAGGGACCCGGCAGATTTCTGGACGGCCGAGCAGTGCAGGCAGTTTAGTAGAGGTAGAGAGGGAGCACCACCGACACGATTTTATCCGATTTGCGGTAGGTATCACCCCGGTCGATTTTGTTACTGGGAGGAGGGCCGATGTTTACGTTGCAGGTCGACACTCTTTGGAGTGCGGGATTGCCCTCTTCTTGTAGGGCAGGGTTTTGGCATCTTCGGCGTCCATAGTCTCGAGCAGCCCAACGCGCCGCGGCGTGGGTTTCAGATGGGTGGCCGAGACCTCGGCGGCGGCAGCCTTCAGCCATCCTCCGTCACAGCAACCAGAGCAGGACGGGTTTTCCTTTTTCTGAAGGGAGGCCCTGGTTATCAGGGAGGACCTAGTCAACGGTCAGGTACCAGCCAGCAGGGAGGCTCGAGTCAGCAGGGAGTTTTGCATGGTACTTTATTTCTGAATGAGATACCGGTACATGCAGTATTGGATACAGGAGCATCTGTTTCCATGGTAACACAGAAATGTGTTACATCTCTGCATCTGTCTGTTAGTACCTTGCCTCAAACGTATTTAGTAAAAAGCTGGGAGTCGGTTTTTGTTTTCTAAAGAGATGGTTCGGGGTTGTACGATATCCGTGGCGGGCATCGAGATAGTATCGGACTTGTTGGTTTTGGATACGCCGAACTATGATGTAATTCTTGGGATGGATTGGCTATCCAAGAATTCGTGCACATTGATTGTGCAGCCCGTACCATTTTGGTTTACGGAGAGGTACTACCTCTCACGACTCCGGCCGGTTTGACTATCGCGCGGCGATGAAGAGCTCTGATTACGGATCAGTGTCGATAGTTGGTGTAGGGAATGCTATGATCTGAATGAAGCTGGTATTAGGTTGAAGTTGGATGGTTTACCGTTGGTTCGAGATTTTCGCGGTATTTCCGGAGGAGTTGCCGGATTACCATAAGAGCGGAAATTGTGTTTGACATCCACTGCGGTCGGGTCTGCTCCGATATCTATTCCTCCTTATCGGATGCCTATTTTTGAGATGCGAGGAGTAGAAGAAGCAAGCTGGAGGAATTACAGGAAAAGTGCTTCATCCGACCGAGCACTTCACTGTTGTGTGCTCTGGTTCTGTTTGTTAATAAGAATGATGTGACACTCTGACTTGGTATTGATTATAGACTGTTGAATGCTCTTGTTGGGAAGAATAAGTATCCGTTACGAGGATTAACGATCTTTTGATCAACTTCGGGGTTCGAGGGTTTTCTCAAAGATTGATCTACGATCTGGGTATTTTCAGCTTAGAGTGAAGGAAGAGGACATACCTAAGACTGCTTTCCGCACCCGATTTGGACACTTTGAGTTTACGGTCATGCCGTTCGGGCTGATCAATGCTCAGCGGCATTCATGGATCGATGCATCGGGTGTTCCGACCGTACTTGGACTCATTTACGGTAGTTTTTATTGATGATATTGATATATTCTCGGGATGAGGATTCGCATCGGGATCATCGAGGGTGGTTCTGCGAGACACTTTGGGAATATCAGCTTTATGCTAAATTCTCAAAGTGTGAGTTCTGATTCGGGAAGTCACCTTTCGGGACACGTTATATCCGAGCATGGTCTGTCTATGGATTGAGTAGGTGAGGGCAGTTCGGGATTGGAAACAACCTACCACGATGCGGAGTTCATGAGCTTCTGGGGTTGGCAGGATTTTATCGAGAGGTTTGTACCTGTGGTGTTCTATCCTGGCATCTCCGCTACGTAGTTGACCAAGAAGGGTCAACCGTATTTCTGGTCCGATAGGTGTGAGCAGAATTTTCAGGAGTTGAAAGCGGCGGTTGACTAACGCTCCGATTCGACTCTTCCAGATCCGAGCTTACCGTATGTGATATATACGGATGCTTCCACATTCAGTTTGGGGTGTGTGTTGGTGCGGGAGCGTTTTGTGATAGCTTATGGGTCGAGGCAGCTGCGACCGCATGAGCTGAACTATCCGACACATGATGCGGAGTTGGCTGCAGTGATCTATGCGTTGAAACATTGGAAGCAATATCTGTTTGGTAGTAAATTTCAGATTCTTACCGACCATAAGAGTCTGAAATATCATTCTGTGAAGAAGCTTAATTTGAGGCAGCGCAGATGGCTCAAATACATTAAGGACTCGATTGTTGTATCGAGTACATCTCTGGCAAGGGCAACACGGTTGCCGATGTCTTGGCAGAAGTATACCAGGTTGGTTAAGGGAGGAAATGTTGAGGACTGATCCGAGGAGAGAGATTCGACTTGCCTTTGGTACAGGTGGCAGCTCTGGGAGCGTACTTCGGGGTATACACTTACCATACATTCTGAGTGGCTTGACAGGATGCGCGAAGCGCAAGGTGGAGATCTGGTGTTGAAGAAGTTATCTGGGGAAGATAAGGATTTATTTGTTACCGACGTTTCAGTATAGGCAGGGATTGCTATACTTCCGAGATCGCCTTTATGTACCAGAGGATCAGGAGCTCCGGAATGAGATTTTAGAGGAGGCATACTCGGCGGTTTGAGTATCATAAACCGGCAGGGACACTGCAGACTTTGCCCATTCCGGTCGGGAGTGGGGCAATGTTATTATGGACTTTCTGACCGCACCGCCCCGGCACGGTCTTGCCATGATGCGATGCAGGTTATTGTGAATCGGTGACAAAGTGCGCACACTTTCGCTTATTCGGTCACGAGACCCTCGAAGAAGCTTGCCCGGCTTTTCATCGGGAGATTGTATGCGTTTACATGAAGTACCGAGACTCCATTGTATCTCGATCGTGATCTGCGTTTTACAGCATGGTTCTCGAGAGCTTTTCACGAAGCACCGGCACGCGATCGCATCGGAATACAGCTTATCACCCACAGACGGACAGGCGGTGTCACCGTCCGCCACCCAGCCCGGTTGCGGAGGCGGGGCGCCGGGATGCCGGAAGCGGAAGCCGGAAACATATATGATGGCAGGTCCATCGAGACCCGCCGCGCGTAGCGACCCAAAGAGCGAAATGAAAGTGGAAGCAACTTAACAAAAATTTCATACATATAACTAAAATAAAATCAAAACATGCAAATCATGCATTAGCAACAGAGTAAGCCCCGCCCTCCGTGGACGAGTGCTTACGCACCAAAACATAGATACATACAGAGTTCACAGAACCTAAAGTATCTAGCAAGCGCCAAGCGCTTTCAGAACATGCGCAGAGCAGAATATATATATATACATATACAATCACCACAACAATAAAAGCAGAGTATGCACATGCGGCTACAGAGCCGACCCTAGGCCTAAACGTCAAAATACCTCGTGCGGGATTCAGACCAAGTAGACAAAATCCCAGCCCGCAAGGTCTGCTGCTGCTCAACACAACCAAGGCGAAGCCTCGCGGAAACCTACCCCTGGCTGCTTACGAGACCTACGAAATCCAAAACAGAACCCAAAAGGGTGAGTCCTAAAAGGACCCGTAAGGGATTTGGGGTAAGATAAGTATATGTAACCCGCAAAACAGAAGATAGCAATATACGCAATGAATACGAATAACATGCATGTACCGAAACAAATCGGAATCCCGAAGGATGTGCGATTCTAAATCGCCATAAACCTTATAACAAGTCGGAACGACAGACCTCCCACTAAGGGGAGTCGAAGCCGAAGCTATTACGGAAGCATGGTGCACCAGGTGGGTAGCGAACCCACAAGCTGTCGTAGTGTTAGCAGACGAGTATGCCATAAGGCATACTCCTACAAACGTAGGATTAGCATGCAGTATGCCAATAGGCATACTCCTACAAATTACGTAACGTACCTTAAAGCACAGATTTCGAAATACCTGCAAAAGTAAATGCAACAATACATACACCTACAGACTACAGAATATGCCTTAGGCATATAATACCGAAATACTTGCAGAACAGAAAATGAAACTAAACATACACCTATCTTACCAAAAATAGCAGAACCAAACCCTTACCTCACAATTCCAAAGTATTAGACTGATTCTGGACGATTTCCAAACCAAGACCCGAAACCCGAAACCTCTCTTTTTCTAACTTACGGACCTCATAATCTGTCATTTAAAGTTGAATTATCAACCTTACCAACCACACTACCAAACTACACACCCGACCCCAAAACCGAAAATCCTGGAATTCCGTAAAATTCCAGATTTTCACGAAACGTCGAATTCAGAACCAACCTAGACAATGCAAGATTATACATTGACAAACATCATACAACAAGCGAACTGATCAAATCCAACCTTAAACCCTTCATTACCCGTCATTTTCCGATAATCCCGCTTAAATGTAACTTTTTCATTTCTTAACCGAATTCAACGATTCAAACTTCCATCCACTCCTAAATTCAACCCCAACACCATAATAACATCCAATTTAACCAAATTGAAACTCCAACATTGAAAAAGAATCATTCTAAAATTCGGTTCTTAACCAACTTTTATCCAACTTCCAATTCAATCCATTCAAGCTTCCAATTAATCATTCCAACCTCCAATTCCACTTCTAAACCAAGAACACTATCCAATTGCATCCAAACAACAAAATCCAACACAAACATACACCTAAACAAATCGGCCAAAAGGGGTTTTCACCTCAACTTGTTTTCCATCAAATTGAATCCATACATAAGCTTAGAATCATGCTAGGACTAACATACTTGAAGCATGAAACAAGATAACAAACACACACCATTTTGGAAAATCTTCCATAAATTCGCCAACACTAGTTCTTCATCCAAGATGTGTTTTCCAAAATCCAACACTTGATTATCACTCCCTACAACCCAAGAACAACATACTAAAACATGGGAGGAAGAGAATCATCCTAGCTTACAACTAAGAACAAACCCAACATTTGCCAAAACTCTTCTTTTCTTCACTAATCTACCAAACTAATGAGAAAAGAGGAGTTAGGGAGGTACTTACCACTCAAAGCACCCAAAACCTCTTTGATTTGAGCCAAGATGAAGAACTTCAAGCTTGGAGCAAGCTTCCATGGAGGTGTCGGCAGCAGCAAAGCAAGAGGAAGAAGAAGAGAAGTGAAAATGAGTTTTAACTCATTTTATGAAATATTATGTCATAATATATATTTCTCCTCTTTAACCCATACCTCTCTACTTAAATAGAAAAAGGCCAAGTGTCCCATTTCTTCTCCCAATTGCTGCCGAAAAGAACAAATGTTGCCCATGCTGATTTTAATTAATTTTGCAACCAATTGCAAATTAACTCCCAATTTTTCCGAAAGTTCCAATTCTTTTTGCCCAAAAATAATTACCGAATTCCAAAATTAACGAAACTTGGACACAACCCTCAGAATATTATAACATTCACAGAACATTTTTCAGAAGTTCATTTACCTTTCCGGAGTGTCCTACCGAGCTCATTGAACCCGAACCAAAACCCGACGTGCGGCGTGTCAACTGAACCGAAATTCCGTCACTCCAAAATTCTACAAAAATACTCATAAATTCCACCTTAAATTACAACACAACTTACCCCAAAGCCGTCGGAAAATTTCCATCCCGAGCCCCGGGTTCCCGCCCCGAGCCCCGGGAGTCGCCCGGAACCGAACGTCCCGCCCCAAATATTAAACTCCACAACCATCTCCGGGACGTCTCCACGACTCCAAAACTGCAAACGGCTTCCCAAACTGAGATCTCGAGAGTGCTACCGAGCCCGCTGTACATCCCGAGACGACCCCGACAACCCCCCGGCGCCAGAAAAATATTTTCGGCGGAAACGTCCGGGGGACCCACACGACCTCAAATACGGAAGGGTTCGCCAAAATGATACTCGGATAGGGCTCGGGAGCCGCCTGAACGCCGAAAAACGTGACCCCCAGGTCAAAACCGGAGCCCCGGGTCACCCGGTCGCAACCCGCTCGGGGTGACCGTAACACGGGCAGTCGGAGCGGGTGATTCTGATATTGGAGGATATGTTGCGAATCTGTACTTTGGATTTTGGAGGAGTTTGGGACCAGCAGTTACCTTTGATAAAGTTCTCGTACAACAACAGCTTCCAGACTACGTTTGGCATGACACCATACTGTTGGACAGATGCGTCTGATAGGGTTGAGCTGGGACCCGAGCTTTTGAGGAGGCTACGGCAAAGATCAGATTGTTACAGGCGCAGATTAAAACCGCGAACGACTGCACCACTGTTTGTACGAACCGTCGCCGTAGGCTCTTGAATCTGAGTTTGGTAATGGAATTTGACTGGAGGTAGCACCGTTCAGAGGGACAGTAAGATTTGATAGGCGGGGCGAGTTACCCCGAGTTATATCGGTTCTCATGAGTTTCCAGAGTAAGTTGTTAGGTTGGCCTTACCCCCCCCAACTGTTTCTGTTTTATGTGGTATCTTCCAGGATAGCCTGTTGTGGATCGGTTAGATTTAGGTTCGGTACTGTCTGGGGTTGTCTGGTAGAAATACCGGCAACTGACTCGGGGTGCAATAAGATGCACCCGGAGGGTGGGATGCCGAGAGGCTCAGATGGTAGTCCAAACTACCACTCCCGCCGCACTCAATACGGTGGTCCGATTGTTCAGGTTAGAGGAATGTTTATATTTTCGGTTGGTAGCGACACTGTCTGGTTGGTTGAGCTACTCTTGGAGGACCAAGAGTTCTAAGGGGGAGAATGTTACGGTCACCCCGAGCGGGTTGCGACCGGTGACCCGGCTCCGTTTTGGCTGCGGGTCACGTTTTGGCGTTCGACGGCTCCCGAGCCCTATCCGAGTATCATTTTGGCGAACCCTTCCGTATTTAAGGTCGTGTGGGTCCCCGGACGTTTCCGCCGAAAATATTTTTCTCGCGCCGGGGTTGTCGGGGTCGTCTCGAGATGTACAATGGGCTCGGTAGCACTCTCGAGATCTCAGTTTGGGAAGCCGTTTGCAGTTTTGGAGTCGTGGAAACGTCACGGTGATGGTTGTGGAGTTTAATATTTGGGACGGGACGTTCGGTTCCGGGCGACTCCCGGGGCTCGGGACGGGAATCCCGGGGCTCGGGATGGAAATTTTCTGACGGCTTTGGGGTAAGTTGTGTTATAATTTAAGATGGACTTTATGGATATTTTAATAGAATTTTGGAGTGACGGAATTTCGGTTCGTGTCGACACGCCGCACGTCGGGTTTTGGTTCGGGTTCAGCGAGCTCGGTAGGACACTCCGGAATGGTAAATGAACTTTTGAAAAATGTTCTCTGAATGTCATAATATTCTGAGGGTTGTGTCCAAGTTTCGTTAATTTTGGAATTCGGTATTTATTTTTGGGCAAAAAGAATTGGAACTTTCGGAAAAATTGGGAGTTAATTTGTATTTGGTTACAAATTAAATAAAAATCGGTTTGGGCAGCAGATTTTCGGCAGCATGTGGGGAAGATTTATGGGACACTTGGCTACTTCTTATTAAAGATGAGAAGTATGGGCTTAAAGTGAAGGAAAATAATATTATGGTATATTATTTCATAAAAATGAGTTATATCTCATTTCCTTTTATTTCTTCTCTTCTTCTTCTTCTTCAAGGTTGCTGCCGACTCCATTGTTGATCAACCTCCAAGCTTGAAATTCTTCTTCTTGGAAGAAATCAAAGAGGAAGTGGGTGCTTTATGTGGTAAGTAACTCCTAAGCTCTCTTTTCTCATTAGTTTGGAAGATTAGTGAAGAAAAGAGGAGTTTTGGCAAATGTTGGGTTTGTTCTTAGCTATAAGCTAGGATGATTCTCTTCCTCCCATATTTTAGTATGTTGTTCTTGGGTTGTAGGGGAGTGATAATCAAGTGTTGGATTTTGGAAAACACATCTTGGATGAAGAACTAGTGTTGGCCGAATTTATGGAAGATTTTCCAAAATGGTGTGTGTTTGTTATCTTGCTTCATGCTTCAAGTATGTTAATCCTAGCATGATTCTAAGCTTATGTGTGGATTCAATTTGATGGAAAACAAGTTGGTTAAAAAGCCCCCTTTTGGCCGAAGTTTAGGTTGATGTTTATTGTGAATTTTGTTGTTTTGGATGCAATTGGATAGTGTTCTTGGTTTAGAAGTGGAATTGGAGGTTGGAATGATTAATTGGAAATTTGAATGGATTGAATTGGAAGTTGGATAAAAAGTTGATTAAGAACCGAATTTTAGAATGATTCTTTTTCAATGTTGGAGGTTAATTTTGGTTAAATTGGATGTTAATAAGGTGTTGGGGTTGAATTTAGGAGTGGATGGAAGTTTGAATCGTTGAATTCGGTTAAGAAATGAAAAAGTTACATTTAAGCGGGATTATCGGAAAATGACGGGTAATGAAGGGTTTAAGGTTGGATTTGATCAGTTCTGCTTGTTGTATGATGTTTGTCAATGTATAATCTTGCATTGTCTAGGTTGGTTCTGAATTCGACGCTTCGTGAAAATCTGGAATTTTACTAAATTCGCCGGATTTTCGGTTTTGGGGTTGGGGGTGTAGTTTGGTAGTGTGGTTGGTAAGGTTGCTAATTCAACTTGAAATGACAGATTCGAGGTCCGGAAGTTAGAAAAAGAGAAGTTTCGGGTTTCGGGTCGTGGTTTGGAAATCGCCCGTAATCGGTCAAACACTGGATTTGTAAGGTAAGGGTTTGGTTCTCGCTATTTTTGGTAAGATAGGTGTATGTTTAGTTTCACTTTCTGCTCGCAAGTATTTCGGTATTATATGCCTAGGGCATATTCTCGTAGTCCGTAGGTGTATGTGTTGTTGCATTTTGTTTTGCGGTATTTCGGAAATCAGTGCTTTAAGGTACGTTCGTATTCGTAGGAGTATGCCTTATGGCATACTGCCTGCTAATCCTACGTTTGTAGGAGTATGCCTTATGGCATACTGTCTGCTAACACTACGACAGCTTGTGGGTTCGCTACCCCACTGG
Organism: Stellera chamaejasme; assembly: GCA_024586325.1. Classification (NCBI taxonomy): domain Eukaryota; kingdom Viridiplantae; phylum Streptophyta; class Magnoliopsida; order Malvales; family Thymelaeaceae; genus Stellera; species Stellera chamaejasme. The sequence goes on from CM044979.1 coordinate 19,959,653, forward strand.
TGCACCATGCTTCCGTAATAGCTTCGGCTTCGACTCCCCTTAGTGGGAGGCATTGCTCCGATTTGTTATAAGGTTTATGGCGATTTGGAATCGCACATCCTTCGGGATTCCGATTTGTTTCTTGTACATGCATGTTATTCGTATTACATTGCGTATATTGCTATCTTTCTGCTTTTGCAGGTTACGTATACTTATCTTACCCCAAATCCCTTACGGGTCCTTTTAGGACTCACCCTTTTCGGGTTCTGTTTTGGGTTTCTGTAGACTTGGTAAACAACCAGCGGAGTTGGTTTCCGTGAGGTTTCGCCTTGGTTGGGTTGAGCAGCAGCAATACCTTGCGGGCTGGGATTTTGTCTACTCGGTCCGAGTCCCGCGCGAGGTATTTTGACGTTTAGGCCTAGGGTCGGCTCTGTAGCCGCATGTGCATACTGCTTTATTGTTGTGGTGATTGTATATGTATATATATATAACTGCTCGCCGCATGTTCTCGAGCGCTTGGCGCTTGCTAGATACTTTAGGTTACGTGAACTCGTATGTATCTATGTTTTGGTGCGTAAGCACTCGTCCACGGAGGGCGGGGCTTACTCGTTGCTTATGCATGATTTGCATGTTTTGATTTTATTTTAGTTATATGTATGGAATTTTTGTTAAGTAGCTTCCACTTTCATTTCGCTCTTTGGGTCCGCTACACGCGGCGGGTCTCGATGAACCCGCCATCATGTTTGATTCCGGCTTCGCTTCGACGCCCCGGCGCCCCGCCTCCGCAACCGGGCTCGGGTGGCGTGCGGTGACACCGGGCCTTCCTTAGGAACGAGACTATCAATGAAGAAGAGATGAAAATGTGGGATTTATGGGAATATATAGTTGTATAAGTAAATATTACATATTTACATATATGGAAAAAGGGATTTTAGTCAACACTTCACACTTTTCTTCTTCTTCTTCTTCTTCCCGTAACTCTCTCTCCCTCACTTACGCCATTTTTGAGAGCTTGGAGCTAAAACTGATTTCCGTCATTTGGCAACCAAACTTCGAGGTATTGCACTTAAATCGTTCATTGGGTTGTATGGATCGATAATCAAGTCTGCTTTTGGAAGAATACAGTGTATTTTGCAAGTTAGGAGCAATTGAATTTTGGAGTGAATAGTGTCAAATGCTCCTTTGTTCGATTTTTCGGTTCCTAAGCGTTCTCGGCACTTCTGGTGCATGTTTGATAGCAAGAACGTAGGAAGAAACGCACCCGAGGTTGTGCCGATTCACGTCTGAAATATTGGGTGGAATTTTAGACGGAGGATTTAGCGAAAGGTAAGGATGTTTCGTGTTCGAATAGAATTCTGATTCCGATAGTGTATTTGGTTATGTTAGAAGAGGCTCGGTGTGAAAGCCGTTTTCCCGGCCCGAGCCTCGATTTTGGCGCTATTGATAATGAATGATTCCGTGGATTCTGAATTGAAATTGTGTATCTGTGATTGATTGTGAACAGGGAGTTGCTTAGAAATTGGGCAGAAACTCTGCCGAAATTTCTACCGGGACCGTCGATCGAGAATTCGGATTTTGGACTACATTCGGAGGTAAGGGTTCAGTGTGTGTTTAGGAGTATTGCCTTGCGTAGCAAGCATACTCGGATATAGACTGAGGCTAGGTTCGGAAGAGGGGAGTGCCCGATGATGCCGACCTAGTTCCTGGTATAGGCATTGTTGTGCAGGAACCGACTGGGATTCCGATATACCTACGATGGTTATCGATGGTTTATATTGATTGACCGATGGGGGTTGCTCCCCCGAGCTGGTACCATGCTCTACCGACCGATTGTGAATGGACGCATGGCCATTGCCGGTTGGACCGGGGCAGATCTCGCCATGGTCCATAGCAAAGAATGTTACCGTTTCGATTGTGAGTTGATTTTGATTGTGTTTGACCGATTTCATTACATATGATTGATTGTGTTGCTTTGATTGAGCATTTGATTGATTGGAGAGATGCTTTGTGTTTCGTATTCGCTTACTTTTCCATTTGCAAGTTTATTGTATCTACCGTTTTAGTACTGCACCATGTCTATACTTGTTCCCTTACTAAGTTCTTTCGAGAACTTACCCTTATATCTACTATTTCAGGAAAAGGAAAGGAAAAGCAAGTCGCCGAGTAGAGGCGAGGTTGCTTGTTTGAAAGGTTTTGGACTAGAGGAGCAGCAGTAGCAGTTTCACCTTAGCGCGGTTGGATTCCGCGAGACCGCCGACTGGTTGGTTTCTTTTGTATTCGAACTTGGTTCTGGCTCTTTATATTGTCATAACATGCATGTTTCGTTTGTAAGGTTTGGTTGTGTAAATGGTTTGGATTGCATAAGTGTTTGAGTTCAGGTTCGGAACCGTTGGTTGTCGCGTTGTAATTTCAGGATTTGGGTTCGATTGGAAGGTCGGGTGATCACTGGTGATCACCAACTCCAACACTTTGCAATTTGTTGGCTTGCTGTTTTTAGGTGATCACCAGATGATCACCAACACCAACACTTTGAAGTGTTGGTTTGATGTTTTTTAGGTGATCCTGGTGATCACCAACTCCAACACTTTGCAATTTGTTGGTTTGCTGTTTTTAGGTGATCAGGTGATCACCAACTCCAACACTTTCAATTGTTGGTTTCTGTTTTTAGGTGATCAACAGGTGATCACCAACTCCAACACTTTGAATTGTTGGTTTGCTGTTTTTTAGGTGACCACCCGATGATCACCTAAATATGAAATTTTGCCCTTTTGATCCTCTAACTTCTCCTTTTGTTTTATCTTGTCCCAAAATGACCTGAAGTGCCAAATTCAGTAATTTTATGAGAAAAACAACCCCATTCGCATAGGTAAACATCTTGGGACTTAGTTGAGCATTAGTGCTATGGTTTAAGGAAATTTTTTTTGGGTGATCCCAAGGGGCGGTTGCCCTGTTGTTGGGGTTGTTTGTGATAAGGTTGTGAGTGAACCGTCACCCCCACCTTCCCCCTTTTCCCGGTTTGGTCCGTTCTCCGTGCACTTCCGCGAGTGCGGGGTCTGTGGGCAGGGGTGTGGTGACACGCGACGTTATGGCGGAAACCATACCACCGAAACCCGCACGTGTAGTGGCTCGGAATATAAACTACGACCTGCAACCTACAGAACACATACATGGCAAGTATACGAAATATCTCAACCATTCCCAAACACGCAGTTCATGAATATCATACAATACCAATGATGAGCAACCCACAGAAACCATTTCATATATATATATATAGCCAATATAAGCAAGTCGGGGCTCTGCCCTCGACTCAGAAGACAGATACAACACCAACACATATTCCAGAATATACGTCATATACAACATCATGATCCGAAATATATGCATGCAACTACACCTACAAAGCCACCAAAGTAAACCCTAGAATACCCAGGTGCGGAATCAGGAAAACCTCTCACCCAGAAGATTCCCGCACGAGGTACTGCTGCTGCTGCTAAAGCACAACGAAAGAGAGGAGAGTTAGTTAACCGTAAATCCAACATAACATAAATCGGATACACTAATCAGAAACCTCTACCGGGCCCACCCCTTAACCCGAACAGTACAGAACGGAAGTTCCACAAGGGAACTATCAATACCTGAAACCAAAACAGAAAGCACCGCGGATCTCTAGTCCGCCTGCTGCTTGTCAGACCGACCTGAAAGGTGGTAAACAGGTAAGGGGTGAGTCCTTGGGAGGACCCAGTAAGGGCTGAGGTAAGATGCAGCTTGTACAAGTGATAATGAGCCGAACCTGCAAAACAGAACAAACACAAGCACATATACACATATACATGCCAAAATGTATACCAAACCCCGTAGGACAAGGTTACCGAAAATCCCAAACGCGGTATGTCACGGACCATGGCTAGATCTTCCCTGACCATGGCTAGATCTTCCCTTTCCAAGAGGTCCAAATATACAATGCATCGGCATCGCCATGCATTCATGATCCTCAAACTGACGTAGGGTCCGCACCATGGCTAGATCGGCCCGACCATGCGGCTATACATAAAGTGTCGGCACCCTCGCCATGCGGACAGCATCACCAAACTCCGGACTCACAAACTTCTCCAAGACCACCCGGTCTACACGTAGAACAAAGCCATATAATAATGCATATGCCAAATAACAGAATATACCAAAAAGGTATACGCATAAATATCGGCGCCTAGCGCGGATATACAGAACAGAACGTAAACCCGTGGCCTCTAAGATCATCCGGCCTTAAAGCAAGTAACAAACATGTACCTTACCATATGATAGGTCCCGGGATCACCGAACCACCGTCCTCAACCCGGAACCCGCCTCAACAAAACCCGGTATACATAATGTCCCATTCCATAATGCATAACGAGAGAAGATGAACCCTTACCTCAGAAAACCTGCTCCGCAGTACGAATCCCGGGAAATCCCGGCTCCCGGCCCGAAAAGTGAAACCTTGACTTTTATGGTCCCGCACAACTCTACCAACGCAGAAACACACCGAACAACCACAAACAAGTCGAACTCACCAAAATAACCCCTTAAGCCAAACCCGCAAAACCCGCACTTTCCCGCAAAAATCCACGTAAAGCTCGGTTTCACGAACCGAGCTAGAACATCCTTATTCATACACCCACAATCACACCCATGCCATTAAACCCCAGATTCCGGACATTTTACCCGTAATCCCGCACAAAGGTAAATTTTGCTACTAACGCCCGAAAATGACGTTTCAAACACCGTTACGAACCTAATTCCATTCCACGATACCAAATCACCATCCAATTAATCCAAAACATAACCCAAACATAGATAAAGTTTCCCCTTTAATTTCGGCCCTTTGCCAAATTTCCACCAACTTCCAATTCAATCCAATTAAGGTTCCAATTACCCACTTTAACCACCAATTACACATCTTAAGCATGATTACCATCCAATTACACCTTAATCACCCAAAATCACACATGAACCCTAATTATACTATTCACCCAATTTGGGGCTTTTCTACACAACATACTTTCCATCAAATTGAAACCATAGAAAGCATTAGAATCATGCTAGGAATCACATATCCAAAGCATGATCCAAGAACACAACTACACACCATTTTAGAAAATCCAACAATAATTCGCCAAATTATGTTTCCCTTAAACATGGTGTTCTTCCATCATTTAAACCCCAATTCCTACTCTTCTCCATCCCACCAACAACATACTAAAAGATGGAAGCAAGAGGATCAACAAAACCCATAGCAAAGAACAAACCCAAATTGGTTTCTAAACCCACTTTTCAACCACAATCAATGCTTCCAACTTGTAGATTCTTAAAGAGAAGTAGCTTACCAATTTATGGAGCCCAAAACCTTGTTGATTCCTTGCCAAAATGAAGAACACATGAAGAGCTTCAATGAATAGTACTTCCATGGTGACCTTCGGCTGGAGCTTGAACAAGGAAGAAGAAGAATGAAAATAATGCCAATTTTGGCATTATCCTCCTTTTTATGTTTTTTTCCTTTTCCTTTTTCATAATTCATGAAAATGGGACACTTGTCCCATTTAATCTCTTGCTGCCGCCTCACTCTCTTGTCCTCTTCCAAATAATTGCTGACTTTTGGGTTAAATAACAACTTGGACCTCCAACTCTCCAAATCTTTGCAATTTAGCCCCAAACTCAACTTCCTAACTCCAATTGAAACCAAAACTGAACACAATCCTCATATTATCATAACACACCCAAATCCTGTTTCCAAAGTGCATTTGCAAATCTAGAGTGTCTGACCGTGCCCGCTGAACCAACGCAAATCCCGACGTGCGCGTGTGTCGACACTGAACCAAAATCCCGTCATCCCAAAATTCCACAAGTATTGCCATAAAATCCTTCTTAAACTATAACATACTTTACACCAAAACCGTCGGCAAAATTACATCTCGAGCTCGGGATCCTCGCCCGTGCCCTCGAGTCGCCCGAGACCGAACGCTCCACCCCAAAACATATACTCCGTAAAACGATTCGGGACGTTCCCACTATTCTAAATATTCAAACGGTTTCCCAATCCGAGGTCCCGGGAACGCTACTGAGCCCGCTGTACGTCCCGAAACAACCCCCGGCCCCGGAAAATATTTTCGGCGAAAATGTCCGGGGGACCCACACGACCTCCAAACCCGAAGGATTTCCATAAATAATGCTCAGATAAGTCCCGGGAGCTGTCTGACCGCCCAAAACCGTGACTCGCAGGCCAAAACCGGAGCTCCGGATCACCCGGGTCACAACCCGCTCGGGGTGACCGTAACATCTCGTCTCTACGAACCCCAACCGACTTTCAACTCACCTCGCACCAAGCGTAATTCCCTTGCGGTGCGAAAGGGTAATCCCCTTTTGGCTTCTTCGTAGAGGTCTATGTGTAAGTCGCCCTCGCGCGCCGCAGCAGACCTTCCGCGCGGACTCCCCAACACAGTTGCGGGTCTCGTCTCTACGAACCCCGCCTGACCTTCAACTCGCCTCGCCCCAACGGTAATCCTCATGCGGTGCGAAAGGGTAATCCCCTTTGGCTTCTTCAGAAGGTCTATGTGTAAGTCGCTCTCGCGCGCTGCAGCAGTCCTTCCGTGCGGACTCCTCAACACAGTTAGTTGCGGGTCTCATCTCTACGAACCCCACCTGACCTTCAACTCGCCTCGCCCCAAGGGTAATCCTCATGCGGTGCGAAAGGGTAATCCCTTTTGGTTTCTTCAGGAAGGTCTATGTGTAAGTCGCCTCGCGCGCGCGCAGCACCTTCGCGCGGACTCTCAACACGAGATAGTTGCAGGTCTCGTTTCTCGTAACTCCAATCGACCGCTCACTTGTCTCAACAAGTGCTAATGCGCCTTCGCCATCACGCGACTTCGTGGTCAAGGTAACCGAGCTTTACGTCACTCTCATCATACAACTTATGAGCGCTTTGCAGGTGTCCTTTTCTTGGTACACTGTACACTACCCAATGGCGTACTCCTTGCGATATCACCAGCAAGGTCTTAGTGTGAGCCGCCGCGAGCCCCAAAGAGACCTTCATTACGGTCACCCCGAGCGGGTTGCGGCGGGTGATCCGGCTCGATTTTGGCTCGCGGGTCACGTTTTCGGCGTTCAGACGGCTCCCGAGCCCTATCCGAGTATCATTTTGGCGAACCCTTCCGTATTTGAGGTCGTGTGGGTCCCCGGACGTTTCCGCCGAAAATATTTTTCTGCACCGGGGTTGTCGGGTCGTCTCGGGACGTACAGCTGGCTCGGTAGCGCTCCCGAGACCTCAGATTGAGATGCCGTTTGCAGTTTTGGAGTCATGGAAACGCCTCTGAGGTGGTTGTGGAGTTTAATATTTGGGACGGACGTTCGGTTCGGCGACTCCTGGGCTCGGGATGGAAATTTTCTTACGGATTTGGGGTAAGTTGTGTTATAATTTAAGATGGAATTTATGGGTATTTTTGAGGAATTTTTGGTGTGATGGGATTTTGGTTCTGTTGGACACGCTCGCACGTCGGGATTTGTTCGGGTTCAGCGAGCTCGGTAGGACACTCCGGATTGGTAAATGAACTTTTGAAATATGTTCTGTGAATGTTATAATATTCTGAGGGTTGTGTCCAAGTTTCGTTAATTTTGGAATTCGGTAATTATTTTTGGGCAAAAAGAATTGGAACTTTCGGAAAAATTGGGAGTTAATTTGCAATTGGTTGCAAAATTAAGAAAAATCAGCATGGGCAGCAGCAGCAGTTTTTTCGGCAGCTTGTGTGGGAATTAAAAGGGACACATGGCTTGTTTTCTTTTAAAGTGAGAAGTATGGGTTATAAAGTGAAGATATATATTGGGTTAATATTTTCATAAAATGAGCATACCTCATTTCTTTTCATTTCTTCTCTTCTTCTTCTTCTTCAAGTTTGCCGCCATTGTTGAGCTCTTCCTCCAAGCTTGAATTTCTTCTTCTTGCTTGGAATCAAAGAGAAATTGGGTGCTTTGAGTGGTAAGTACCTCCCAAACTTCTCTTTACTCATTAGTTTTGAAGATTAGGGAAGAAAAGATGAGTTTTTGCAATTGATGAGTTTGTTCTTAGCTATAAGCTAGGATGATTCTCTTCCTCCCATCTTTTAGTATGTTGTTCTTGGGTTGTAGGAGAGTGTTAATCAAGTGTTGGATTTTGGAAAACACATCTTGGATAAGGAACCCTATTATGGCCGAATTTTTGGGAAAATTCCAAAATGGTGTGTGTTTGTTATCTTGTTTCATGCTTCAAGTATGTTAGTCCTAGCATGATTCTAAGCTTATGTATGGATTCAATTTGATGGAAAACAAGTTGAGGTGAAAACCCCCTTTTGGCCGATTATTTAGGTGTATGTTCATTGTGGATTTTGTTGTTTTGGATGCAATTGGATAGCATTCTTGGTTTAGAAGTGAAATTGGTGATTAGTATGATTAATTGGAAGTTTGAATGGATTGATTTGGAAGTTGGATAAAAATTGGCAAAGAAGCCGAATTTTTGGATAATTCTTTTCCATGTTGGGGTTTGATTTTGGTTGGATTGGATGCTAAGATGGTATTGGGGTTGAATTTAGGAGTGGTTTGAAATTTGAAACGTTGAATTCGGATAAGAAATGGAAAAGTCACTATTAAGCGGGTTTATCGGAAAATGTCGGGTAATGAAGGGTTTTAAGGTTGGATTTGATCAGTTCTGCTTATGGGATGATGTTTGTCGATGTATAATCTTGCATTGTCTAGGTTGGTTCTGAATTCTGAAGTTTCTGTGGAAATCTGGAATTTTACGGAAATTCTGCCGGATTTTTGATATGGGGGTCGGGGGTGTATTTTGGTAGTATGGTTGGTAATGTTTCTAATTCAGATTGAATTGACAGATTCTGAGGTTCGGAAGTTAGAAAAGAGAGGTTTTCGAGTTTCGGGTCGCGGTGTGGAAGTCGTCAGAATCGGTCTAATACTGGAATTGTGAGGTAAGGGTTTGGTTCGCTATTTTTGGTAAGATAGGTGTATGTTTAGTTTCACTTTCTGCTCGCAAGTATTTCGTATTATATGCCTAGGGCATATTCGTAGTCCGTAGGTGTATGTGTTGTTGCAATTGCATTTTGCAGGTATTTCGAAATTTCGCTTTAAGGTACGTTACGTAATTTGTAGGAGTATGCCTATGGCATACTGCATGCATTAACCCTACGACAGGTTGTGGGTTCGCTACCCCAGTGGTGCACCATGCTTCGTAATAGCTTCGCTTCTGACTCCATTTGAGGGAGGCTGTCGTTCTGATTGATTATAAGGGTTTATGACGATTTAGTATCGCACGTCCTTCGGTATTTCGATCTGCTTTTATTACATGCGCGATATTCTCGTATTACATTGCATATATTCTCGTATATTGCTATCTTTACATTTTGCAGGGTTTCATATGCTTATCTTACCCCAAATCCCTTACGGGTCCTTTCGAGGACTCACCCTTTTTGGGTTCTGTTTTGGGTTTCTGTGACACAGTAAGCAGCCCTGGGGTATGTTTCCGCGAGGCTTCGTCGTGGTTGTGTTGAGCAGCAGCAGCACCTTGCGACACTGGGATTTTGTCTACTTGGTCCGAATCCCGCGAGGTATTTTGATGTTTAGGCCTAGGGTTGGCTCTGTAGCCGCATGTGCATATTTTACGGTTTGTTTGTGATGATTGAATATTTGTATATACTTATATATTCATTCGTGCATGTTCGAGCGCTTGGCGCTTGCTAGACACCTTAGGTTATGTGAACTCGTATGTATCTATGTTTGGTGCGTAAGCACTCGTCCCACGGAGGGCGAGGCTTACTCGTTGTCGATGCATGAATTGTATGTTTTGATTTTATTTTAGTTATATGTATGAAATTTTTGTTAGGTTGCTTCCACAATCGTTTCGCTCTTTGGGTCCGCTACGCGCGGCGGGTCTCGATGGACCTGCCATTCCATATCACTCCGGCTTCCGCTTCCGGCGTCCCGGCGCCCCCGCCTCCGCAACCGGGCTCGGGTGGCGTGCGGTGACAAGTTGGTATCAGAGCAGGTAAGTGACCATATTGGTCGTCAGTGGTGACTTGAAGTGACAACTATTGTTGTACATTTTATTTTAGAATGGTTTGGTACGGAGATTGGCCACCTCCTTACTCGAACCACTTCAAAATAAAATTGTGGAGCAAAGTTTGGTCCTTCAAGTTATCCTGGTGGTTGCAGGGTATGGAATCCAGAATTTCGGGACTTTGGTAAAAGTGTTACAAGTAAAGGATTGTGGAAAAGTTTCAGGTACGTAAAATTGTGTGTTAGGAAAAGATTTGATGAAATAAGCATGAATTGCTTCTGTGATTACGTGAAATGCATGATTTTATCATTTTGCAAAATAACTTCGAGTTAAGTATCGCATTGCACTCTGAGCCTTAGAAAAGCCGCTGCTAGCTTCGTAGGGATTTGGAGTGACCGATTTGTCTGGACTCGTTTGGTCCGAAAGGTCTCGAGGTTTGGTTAACACGCGTAGACGGCGTGTTTTGGTACCGGAGGGGCGGGATCGAGATCCCACACCTCCGTGGAATAGGATACGGGTTCAGCGTAACCTGTGGTCTCGAACAACCACACTCACCGCCCGAGGTTTAGTGGTCGTAGGGACCCCTCTCGATTTGGTATTACCCGCCAGCTTAGCTGGTTCAAGGGCGGCAGTAGGCAAGGGAAGATCTGATTATGCCATAATAAGGGCATTTTGATTAGGTGGTGATAGCGAGATTTAAGCCACTGCTCGCCACAACTTTGGGTTTGGTAAATGAGTGACTCTGAGGAGGATGGTCACTACGACATCTGGACTTCTCGTCGGTCCTATTAACGACGGGGAGATCTGAGGCACCAGTCTGACGAGGTCAGACTTCTGGAGAGGTTTCAGAGTTTGAACCCCCCCGAGGTTCAATGACCGAGAAGGGCCTGGAGTAGTAGAGATTTGGTTTGCAGGAGTTGGCAAACTCCTGGGGGAGGCTACATTTTCCACTAGCAGTGCAGTGGGGATGTAGCCGAGGATCTGCGTCGAGTGCATAGTTCGATGAGCTTCATCGGGAGACAGGATTGTCGGAGAGTTTGAGTGAGAGTTTGATCGGCTGGTTTACTAAGTACCGTAGTATTAAGGTATGGAAGAGGAGAAGACCAAGAGGTTTATTTCGCCGATCGCGCCCGAGTACAGTGGGTTTTGAGACCTTTAGATATTACTTTGTTTCGGGAAGCGGTTATTAAGGCTCAACTCCTCGAGCGGGAGGATGTTGAGAGTCGCCTCACCTCGCCGAGAGGTCAGGAGTGCGAGGGGTTCCATACACGGGGACCCCGGCAGATTTCTGGATGGCCGATCGGGCCCGGGCGCTTTAGTAGAGGTAGAGAGGGAGCACCACCGCACGATCTTGTCCGATTTGCAGTAAGTATCACCCTGGTTGACTTAGTTACGGCAGAGGGCTGATGTTTACGTTGCGGTTCTGACACTCACTGGATACGGGATTGCCCTCTTACTGTAGGGCAGGGTTTTGGCAGTCTTCAGCGTCCATAGTCTCGAGCACAGCCCAACGCGCCGCGAGGGCGTGGGTTTCAGCGGGGTGGCCCGAGACCTCAGCAATGACAAGAGCTTCAGCCATCCCCTCCACCACAAAGCAGCTCGAGCAGGACAAGTTTTCCATTTGGTGAGGGAGGCCCTAGTTATCGTGGAGGACCTAGTCGGCGGTCAGGTGTACGGCCCACAGGAGGCTCGAGTTAGCAGGAGTTCTGCAGGTACTTTATTCTTGATTGAGATACCGGTTCATGCGTATTGGATACAGAACATTTATTTCCATTGTAACACCGAAATGTGTTACATCTCTCGTATCTGTCTGTTAGTACTTTGCCTCAAATGTTTTTAGTAAAAACCGCTGGGAGTCGGTTACATTTTCCAATGAGATGGTTCGGGGTTGTACGATATCTCGTAGGCGGATATCGATAGTATCGGATTTATTGGTTTTAGACACGCGAACTATGATATTATTCTTGGGATGGACTGGCTATCCAAGAAATCTGTGCACATTGATTGTGCAACCCGAACCATTATGGTTTTCGGAGAGGTACTATCTCTCACGGCTCCGACTGGTGTGACTATCGCGCAACACGGTATAGAGTTACAGATTCTGGATCAGCTGTCGATAGTTGGTGTAGGGGAATGCTATGATCTGAATGAAGCTGGTATTAGGTTGAAGTTGGATGGTTTACCGTTGGTTCGAGATTTTCCGCAGTATTTCCGGAGGAGTTGCCGGATTACCATAAGAGCGGGAAATTGTGTTTGACATCCACCGCAATGGCATCGCTCCGATATCTATTCCTCCTTATCGGATGCCTATTTCGAGATGCAGAGTAGAAGAAGCAAATCGGAGGAATTACAGAAAAGAGTTTCATCCGACCGAGCACTTCGGCGTGGGGTGCTCGGGTTCGCTTTGTTAAGAAGAATGATGGGACACTCGACTTTGTATCGATTATAGACGGTTGAATGCTCATTTGGGGAAGAATAAGAATCCGTTAAAGAGGATTAACGATCTTTATGATCAACTTCGTGGATCGAGGGTTTTCTCAAAGATTACTCTCCGATCTGGGTATTTTCAGCTTAGGGTGAAGGATGAGGACATACCTAAGACTGCTTTCCGCACCCGATTTAGACACTTTGAGTTTACGGTCATGCCGTTTGGGCTGACCAATGCTCCAGCGGCATTAAGGGATCTGATGCATCGGGTATTCCGACCGTACTTGGACTCATTTGTGGTGGTTCTTATAGATGATATTCTGATATATTCTCGGGATGAGGATTCGCATCGGGATCATCTGAGGGTAGTTCTGCAGACACTTTGGGAACATCAGCTTTATGCTAAATTCTCAAAGTGTGAGTTCTGGATTCGGGAAGTCACTTTTCTGGGACACGTTATTTCTGAGCATGGTCTGTCTGTGGATCCAGAGAAGGTGAGGGCAGTTCGGGATTGGAAACAACTCGCCACAAGACGGAGTTCAGGAGTTTCCTGGGGTTAGTGGGATTTTATTAGAGGTTTGTACCAGGGTTTTCTATTCTGGCATTTCTGCTTGTGCAGTTGACCAAGAAGGGTCAACCGTATTTCTGGTCTGATAGGTGTGAGCAGGATTTTCAGGAGTTGAAACGGCAGTTGACTAACGCTCCGATTCTGACTCTTCCAGATCCGAACTTACCGTAAGTGTTATATACGGATGCTTCCACATCCAGTTTGGGGTGTGTTGGCGCGAAGCGTTTTGTGGTAGCTTATGGGTCGAGGCAATGCGACCGCATGAGCTGAACCGACCGACACATGATCTCGGAGTTGGCTATAATAATTTATGCGCTGAAACATTGGAAGTAATATCTGTTTGGTAATAAATTTCAGATTCTTACCGACCATAAGAGTCTGAAATATCTATTTACACAGAAGGAGCTTAGCATGAGGCAGCGCAGATGTCTCGAATACATTAAGGACTATGATTGTAGTATCGGGTACATCTCTGGCAAGGGCAACACGGTTGCCGATACACTGAGCAGGAAGTATACCGGGTTGGTTAAGGGAGGAAATGTTGGGGATCGATCCGAGGAGAGAGATTCATCTTGCCTTTGGCATGTGGCAGCTACGGGAGCGTGCTAAGGGGTATACGCTTACCACACATTACGAGTGGCTTGACAGATGCGCGAAACGCAAGGTAGAGATCTGGTGTTGAATAAGTTATCTGGTGAATATAAGGGTTTATTTGTTCCCGACGTTTCAGTATAGGCAGGGATTGCTATACTTCCGAGTTCGCCTTTATGTACCTGAGGATCGTGGAGTTCGGATTGAGATTTTAGAGGAGGCATACTCGAGCGGTTTGAGTATCGAAACCGGTGTGGACACTGCAGACTTTGCCCATTCCAGCTCGGGAGTGGGGCAATGTTACTATGGACTTTCTCGACCGCACCGCCTGACACGGTCTCGCCATGATGTTATCTGGGTTAATGTGGATCGGCTGACAAAGTGCGCACACTTTCTGCTCATTCGGGTCATAGACCCTCTGGAGAAGCTTGCTGGCTTTACATCAGGGAGATGGTATGTTTACATGGAGTACCAAACTCCATTGTATCTGACCGTGATCCGCGTTTCACAGCACGGTTCTGGAGAGCTTTTCATGAAGCACTGGGCACGCGACTCCATCTGAATACAACTTATCACCCACAGACGGACGGGCAGTCGGAGCGGTGATTCTGATACTGGAAGATGTGCTGCGAATCTGTACTTTGGATTTTGGAGGAGATTGAGACCAGCTGTTACTTTGATAGAGTTCTCATACAACAATTGCTTTCAGACTACGTTTGACATGGCACCATATGAGGGGTTGTACGGGAGGAGGTGTATGACACCATACTGTTGGACAGATGCGTCTGATGGGGTTGAGCTGGGACCCGAGCTTTTTGAGGAGACTACGGCGAAGATCAGATTGTTACAGGCGCGGATCAAAACCGCGAACGACTGCACCACTGCTTATACGAACCGTCGCCGTAGGGTTTTGGAATCTGAGTTTGGTGGCAGAATTTGACTGGAGGTAGCACCGATCAGAGGGACAGTAAGATTTGGTAGGCGGGGCAAGTTACCCCGAATTTTATCGGTTCTCATGAGTTTCTAGAATAAGTTGTTAGGTTGATCTTTCCCCAATTGTTCTTTGTTTTACGTGATGTCTTCTGTGATAGCCTGTTGAGGATTGGTTAGACTTAGGTCCAGTCGTCTGCGGGGTTGTCTGGTAGAAATACTGCAACCGACTCGGGTGCAATAAGATGCACCCGGAGGGTGGGACGCCGTGAGGCTCGTATGGTAGTCTAAACTACCACTCCCGCCGCCTGATACGGTGGTCCGATTGTTTCAGGTTAGAGGAATGTTTATATTTTCTGGTTGGTAGCGACACCTGTATGGTTGGTTCAGGCTACTCTTGGAGGACCAAGAGTTCTAAGGGGGGGAGAATGTTACGGTCACCCCGAGCGGGTTGCGACCGGGTGACCCGGCTCGGTTTTGGCTCGCGGGTCACGTTTTCGGCGTTCGACGGCTCCCGAGCCCTATCCGAGTATCATTTTGGCGAACCCTTCCGTATTTGAGGTCGTGTGGGTCCCCGGACGTTTCCACCGAAAATATTTTTCTCGCACCGGGTTGTCGGGGTCGCCTCGGGGACGTCTGGCCAGGCTCGGTAGCGCTCCCGAGACCTCAGATTGAGATGCCGTTTGCAGTTTTGGAGTCGTGGAAACGTCTCGGAGGTGGTTGTGGAGTTTAATATTTGGGACGGGACGTTCGGTTCCGGGCGACTCCCGGGGCTCGGGACGGGAATCCCGGGGCTCGGGATGGAAATTTTCTGATGGCTTTGGGGTAAGTTGTGTTATAATTTAAGATGGAATTTATGGGTATTTTTGAGGAATTTTTGGTGTGATGGGATTTTGGTTACATTGGACACGCCGCACGTCGGGATTTGTTCGGGTTCAGCGAGCTCGGTAGGACACTCCGGAATGGTAAATGAACTTTGAAATATGTCTTGTGAATGTTATAATATTCTGATGGTTGTGTCCAAGTTTCGTTAATTTTGGAATTCGGTAATTATTTTTGGGCAAAAAGAATTGGAACTTTCGGAAAAATTGGGAGTTAATTTGCAATTGGTTGCAAAATTAAGAAAAATCAGCATGGGCAGCAGCAGCAGTTTTTTCGGCAGCTTGTGTGGGAATTAAAAGGGACACATGGCTTGTTTTCTTTTAAAGTGAGAAGTATGGGTTATAAAGTGAAGATATATATTGGGTTAATATTTTCATAAAATGAGCATACCTCATTTCTTTTCATTTCTTCTCTTCTTCTTCTTCTTCAAGTTCTTTGCCGCCATTGTTGAGCTCTTCCTCCAAGCTTGAAGTTCTTCTTCTTGCTTGGAATCAAAGAGAAATTGGGTGCTTTGAGTGGTAAGTACCTCCCAAACTTCTCTTTACTCATTAGTTTTGAAGATTAGGGAAGAAAAGATGAGTTTTTGCAATTGATGAGTTTGTTCTTAGCTATAAGCTAGGATGATTCTCTTCCTCCCATCTTTTAGTATGTTGTTCTTGGGTTGTAGGGGAGTGATAATCAAGTGTTGGATTTTGGAAAAACATCTTGGATGAGGAACCCTATTATGGCCGAATTTTTGGAAAAAAATTCCAAAATGGTGTGTGTTTGTTATCTTGTTTCATGCTTCAAGTATGTTAGTCCTAGCATGATTCTAAGCTTGTATATGGATTTAATTTGATGGGAAACAAGTTGAGGTGAAAACCCCTTTTGGCCGATTATTTAGGTGTATGTTCATTGTGGATTTTGTTGTTTTGGATGCAATTGGATAGCATTCTTGGTTTAGAAGTGAAATTGGTGATTAGTATGATTAATTGGAAGTTTGAATGGATTGATTTGGAAGTTGGATAAAAATTGGCAAAGAAGCCGAATTTTTGGATAATTCTTTTCCATGTTGGGGTTTGATTTTGGTTGGATTGGATGCTAAGATGGTATTGGGGTTGAATTTAGGAGTGGTTTGAAATTTGAAACGTTGAATTCGGATAAGAAATGGAAAAGTCACTATTAAGCGGGTTTATCGGAAAATGTCGGGTAATGAAGGGTTTAAGGTTGGATTTGATCAGTTCTGCTTATGGTATGATGTTTGTCAATGTATATTCTTGCATTGTCTAGGTTGGTTACAGAATTCAAGTTTCGTGGAAATCTGGAATTTTACTAAATTCCGCCGGATTTTCGGTTTTGGGGTCGGGGTGTAGTTTGGTAGTGTGGTTGGTAAGGTTGCTAATTCAGCTTGAATTGACAGATTATGAGGTTCGGAAGTTAGAAAAAGAGAGGTTTTCGAGTTTCGGGTCGCGGTGTGGAAGTCGTCTAATCAGTCTAATACTGGAATTGTGAGGTAAGGGTTTGGTTACGCTATTTTTGGTAAGATAGGTGTATGTTTAGTTTCACTTTACATTACTGCAAGTATTTGTATTATATGCCTAGGGCATATTACGTAGTCTGTAGGTGTATGTGTTGTTGCAATTTTGTTTTGCGGGTATTTCGGAAATTTCGCTTTAAGGTACGTTCAGTAATTTGTAGGAGTATGCCTTATGGCATACTGTCATTAACCCTACGACAGGTTGTGGGTTCGCTACCCACTGGTGCACCATGCTTCGTAATAGCTTCGCTTCGACTCCCTTAGAGGGAGGCTGTCGTTGATTGGTTATAAGGGTTTATGGCGATTTAGTATCGCACGTCCTTGATATTACGATCTGTTTTTATTACATGCGCGATATTCGTATTCTTTGCATATATTACGTATATTGCTATCTTCTGCATTTTGCAGGTTTCATATGCTTATCTTACCCCAAATCCCTTACGGGTCCTTTCGAGGACTCACCCTTTTTGGGTTACTGTTTTTGGGTTTCTGTAGACTGGTAAGCAGCCTGGGGTAGGTTTCCGCGAGGCTTCGTCGTGGTTGTGTTGAGCAGCAGTACCTTGCGAGCTGGGATTTTGTCTACTTGGTCTGAATCCCGCGAGGTATTTTGATGTTTAGGCCTAGGGTTGGCTCTGTAGCTGCATGTGCATATTTTACGGTTTCTTGTGATGATTGAATATTTGTATATACTTATATATTCTTCGTGCATGTTACGAGCGCTTGGCGCTTGCTAGACACCTTAGGTTCTGTGAACTCGTATGTATCTATGTTTGGTGCGTAAGCACTGGCCCACGGAGGGCGAGGCTTACTCATTCTTGATGCATGAATTGTATGTTTTGATTTTATTTTAGTTATATGTATGAAATTTTTGTTAGGTTGCTTCCACAATCGTTTTGCCTTTCGGGTCCGCTACGCGCGGCAGGTCTCGATGGACCTGCCATTCCATATCACTCGGCTTCCGCTTCAGGGCGTCCGGCGCCCCGCCTCCGCAACCGGGCTCGGGTGGCGTGCGGTGACGGAAAAATCTCATCCATGGTCTTAGGCATCGCCACTGTGAACCCTAAACTGATCTTCAGCTTGTCTCAACAAGTGATCTCTGTGGCTTCGCCGTCGCGAACTCCAGCAGACCCTTCACCATAAACGGGACTTAGCCTACGGTTGTTAACCTTGCTAACGTACCCTACAATGCTATCGCAAGACAAAAGCGAGTCTACAAACAATGAAGGTAAATTGAAAGTTTACTTCATTACTACTATCAAAATTATGCAAGAATTGCAGATATCCCTTATACACAAAAAGGGGGTCATCCACAACCGGAGCCTCCGCCTAGTCGAACATGGCGTACCATGCGCCCCCATCTTCCCCCTTGCTCCCCAGTGGCGGGGACTCTACTTTCGGATCGCCGGTGTTCGCAGATCCAAAGTCCCAAGACTTAGCTCGGGAACAACTTCTCTACTTGGAAGCGACATCGCAGCCGGCCTTCCTCATGTGCCCGCGCCTAGCTTCACCTTGAGCTTGGAGCTCACCAAGCTTCTCCATCGTCGAGGCATCCTTAATGGAATGGACACCTTGATAGAAGAGGGGACTCAAGGTCCTCATCTGCAAAGGGAGGAAGACCCAAGGCCTTCTTGATACGATCACGGGGACACTTGATGCGGCTATTACGGTCACCCCGAGCGGGTTGTGACCCAGGTGACCCGGGGCTCCGGTTTTGCCCTGCGGGTCATGTTTTTGGACGATCAGACGGCTCCCGGGACTTATCTGGACATTATTTTTGGGAATCCTTCTGGATTTGAGGTCGCGTGGGTCCCCCGGACATTTCCGCGGAAAATAGTTTTTCTGAGTCGGGGTTGTCTCGGGGACGATAAATGGTTCGGTAGCGCTCCCGGGACCTCAGATTGAGAAACCGTTTGCGGATTTGGAATCGTGGGAACGTCCCGGATCTTTTTACGAAGTATAATTTTTGGGTGGGGACGTTCGGTCCCGGGCGACTCCCGGGGCCCAGGCCGGGAATCCCGGGGCTCGGGAAGGAATGTTGCCGACGGCTCCAGTGGAAAGTATGTTGTATTTTAAGACGGATTTTATGGTAATATTTGTGGAATTTTGGCGTGACGGGATTTTGGTTCGGAGTTGACACACGCGCACGCCGGATTTGCGCGGATTCAAGCAGCCGGTAGGACACTTTGATTTTCCAAATGGACTTTGGAAACGTGTTTTGGGTATTTTATGATATTCAGAGGGTTGTGGTCAGTTTTGGTTTCATCTGGAGTTCGTTACTTGTGTTTGGGGTTAAATTGCAAAGATTTGGAGAATTGGGGGCTAAGTTGCAATTAACCCAAAAGTCAGCAATATTTGACAAAAGGGAAAAGGTAAGTCGGCTGGAATTGGGATGAGATAAGGGACACTTGTCCTCCTTAGGTTTAAGATGGAAAAAGAAATGAAAAAGAAAAGGGAAAAAGTATTTAAAGGGAGAAAATGTATTTTTCTTCATTTCTTCGTCTTCTTCCTCTTGTTTTGCCGCCATTGATGGCTCCCTTTCAAGCTCCAAGTGTTCTTAAATTTTTGGCAAGGATTTGATAAGGATTTGGGCTTAAATCATTGGTAAGCTTCATCTCTTCTTCTCTTTACAAGTTTGAAGCATGAATTGGTGGAGAAAGTGGGGTTTAGAGAAGATTTGTGTTTGTTCTTTGCTATGAGTTTTGATGATCCTCTTGCTTCCATCTTTTGGTATGTTGTTCTTGGGATGGAGAGGAGTAAGAATCTAGGTTTGGATTTTGGAAAAACATCATGGATTAAGAAACCATGGAATTCTAAAGTTGATGTTTTGTTGGATTCTTGAATCATGCTTTGGATATGTTGTTCCTAGCATGATTCTAAGGCATTGTGTGGTTTCAATTTGATGAAAAATAGGTTGAGTAGAAAAGCCCCAAATTGAGTGAATAGTATAATTAGGGTTTATGGATGATTTAGGTGTTTAAGGTGTAATTGGTTAGTAATCAAGCTTAAGAAGTGTAATTGGTGGTTAAAGTGAGTAATTGGAAGCTTGAATGGATTGAATTGGGAATTTGGTGGAAAAGTGGTTAAGGGCCGAATTACTAAGATGGAACTTTCTCTATGTTGGGATTGTATGTTGATTGATTTGGATGGTAATTTGGTATCGGGGTTGAATTTAGGTGTGGTATGGTGTTTGAAATGTTGTTTCCGGGCATTAGGAGCAAAGTTGCTCTTTATGCGTAATTGCGGTAAAATGTCTAGAATCTGGGATTTAATGGTTTAGATGTGTTTGTGGGTGTATGAATAAGGATGTTCTAGCTTGGTTTGTAAAACCGAGCTTTTTGTGGATTTTTGCGGGAAAGTGCGGGATTGTGCGGGTTTGGTTTCTGGGGTCGTATTCTGACGTGTTTTGATTAGTTTATGGTTGGTCAGCTTGATTACGTGTTGGTGGGCGGTGTGGGACCATCGAGAGGCCAGTGTGCACTTTTGAGCCGGGAGTCGGGATTTCCCGGGAGTTGTCTTTGCGGGCAGTTTTTCGAGGTAAGGGTTCAACTTCTCTCGTTATACATACCGGTATGGGACTTTATGTATACGGGTTTAGTTGAGGCGAGTTCTCGGGTTGAGGACGGTGGTTCCGTGATCCCGAGACCTGTCATATGGTAGGGTACATGTTTGTACTTGTTACATTTCAAGGCCGGATGGTCTTGGAGGCCACGGGTTTATATCTCGTTTCGCATGTCGCGCTAGGCGCTGATATTTATGTTTATACGTTTTGATATATTATATTACATTTCGCATATGCATTATTATCATGTGGTTACGTTTCGTGACGAGACCCGGATGGTCTTAGAGGTCACGGGTGCTCCTTGGTTACGTGCGATTATGTGCGCACCGAGGGTGCCGACATTCTCGTTTGTACACGCACGGGAGTGCAGTACTTACATTACGTGTGTCCGCCTTTGGAGGGTGCGACACTTTACGTATACACGCACCGGAAGTGCGGGTATACCTCTGTGACCCTACGGCAGTTTGGGGATCGCGACCCTGCCCGTACCGTGCTTCGTTATGTTCATTACATTACGTATATTCTGACCTCTTAGAGAGGGCTGTCGTTTCGGGTCGTTCTGGCGGTTGGAACGCGTGCGATGTGTTCCGGCTCACCTCTGACTTTGCATACATTCATGCATATGTATATATTTGTGTTTGTATTCGTTCTGTTTTGCAGGTTCGGTTCAGCAGCACTTGTACAAACTGTATCCTACCTCAGCCCTTACTGGGTCCTCCCGAGGACTCACCCCTTATTTGTTTACCACCTTTCAGTCGGTCGACAAGCGCCGGCGGACTAGAGATCCGCGGTGCTTTTGGTTTTGGTTTCAGCAAGAAGAAGTACCTCGTGCGGGAATCTTCTGGGTGAGAGGTTTTCCGGATTCCGCACTTACGTATTCTAGGGTGTACATAATGGCTCTGTAGTTGTAGTTGCATGCATGTAGATCAGATCATGAGGTTTGTGTATGATGTATGTTCTGGAATATGTTCCGATTCTTTATTCGCCTTCGAGTCGAGGCGAGCCGACTTGCTTGTATTGGTCATATGTATGAAATGGTTTTGGTGATTTGGTTATCATGAGTAATGAGAAGTATTCCATGAACTGCATGTTTGTTTGTTAAGTTATTGTGTATACTTGCCATGTTAAGTTTTGTAGGTTGCGGGTCGTAAATCGACCAATCATTTGCGGGCGGGTCATGGGACCACTTTGCGTTGCGGGTTTCGGTAGTACCGTTACGCGCTTTCGCCGTAACTTCGCTTCCGAACATCGCGGCTGGCTCCGCCTCCGCAACCGGGCGGTGGCTGTGACACGAACCCACGCTGTCACCCCACCGCCCGAAACACCGAAGCGCGGTTGTCATGTGGTTGCGGAAGCTTGCGAAAATGGCGGCGGGTGAACGCGGAGTTCTCTTATATAGTTTTGAGTGGACCCGAAACCCAACCCTTAAAGCGTTTCCCTTTCGGTTTTAAGGTTAAGTCGTCTTTGCAGATTTTACGACATCTTTCTAGTCCTAAACCTCGCACCCGAGACACGTTGGTGGTTTCTGAGAATATCGCGCGCGAAAGAGCAGATAAGATATACAGGCAGAAGAAGTTCCGCCCTGTTCGTAGGGCCGGAAACTTCCTACGAATAAGATACATCCCAAGTACTGAAACTAACCTACATGCAAACATATACGAGCCGAGTCCAAAACAAGAAAGTACCTTGCTAGCTAGATCTGCTGGGATGCTGAACATAAACAGGAGAATAGAAGTCAAAATCCAACACCAAAATGATCACAAAAAGTAACTAACGAGAAACACCCCCAACTTAACAAATAGTACCTTATAGCCAAAAAACGCACAACGATAACTGCGGGAAATCTACACCGCAGGTCGTTTGCCCGGATCCCCTGAAACCATAATAAGTGGGGGGGTGAGTTCTCGAAAGAACTCCGTAAGGGGGTAGGTACGGTAGTGGTAAAACCTTTTAAAACATTTCCCTGCATAAAAGGGTTAGAATGCCATGAACTAAATAATACAGTCCTAAATATATCAGAATTATGACATGCATATGTGATGATGCTCTTAAGTCCCGTCGGACAGGTGGTACACCAATACAAAGGTTCCCGAACCCTCGTGACACCTACAACGACTTGTCAAGTTGAACAACCAAACAAAGAAATCGAAACTACCAGAACACGACCCTGGAACCCAAACCCGCACAATCCCGCACTTTCCCGCAACATTCCACGAAAGCTCGGTTTCTCAAACCGAGCTAGAACATCCTTAACCAAACATCCACAAACACATCCAAACCATTAAATACAGATTCCAGACACTTTTACCCGTAACCCGCATAAAGGTAACTTTTCCATCTATTGTCCGAAAATGACGTTCCAAACATCATTACGAACCCACTTTCATCCATGATTCCAAAACACCACCCAAATTATCCAAACCACAACACAAACATAACTAAAGTTTCATTCAAAGTTTCGGCCTTAACCCAAATCTTCATCAAATAATTCCAACTTTTTACCCTAACTTTAAAACATGCCAAACATCCTAAATAAATGCTTCTTTTCCATGTTCAACCAAGAAAACATCATCAAATACCATCCCAAACTTTCGGCCCCTTGCTGATTTTTCCCAACACTTGTGTTTTCATGATTTTCCAAGAACAAAACATGCTTAACATGTATCAAACACCAACATACATGAAGATCAACACCAACCAACAACCAAAATTTCATAAAACTAAACAAGGGGTTCCTCACCTTGCTGAAACTCACTCAACCCTTAGATGGTGCTGCTGTTGGAACAAAGATTATCTCCAACTCCTTGAACTTGTCCAAGAAAACAAGAACACAAGTGAGCTCCTTTCTATGGTTATTTCAAACACAAGAAGATCAAACCAAAACCACTCAACCTCACCTTGAAAACAGCTGATTTGGAAGTTAGAAGAAGTGGTAGAACCAAGCTTGTTGAACCTCAAAACCCGAAACTTCAAGTTTGAGTTTTCAGCACCAACATCACAGCAGACCCGTTTTCGTACAGCTCAGATTTGGAGGTCTTACCGACGTTTTGGACCATGGCCCCTTCAGACAAGTTGTAGCCAAGAGGTTAAGGAAGATTTCTTCTAACTACCACCAAAGCCAATTCGAACCACAGAAGAGCAGAATCAGCCACGAACACAAGAGAAGTATTCTGGCCAGCCAATGAAGAGAGTTCAAGAACTTACTAAGAACATGGAGAAGAGAAGCTTACCAAATTCTTAAGCCCAACCCTTGTTGATTTCAGCCATGAGTGAAGAACAAAAAGCTTGAAGAATGATGAAGATGGTGGCGGATGAGTGAGAGAGAAGAAGAAGAAATGTTGATTAATTGGAATTTTAGCATAAAATGCTCTCTTTTATGCCAAAAATGTGGTGGGCCATGGGACACTTGTCCCATGACAAAATAGTCATACCCATGACTCACCACAAACCCAAAAAATCTGAAATGCCCAGTGTTGGCGTGCCAATCCCGCGCCAACGCCAACCGCGTAATTCCCGACGACGCGCGTGGAAACCCGAACCAAAATCCGCCATGCCAAAATCCACAAAAATTACCATAAAAACCGCCTCGTGAAATAACACGTCTCACACCGAAGCCGTCGGAAAATTTCCATCCCGAGCCCCGGGAGTCGCCCGGGACCGAACGTCCCGTCCCAAAAATATACTCCGTAAAAAGGTGCGGAATGTTCCCACGATCCCAAATATGCAAACAGTTTCCTTTTCCAAGGTCCCGGGAGCACTACCGAGCCCCAGACGTCCCAGCACAAGTCCGGCCCAGAAAAATATTTTCCGCGGAAATGTCCGGGTACTGTAGGACCTCAAATCCAGAAGGATTCCCAAAAATAATCCCCAGATAAGACTCGGAGCTCGCTGACCACCCGAAAACATGACCCGCAGCCAAAACCGAAGCCCCGGTCACCTGTGTCACAATCCGCTCGGGGTGACCGTACCAGTTTTCCCACTACGCAAAACACTTAATTAACCACATAATTAACATTCAAATACTGATTCCATAAAATAATCACGTCATATGTGATCTGAAAATTACAGTATTTGACCTTCCGGCCGATATTTACAGAAAAGGCAAAACGTCGGGGGTGGGTGTAACAACCTCCCCCTAAGACTCTTGGTCCTCCAAGAGTGATCTCAACAACTGAACTCGTCCGGATAACGACTTATCAGATCCTGCTCTGTCTCCCAAGTCGCCTCTCGATCCGAATGGTGTGACCACCGAACCTTGATCATCGGAATCGACTTGTTGCAAAGTCTCCGAACATCTCCGCCGTAAAAGCTATCGGTACCTCTCGGTAAGATAGATCTGGCTCGAGCTCAACCTCCTCTACCGGAATGATCTGATCGGTATCCAAAATGCACTTCTTCAACATGCTAACATGGAAGACGTTATGCACCCTGCATATTCGGAGGTAAAGCCAAACGGTAGGCAACCCCGCCTATACGCCCGTAATCTCGTAGGGACCAACATACCTTGGGGCTAACTTACCCCGCCTGCCAAAACGGACTGTCCCCCGAGTCGGTGCAACCTTCAACCAAACCCTGTCCCCCACCTCAAACTCTAGCTTACGGCGTCTCTTGTTAACGTATGAGGTGGTCCTATCATTTGCGGCCTTCATCCGCATCTGAATCAAACGGATCTTCTCCGCTGCCTCCTCTATGAGTTCGGGACCAATGGTCATCCTGTCCGAGGCATCTGGCCCAACAAAGGTGGCGTCATGCATCTCCGACCATACAGTGCCTCATAAGGTGCTATACCGATAGTAGTCTGGTAACTGTTGTTATAGGAGAATTCTACCAACGGTAGGTGCTGATCCCAATGTCCCCCAAAATCCAAAACACAACTCCTGAGCATATCCTCCACAATCTGAATAACCCTCTCGATCGCCCATCCGTCTGAGGATGATATGCCGTGCTCAGGTGAAGTCGCGTGCCCAGAGCCTTATGAAAGGCACCCCAAAACCTCGCGGTAAATCGTGGATCTCTATCAGATACGATGGAGTCCGGCACCCCATGTAGTCGCACGATCTCCCGAATGTACAACTGGGCAAGCTTCTCCAAATGAGTCACCACTCGCATCGGCGTAAACCGTGCACACTTAGTCAGCCGGTCGACTATGACCCAAATAGCATCGTGATGCGCTCTAGTCGGAGGTAAACCAGTCAGAAATCCATCGTAATGTTACCCCACTTCCCGCGGTATAGGTAGAGTCTGCAGATTCCGGCTGGTTTCTCGGTGCTCTACCTTGACACGCCGACAAGTTGCACACTTCGCCACAAAGGCGGCTATGTCCCTTCTCATCCTGGCCACCAAGTGAGATCGAAGGTCGTGGTACATTTTCTCACCCCGGGTGGATGCTCAAACCGCCGGAGTGCGCCTCTCCCAATAATCGATCCCGAATCGACGATTCATTTGGTACATAGAGGCGACTCCTAAGTACAGCAATCCTCGCTTGTACTCAAAGTGTGGTCGCAAGGCTCCCTTGTCCTCTCCCGAGAGCTTCCTCAAGCCCACGTCTCGACTCCGTGCCTCTCGGATGTCGGGCCAGCCAATCGATCGACTGTCAAAATACAGATCCGAGCTTGCTCCCATCGCTCCCACCGATGCCAAAGCATCATCAGATCTGAACCCTCGGCCTTGTTCCCAAGATTCCCACCATTTACAATACCTGTACTTCCCGCTTAAAGCATCCGCCACCGAGTTCCCTTGCCGGCGGTGTACTCGATGGTGCAGTCATAATCCTTCATGTACTCGAGCCACCGTCGCTGTCTCATGTTCAGATCCTTCTGTGTGAACAGATACTTCAAACTCCTATGGTCGGTGAAAATCTGAAACCTGTTGCCGAGTAGGTAGTTCCTCCACCGCTTGAGAGGGTAAACAATCGCAGCTAACTCCAAGTCATGCGTCGGGTAGTTCTCGCTCATGTGGTCGCATCTGCCTCGACCCATACGCGATGACATGCTGCCCTTGCATCAACACGCAACCGAGTCCCGCCCTTGACGCGTCACAAGAAAGATCACGTAAGGTAGTGTCGGGTCCGGTTGGCTCAAAATCGGAGCATGTGTCAATAACCGCTTGAGTTCTCGGAAGCTGTCCTCGCAGCCGAGGACCAAACAAACGGCTGACCCTTCTTGGTCAACCGAGTGAGCGGTGATGCAAGTATTGATAATCCTGGTACGAATCTGCGGTAGTACCATGCCAAACCCAGAAACTCCAAATGTCCTTGACCGTCCGTGGCTGCCTCCACTCCTCAATCGACTTGGTCTTCTCTGGATCCACTGAAATACCACGCTCCCCTACGATGTGACCCAGAAAAGATACCTCCCGCATCCAAAAATCGCACTTAGAGAACTTAGCGTACAACTGGTTGTGCGCAAGTGTCTCCAGTACAGTCCTCAAGTGTTCCTGATGTGATTCCTCATCGGGAGAATAGACAAGAATGTCGTCGATGAAGACTATCACAAAGGAATCCAGATACGGGCGGAACACCCGGTGCATCATGTCCATGAATGCAGCTGGTGCGTTCGTCAAACCAAATGGCATGACGGTGCACTCATAATGCCCGCATCGAAAGCGGAAAGCAGTTTTGGGAATGTCCTCTTCCCTTATGCGAAGCTGGAAGTAACCCGACCGCAAGTCGATCTTCGAAAACACCCTAGCTCCTCTGAGCTGGTCAAACAAGTCATCGATCCTGGGTATCGGATACTTGTTCTTGATCGTGATGGCATTCAACTGCCGATAGTCGATACAGAGTCGAAGAGTCCCATCCTTCTTCTTGACAAACAGAACTGAGGCTCCCCAAGGTGAAGTACTCTGTCGAATAAACCCCTTCTCTAGAAGATCCTCGAGCTGCTTCTTCAGTTCAGCCAGCTCCACGATTGGCATCCGATAAGGAGGGATGGAAATCGAGTCGACCTTGGCTGCAATCGAATCTCGAAAGTGATCTCTCCTAGGTGGCATACCCGGTAACTCCTCTGGAAAGACATGCGGAAAATAACGGACTACAGGAATCTGATCTAACTCTGAGCGTGTACCGTAGTGTTAAGACCGAAGTAGTCCTCCTCACCAACAACCGGAATGTGCTCCAATATGCTCAGCTCCATACTCGCTCCACAAGCTTCGTGGGTAGCCAATCCGCACGACCTCTCCGGAAACTAGAATCGACGCTTGGCGCAATCGATCTTCACATCGTGCCGCGACAACCAATCCATCCCGAATAATGTCGTACTTGGACGTATCCAAGATCAGTAGCTGAGACTCGATCTGATGACGCCCAATACTCAGGATACATTCCTGAGCAACCTCGTTCGAGTACAGACACGTCCTACCAGCAGTGCGTACAACAACTACACTCGCCGTGTAGGTGATAGGCAAAACTAGAGATGTCGCACATCTCCCAGATATAGCAGAAATGGAAGCGCCGGTGTCAAATAATGCATTAACTGGTACATTATTTAAAAGGATAATACCTGCTAACGCTCCTCGCCGAGACGTGCCGGCCTGCTCGATCCGATAAACCCGCGGCCGGGCCGGGTAGTCCGTCAGACCGGGGTGGCGCAATCTGTGGCCTCCGAGGTGGAGCTCTCAAAGCTCCTCGCACCGATCCGCGGCCCTGGATGGCCCCGGTCGGTGGTCCTCTCGGTGGAGGTCTGCCGCCTCAAACCGTGTTCATGCGGACAGTCCTTGACCCAATGGTCCGTGGCCCCGCACTTCGTGCACCGGCCTGCCGCTCTAAAGCACGCCCGACTCATGACGCTCGCCGCAGCCTCGACATACTGCAACCGTGTAAAAGGAGTCTCGCTCATGCCTCGCCAAATCTGCCCGGCCTGCCTCGCCCACGCCGCCGCCTTGGCCTCGCTGGCCCGACGGCTTCCCGCCGCTTCCGTGGTCGGGAAGGTGTGGCTACAGCTCCGATCCTCTCGGCCTCCAGCAAAGGGCCTTCTGGATGGCCTCATGATAAGGTAAATACCGAGAGCAATCAGATGCTCCTCGATCCGAGGGCGCAAGCCCCGGATGAACCTCCTCGTCCTCTCTCGCTCAAGAGTCGATCGGGAAGAGTAGCGGATCGGGCCGGCTGAACTCCAGCTCGTACTCAGTGACTGATCGGCTGCCCTGGGTGAGTGCGTCGAACTCAGCCTGTCGGCGCTCTCTGATAGCATACCCCAACCACCTCTCATGGTAAAGGCGGGAAAACTCCTCCCAAGACATCCCTGGGTCAACACGCCTCAACTCCCGGTACTGTGCCGCCCGGTCCTGAACTATCCCTTGCCACCAGTTGTGAGCTGCGTCACGTAGATAAAAGGTAGCAAGAGATACCATCGCCTCGGATGGCAACCCCAATCTGGTCACTAGCCGCTCCATCTCGGTCACCAGCTCTCGGGCTGTGTCCGGCCCAGCCTTGCCCGAGAACTTGGGCGGGTTGAAGCGCCGCAGCGCCCATCATCCCAACCTCATCATAACCGGCAAGGTGCTCTCTCTGCGCGGTCTCGGGTCCCTCGTGTACCCCGGAATCGGAAATGACTCATCCCTCGGTCGGCGATGATGTACCGGTGATCGACCCTCCGATCCTCGCGAGCACAACGTGTGGTGCGAGCGGCATCGCCGCCGTCCCGGTCCTCCGAGAGTGGGTGCGACTCCGCGACTCACTCGATCTCCTCCTCCTCGTAAATCGGGCGATCTATATCGAGTGGAATCGGTACATGTAGTCTCCGTGTTCTGGGTGTAACGGTCGGCGCATACTCACCGCCGCTCTCCCGCCGCACAATACATCCCCTCGTGTCAAGACATCAACCAAAACAAGGCGTATGATCTCCACCAAATGGTCGGGCTCGCGCGTCGCCGTAACTCGCCGGGACCGTGATGAAGATCGCGGTGTAAACTGCCTAACCCGACGATGGACCCTCCTCCCGGGGTCACTCTCCCGAGAGGGGTCCGAAGTATCCGAACGAATAGCGCGGTCTTGCCTCGTGCGTACCATCTAGAAACCCATAGTATCAAACAAAAAGACAAATTATTCTCCAAGTTAGCAACCAGCAGTTTCCTAATGGCTCAGAAATGATATGCATGCAACTAAAACAAAGAATTTTGGCAGCAATTCCTTTGCTTGCCTAACTTGAAAAGATCGATAATCCACATCCTTCGTGGATCATCCGCGCGATATTCATTAACCACTTTGAGTTTCGTAGGTTATGCTAGGTTATGGTGCAAACTAACCAATCCTAAATCTTCCTAAAGTTCTAGAGCAATTTTAGTAAAAGTTAGCTACTCTTTTATTTAAATTACCCTAGAGCTAAAAGCAGATTTTAGGTCGGAAAGTCTAACCATTCCTAACTCTAACCCTAACCGCTCTGATACCAAATTGTCACCCCACCGCCCGGAACACCGGAAGCGCGGTTGTCAAGTGGTTGCGGAAGCTTGCGAAAACGGCGGCGGGTGAACGCGGAGTTCTCTTAAATAGTTTTTGAGTGGACTCAAACCCAACCCTTAAAACGCTTTCCCTTTCGCTTTAAGGTTAAGTCGTGTTGCAGATTTTACGACATCTTTCTAGTCCTAAACATGCACCCGAGACACGTTTGTGGTTTTACGTAATATCGCGCGTGAAAGAGCAGATAAGATATACAGTGTAAGAAGTTCCGCCTCTTCGTAGGGCCGGAAACTTCCTACGAATAAGATACATCCCAAGTACCGAAACTAACCTACATGCAAACATATACAGAGCCGAGTCCAAAACAAGAAAGTACCTTGCTAGCTAGATCTCTGGGATGCTGAACATAAACAGAGAATAGAAGTCAAAATCCAACACCAAAATGATCACAAAAGTAACTAACGAGAAACACCCCAACTTAACAAATAGTACCTTATAGCCAAAAACGCACAACGATAATCATGGGAAATCTACACCGCAGTCGCTTGCCCGATCCTCGAAACCATAATAAGTGGGGGTGAGTTCTCGAAAGAACTCCGTAAGGGGGTAGGTACGGTAGTGGTAAAACCTTTTAAAACATTTCCCGCATAAAAGGGTTAGAATGCCATGAACTAAATAATACAAATTCCTAAATATATCAGATTATGACATGCATATGTGATGATGCTCTTAAGTCCCGTCGGACAGGTGGTACACCAATACAAAGGTTCCCCGAACCCTCGACAGCACCCTACAGCGGCTTGTTAAGCTCACACTGATGATCGGGTCATAACGCGTGGTACCAGCGAGGGGATATCGCCCCTAACTGTCGGCCCAAACGGCATAAAGCCAACACATAACATCGTGAGTTAACGACCACGGTTGGCATACCGGCTTAGGTCCCGGCGTCCCGTCCACCGAACTCACGGACTTCTCACGTACTAACATAAATATGGGTCCGTTGTCGACCCCCGATAAGCAAGTCCGATATGATAAAAGTCCAACCCATATTTAAGCAAAAACCCCGCAGACCACTACGTACCATGTGACTAGACCCGGGAGTCACCGGGCCCCACCCTCGACCCAAGTACTAGCCCTTAACTAACCTAATACACATGAAATGTGCATTAAGGAAATTAAACCCCTTACCTTGGCCAAATGGAAACTCTACTGAGGCCGCCTACACACCGCAAAGAAAACCCGGGAAAACTCGGCTCCGGCCCGAAAAGTGGTAGTGTGACTTTTGAAGTCCCGCACTACTCCACAAATGCTGAATCAAGCTGAACAACAAAACAGAAATTACCAAAACACAACCCCGCCACCCAAACCCGCACAATCCCGCACTTTCCTGCAACATTCCACAAAAAGCTCGGTTTCTCAAACCGAGCTAGAACATCCTTAACCATACATCCACAAACACAACCAAGCCATAAAATCCAGATTCCAGACACTTTTACCCGTAATCCCGCAAAAAGGTAACTTTTTTTCCTATTGTCCGAAAATGACGTTCCAAACATCATTACGAACCCACTTTCATCCACGATTCCAAAACACCAACCAAATTATCCAAACCACAACACAAACATAACTAAAGTTTCATTCAAAGTTTCGGCCTTAACCCCAATCTTCATCAAATAATTCCAACTTTTTACCCTAACTTTAAAACATGCCAAACATGCTAAATACATGCTTCTTTTCCATGTTCAACCAAGAAAACATCATCAAATACCATCCCAAACTTTCGGCCCCTTGCTGATTTTTCCCAACACTTGTGTTTTCATGATTTTCCAAGAACAAAACATGCTTAACATGTATCAAACACCAACATACATGAAGATCAACACCAACCAACAACCAAAATTTCATAAAACTAAACAAGGGGTTCCTCACCTTGCTGAAACTCACTCAACCCTTAGATGGTGCTGCTGTTGGAACAAAGATAATCTCCAACTCCTTGAACTTGTCCAAGAAAACAAGAACACAAGTGAGCTCCTTTCTATGGTTATTTCAAACACAAGAAGATCAAACCAAAACCACTCAACCTCACCTTGAAAACAGCTGATTTGGAAGGTAGAAGAAGTGGTAGAACCAAGCTTGTTGAAACTCAAAACCCGAAACTTCAAGTTTGAGTTTTCAGCACCAACATCACAGCAGACCCGTTTTCGTGCAGCTCAGATTTGGAGGTCTTCCCGACGTTTTTGGACCATGGCCCCTTCAGCAAAGTTGTAGCCAAGAGGTTAAGGAAGATTTCTTCTAACTACCACCAAAGCCAATTCGAACCACAGAAGAGCAGAATCAGCCACGAACACAAGAGAAGTATTCTGGCCAGCCAATGAAGAGAGTTCAAGAACTTACTAAGAACATGGAGAAGAGAAGCTTACCAAATTCTTAAGCCCAACCCTTGTTGATTTCAGCCATGAGTGAAGAACAAAAAGCTTGAAGAATGATGAAGATGGTGGCGGATGAGTGAGAGAGAAGAAGAAGAAATGTTGATTAATTGGAATTTTATCATAAAAGCTCTCTTTTTATGTCAAAAATGCAGTGGGCCATGGGACACTTGTCCCATGACAAAATAGTCATACCCATGACTCACCACAAACCCAAAAAATCTGAAATGCCAAGTGTTGGCGCGCCAATCCCGCGCCAACGCCAACCGCGTAATTCCCGACGTACGCGCGTGAAAACCCGAACCAAAATCCGCCATGCCAAAATCCACAAAAATTACCATAAAAACCGTCTCGTGAAATAACACATCTCACACCGAAGCCGTCGGAAAATTTCCATCCCGAGCCCCGGGATTCCCGCCCCGAGCCCCGGGAGTCGCCCGGGACTGAACGTCCCGCCCCAAAAATATTATACTCCGTAAAAGGTGCGGAATGTTCCCACGATCCCAAATATGCAAACGGTTTCCTTTTCCGAGGTCCAGGGAGCGCTACCGAGCCCGCCTGACGTCCCAGACAAGTCCCCGCCGGAAAAATATTTTCCGCGGAAATGTCCGGGGTACTGTAGGACCTCAAATCCAGAAGGATTCCCAAAAATAATCCCCAGATAAGACTCGGAGCTCACGACCGCCCAAAACATGACCCGCAGCCAAAAAACGGTCACCTGTGTCACAACCCGCCGGGTGACTGCATCAACTACGCAAAACACTTAATTAACCACATAATTAACATTCAAATACGATTCCATAAAATAATCACAAGTCATATGTGATCTGAAAATTACTGATTTGACCTTCCGCCGATATTTACGTAAAAGGCAAAACGTCGGGGTGGGTGTAACACTGGGATGGGAGTGGTTGGGAGTGGTTGGCCGGCTTGTGGAGCTTAGGTGGCTTCGCTTGAGGCTTCGCCGACCTAAAAGTCCTCGCACCGAAGGCCTCGCCTTCTCTGGAAGCTTCGCGGAGATGGCTTCGCCGGTAGGCCCCGCCTTCTCCTAGAGGGTCCGCGAAGAAGACTTTGCCTTAAGGCTTCGCCTTCGCTTGGAGGCTTTGCATGGGGGAAGCCCAACCTTAGGGCCTGAACTAGAAGGCCTCGCGCTGAAGGCTTCGCCCTCGCCTGGAGGCTTCGCCCGAGGCTTCGCCTTCGCCGGGAAGCTTCGCTGGAGGTCTTGCCTTCACTTTGAAGACTTCACGTTGGTGATTCTTGCTTGAGGGTTTCGCCTTGAGGCTTCGCAGAATGGCTTCGCCTGAGTGCTTCGCCATCGCCGAACGCCTTCGTATGAGAAGCCTAGCCCTCGCCTTGAGGCTTCGCAGGACGGGTTCACCCGAGGTCTTCGCCATCGCCCGGACGCCTTCGCATGCTGAAGTCCAGTCTTTGCCTTGAGTTTTCGCGAGGCGGCCGCGCCGGGGCGTTGCCATCACTGGATGCCTTCGCACGTAGAAGCTTAGCCTTCACCTTGAGGCCTCGCATGGAGTCCTCGCGTGGAGGCGTTGCCTTCTCCTGGTCAGGTGATCGCCCGAACCATGGATTAGGCCGCTTGGGGCTCTGAACCTCCTCGCCAAGGGGGTGCTCCGAGCTTCATTCACCTTCCTCTTCGATCTTGGACACTTTGTTGTTGCTTGGGGATCCCATGATCACATCAATCCCTCCCTCTTAAAAAGATTCGTCCTCGAATCTAAAGGGGGAATTCCTACAAACGAAAACAAGCTCAACAAACTTTGCAGAACATTAGGGGTTAGTGAATGAATACTCAATCGAGGATCAGGGGGTCGCGGTGGCTGTCACACCACCCCACCCGGTTGTGGAGGTGGGGCCGACCGCGGCGTTCGAACCGGAACCTACGACGGATAGCGCGGTGGCGGATGATATGATCACACAAGGGTTGCATGATCATGAGCTTTGATCTAGCTTGAGTGAGGAAGAACTCCAAAGAAATGGAGCTTCAAATTCGGCAAAGGGAGGGATGGAATGGAACCTAGAACCTTTTGACTACTTGATCAAACAATGCTAGGTATTTAATTGGACCCTCTTGCATGGATCACTAATGGATTGATGAAGCAAGATTTGAGAACAAATGAAGAACAATGGCCTTGTATTTTCAGCAACAAGAGTTCTTACAAAATATGTTCTAAGTGTTACAATGGCTTCTAACTTGCATAAATGGTGAGGGGAATGGTGGGAGACAAGCCTAGGGAACAAAGACCCTTGAATTAGGGGGAGAGTTTCTAGGCAATGTGATGGATGGGAAGGGTTTAATTTCCCTTACCTTTTCTTTTCCATAAATCATATAAATGATTTATAAATATCATTTATGTGGTTTATGGAAATTAAAAAGGTATTTACAAAATAGGAAATAATATGCAAGTGTTTGGAAAGTCAACAATAATGGCTAGGTTTCAAAAAAGTGGAGGGAAGCTGAATTCGGGGAGCCAGGCGATCGCCTGATCCAGGGTCTGGGTCGCCCGGTCCTCGCCTGGTCACCTGCCAATCATTTCGGGGAGCCAGGCGATCTCCTGATCTAGGGTTTGGGTCGCCTGGTTCTCGCCTGGTCACCTGCCCTTCACCGTTTGACAAGCCATCCTGGGCTGGGCGATCGCCTGATCCAAGTTTGGGTCGCCTGGCTCTGTCGCCTGGTTCTGGGATCTTCACTGTTTTCTGAATATCTTGAGCTCGGAACTCCGATTGAGGTGATTCAAAAGCCATTTTTCTCCTCTTGAAAAGAGCTTCAATAGGAAGTCCATTGCTCCAGCTTTGGATGATTACAGATCCACATCATTTGGTTTGGTCTTGGCCATGCTCACATCATTCCTCCCACTTAAGAAGATTCGTCCTCGAATCTAAATGGGATGAATCCTACAAAAACTAAGACGCCGCAACAAACTTGGAGGATATTAGAGGTTAGTGAACTAAAGCTTAATCATCAAGTCCCAAAAATGGTTTGAAGGAATGAGATGGACAATCCACCCTTTCTCTTCACTTCAACCTTACACATAGCTTTAAGTCAATCCCATATAGATACTCATGTTTCTCAAAAGTTGCATGCATATCCATATTAAAGTAAGTACACTCAAGAAGTTCAATTCATGCACTTCACTCATGCGAAACATGAAACTATTTCTACATACCTCCATTTTCAAAATGGTATGCTCAATGGTATATACCATGGTCAAATGTGAGCCTAGGCCATTCATTCTCATTGTGCAAATGCAAAGAGTCTAAATCATACATCAAAGAATGATCATGGCTAGGTGTGGGTGACATGGGATATAGGTCATGTTCAAACATCTCACCATGATAATAGTTATGCCCATCATCCGAGGGATATAGCTCATAATGCTCGGACACTTCATATGATGAATGAGATGCACTTTCATTATTGTCATATTCAAGAGGTTCATCATTCAAGGAAGAGAAATCATATGCTATGGACTTAGATTCATTATTCTCTTCACATTCCAATTCATGCTCTTGAATAGCATACCAATCATCATCACAAGGGTGAATGCAAGTATCATCACATGGATATGGATAATGGTTGAAGTTAGTGATGCACATTTCATGGTCAACCGAATCATCATGCTCCATGCATTCAAGAGGGAATTCAAATATGTCATATTCATCATGGTTGAGAGAATTAAGCAATGGGTGAGGAGCATATGCACTTTCGGTTTCTTCACCAATGTCATGCTTATGTTCATGTGAAGGTGAGAAAGCATCACAAGCATGTTCATTATCATCACTATGCACATGTTCATCATGTTCAACCAAATCATTATTCTCAATGCATTCAAGAGGGGACACATATATGTAATCAAGCAATGGATGTGATGCATGCTCATTTTCAGATAAAGTGTCACATTCATGCTTATTCACATCATCACTAAAAGAAAAGGATGGGTTACCTCTCCCCAAGTTAGGGAAGGGAGGATCCTCCTCCAAAACCGAGGCTCTTTCTTCTTCTTCAAGGCATTGCACATCCGTGTCCTTTTCTTCTTCAAATTCTTGCACAAACAAAGAAGAACAACAAGATTTAGAAGATGAAATGGTTAGTTCTTCTTGGAGATTGGTTGAAGGCCCGGGTGCAACATTCTTTTCACTCATTTGGCTTTGGAGAGCTCTTTCCTTTCTTCTCTCTTTCTTTTTCTTTTTCTCTCTCTCATATTCTTCAAACTCCTTCTTAAGCCTTTCAATAATTTGAGAGAGATCTTCATTTGGATTTTGGTGAGGGCTTTGGTTTGGGTTGTGAGTTCGGGTTGCACAAGTGTTGGGAGGTGGAGTACTTGGTTCGACCGAGAGTGTTTGTGGAGGTGTGGGGCTCGGTTTCCTCCAAGGGCTAGGGTCCTGAGTGTGGATGGAGGATGTAGGTCGAGAGGGGGACCTTCTTGTTTGGGAGTAGTATGGAGAGGGTGGCTCTTCTTGAGGTGAACCATATCTCTCCCATAGTAACCTCTTCAATCCACTCCAAGTCCGAATGGGTGCTTCATTGTATCGCTCTCTTTGAGCAAACTCTTGTCGACACCATCTTTTGGCTTCTCCCTTTAAGCACCTTATGGCAAGGTCTAGCTCCTCTTCTTTATGAAATTGGTAATACCAAAAGTGGTACTCCATTTCCTCAATCCAATGCCATAAGTCATCTTCAAGTTTGCGCCTCCCTTTCAATGGATGAAACCCAATGAAATGTAGGTTTTCATCCTCCATTTGGCACACCTACACACTTAGACAATAAAATTAGTACCACTCATTTCCTCACGTGTTTG
Source organism: Stellera chamaejasme (assembly GCA_024586325.1). NCBI lineage: Eukaryota > Viridiplantae > Streptophyta > Magnoliopsida > Malvales > Thymelaeaceae > Stellera > Stellera chamaejasme. The sequence continues at coordinate 19,996,808 of CM044979.1, forward strand.
GTTGGCCTCTCGGTTTCACACTTGCCTTCTTCTCCACACAAGGCTTTCACAAGATCTCTCACACTCCCTAAGTGTTTACACTCGACTCTCGTGTTTGGAGCTCAATGAACTTCACAAGTCTCAATTCTAGTCACCAATCTTTCAATAAGATCAAATGCAAACACACAAGGAGAGTCCAATGAAAGTCTAGCACAATCCGAAAATTAGCAATGCAAAAGTTCTAGTTACTTGAACTAGGGTTTTGAGAAATGAGGTTGGTTGGTGGTTGAAAGAAATTAGGTATGATATAGAAAGGCTCTTTTGTAATCACAATCAACTTTTATGCAAGTTCATAAAATATTTTGGATCAAAGTTACTATTCACATGTGTTTGACATGAACTTCATATGAACTTTGCATGAACACCAAGAACACTCAAGAACACCAAGAACACTTTTGCATTTCTTTTCAACAAATTCTCTTTTCTACACTTTCTCTCTCTTTTAAATCCGAAAATTCTTCTCTTTCCACAACAACTTCAACAATCACATTCAATCATAAACTTTGCCCTAATCACATGAACCAAACAAACTTGTTCTAGGCACATGAACCATTCACAAATTTTCGGCCTCTCTCAAGAGATACAAACCGAAATTTTCTTCAAGTTTTGAAAAGGAATTCAAGAGGATAACTTGAAGAAAATCAAGCAAAACAACATTTACCTCATTCAAGCAAGTTGGCTCGATACCACTTGATATGATCACACTAGGGTTGCATGATCATGAGCTTTGATCTAGCTTGAGTGAGGAAGAACTCCAAAGAAATGGAGCTTCAAATTCGGCAAAGGGAGGGATGGAATGGAACCTAGAACCTTTTGACTACTTGATCAAACAATGCTAGGTATTTAATTGGACCCTCTTGCATGGATCACTAATGGATTGATGAAGCAAGATTTGAGAACAAATGAAGAACAATGGCCTTGTATTTTCAGCAACAAGAGTTCTTACAAAATATGTTCTAAGTGTTACAATGGCTTCTAACTTGCATAAATGGTGAGGGGAATGGTGGGAGACAAGCCTAGGGAACAAAGACCCTTGAATTAGGGGGAGAGTTTCTAGGCAATGTGATGGATGGGAAGGGTTTAATTTCCCTTACCTTTTCTTTTCCATAAATCATATAAATGATTTATAAATATCATTTATGTGGTTTATGGAAATTAAAAAGGTATTTACAAAATAGGAAATAATATGCAAGTGTTTGGAAAGTCAACAATAATGGCTAGGTTTCAAAAAAGTGGAGGGAAGCTGAATTCGGGAGCAGTGCGATCGCCCGATCCAGTGGTCCGGTCGCCTGGTCTCGCCCGGTCACTCGCCAATCATTTCGGGAGCCAGGCGATCTCCCGATCCAGGGTTTGGGTCGCCTGGTTCTCGCCTGGTCACCTGCCCTTCACCGTTTGACAAGCCATCCTGGGCTGGGCGATCGCCTGATCCAAGTTTGGGTCGCCTGGCTCTGTCGCCTGGTTCTGGGATCTTCACTGTTTTCTGAATATCTTGAGCTCCGGAACTCCGATTGAGGTGATTCAAAAGCCATTTTTCTCCTCTTGAAAAGAGCTTCAATAGGAAGTCCATTGCTCCAGCTTTGGATGATTACAGATCCACATCATTTGGTTTGGTCTTGGCCATGCTCACATCATTGATCACACTAGGGTTGCATGATCATGAGCTTTGATCTAGCTTGAGTGAGGAAGAACTCCAAAGAAATGGAGCTTCAAATTCGGCAAAGGGAGGGATGGAATGGAACCTAGAACCTTTTGACTACTTGATCAAACAATGCTAGGTATTTAATTGGACCCTCTTGCATGGATCACTAATGGATTGATGAAGCAAGATTTGAGAACAAATGAAGAACAATGGCCTTGTATTTTCAGCAACAAGAGTTCTTACAAAATGTGTTCTAAGTGTTACAATGGCTTCTAACTTGCATAAATGGTGAGGGGAATGGTGGGAGACAAGCCTAGGGAACAAAGACCCTTGAATTAGGGGGAGAGTTTCTAGGCAATGTGATGGATGGGAAGGGTTTAATTTCCCTTACCTTTTCTTTTCCATAAATCATATAAATGATTTATAAATATCATTTATGTGGTTTATGGAAATTAAAAAGGTATTTACAAAATAGGAAATAATATGCAAGTGTTTGGAAAGTCAACAATAATGGCTAGGTTTCAAAAAAGTGGAGGGAAGCTGAATTGGGAGCCGATCCAGTGGTCTGGGTCGCGATCGCCCGATCCAGTCGGGAGCCGGGGTCGCAGGGTCTGGGTCGCCTGGTCCTCGCCTGGTCACCTGCCAATCATTTCGGGGAGCCAGGCGATCTCCTGATCCAGGGTTTGGGTCGCCTGGTTCTCGCCTGGTCACCTGCCCTTCACCGTTTGACAAGCCATCCTGGGCTGGGCGATCGCCTGATCCAAGTTTGGGTCGCCTGGCTCTGTCGCCTGGTTCTGGGATCTTCACTGTTTTCTGAATATCTTGAGCTCCGGAACTCCGATTGAGGTGATTCAAAAGCCATTTTTCTCCTCTTGAAAAGAGCTTCAATAGGAAGTCCATTGCTCCAGCTTTGGATGATTACAGATCCACATCATTTGGTTTGGTCTTGGCCATGCTCACATCATATAAATATTGGCGCCTAGCGTGGACATACGAACAGCATATAAACCTGTGGCCTTCAAGACCGCCCGGGTCTTGAAACAAAACAAATACAAACATGCATCTTACCATATGACAGGTCCCGGGATCACTAAACCACCGTCCTCAACCCGGGAACCCGCCTCAACTAAACCCGTATACATAAAGTCCCATACCAGTATGTATAACGAGAGAAGTTGAACCCTTACCTCGGAAATACCGCTCCGCAGCACCAACCCCGGGAAATCCCGGCTCCCGGCCCGAAAAGTCGCAACTTGCCTTTTACGGTCCCACGCTACTCCACCCACGCAGAATTAAGCTGAACAACCACAATTGAGTCAGAACACACCCAAACAAACCCCCGGAAATCAATCCCGCACAATCCCGCACTTTCCCGCAAAAATCCACAGAAAGCTCGGTTTCACGAACCGAGCCAGAACATTGTTATTCATACACCCACAAACACATTCCAACCTTTAAACCCACATTCCAGAATCTTTCACCCGCAATTAAGCATAAAGGTGAAGTTTGCTACCAATGCCCGAATCCGACGTTTCAAACACCAATATAAACCTACTTCCATCTACAAAACCAAACTACCAACCAACACAACCCAAACACAACCCTTACATTGAAAAAGATTCATTCAAGGTTTCGGTTCTTCACCCATTTTCCACCAAGCTTCCAAACCAAACCATTCAAGGTTCCATTTGCACCCTTTAATCATCAATTACATAACTTAAGTGATATGATCACACAAGGGTTGTATGATCGTGAGCTTTGATCTAGCTTGAGTGAGGAAGAACTCCAAAGAAATGGAGCCTCAAATTCGGCAATGGGAGGGATGGAATGGAACCTAGAACCTTTTGACTACTTGATCAAACAATGCTAGGTATTTAATTGGACCCTCTTGCATGGATCACTAATGGATTGATGAAGCAAGATTTGAGAACAAATGAAGAACAATGGCCTTGTATTTTCAGCAACAAGAGTTCTTACAAAATGTGTTCTAAGTGTTACAATGGCTTCTAACTTGCATAAATGGTGAGGGGAATGGTGGGAGACAAGCCTAGGGAACAAAGACCCTTGAATTAGGGGGAGAGTTTCTAGGCAATGTGATGGATGGGAAGGGTTTAATTTCCCTTACCTTTTCTTTTCCATAAATCATATAAATGATTTATAAATATCATTTATGTGGTTTATGGAAATTAAAAAGGTATTTACAAAATAGGAAATAATATGCAAGTGTTTGGAAAGTCAACAATAATGGCTAGGTTTCAAAAAAGTGGAGGGAAGCTGAATTGGGAGCTGTGCGATCGCCCGATCCAGTGGTCCGGGTCGCCGGTCCTCGCCTCGGTCACCGCCAATCATTTCGGGAGCTGTGCGATCTCCCGATCCAGGGTTTGGGTCGCCTGGTTCTTGCCTGGTCACCTGCCCTTCACCGTTTGACAAGCCATCCTGGGCTGGGCGATCGCCTGATCCAAGTTTGGGTCGCCTGGCTCTGTCGCCTGGTTCTGGGATCTTCACTGTTTTCTGAATATCTTGAGCTCCGGAACTCCGATTGAGGTGATTCAAAAGCCATTTTTCTCCTCTTGAAAAGAGCTTCAATAGGAAGTCCATTGCTCCAGCTTTGGATGATTACAGATCCACATCATTTGGTTTGGTCTTGGCCATGCTCACATCATATAAATATTGGCGCCTAGCGTGGACATACAGAACAACATATAAACCCGTGGCCTCCAAGACCACCCGGCGTTGAAACAGATCAAATACAAACATGCATCTTACCATATGACAGTCCCGGATCACCAAACCACCATCCTCAACCCGGGAACCCGCCTCAACTAAACCCGTATACATAAAGTCCCATACCAAGATGTATAACGAGAGAAGTTGAACCCTTACCTTTGCAGCACCGCTCCGTAGCACAATTCCCGGAAATCCCGGCCCGGCCCGAAAATTCGCAACTTGCCTTTTACGGTCCCACGCTACTCCACCCACGCAGAATTAAGCTGAACAACCACAATTGAGTCAGAACACACCCAAATAAACCCCGGAAATCAATCCCACACAATCCCGCACTTTCCCGCAAAAATCCACGTAAAGCTCGGTTGCCACGAATCGAGCCAAAACATTGTTATTCATACACCCACAAACACATTCCAACCTTTAAACCCACATTCCAGACGCTTTCACCCGCAATTAAGCATAATGGTGAAGTTTGCTACCAATGCCCGAATCCGACGTTTCAAACACCAATATAAACCTACTTCCATCTACAAAACCAAACTACCAACCAACACAACCAAAACACAACCCTTACATGGAAAAAGATTCATTCAAGGTTTCGGTTCTTCACCCATTTTCCACCAAGCTTCCAAACCAAACCATTCAAGGTTCCATTTGCACCCTTTAATCATCAATTACATAACTTAAGTGATATGATCACACAAGGGTTGTATGATCGTGAGCTTTGATCTAGCTTGAGTGAGGAAGAACTCCAAAGAAATGGAGCCTCAAATTCGGCAATGGGAGGGATGGAATGGAACCTAGAACCTTTTGACTACTTGATCAAAAAATGCTAGGTATATAATTCAACCATCTAGAATGTAAAAATAATGGATTGATGAAGCAAGATTTGAGAACAAATGAAGAACAATGGCCTTGTATTTTCAGCAACAAGAGTTCTTACAAAATATGTTCTAAGTGTTACAATGGCTTCTAACTTGCATAAATGGTGAAGGGAATGGTGGGAGACAAGCCTAGGGAACAAAGACCCTTGAATTAGGGGGAGAGTTTCTAGGCAATGTGATGGATGGGAAGGGTTTAATTTCCCTTACCTTTTCTTTTCCATAAATCATATAAATGATTTATAAATATCATTTATGTGGTTTATGGAAATTAAAAAGGTATTTACAAAATAGGAAATAATATGCAAGTGTTTGGAAAGTCAACAATAATGGCTAGGTTTCAAAAAAGTGGAGGGAAGCTGAATTCGGGGAGCCAGGCGATCGCCTGATCCAGGGTCTGGGTCGCCTGGTCCTCGCCTGGACCGGCGACCGCCGACTTAAAGTTTGGGTCGCCTGGATCTTGCATCTTCACTTTTTTCTGAATATCTTGATCTCCGTAACTCCGATAGAGGTGATTCAAAAGCCATTTGTATCCTCTTGAAAAGAGCCTCAATAAGAAGTCCATTGCTCCAGCTTTGGATGATTACAGATCCACATCATTTGGTTTGGTCTTGGCCATGCTCACATCATTAAGCAAGAAAGCTAACCAATTGCACCTAAATCAACCAAATTCAACCATGAACCCTAATCCACTATTCACTCAAATTGGAGAATTCCTACTCAACCAATTTTCCATCAAATTGAAACCATAGAATGCCTTAGAATCATGCTAGGAACAACATACTAAGAGCATGATTCAAGAACACAAACATACACCATTTTTAGAATCAACCCTAATTTTCGCCAAAATATGTTTCTTCCTTCCATGATGTTTTTCCAAAATCTAACCATAGATTCTTACTCCTCTCCCACCCAAGAACAACATACTAAAAGATGGGAGGAAGAGGATCACTCAAACATGTAGACAAGAACAACCCATGAATTCGGTTTTAGCTCTCTTTTTCTACTAAAATCAAACTTCCAACTTGAAAAACCATGGAGAGGAGGAGCTTACCAATTTCTTGAACCCAAATCCTTGAAGAATCAGCCAAGAAAAGAAGAGCACATGAAGCTTGGAGGAGAGGGAGTATGGCGGCAAGAAGGAAGAAGGAAGAAGAATGAAAATGAAATGTTTTTTCATAAAATAAAAGCCCTTTTATACTTCTCTCCTTTTCCAACTTAAATAAAAATTGGACAAGTGTCCTACCCCTTAACCTTGCAGCCGACTTGCTCCCAAATCTGCCCAAAATATTATCGACTCTAGGGTTATTTACAACTTAGTCCTCAAACTCTCCAAATCTTTACAATTTAACCCCAAACGCAAGTAACAAACTCCAAATGAAACCAAAACTGACCACAATCCTCAGAGTATCATAAAATACCCAAATCCTATTTCCAAAGTCCATTTGGAAAATCAGAGTGTCCAACCGGCCCACTGCATTCGCGCAAATCCTAACGTGTGCGTGTGTCGACCCGAACCAGAATCCCGTCATGCCAAAATTCCACAAATATTACCATAAAATCCGTCTTAAATTATAACATACCTCACACCGAAGCTGTCTGGAAAAATCCATCCCGAGCCCCGGGATTCCCGTCCAGAGCCCCGGGAGTCGCCCGGGACCGCATGTCCCGCTCCAGAAATTATACTTCGTAAAAATATGTAGGACGTTCCCACGATTCCAAATATGCAAACGGTTTCCCATTCCGAGGTCCCGGGAGCGCTACCGAGACCGCTGAACGCCCCGAGACAATCACCCTACCAAAAATATTTCCGACGAAAATGTCCGGGGGACCCACATGACCTCAAAACCCGAAGGATTCCCATAAATAAAGCTCAGATAAGTCTCGGGAGTCATTTAACAACCCAAAACGTGACCCGCAGCCAAAACCGAGTCCCGGGTCACCCGGTCACAACCCGCTCGGGGTGACCGTAATAGTGGCGATGCACATTTATGAGGGAGCATGATAACTCCAATATGCATCGTGAACATGAACAAAAGTCTATAAAAGTTCATGACATGCTTCCTAGAGTATTTTATGTAATCAACAAGGAATTTATACTCAAGGAAGACATGCGGTCTAAAAATTGTAGACCTTTGTTCATGGAGAGGGGGTGTGTCAAAGGAAGCATTGCCTTCGCAAACCACATGCACATGTGCTTCCCAAGACAAAAAATGAAAAACTAAGCTAGTCATAAAACAATCATCAAAGTGTGGCACACAGAGACTAGCATTAGCACAAACAGGAGGTTCGGAGATGGACAATCCGCCCTTTCTCTTCACCTCAACCATAAACATGGTTTCAGCTTTAATCTTTCTAAGATGCTCATGTTTACTAAAGAAAGGCATGGATGTGTCGCATGGGGTGAAGCAACCTTTCTTTAGCGCATGCACCCTAAGCATACTAAACATGGCATCTACCTTCAAATCGCAGCAAATTGGCAGGCATGCATCCTCATGTATCCCGGGATCAAAATTAAACCTAGGCCACTCATTCTCTTCATCTATTTGTAAGGAATTAGAATCATGCATTGAAGAGATTGCTTGACTAGGGGTGGGGGACATGGGGTATGCATCATGCGCATACATCTCATCATGATAATAATTATGCTCAATGTCCGAAGGGTAGTGCTCATGGGTTTCGGACACTTCAAGTGATGAATGAGATGCAGGTTCATGGCTATCGCATTCAAGAGTTTCATCGTATAAAGAAGAGAAATCATCAAATGATATGGAGTTAGACTCATTAATCTCTTCACATCCTAACTCATCCTCTTGAATGGCATACCAATTGTCATCGTATCGAAAAGTGCAAGTGTCATCGCATGGAAATGGATAATGTTTAAATTCATTCATGCACTTGTCACTTTTAACATGCTCATTGTAATCATGGGAAGTTCCATATATATATATATATATATATATATATATATATATATATATATATATATATATATATATATATATATTCGAACAATGGGTGTGGAGGATGAATACTTTCATGTTCATCACCCATGTTCGTAGCATGCAAACTTAAGGAAGCCATGGATTCGCACTCAGGCGCATATCCTTCACTGCTAGGAGAAAAGGACAAATTACCTTCTCCCAAGTTAGGGAGGTGGAGGTCCTCTTTGCATATTCTCTTTTCTTCCAGAAACGGTGTGGCCTCTTCAAGTGTGGGCTTGGTTGGAACTCCCAAGTGTGCTCTTCCTTCTTCCAAAGCCGTGGCGCCTTCGCCATCTTCAAGCCTTCGCGCATCCGCGACCTCTTCATTTTTCTGCACAAACAAAGAAGAACTACATGGTTGAGAAGATGAAATTGTTAGTTCTTCTTGGAGTTTGGTTGAAGGCCCGGGTGCGTCATTCTTTTCACTCATTTGGCTTTGGAGAGCTCTCTCCTTTCTTCTCTCTTTTCTTTTCTTTCTCTCTCTCATATTCTAAGTACTCATTCTTGAGTCTTTCAATCTCTTGAGAGAGAGTTTCTTCATTTGGATTTTGGTGAGGGCTTTGGTCTGGGGTGTGGATTTGGGCTGCGCAAGCATTGGGGGGTGGGGTGTGCAGCACGACCAAGGGGGTTTGTGGCGATGAGGTCCTCGCCTCCTATCATGGGAGGAAGTTCATTCGCTTTGGGGCGAAGACCCTTCGAGTGGAGTTTGGTGGCGGGGACGAGCGGGGACACTAGGTGTAGGGCGCAGGGGGGATCTCGCTTGAGAGTGGTATGGAGAGGGCGGCTCTTCTTGACAGAGTCCATATCTTCGCCAAAGCAACCTCTTCAACTCACTCCAAGTCTGGATGGGGCTTCATCATATCGCTCTCTTTCAGCGAACTCTCGCGACACCAGTCTTTGGCTTCTCCTTTTAAGCTCCTTATGGCAAGGCCTAACTTCTTTTCTCTGTGGAATTGGTAATACCAATAATGGTACTCCAATTCCTCCATCCAATGCCATAAGTCTTCCAAGTTGGTATCGCCTACCGATGGATGAGCCCAAGAAATATTTATCCGCCATGGGTTCGCCTGTCACCACACGCCACCCGAGCCCGGTTGCGGAGGCGGGGGCGCCGGGACGCCGGAAACGGAAGCCGGAAAATACAAGATGGCAGGTCCATCGAGACCCGCCGCGCGTAGCGGACCCAAAGAGCGAAAGGATTATGAAAGCAACCTAACAAAATTTCGTACGTATAACTAAAATAAAATCTAAACATGCAATTCATGCATTAGCAACAGAGTAAGCCCCGCCCTCCGTGGACGAGTGCTTATGCACCAAAACATAGATACATACAGAGTTCACAGAACCTAAAGTATCTAGCAAGCGCCAAGCGCTCAGAACCTGCAACAGAACAGAATATATATATTTATATATATATACAATCACCACGACAACAAAACAGAGAGTATGCACATGCAGCTACAGAGCCGACCCTAGGCCTAAACGCCAAAATACCTCGCGCGGGATTCAGACCAAGTAGACAAAATCCCAGCTCGCAAGGTACTGCTGCTGCTCAACACAACCAAGGCAGAAGCCTCGCGGAAACCTACCTACCGGCTGCTTACTGCACCTACCGAAATCCAAAAACAGAACCCGAAAAGGGTGAGTCCTAAAAAGGACCCGTAAGGGATTTGGGGTAAGATAAGCATATGTAACCTGCAAAAATGAAAGATAGCAATATACGAATATATGCAATGTAATACGTAATATCGTGCATGCAATAAAACAGATCAATATCAAGGATGTGCGATACTAAATCGCCATAAACCCTTATAACCAATCGTAACGACAGCCTCCCTCTAAGGGAGTCAAGCCGAAGCTATTACGAAGCATGGTGCACCACTGGGTAGCGAACCCTCAACTGCCGTAGGGTTAATGACAGAGTATGCCATAAGGCATATTCCTACAAATTACAGAACGTACCTTAAAGCAGAAATTTCCGAAATACCTGCAAAACAGAAGTGCAACAATACATACACCTACGGACTACAGAATATGCTCTAGGCATATAATACTGAAATACTTGCAGAACTGAAAATGAAACTACACATACACCTATCTTACAAATTATTGCAGAACCAAACCCTTACCTCAAAGTCCAGAGTATTTGACCGGTTCTGGATGACTTCCACACCACGACCCGAAACTCAGAAACCTCTCTTTTTCTACCCTCTGAACCTCAGAATCTGTCAAACTAAGTTGAATTAGCATCCCTATCGACCACACTACCACACTACACCCCCCGACCCTAAAACCGAAAATCCGGCAGAATTTCCGTAAAATTCCAGATTTCCACAGAAACTTCAGAATTCAGAACCAACGTAGACAATGCAAGCTTATACATTGTCAAACATAATCCAATAAGCAGAATTGATCAAATCCAACCTTAAAACCCTTAATTACCCAACATTTTCCGATAATCCAGCTTAATAGTGACTTTTCCATTTCTTAACCGAATTCAACGTTTCAAACTTCAAACCACTCCTAAATTCAACCCCAATACCATCTTAGCATCCAATTCAACCAAAAAGAAACTCCAACATGGAAAAAGAATCATTCCAAAATTCGGTTCTTAACCAACTTTTTATCCAACTTCCAATTCAATCCATTCAAGCTTCCAATTAATCATTCTAACCTCCAATTCCACTTCTAAACCAAGAACACTATCCAATTGCATCCAAAACAACAAAATCCAACATTGAACACCAACTCATAAATTCGGCCATTTGGGGTTTTTACCTCAACTTGTTTTCCATCAAATTGAATCCACACATAAGCTTAGAATCATGCTAGGATTAACATACTTGAAGCATGAATCAAGATAACAAACACACATCATTTTGGAAAATTCCAAGAAAATTCGGCCAACAAAGATTCTTCATCCAAGGTGTGTTTTCCAAAATCCAACACTTGATTATCACTTCCCTACAACCCAAGAACAACATACTAAAACATGGGAGGAAGAGAATCATCCTAGCTTATAGCTAAGAACAAACCCATCATTTGCCAAAACTCCTCTTTTCTTCACTAATCTTCAAAACTAATGAGAAAAGAGAGCTTAGGGAGTTACTTACCACATAAAGCACCCAATTCCTCTTTGATTTCTTGCAAGGAGAAGAACCTCAAGCTTGAGGTTGAGCTTCAACCATGGCGGCAGAGTCTTGAGGAAGAAGAAGAGAAGTGTAAATGAAATATATCTCATATTATGAAATAATAAGTCATATATGTATTTTCCTTCACTTTAAAACCCATACTTCTCATCTTAAATAAGAGCAAGCCATGTGTCCCTTATCTCACACAAATACTGCCGAAAATCTCATCTGCTGCTGCCCATACTGATTTTAATTAATTTTGCAACCAATTGCAAATTAACTCCCAATTTTTCCGAAAGTTCCAATATTTTTGGCCCAAAAATAATTACCGAATTCCAAAATTAACGAAACTTGGACACAACCCTCAGAATATTATAACATTCACAGAACATTTTTCAAAAGTTCATTTTCCATTCCGGAGTGTCCTACCGAGTTCGCTGAACCTGAACAAATCCCGACGTGCGAGCGTGTCCAACAGAACCAAAATCCCATCACTCCAAAATTCTACAAAAATACCCATAAATTCCATCTTAAATTATAACACAACTTACCCCAAAGCCGTCAGAAAATTTCCATCCCGAGCCCCGGGATTCCCGTCCCGAGCCCCGGGAGTCGCCCAGGACCGCACGTCCCGCTCCAGAAAATGTACTCCGTAAAAAGATGCAGGACGTTCCCACGATTCCAAATATGCAAACGGGTTCTCATTCTGAGTCCCGGGAGCGCTACCGAGCCCGCTGTACGTCCCGAGACAACCCCCCGGCCCCGAAAAATATTTCCGACGAAAATGTCCGGGGGACACACACGACCTCAAATCCCCAAGGATTCCTAGAAATATTGCTCAAATAAGTCTTGGGAGCCATTTAACCGCCCAGCAACACGACCCGCAGGCCAAAACCGGAGCCCCGAGACACCCGGGTCACAACCCGCTCGGGGTGACCGTAACATAATAACTACAATATGCATCGTGAACATGAACAAAAGTCGGTAAAAGTTCATGACATGCTTCCTAGAGTATTTTATGTAATCAACAAGGAATTTATACTCAAGGAAGACATGCGGTCTAAAAAATGTAGACCTTTGTTCATGGAGAGGGGGTGGGTCAAAGGAAGCATTGCCTTCGCAATCCACATGCACATGTGCTTCCCAAGACAAAGAAAGAAAAACTAAGCTAGTCATAAAATAAACATCAAAGTGTGACATACAGGGACTAGCATTAGCATGAGCAAGAGGTTCGGAGATTGACAGACCGCCCTTTCTCCTCACCTCAACCATAAACATGGTTTCAGCCTTAATCTTTCTAAGATGCTCATGTTTACTAAAGAAAGGCATGGATGTGTCGCATGGGATGAAGTATCCTTTCTTTAGCGCATGCACCCTAAGCATACTAAACATGGCATCTACCTTCAAATCGCAGCAAATTGGCAGGCATGCATCCTCATGTATCCCGAGATCAAAATTAAACCTAGGCCACTCATTCTCTCCATCTATTTGTAAAGAGTCAGAATCATGCATTGAAGAGAATGCTTGACTAGGGGTGGGGACATGGGGTATGCATCATGCGCATACATCTCATCATGATAATAATTATGCTCAATGTCCGAAGGGTAGTGCTCATGGGTTTCGGACACTTCAAGTGATGAATGAGATGCAGGTTCATGGCTATCGCATTCAAGAGTTTCATCGTATAAAGAAGAGAAATCATCAAATGATATGGAGTTAGACTCATTAATCTCTTCACATCCTAACTCATGCTCTTGAATGGCATACCAATTGTCATCGTATCGAAAAGTGCAAGTGTCATCGCATGGAAATGGATAATGTTTAAATTCATTCATGCACTTGTCACTTTTAACATGCTCATTGTTATCATGGGAGGTTCCATATATATATATATATATATATATATATATATATATATATATATATATATATATATATATATATATATTCGAACAATGGGTGTGGAGGATGATCGATGTCTGATCCATCACCCATGTTCGTAGCATGCAAACTTAAGGAAGCCAGGGATTCGCACTTAGACGCATACCCTTCACTGCTAGGAGAAAAGGACAAATTACCTTCTCCCAAGTTAGGGAGGTGGAGGTCCTCTTTGCATATTCTCTTTTCTTCCAGAAACGGTGTGGCCTCTTCAAGTGTGGGCTTGGTTGGAACTCCCAAGTGTGCTCTTCCTTCTTCCAAAGCCGTGGCGCCTTCGCCATCTTCAAGCCTTCGCGCATCCGCGACCTCTTCATTTTTCTGCACAAACAAAGAAGAACTAAAAGGTTGAGAGGATGAAATTGTTAGTTCTTCTTGGAGTTTGGTTGAAGGCGCAGGTGCGTCATTCTTTTCACTCATTTGGCTTTGGAGAGCTCTCTCCTTTCTTCTCTCTTTTCTTTTCTCTCTCTCTCATATTCTAAGTACTCATTCTTGAGTCTTTCAATCTCTTGAGAGAGAGTTTCTTCATTTGGATTTTGGTGAGGGCTTTGGTTTGGGGTGTGGATTTGGGCTGCGCAAGCATTGGGCGGTGGGGTGTGCAGCGCAGCCGAAGGAGTTTGTGGCGATGGGGGTCCTCGCCTCCTATCATGGTAGGAAGTTGATTTTCTTTGGGGCGAAGACCCTTCGAGTGGAGTTTGGTGGCGGAGACGGGCGGGGGCACTAGGTGTAGGGCGCAAGGGGGATCTCGCTTGAGAGTGGTATGGAGAGGGTGGCTCTTCTTGACAGAGTCCATATCTTCGCCATAGCAACCTCTTCAACTCACTCCAAGTCTGGTTGGGGCTTCATCATATCGCTCTCTTTCAGCGAACTCTCGCGACACCAGTCTTTGGCTTCTCCTTTTAAGCTCCTTATGGCAAGGCCTAACTTCTTTTCTCTGTGGAATTGGTAATACCAATAATGGTACTCCAATTCCTCCATCCAATGCCATAAGTCTTCCAAGTTGGTATCGCCCTACCGATGGATGAGCCCCGAAGAAATATTTATCCGCCATGGGTTCGCCTGTCACCACACGCCACCCGAGCCCGGTTGCGGAGGCGGGGGCGCCGGGACGCCGGAAACGGAAGCCGGAAAATACAAGATGGCAGGTCCATCGAGACCCGCCGCGCGTAGCGGACCCAAAGAGCGAAAGGATTATGAAAGCAACCTAACAAAATTTCGTACGTATAACTAAAATAAAATCTAAACATGCAATTCATGCATTAGCAACAGAGTAAGCCCCGCCCTCCGTGGACGAGTGCTTATGCACCAAAACATAGATACATACAGAGTTCACAGAACCTAAAGTATCTAGCAAGCGCCAAGCGCTCAGAACATGCAACAGAACAGAATATATATATTTATATATATATACAATCACCACGACAACAAAACAGAGAGTATGCACATGCAGCTACAGAGCCGACCCTAGGCCTAAACGCCAAAATACCTCGCGCGGGATTCAGACCAAGTAGACAAAATCCCAGCTCGCAAGGTACCGCTGCTGCTCAACACAACCAAGGCGAAGCCTCGCGGAAACCTACCCGCTGGCCGCTTACTGCACCTACGAAATCCAAAAATGTAACCCGAAAAGGGTGAGTCCTAAAAAGGACCCGTAAGGGATTTGGGGTAAGATAAGCATATGTAACCTCGCAAAATGTAAAGATAGCAATATACGTAATATATGCAACTGAATACAGAATATCGTGCATGCAATAAAACAGATCAGAATACTGAAGGATGTGCGATACTAAATCGCCATAAACCCTTATAACCAATCAGAACGACAGCCTCCCTCTAAGGGAGTCAGAAGCCGAAGCTATTACAGAAGCATGGTGCACCAGCTGGGGTAGCGAACCCTCAACTGTCGTAGGGTTAACAGACAGAGTATGCCATAAGGCATACTCCTACAAATTACAGAACGTACCTTAAAGCAGAAATTTCCGAAATACCTGCAAAATGTAGTGCAACAATACATACACCTACAGACTACGAATATGCTCTAGGCATATAATACTGAAATACTTGCGCAATGTAAAATGAAACTAAACATACACCTATCTTACCAAAAAAATAGCAGAACCAAACCCTTACCTCACAATTCCAGAGTATTTGACCGATTCTGGATGACTTCCACACCACGACCCGAAACTCAGAAACCTCTCTTTTTCTACCCTCTGAACCTCAGAATCTGTCAAACTAAGTTGAATTAGCATCCCTATCGACCACACTACCACACTACACCCCCCGACCCTAAAACCGAAAATCCGGCAGAATTTCCATAAAATTCCAGATTTCCACAGAAATGTCAGAATTCAGAACCAACCTAGACAATGCAAGATTATACATTGACAAACATCATCCAACAAGCAGAACTGATCAAATCCAACCTTAAAACCCTTAATTACCCAACATTTTCCGATAATCCCGATTAAATGCAACTTTTCCATTTCTTAACCGAATTCAACGTTTCAAACTTCAAACCACTCCTAAATTCACCCCCAACACCAAATTAACATCCAATTCAACCAAAAAGAAACTCCAACATGGAAAAAGAATCATTCCAAAATTCGGTTCTTAACCAACTTTTTATCCAACTTCCAATTCAATCCATTCAAGCTTCCAATTAATCATTCTAACCTCCAATTCCACTTCTAAACCAAGAACACTATCCAATTGCATCCAAAACAACAAAATCCAACATTGAACACCAACTCATAAATTCGGCCATTTGGGGGTTTTTACCTCAACTTGTTTTCCATCAAATTGAATCCACACATAAGCTTAGAATCATGCTAGGATTAACATACTTGAAGCATGAATCAAGATAACAAACACACATCATTTTGGAAAATTCCAAGAAAATTCGGCCAACAAAGATTCTTCATCCAAGGTGTGTTTTCCAAAATCCAACACTTGATTATCACTCTCCTACAACCCAAGAACAACATACTAAAAGATGGGAGGAAGAGAATCATCCTAGCTTATAGCTAAGAACAAACCCATCATTTGCCAAAACTCCTCTTTTCTTCACTAATCTTCAAAACTAATGAGAAAAGAGAGCTTAGGGAGTTACTTACCACATAAAGCACCCAATTCCTCTTTGATTTCTTGCAAGGAGAAGAACCTCAAGCTTGAGGTTGAGCTTCAACCATGGCGGCAGAGTCTTGAGGAAGAAGAAGAGAAGTGTAAATGAAATATATCTCATATTATGAAATAATAAGTCATATATGTATTTTCCTTCACTTTAAAACCCATACTTCTCATCTTAAATAAGAGCAAGCCATGTGTCCCTTATCTCACACAAATACTGCCGAAAATCTCATCTGCTGCTGCCCATACTGATTTTAATTAATTTTGCAACCAATTGCAAATTAACTCCCAATTTTTCCGAAAGTTCCAATATTTTTGGCCCAAAAATAATTACCGAATTCCAAAATTAACGAAACTTGGACACAACCCTCAGAATATTATAACATTCACAGAACATTTTTCAAAAGTTCATTTTCCATTCCGGAGTGTCCTACCGAGTTCGCTGAACCTGAACAAATCCCGACGTGCGAGCGTGTCCAACAGAACCAAAATCCCATCACTCCAAAATTCTACAAAAATACCCATAAATTCCATCTTAAATTATAACACAACTTACCCCAAAGCCGTCAGAAAATTTCCATCCCGAGCCCCGGGATTCCCGTCCCGAGCCCCGGGAGTCGCCCGGAACCGAACGTCCCGCCCCACATATTAAACTCCACAACCACCTCCGGGACATTCTCACGACTCCAAAACTGCAAACGGCTTCCCAAACTGAGGTCTCGAGAGTGCTACCGAGCCCGCTGTACGTCCCGAGGTGACCCCGACAACCCCCCGGCGCCAGAAAAATATTTTCGGTGGAAACGTCCGGGGGACCCACACGACCTCAAATACGGAAGGGTTCGCCAAAATGATACTCGGATAGGGCTCGGGAGCCGCCTGAACGCCGAAAAACGTGACCCGCAGGCCAAAACCGGAGCCCCGGGTCACCCGGTTGCAACCCGCTCGGGGTGACCGTAACATTCTCCCCCCCTTAGAACTCTTGGTCCTCCAAGAGTAGCCTGAACCAACCAGACAGGTGTTGCTACCAACCAGAAAATACAAACATTCCTCTAACTCAGAACAATCGGACCACCGTACTGGTGCGGCGGGAGTGGTAGTTTAAACTACCATACAGAGCCTCACGGCGTCCCACCCTCCGGGTGCATCTTATTGCACCCGAGTCGATTGCGGTATTTCTACCAGACAACCCTGCAGACAGATCGAACCTAAATCTAACCGATACACAACAAGCTATCCTGGAAGATACCACATAAAACAGAAACAGTTGGGGGGGTAAGGCCAACATAACAACTTACTCTGGAAACTCATGATAACCGATATAACTCGGGGTAACTTGCCCCGCCTACCCAATCTTACTGTTCCTCTGATCGGTGCTACCTCTAGTCAAATTCTATCACCAAACTCAGATTCCAGAGCCCTACGGTGGCGGTTCGTATAAGCAGTGGTGCAGTTGTTCGCGGCTTTAATCCGCGCCTGAATCAATCTAACTTTCGCCGTAGTCTCCTCAAAAAGCTCGGGTTCCAGCTCAACCCCATCAGATGCATCTGTCCAACAGTATGGTGTCATACACCTCCTCCCGTACAACGCCTCAAATGGTATCATGCCAATCGTAGACTGGAAGCTGTTGTTGTACGAGAACTCTATCAAAGCAACTGCTAGTCCCAAACTCCTCCAAAATCCAAAGTACAGATTCGCAACATATCCTCCAATATCAGAATCACCCGCTCCGACTGCCCGTCCGTCTGTGGGTGATAAGCTGTATTCAGATGGAGTCGCGTGCCCGGTGCTTCGTGAAAAGCTCACCGTAATCGCCACTGTACTCAAAGGCAAGTCGAATCTCTCTCCTCAGATCAGTCCCCAACATTTCCTCCCTTAACTAACCCGTTATACTTACTGCTCAGTGCATCGGCAACCGTGTTGCCCTTGCCAGAGATGTACTGGATACAACAATCATAGTCCTTAATATATTCGAGCCATCTATGCTGCCTCAAATTAAGCTCCTTTTGCGTAAACAGATATTTCAGACTCTTATGGTCGGTAAGAATCTGAAATTTACTATCAAACAGATATTGCTTCCAATGTTTCAGCGCATAATTTATTATAGCTAACTCCGAGATCATGTGTCGATCGATTCAGCTCATGCGGTCGCAATGCCTCGACCCAGAAGCGACCACAAATCGCTCCTGCATCACCACACATCCCAAACCAGACGTGGAAGCATCCGTATAAACCACATACGGGGAGATCGGATCTGACAGAGTCAGAATCGGAGCGTTAGTCAACTACCGCCTCAACTTCAAAATTCTGCTCACACTTATCAGACCAGATATACAGTTGACCCTTCTTAGTCAACTGCATAAGCGGAGATGCCAGAATAGAAAATCCCAGTACAAACCTCCGATAAAATCCTACTAAACCCAGGGAGCCCTTGATCTCCCGTACCGTGGTAGGTTGTTTCCAATCCCAAATTGCCCTCACCTTCTCTGGATTCACTGCATGCACCATGCTCAGAAATAATGTGTCCCAGAAAAGTGACTTTCCGAATCCAGATCTCACACTTTGAGAATTTAGCATAAAGCTGATGTTCCCAAAATGTCTGCAGAACTACCCTCAGATGATCCCGATGCGAATCCTCATCCCGAGAATATATCAGAATATCATCAATAAAACCACCAGAAATGAGTCCAAGTACGGTGGAACACCCGATGCATCGATCCATGAATGCCGCTGAGCATTGGTCAGCCCAAATGGCATGACCGTAATCTCTAAGTGTCCAAATCGGGTGCGTAAAGCAGTCTTAGGTATGTCCTCTACCTTCACTCTAAGCTGAAAATACCCGGATCGAGGTCAATCTTTGAGAAAACCCTCAAACCCCGAAGTTGATCAAAAAGATCGTCAATCCTCGTGAACGGATACTTATTCTTCACGGTAAGAGTATTCCACCGCCCGGAATCAAAACAAAGTCGAGTGTCCCATCTTTCTTCTTAACAAACATAACCATAGCACCCCAAGTGAAGTGCTCGGTCGGATGAAGCCCTTCTGCTGAAATTCCTCCAACTGTTTCTTTAACCCCCGCATCTAAGAAATAGGCATCCGATAAGGAGGAATAGATATCGGAGTAGTACCCGACTGCAGGTGGATCTTAAACACAAATTCCCGCTCCTGTGGTAATCCGGGCAACTCCTCCGGAAATACCTGCGGAAAATCTCGAACCACTGATATACTATCTAACTTCAACCTAGTACCAGCCTCATTCAGATCATAGCATTCCCCTACACCAACTATCGACAACCTGATCCGAATCAGTAACTCTTTCTTTGTCTTTGTGCGATAGTCAAACCCGATCGAGCCGTGAGAGGTAGTACCTCTCCAGAAACCATAATGGTACGAGTTGCACAATCAATGTGCACAAAATTCTTGAATAGCCAGTCCATCTCAAGTATAATATCATAGTTCGGCGTGTCTAAAACCAACAAATCTGATACCATCAGATGTCCGCCTACAGATATCGTACAACCCCGAACCATCTTATTGGAAAACAGAAACTGACTCCCAGCAGTTTTTACTAAATGCGTTTGAGGCAAGGTACTAACAGACAGATACAGAGATGTAACACATTTCCGTGTTACAATGGAAACAGATGCTCCTGTCACAAATAACGCATGAACCGGTATCTCATTCAGAAATATAGTACCTTACAGATCTTTCTGCTGACTCAAGCCTCCCTGCTGGCTAGTGCCTGTCCGCTGACTAGGTCCACCCTGATAACTAGGGCCTTCCCCCTCATTATGAAAAACTTGTCCTGCTCTGAACTGCTGTGACGGAGGGTGGCTGAAGCCGCTGCCGCCGAGGTCTCGGCCACCTGCTGAAACCCACGCCGCGGCGCGTTGGCCGTGTCCGAGACTGTGGACATCAAGATCGCCAAAACCCTGCCTGCGGTCCGAGGGCAATCCCGTACCCAAAGAGTGTCGACCTGCAACGTAAACATCGGCCCTCCCGCCGGTAACTAAGTCAACCGGGTGATACCTACCGCAAATCGGACAAGGTCGTGCCAGTGGTGCTCCCTCTCTACCTCTACTAAACTGCCCAGGCCTGTTCGGCCGTCCAGAGATCTGCCGGGGTCCTTACTGTATGAAACCCCTCCGTACTCCCCTGACCTCATTGCAAGGTGAGACGACTCTCAACCTCCTCTTATTCGAGGAGTTGAGCCCCAACAACCGCTTCCCGAAACAAAGTAATGTCTAAGGGTCTCAAAACCCACCTGTACTCGGGGCGCAGTCGACGAAATAAACCTCTTGGTCTTCTTCTCTTCCAGACCTTGATACTACGGTACATAGTAAACCAGCCGATCAAACTCTCACTCAAACTTTCCGACAATCTTGTCTTCCCGATGAAGCTCATCGAACCGTGCTCGATGCAGATCCTCGGCTACATCCTCGCCGCACCTTTGGGGAAGATGTAGCCTCCCAGGAGTTTGTCAACTCCCGCAAACCAAATCTCTACTATCCTGCACCCTTCTCGGTCATTGAACCTCGGGGGGGTTCAAACTCTGAACCCTCTCCAGAAGTCTGACCTTGTCAGACTGGTGCCCCAGATCTCCCCGTCGTTAATAGGACCGACGAGAAGTCTAGGTGTCGTAGTGACCATCCTCCTCGGAGTCACTCACTTACCAATCCCAAAGCTGTGGCGAGCAGTGGCTAAAGTCTCGCTATAACCACCTGATCGTAATGCCCTTATTATGGCATAATCAGGTCTTCCCCTGCCTATTGCCGCCCCTGAACCAGCTAGGCTGGCGGTAAAACCAAATCAGAGAGGGGTCCCTACGTCCGCTAAACCTCGGGGGCAGTAAGTGTGGTTGTTCAGACCCTGGGTTACGCTGAACCCGTATCCTATTCCACGGAGGTGTGGGATCTCAGTCCCGCCCCTCCGGTACCAAAACACGCTGTCTACGCGTGTTAACCAAACCTGAGACATTTCGGACCAAACAGAGTCCAGACCGATCAGTCACTTCTAATCCCTACAGAAACTAGCAGCAGCTTTCTAAGGCTCTGTAGTGCAATGCAGTACTTGACTCAGAAGTTATTCCGCAAAATAATAAAATCATGCATTTCACAGAATCACAGAAGCAGTTCATGCTTATTTCACCAAATCTTTTCCTAACACACAATTGTACGTATCCGGATCTTTTCCATAATCCCACGATCGTAATAATCTTACCAGAATCCAGAAATCCCGAGTTTCGAAATCTGCAACTATCAGGATAACTTGAAGGATCAACTTTGTTCCACAATTTTATTTTGAAGTGGTTCAAGTAAGGAGGTGGCCAATCTCCGTACCAAACCATTCTAAAATAAAATGTACAACAATAGTCGTCACTACAAGTCACCACTGACGACCAATATGGTCACTTACCTGCTCTGATACCAACTTGTCACCACACGCCACCCGAGCCCGGTTGCGGAGGCGGGGGCGCCGGGACGCCGGAAACGGAAGCCGGAAAATACAAGATGGCAGGTCCATCGAGACCCGCCGCGCGTAGCGGACCCAAAGAGCGAAAGGATTATGAAAGCAACCTAACAAAATTTCGTACGTATAACTAAAATAAAATCTAAACATGCAATTCATGCATTAGCAACAGAGTAAGCCCCGCCCTCCGTGGACGAGTGCTTATGCACCAAACCATAGTTACATACAGAGTTCACAGAACCTAAGATGTCTAGCAAGCGCCAAGCGCTCGTAACATGCAATGTAGCAGAATATATATATTTATATATATATATACAATCACCACGACAACAAACAGAGAGTATGCACATGCACACAGAGCCGACCCTAGGCCTAAACGCCAAAATACCTCGCGGGATTCAGACCAAGTAGACAAAATCCCAGCTCGCAAGGTACCGCTGCTGCTCAACACAACCAAGGCGAAGCCTCGCGGAAACCTACCCCGGCCGCTACTGACCTACCGAAATCCAAAAAAACAACCCGAAAAGGGTGAGTCCTAAAAAGGACCCGTAAGGGATTTGGGGTAAGATAAGCATATGTAACCCTCGCAAAATGTAAAGATAGCAATATACGTAATATATGCAATGTAATACGTAATATCGTGCATGCAATAAAACAGATCAATATCAAGGATGTGCGATACTAAATCGCCATAAACCCTTATAACCAATCAACAGCGGCCTCCCTCTAAGGGAGTCAAGCCGAAGCTATTACGAAGCATGGTGCACCAGCTGGGGTAGCGACCCCTCAACTGTCGTAGGGTTAATGACACAGTATGCCATAAGGCATATTCCTACAAATTACGTAACGTACCTTAAAGCGAAATTTCCGAAATACTGCAAAATGTAGTGCAACAATACATACACCTACAGACTACGTAATATGCTCTAGGCATATAATACTGAAATACTTGCGAATGTAAAATGAAACTAAACATACACCTATCTTACCAAAAAAATAGCAGAACCAAACCCTTACCTCACAATTCCAGAGTATTTGACCGATTCTGGATGACTTCCACACCACGACCCGAAACTCAGAAACCTCTCTTTTTCTACCCTCTGAACCTCAGAATCTGTCAAACTAAGTTGAATTAGCATCCCTATCGACCACACTACCACACTACACCCCCCGACCCTAAAACCGAAAATCCCGTAATTTCCTTAAAATTCCAGATTTCCACAGAAACTTCATAATTCAGAACCAACGTAGACAATGCAAGCTTATACATTGTCAAACATAATCCAATAAGCAGAATTGATCAAATCCAACCTTAAAACCCTTAATTACCCGCCATTTTCCGATAATCCCGATTAATTGTAACTTTTTCATTTCTTAACCGAATTCAACGTTTCAAACTTCCATCCACTCCTAAATTCAACCCCAATACCATCTTAGCATCCAATTCAACCAAAAAGAAACTCCAACATGGAAAAAGAATCATTCCAAAATTCGGTTCTTAACCAACTTTTTATCCAACTTCCAATTCAATCCATTCAAGCTTCCAATTAATCATTCTAACCTCCAATTCCACTTCTAAACCAAGAACACTATCCAATTGCATCCAAAACAACAAAATCCAACATTGAACACCAACTCAAAAATTCGGCCATTTGGGGCTTTTTAAACCAACTTGTTTTCCATCAAATTGAATCCACACATAAGCTTAGAATCATGCTAGGATTAACATACTTGAAGCATGAATCAAGATAACAAACACACATCATTTTGGAAAATTCCAAGAAAATTCGGCCAACAAAGATTCTTCATCCAAGGTGTGTTTTCCAAAATCCAACACTTGATTATCACTTCCCTACAACCCAAGAACAACATACTAAAACATGGGAGGAAGAGAATCATCCTAGCTTATAGCTAAGAACAAACCCATCATTTGCCAAAACTCCTCTTTTCTTCACTAATCTTCAAAACTAATGAGAAAAGAGAGCTTAGGGAGTTACTTACCACATAAAGCACCCAATTCCTCTTTGATTTCTTGCAAGGAGAAGAACCTCAAGCTTGAGGTTGAGCTTCAACCATGGCGGCAGAGTCTTGAGGAAGAAGAAGAGAAGTGTAAATGAAATATATCTCATATTATGAAATAATAAGTCATATATGTATTTTCCTTCACTTTAAAACCCATACTTCTCATCTTAAATAAGAGCAAGCCATGTGTCCCTTATCTCACACAAATACTGCCGAAAATCTCATCTGCTGCTGCCCATACTGATTTTAATTGATTTTGCAACCAATTGCAAATTAACTCCCAATTTTTCCGAAAGTTCCAATATTTTTGGCCCAAAAATAATTACCGAATTCCAAAATTAACGAAACTTGGACACAACCCTCAGAATATTATAACATTCACAGAACATTTTTCAAAAGTTCATTTTCCATTCCGGAGTGTCCTACCGAGTTCGCTGAACCTGAACAAATCCCGACGTGCGAGCGTGTCCAATGAACCAAAATCCCATCACTCCAAAATTCTACAAAAATACCCATAAATTCCATCTTAAATTATAACACAACTTACCCCAAAGCCGTCAGAAAATTTCCATCCCGAGCCCCGGGAGTCGCCCGGAACCGAACGTCCCGCCCTAAATATTAAACTCCACAAACACCTCCGGGACATTCTCACGACTCCAAAACTGCAAACGGCTTCCCAAACTGAGGTCTCGAGAGCGCTACCGAGCCCGCAGACGTCCCGAGGCGACCCCGACAACCCCCCGGCGCCAGAAAAATATTTTCGGCGGAAACGTCCGGGGGACCCACACGACCTCAAATACGGAAGGGTTCGCCAAAATGATACTCGGATAGGGCTCGGGAGCCGCCTGAACGCCGAAAAACGTGACCCGCAGGCCAAAACCGGAGCCCCGGGTCACCCGGTCGCAACCCGCTCGGGGTGACCGTAACATCGCCTACACACTTAAACAATAAAGTTAGTTCCGCTCAATCTCCTCATGTGTTTAGGGGTCTCTCCTTTCAAGAAGGGGGTCTGCCCTTTCGCGAGGGGTCACACTCGGCTTTCGCTCTTTCGTCTTGCTTGTAGCTCTCAAAGCTTGCTCTTTACAAAGGCCAAACCCGGAAATGAATATCACAAGATAACCTCTAGTATGCAAAAATCATTTGAGCAATGAAGTACTAGTTACTGGAAGCAAGCTAAGGTTAAAATGGAGAGGGGGGGTTCTTTGGCAGCAAATATACAAGAGGGTCTGGAATGAGGTTTTGGCGCACAAACACTTTTGGCTCAAAGTTGAAATCAAATTTAGATCAAGGTCACTATTCATATGAGTTTTGGTATGAACTTGTATGAACACTCATATGAACACCAAGAACAATAAGAACACAGATTTGATTTCTTCAATGCTTTTTCAACCAATCTTTGGTACACCACTTCCTTTTCACTTTTCAACTACAACCTCACTCTTTTAAGCGTAAAACATTCGCACATTGCGGTTTTGGATTTAATCCGAAATTTGCGACTTTCGCACAACCTGCAACTGCGTTCTTTTCTTTTTCTTCTTCTTCTCTGTTTCTCTTCTTCTTTCTTTTCTTTTTTGACTTTTTGGATTTATGAAGTTGCTAACACAACAACAACTTCTAACACAGATTCAACATAACAGATTAACCGAAATGAAAGCGAATGGAGGGGGTGGGGGGTACAGAAATGGGCGAATATAACACGATTTTTTTTAAAAAGACAAAAAAACAAATCTTTCTTCAAGGAGAAGGTAAATGTTTTACCTTGAAGAAATCACACACAACTCCAACAAGCGATTCGGCTCTGATACCACTTGATACGATCACGGGGACACTTGACGTGAACCCACGCGATCATCAGAAGCGCCGAATCTAGCTTGGAGGAGTCGCAAGAATAGTGAGGGATAAATTCGGCCTCAGACACCTCTCAACTTCGAGATTGAGCAATACTAGATATTAAACTTGATGATAAACAACAAGGGGATGGCGGAAAATAGCAAGGGGTGAGAACCGAAGCCTAAGGAATTTTCCTTCTTAAGCTTTAAACATGTTACGGCTATTCTGTGAGTCTGTTGTTCATTTTATAGGGAAGGTGGTATGAGACTCTTACAAATGTGCATGCATGCCAAAAGCATAAAGTGCTTTAACATGCATGCCATCCTAAAAAGGTAAAAAGGTAAAAGCTAAAGTAAATAACTATACTCCCAAGTGTCTGCTTGAAAGGAGGGAGTGTTCCGGATGGGATGGGAGTGGTTGGGAGTGGTTGGCCGGCTTGTGGAGCTTAGGTGGCTTCGCTTGAGGCTTCGCCGACCTAAAAGTCCTCGCATTTGAAGGCCTCGCCTTCTCCCTGGAAGCTTTGCGGAGATGGTTTCGCCGAAAGGCCTCGCCTTCTCTGGAGGCTTCGCGGAGACGGCTTTGCTTTCGCTTGGAGGCTTCGCATGAGGAAGCCCAGCCTTAGTGCACGAACTGGAAGTCCTCGCGCT
The DNA here is from genome assembly GCA_024586325.1 of Stellera chamaejasme. Taxonomy (NCBI): domain Eukaryota; kingdom Viridiplantae; phylum Streptophyta; class Magnoliopsida; order Malvales; family Thymelaeaceae; genus Stellera; species Stellera chamaejasme. Next base: position 20,023,238 of record CM044979.1, read on the forward strand.
GAAGGCTTGCAGAGATGGCTTCGCCTTCGCCAGGAAGCTTCGCCTGGAGGTCTTGCCTTCACTTTGAAGACTTCACGTTAGAGATTCTTGTATGAGGGCTTCGCCTTAAGGCTTAGCAGGAATGGCTTCGCTGAGTGCTTCGCCATCGCCGAACGCCGCATGAGAAGCCTAGCCCTCGCCTTGAGGCTTCGCAGGACGGAGTTCACCCGAGGGCTTCGCCATCACACAGACGCCGCATGTTGAAGTCCAGTCTTTGCCTTGAGGCTTCGCAAGAACGGCTTCACCTGGGGCGTTGCCATCGCACTGGATGCCTTCGCACGTAGAAGCCTTGCCTTCACCTTAAGGCCTCGCGTGGAGTCCTCGCGTGGAGACGTTGCCTTCTCACTGGTCGGGTGGTCGCCCGAACCATGGATTAGGCTGCCTGGGCCACTAAACCTCCTCGCCAAGGGGTGCTCGAGCTTCATTCACCTTCCTCTTCGATTTTGGACACTTTGTTGTTGCTTGGGGATCCCATGATCACATCACTTCTCCATCTCCACACCGAGGCCACCGCATTGATAAAATCAGTGGTGACCTCCGGACGTGCCTTTGCGAAATCCTCGGCGGCCAGCACGGCATCTTCGCTCGCCGCTCCTCGCCAACTCGGCTTCAGCCTTTGCCTCCGTAAGGGCAGCTTTGGTATCAGCCTCCAGGGAGAGGAATGACTCCTTCAGGACGGCGGCCTCAATGTTCTTGGCTTCCAACTCCGCATCCTGTTGAAGGAAACGGCGCTGAAATGCGTCTATCAGACTCTTTGCTCCCACCGGAGCGATCTACAAGCATCCGCTCCTTGTTGAGGTAGTCGCACTGTGTCTCCAATGGACCACCCGCTTTGCTTTCTCCTCTCCCCCTTCTTGGGCAGCTTTCAGCTCCCCTAAGGAATGCAATCTCTGCAACTTGGGCACCATCCAGTGCTGTTGGCATACTTCAAAACTTCTTGCCATTGCTCCATGGTAGCATACCCACTGGACGACAACTGTATCCAGGATTACTCAAGAAGGCGTAAAGGAAACAACAGAACTTATAGAACACGACAGAACTTCAAAAAGTCTTACCTGTAGATTTTGATTCGCTGACTCCTTCATGAGCTCATCAGTGGAGTCCAAGCTTCGTTCTATTACCTCCTAGTCATAAGGGGTGCGCAGCCCCTCCAGGCACGACAGGAGGGTGCTCTCCCCTCCTAACAACAAGTAGTTGTGGTTGTTAAGAAGGAAGACCAGGTCCGAAGCCTCATGCAAGGGCTTCCCCTCTTCCTTATACACTTTGGCCCCGAGGTCTTCCCTCATGAGCCTCAATGCGGCCGCTTTTTCGGACCACTTGGGGATCTTGGCAGCAGCAACACGCTTCCGCTCCAAGTAGTGGGACCACACCCCAGTCTTCTCCAAGATAGTAGACATGCATGGCCCCCAAGTCCATGCGCTTTCGTGCCGTGTGGCCTTGTTCAAGGCCCCGCACCTACAACATCAGCAGTTGCAAATATCGGTACCTTTGAAAAGTTGGGACAGTCTTAAAGTAAATGACGTACCAGCGAAGGTTGCACCCATCCACCGGCCCCTGGCAAAGGTGCGGGAAGGTTGGGCTGCTTCCCGGCGACTTGTCCCCGCAGGGTCTGCGCCACCAACGCCCTCCATAGGGGCCTCACTATCAGAAGGCACCTCTTCTGCGACCCCTCCCTGGGGAATGGGGGTTTTCAATGGAGAAGCCTCCTGAATGATCGAGGCCTCCTGCCCCTTCACCACAGGGCCCTCCTCCCCCACAGAAATGGCCACCGCCTCCTGCTGCCCAGAACTGCTGGTCTCCTTAGCAGCCAGCTTACTTCTCCTCCTCATGGACAGCAAGAGTGCGCCTGCTGAAATCCTGCCCCTGTGAGGGGGCGTGGTTCCCCTAGAAACAATCCCTACCGCAACCACATGCCTAGGTAGGTCTTCACCTTTGGCTTGAGGAGGGCTCGCAAAGAGCCCAGACACGAAGGCCTCGAGGTTGGAGGGCTCCTCAGGGGAGACTGGCTCAACTACGCTTACAGGGGCGGCCGCTATAGGGACGACGGTGTCCACCCTCACCATCTCTAGGCCCGCCGCGGTAGGAGAGGCCTCTTCAACAGTGGAGGGGACCGCCTCAGACCCCTCTGCCTCTACAGGCCCCATGGCCTCTTCAATGGTGGAAGGGACCGCCGCAGACCCCCCGCCTCTGCAGGCCCCATGGCCTCTTCAACAACAACAAAAGCGCTCCCCTCTTCAGGCTGCGCGTCATCAGCAGCCATCTTATTCCTCTTTGCTTGTAGGGGCGCCGCCAGGCTGGTGGTACCCCTCTTCTTCTGCGCAGGGACAATGGGTCCCAACGCCTTATGATCGCAGCGGGGGCATCCCTCCCAAACGCGCAGGCCATGTGCACCTGCTGTGCAGCACGCATGGACGCCCTTTTGCCCTTGCCCTCGCCGGACTCAGGGGAGGCATCTGCAAACAGAGAGGACTTCAGACCAGGTTCAGCTAAATAATTTACATTTATACAACGCACACTTATATACAACATACCTCTGGGCCCTGCCAGCGCCGCGGTAAGGGCATCTACCACTGCCCCACGATGGGCAGGGGCCCATCCCTCGTATGGCGGGGGCACCTCAGGGTCTAGCAGGAAGCCAGTGCTGATCCCAGCCCACCTCAATGTTGTCTCGTCAAGTTGGGTGGCAGAGAAAGGGAAGAGCTCATCACAGGCGCTCCTCGCGAACACATCATCTAACCATCCCAACAGTTGGATATATGCCTGCCACCGCAGCCCGTTAGTGCTTAGCTCAGGCCTCCGCACGATGCTTTGCACTGATCACTGCGTCCTCGCCACTGGAAAGTTCCATGAGTTGTTGCAAGGCATGAAGAAGAAGGATCCATGCCAAGAGTGGTAGGATCTAGGCGCGGCGATGAAGGAGATGGAATTGTTTCCCCCAACGTTTATGGGGTAACATGAAAGAACGCACTCCCACTCCGCAATTCCAGCCGGTAGAACATTTGGAAGACATCAGCAAACGGTTTTACCCGGCGATTCGGCAACGGTGAAGCCTTCAATATTCAGGAACGTGTTGGGCGCCAAGCTGCGGCGGTCGCAGCCCCACTCCGTGCACAGGTCTTGCACCAAAGGCGGCAACGGAAACCGCAACCCAGCCGCGGGCTGCGCCGTATATAGGCACAGCACCGCCCCTTCTAGGTTCTCCTCGGTTGGGGAAAGGCCCAACGATTTACAAGCGCCCTTGCGCGATGGATACACCAAAGACCTTCTCCGGTGGAAAGAAGGCCTTCATTAACTCTGGTGTATCTTCTCAAAGCTCACCGTGGTTTTTTCCACGGGAGCAATCACCGGATAAACGGCTTCTTTGGACTCCATTCCTACAAAAGTTGGGCAACAGACGTATAAATCACAAGAATCCAGCGGAAGCATTTCATCGAGCACTCACTGTGCACGAAACAAAATCGTACTGTTTACGTCTTGGTGAAGAAGATGAAAGGGCAAAAGACAAGATACGAACTCCAACGAAATCGCAGCTCACCGGACTCGGTTCCACGGCACAAATACTCAAAGCAGTTGCAAAGAAGCTCAAACGCAAGAAGCTCGGAAAATGAAAGCAAAAAGTGCGAAAACTAAAAGATGAACAGTTTCATCTTCTCGGACACGCTTTTATAAGACCGCAAAATGAAAAGGCACTTTTAAGCATGGCCGACTCAAGGAGCGCCACGTGCGGCGTCCTAACGGTTAGAGACCTTTCGCCTTTCGTTATTATCTCTCCGCTTTACCATTGGGGCACCTCCCGCTTTCACTACACTTTACACGGTCAACAAACGGCACAGCGCCCCGCCGACTCATGGACAATTGGGCTCCACAAAGCAGTACGGGACCCTGCCCATACTCGCCTTCGGGAGGAGACATCTTGGTACACTACCCAAGCAAATGCCCTCAAAAGCTCACACCGATCATGAAGAATTCAACACACGGAATATCAGATCATAAAGGTCATCGCGCTCCGCGCAAACTCAATCATCTGGCTACACACGGAGTCGGGACCCTGCCCATACTCCGCTCTCGTGAGGAGGCATCTTGGTACACTTCCCAAGCAAATGCGTCCTCGCATCACATCGAGAATCGGACAAGGATCCGCGGGTCTCGCGGTCGCGGTCTCACACTTGCCTCCGCGAGTCTCTTATGCCTTCGCAGTCTCGCCCTTGCGGTCTCGGGTTTCGCCGCGGGTCTCGCCCTTGCGGTCTCGGGTTTCGCCTTCGCGGTTCTCACCCTCGCAGTCTCACTCGCCTTCGCAGTCTCGCCCTTGCGGTCTCGGGTTTCACATTCGCGGGTCTCGCCATCGCGGTCTCAACTCGACTTCGCGAGGTCTCTCATGCCTATCTTGGCCCCGCTGACAAGGCCCTTGCACTCACGGTTCGTGCGACCCTTACTCTTACCTTTATTGGCTTCACTTTTATCTAGGCCTTCGTCCCTGCTAGCCTTCGCCGCTACATACTCAACTAAGGAAAGACCACTTGGTCATCGACATTAAGCGATCAATAAGGAAGAAGGTCAGCACGAGCACGAGTGATCTTCTCTAGATTCACACGCCGGATATCCTCGACAAACTGATATTCGCGTTCCCAGAACAGGGGCGGAATCTCAGATGAGTGGTTAATGGTGATGATGTTCTTGAGAGCTCCAAGCTTACTCCCCCAGTTTAAGGTGGACATCTCTCTATTTGTAGAGAGATGCCGGGAGAAACCATCCCAGTTGAAGCCTTGGACATCTTTGTGAGATAAGTCGACAAGTCTGTCAGTTTAAGGAGATAAGGCGGCTGTGATGATGAAGATCTCAGCAAATCGCCTTAGAAGATTCACTTGTTAGGGAATGTTTGGCGTACAAATCCGGTGAAGATCTCTCAGGCTCCTGCTAGCCTCCTCATTGGCTGCTTAATGTCAGATGACCAAGTGGCCTATCTCCAAGTGGAGCAAGTGGCAGGCGAAGGCTGCAAGGGGCAAAGGCCGATAGAATACAGCCAAATAAGCGAGAGAGGGTCGCACAAACTTGAGTGTAAGGGCCTTATCTGGGCGGGACCAGTATAGGCATGAGAGTCCTTGCGAAGGCGAGTTGAGACCGCGGGAGCAAGATCCGCGAAGGCGAGTGAGATCGCAAGGGCGAGACCTGAGACCGCGAGGGCAACCCGCGAAGGCCTAAGAGACGCAAAGGCGAGTGTGAGACATCGCCAAGGCGAGACTTAAGGCCCGCGAGAGCAAGACCTCGCGCAGGTGAGACTGGAGATCTCGCGAAGGCGAGACTGGAGACCGCAAGGGTGAGACCTTGCTCAGGCGAGACTGGAGACCGCAAGGGTGAGACCTTGTGATGGCGATACTGGAGATCGTGGGAGTGAGACCTACGGGGCCTTGTATGATTCCGATGCGACGCGAGGACGCGTTTGCTTGGGTAGTGTACCAAGATGCCTCCTTCTGAGAGCGGAGTATGGGTAGGGTACTGTACTCCCTTTTGAAAGTCTTGTGTTGAGGACGGTAGTAGTCACAAGTCCGGGCTCGTGTGGAGTGTGGAGACCTTTACGATTTGATTTTCCGTGTTGGATCCTTCATGATCCTTGTGAGTTTTGAGGGGCATTTGCTTGGGTAGTGTACCACAAACGAATTGACTAAGGCGGTTTACTAACACATTCTTCATCACAGCCGCCTTATCTCAAACAGCCTAGCTAAAGGCTTCAACTGTGGGAGGCTCCTCCTGGCATCACCCTATAAATAGGGTGATGTCCACCTTAAACTGGGTAAGACACTTCACCCCCCCCACTCCTCTCTTGCTACTCCTGAGTGCTCTCTTTACCTTTTACAGATCACTCTGAACAACAAGCTTGGAGTCTTCAAGAACACAACACCATCAACAATTCATCGAGAGTCCGGACTGCAAAGGAAGGAGACTATCGAAAGACACCTTTATGATGATATATGTCACGACCACCCCGCTTTGGTTGCGGAGGCGGGGCCGGCCGCGACGTCGGGACCGAAACAACGGTGGAAAGCGCGGCAACGGAGCATTTTGCTTAAAAGACGGAATAGTCGAGCAAAGACTAGCAACCTACAAAACTCTTATCCGGTAAGTATACAAGATAATTCAACCTTTTACCAAACATACGAGTTCATGGCAACAACCACGAAGCACTGAATTCATTACATAACAAAACCAATATAGGGAAGTCGGGCTCCGCCTCGACTCGAGAAGACAACAAAGGCAAGATATATCTCCGATCATATAACATATACAAACCCATGATCTTAAAAACATGCATGCAGCTACAGCTACTGAGCCACCAAAAATCTGAAATTTGGCTAAGTCATGCCCCCTTTGGGAGAACCCATGGCCCCTTCGGGAGAGGACCCATGGCCCCTTCGGGAGAGGACCCATGGCCTCTTCGGGAGAGGACCCATGGCCCCTTCGGGAGAGGACCCATGGCCCCTTCGGGAGAAGACCGAACGTCCCACCCCAAAATATTTTATAGCGTAAATAGCTCGGGACCTTCCTACGATTCCAAATCCGTAAACGTTTTCCCAATCCGAGGTCCCGGGAGTGCTACCGAGCCCGCTGTACACCCCGAGACAAGTACGGCTCCCTTCGGGAAAGGACAATGTCCCCTTCGGGAGAGCACCATGTCCCCTTTGGGAGAGGACCATGTCCCCTTCGGGAGAGGACCATGTCCCTTTTGGGAGAGGACCATGTCACCTTTGGGAGAGGACATTGTCCCCTTTGGGAGAGGACCATGTCCCCTTCAGGAGGACAGTTATAACCACAAATATGCAAGGGCTTGCCAATAAGATACTCGAACAAGGCTCAGAAGCCATCTGACCGCCAAAAGCCCGATTCCGCAGGCCAAAACCGAATCCCCGTGTCACCCGGTCGCAACCCGCTCGGGGTGACCGTAACATCCTCCCCCCTTAGGACTCTTGGTCCTCCAAGAGGGGTATCAACCGCTGATACTGCTCGGGGTAGCGTTCCCTGATATCCTGCTCGGTTTCCCAAGTTGCTTCCCGGTCCGAATGATGTGACCACTGAACCTTGACCATGGGAATCAATTTACTGCGGAGTTTCCGAGTATCACGCGCCAGCAAGGCTATCGGTACCTTCTGATATGAAAAGTCAGGTTCACTGAACCTCCTCCACCGGAACCGTCTGCACCGGATCCAGGATGCACTTCTTCAACATACCGACATGAAAGACATTGTGCACCGCAGACATACTCGAGGTAAAGCTAACTCGTAGGCTCGAATGTGCCTCTCTCAAAATCTCATCCCGATCTCTCGATCTTCGGCACATATAACCGATCCCCAAAGTACAACAATCCTGCATCTTTGGAATGCCGGTAGTAAGGCTCCTTTGTCCTCTCCGGACAACTTCCTCAACCTCGGATCCTTTCCTTGTGCCTCACGCACCTGTCTAGCCATTCGTAATGAATGGTCAAAGTGTATACCTGAGTGTGTTCCCAGCGCTCCCACTTGTGCCAAAGGCACACCAAGTCATTCTCCTCAGTCCGATCCTCAGCGCTGCCTCCCTTGACCACACCGGTATACTTCCTACTCAAAGCATCAGCAACTGCATTGCCTTTGCCCGCGGTGTACTCGATACTGCAATCATAATCCTTGATGTACTCGAGCCACCTGCGCTGCCTCATGTTCAACTCCTTCTGAGTGAACAGATATTTCAGACTCTTGTGATCCGTGAAGATCTGAAACTTGCTGTCGAGTAAGTAGTGCCTCCACCGCTTGGTGCATAAATCACTACAGCCAATTCCAGATCATGTGTCGGATAGTTCTGCTCATGCGGTCGAAGCTGTCTCGACCCATAAGCTATCACATTCCGCCCTTGCATCAATACACATCCTAACCCGGACCTGGCCAAACCTTCGATAGTAGCCTCGCTAACCCCGAAAACTCCTAATCTCCCGTAACGAGGTTGGCTGCTTCCACTCTGTCTTGCCTTGACCTTCTCAGGGTCCACTGACAGACCGTGCTCACCGATGATATGCCCCAGAAAAGACACCTCTCGAATCCAAAGTCACACTTTGAGAACTTAGCATAAAGCCAATGTTCCCAAAGCGTCTGCAGAACAACCCTCAAATGCTCCCGGTGTGAGTCCTCATCCCAAGAGTAGATCAGAATATCATCGATGAACACTACCACAAAGGAGTCCAAATACGGCCGAAACACCCAGTTCATCATATCCATGAACGCTGCTGGTGCGTTGTTCAAAACAAACGGCATCACCGTATACTCATAGTGCCCATACCTTGTACGGAAGGCAGTCTTCGGTATGTCCTCCTCATTCACACGCAACTGAATATACCCCGATCGCAGATCGATCTTAGAACAGATCTTCGCACCTCTCAGCTGATCAATGAGATCGTCAATCCTCGGCAACGGGTACTTGTTCTTAATGGTGATGGCGTTCAACCATCCGTAATCAATGCACAATCTGAGTGATCCGTCCTTCTTCTTAACAAACAAAGCTGGAGCACCCCACGGTGAAGTTCTCGACGGATAAAGCCCTTCTCCTGCAGTTCCTCCAATCGCTTCTTCAGCCTCCACCATCTCCACTATCGGCATCCGATAAGGAGGAATGGAAATGGGAGTGGAACCTGGTTGCAAATGGATCTCAAATACGATCTCCCGCTCTGGTGGCATCCCGGGCAAATCCTCCGGAAATACCTGCGAAAAATCCCGAACAACTGGAATCTTATCCAGCTCCAACCGAGTATCTGCCGTATTCAGATCATAACACTCTTCCAAATCCACTATAGGGACCTAATCCGAACACTGCAGCTCCATGCTGGTCGACCGCCTTCAACTCATCGTAACACGAGAGGGTAACACCTCTCCGAAATCGTAACACTACGGTTGGCACAATCAATGTGCACGGAATTCTTGGACAGCCAATCCATCCCAAGAATAACGTCATACTTGATGTGTTCAACACCAACAGATTTGACACAATCCGTGCCTGCCAATGGATAGCACGCGATCCCGTACCATCTCATTGTAGAGAAAAAGCGACTCAGCCGTCTTCACCATGAAGACGCTCTAAGCCCCCTGTAACCAAGTGGAGAGACTCGACACATACGTACCACAATCAAAGCAGATGCTCCGGTATCAAATAGTACCTTGGAGTGCCCCACGCTGCGATGTCTCTCCTCGCTCAATCTGGAACACCAGACCTGCTCTGGGCTGCTGTGGTAGAGGCCCACGCTGCGATGTCTCTCCCCACTCGACCTGGAACACCCGTCCTGTTCCAGGCTGCTGTAACGGAGGGGGTGGCTGAAACGGATGTCTCTGCGGTGGTGGTCTCGGAACGCCCAGCTATAAACCGCACCCACAGGGTGATGCCGCCACAACTCGCACAAGCCGGTGCTGCGACGCCACCCTGCTACCCCTCTTGCTCTGCCCCCCGCCCGACCTTCCCGTAGACCTCAGAACCCTGCCGTGCAGAACCCTCCCTCTGTCACTAGTTCTGTGAGGTAGTTACAGACTCTCAACCTCCTCCTTCTCGAGGAGCTGGGCATTCTACACAGCCTCATGATAGGAGTTGATATCCGAGAGGCCTCAAAGGCCACTGTAGTCGGGCGTAGCCGGCGGATGAACCTCTTGGTCTTCTCTGCTCCATACCATAATACCGCTGATGCGTAGCGAACCAGCACTGTCGAACTCCCGCTCATACTCTCCAACAGTCATGGTGCCCTTCACCAATTCGTCAATCTGATCGCCGGAGATCACAGCGGCATCCCGAATATCTGCTGGTGGAAGTAGTCAAACCGCTCCCTGTAAGGTCCGGATCCTGTCCTCCGTCCCGTCTTGCATCTGCTCTCAAACGGCCTGCAGCTCCTCCACCGGTGATCTGCACTATCCTGCGCAGTTAAACGTCGCCAAAGAAACCTTAACCTCGATGGAAGGTGTAACCTCCCAAGGAGCTTATCAACTCCAAAGAAACCAAGTCTCTGCCGCCTCGGGCCCTCCTCGACCGTTGAACCTCGTAGGGTTCAAACGCTGGAACCTCTCCAAGAGTCTGACCTCATCAGACTGCCGCCTCTCCTCTTCCCGTCGTTGATGGGACCGACGAGAAGTGCCAGTATCAAACTGATCGCCCTCCTCGGAATCACTCTCCTGCTGATCCTGAACACTGAGGTGGCTACCGCCCACCACCTGATCCGAATGCCTCTACTGTGGCCTGACCGGACCTCACCGTGCCTGCTGCGTTACAAAGGTACCCAACAACTGTTGTACCTGACCCAAAACTTGTATCACATCAGGAATGGGTCCCTCTGTCTGCTGAACACTCGGGGGTGAGTGTGGTTGTTCAGTGTGCAGGGTTCCTCTCGAACCCGTCTTCTAACGCTCGGAGGTGAGGGATCTCGGTCCCGACCCTCCGGCATATGGTCATCTTTGTCGGCGTGTGGTAACCATACACGAAACCATTCCAACCCAAAACCATATTATCCGACGATTAACTCTCTCTTTCTCTAATAAAAGCAGCAGCAGATTCTAAGGCTCGTAGTGTAATGCAATGCATGATGCAAGGATTCTTTTCAGAATCACTCAAACAATTCTCAACCTTAAACACAGAATCAGTTCATGTTCATAACAAAGAATCATATCATATCACACCCAATAATATAAAGGTATCCAAACCCTCCGGAGTGCTCCAAAAAACCGCCCGCTGCTCCACATCCATTCCAAAGTAGTTCAAGTAAAGAGTTGATCGGGTTCCATCTTGAACCGCCCCGAGAATGAAATGTGGAACCATGGATTGTACTTCGTAGTCACTTCTCGCCGAACTTACCCATGAACTAGCGTAACTTGCTCCAAAAGTCCACTGGACTTGCATACTTTCCTTCCACCACCCATGCTGAACCGCTCATACTTTACCTCTTGGGTCACTTCGACCCGACCTACTCTGATACCAACTTGTCACGACCACCCCGCACGGTTGCGGAGGCACGGCCGGCCGCGACGTCGGGACCGGAAACAACGGCGGAAAGCGCGGCAACGGAGCATTTTGCTCAAAAGACGGAATAGTCGATCAACGACTAGCAACCTACAAAACTCTTATCTGGCAAGTATACAAGATAATTTAACCTTTTACCAAACATACAGTTCATGGCAACAACCACAGAAGCACTGAATTCATTACATAACAAAACCAATATAGGCAAGTCGGGGCTCCGCCCTCGACTCAGAAGACAACAAAGGCAGGATATATCTCCGATCATATAACATATACAAACCCATGATCTTAAATCCATGCATGCAGCTACGGCTCTGAGCCACCAAAATCTAAAATTTGGCTAAGTCATGCCCTCTTCGGGAGAACCCATGTCCCCTTCGGGAGAGGACCCATGTCCTCTTCGGGAGAGGACCCATGGCCTCTTCGAGAGACGACCCATTGTTACGGTCACCCCAAGCGGGTTGTGACCCACGTGACCGGGGCTCCGGTTTTGGCCTGCGGGTCACGTTTTTGGGCGGTTAAATGGCTCCCGGGACTTATCTGAGCATTATTTCGGGAATCCTTCGGGATTTGAAGTCGTGTGGGTTCCCGGACATTTCCGCCGAAAAGATTTTTCGGGGCCGGGGTTGTCTCGGGATGTACAGCGGGTTCGGTAGCGCTCCTGGGACCTCGGAATGAGATACCGTTTGCATATTTGGAATCGTGGGAACGTCCCGGATCTTTTTACGGAGTATAATTTTTGGGTGGGGACGTTCGGTCCCGGGCGACTCCCGGGGCTCGGGATGGAAACTTTCCGACGGCTTGGGTGTAAGGTATGTTATATTTTAAGGTGGATTTTATGGTAATATTTGCGGAATTTTGGCATGATGGGATTGTGGCTTAGGTCGGCACGCGCGCACGTCGGGATTTGCGCAGGTTCAGCGGGCCCGGTAGGACTTTCTGGATTTCCAAATGGACTTTGGAAAGAAGTTTTGGATATTTTATGATATTCTGAGGGTTGTGTTCAGTTTTGGTTTCAATTGGGGTTAGGAATTTGTGTTTGGGGTTAAATTGTAAAGATTTGGAGAGTTAGAGGACTAAGTTGCAATTAACCCTAAAGTCAGCAACTATTGTGGAAAAGAGAAGGGCTGAAGTCGGTTAAATGGGGAGGATAAGGACACTTGTCCTTATTTGGTTAAAAGATGGAAAAAGAGAAGAGATAATGTGGAAAAAATATAAAAGGGAAGAAAATGGTTTTTTCTTCATTTTCTTCTTCACGTTTCTTCTTCTTCCTTCCCTCTTCCATCCACCATGGACACTATTCACCCAAGCTTCTTGTTCTTCATTTCTTGGTTGGAAACATCAAGCATTTGGGCTCCATAAATTGGTAAGTTCCTCCTCTCCATGGATTTGCAAGTAGAAAGCTTGATTATAGTGGAAAAAGAGAGATAAAACCAAATTAGGGTTTACTCTTACCTACTAGTTGTGATGATTCTCTTGCTTCCAAATTTAAGTATGTTGTTCTTGGGATGGAGAGGAGTAAGAATCTAGGTTTAAATTTTGGAAAAACATCATGAATGGTGGAAACATAATTTGGCGAAATTAGGGTTGTTTCTAAAGTTGGCCATTTGTTGTGTTTTTGGATCGTGCTTTGGATATGTGGTTCCTAGCATGATTCTAAGGCATTCTATGGTTTCAATTTGGTGGAAAATTGATTGAGTAGAAAAGCCCCAATTTGAGTGAATAGTGGATTAGGGTTCATGGTTGATTTTGCTTGTTTAAGGTGAAATTGGTTAGTAATCTTGCTTAAGAATTGTAATTGGTGATTAAAGAGATCAAATGGAACATTGTTATGATTGAAATGGTAATAGGGTGAAAATTAGTTGAAGAAACGAAACTTGAAATGATTCTATTTCCATGTAGGGGTTTGTTTGTGGATGATTTGGATGCTAAATTGGTACTGTGGATGGAAGTTGGTTCGTAATGGTGTTTGAAACATCATTTTCGGACAATGGTAGGAAAAGTTAGGTTTATGCGGGTTTTTCGGGAAAAGTGTCTGGAATGTGGGTTTAAAGGTTGGAATGTGTTTGTGGGTGTATGAATAACAATGTTCGCTCGGTTCGTGAAACTGAGCTTTCTGTGGATTTTTGCGGGAAAGTGCGGGATCGTGCGGGATTGATTTTCTGGGGTTTGTTTTGGTGTGTTCTGACTCAATTGTGGTTGTTCAGCTTGTTTCTGCGTGGGTGGAGTAGAGTGGGGGTTGTTCAGCTTGTTTCCCGGGAATTGTGCAACGGAGCGATGTTGCTGAGGTAAGGGCTCAACTTCTCTCGTTATACATTCTGGGAGTTATATGATGTGTATCGGGTTTAGTTGAGGCGGGTTCCGGGTGAGGGCGGTGGTTCGGTGATCCCGAGACCCGTCAAATGGTAAAATGTATGTTTGATCTGTTTCGAGGCCCGGGTGACCCTGGAGGCCCCGGGTTCCTATTCCGTTCTGTATATGTATATCAGGTGATGATACTTCGCTTATATTTGTGCATTATTGTTATATGTTACTGCTCGTGACGAGACCGGGATGGTCGAGAGGCCACAAGTGCTCCTTGGATCATTATGCGTATCCGCACCGGAGTGCCGAGCATTACTACGTGTCCGCACTGGAGGGTGCCGACATTCTGCGTATATCCGCACTTGGGGTGCCGATATACTTCTGTGACCCTACGACAGTTTGGGGATCGCGACCCCAGCCGGTACCGTGCTTTCTGCTCGCTCGCATTCTGCTCGCTCGTATATTCGACCTCGTGAGAGGGCTGTCGTTTCGGGTCGTTCTGGCGGTTGGACCGCATACGATTGGATTTCCGGCTCACATTATACTTTATGTTCATATGTATATGTATATGCTTGTGTTATTCTGTTTTGCAGGTTCAGCTTGTTGCCACTTGGGCAAACTACGTTTTACCTCAGCCCTTACAGGGTCCTTCCGAGGACTCACCCCATATATGTTTACCACCTTTCGGGTTGTTACGAAAAGCAACCGGCGGAATAAAGGTCCGCGGTGCTTTCTGTTATTCTGGGTCTCAGCAGCAGCAGTACCATGTGCGGAAAATCTCCTGAGCGAGAAGGTTTCCGATTCCGTACTTAGGTACATCTAGGTTTTAGTTTGATGGCTCTGTAGCTGTAGTTGCATGCATATTTATCGGATCATGAGATTGTGTATGATGGAAATTCTGGTATATATGTATATCTGACTTGTTTGTCTTCTGAGTCGTGGGCGGAGCCCGACTTGCCTATATTGGAAATGTTATATTATGGATTTGGTACTTCTGTGTTGTGGCGATGTTTGAAGTTTGATATACCATGAACTGCTTGTTTGGTGGAAGTTGGATTATTAAGTATGCTTGCCTTGTATGAGTATTTAGGTTGCTAGTTGCTACTTGACTATTTGTTATTTGAGCTCGATGCTCCGTTGCCGCGCTTTCCGCCGTAGTTCCTGTTCCGACATCGCGGCCAGCTCGGCCAACGCAACCGGGCGGGGTGGCTGTGACACCCATGGCCCCTTCGGGAGAGGACCCATGGCCTCTTCGGGAGAGGACCCATGGCCCCTTCGGGAGAGGACCCATGGCCCCTTCGGGAGAAGACCGAACGTCCCACCCCAAAATATTTTATAGCGTAAAACGCTCCGGGACGTTCCCACAATTCCACCCATGGCCTCTTCGGGAGAAGACCGAGCCCAGCTGTACGCCCGAGACAAGTCCCGGCCCCTTTCGGGAGAGGACCATGTCCCCTTTGGGAGAGGACCATGTCCCCTTTGGGAGAGGACCATGTCCCCTTTGGGAGAGGACCATGTCCCCATGGGAGAGGACCGATGTTACGGTCACCCCGAGCGGGTTGCGACCGGGTGACCCGTGGCTCCGGTTTTGGCCTGCGGGTCACGTTTTTCGGCGTTCAGACGGCTCCCGAGCCCTATCCGAGTATCATTTTGGCGAACCCTTCCGTATTTGAGGTCGTGTGGGTCCCCCGGACGTTTCGCGGAAAATATTTTTCGGCGCCGGGGTTGTCGGGTCGCCTCGGGACGTACAGCGGGCTCGGTAGCGCTCTCGAGATCTCAGTTTGAGAAGCCGTTTGTAGTTTTGGAGTCGTGGAGACGTCCGGTGTTGGTTGTGGAGTTTAATATTTGGGGCGGGACGTTCGGTTCGGGCGACTCCGGGGCTCGGACGGGAATCCCGGGACTCGGGATGGAAATTTTCTGACGGCTTTGGGGTAAGTTGTATTTGAATTTAAGATGGAATTTATGGGAATTTTTGTAGAATTTTGGGAGTGACGGAATTTCGGTTCAGTTGACACGCCGCACGTCGGGTTCTGGTTCGGGTTCAGCGAGCTCGGTAGGACACTCCGGAAAGGCAAATGAATTTCTGAAAAATGTTCTGTGCATGATATAATATTCTGAAGATTGTGTCCGAGTTTCATTAATTTTGGAATTCGGTAATTATTTTTGGGCAAAAAGAATTGGAACTTTCGGAAAAAGTGGGAGTTAATTTGCATATGGGTGCAAATTAAAAAGGAAAATCAGCATGGGCAGCAGCAGCCCTCTCTAATTTCGGCAGAAGTGTGTGTGTGTGTAATTGTTTGGGACACATGTCTTATTTCTATTTAAAGGAAGAGAGGGATGGGCAAAAAGGGAGGAAAATATATAAGCCATATATTTACATAATAAGAGACTTATTTTCATTTCATCTTCTTCTTCTTCATCTCACCAAGTCTGCCGAAACTCCATGGATGCCAACCTTCAAGCTTGACTTCCTTCTTCTTTGTGGAAATCAAAGAGGAATTGCTTGCCACTTGTGGTAAGTATCACCCTAACTCCTCTTTTCACATTAGTTTTGAAGTTTAATGGTTAAAAGAGGAGATTTTGAGAATTTTGGGTTTGTTCTTCACTACATGATTGAGTGATCCTATCCCTCCCATCTTTTAGTATGTTGTTCTTGGGTGATAGGAGAGTGTTAATCAAGTGTTAGATTTTGGAAAACACAACTTGTGAAGAAACCCCATGTTGGCCGAATTATTGGAAGAATTTCCAAAATGGTGTGTGTTTGTTATCTTGTTTCATGCTTCAAGTATGTTAGTCCTAGCATGATTCTAAGCTTGTGTGTGGATTTAATTTGATGGAGAACAAGTTGAGGTGAAAACCCCTAAATGGCCGAATATATAAGTGTATGTTCTTGATGGATTTTGTTGTTTGGGTGCAATTGGATAGCATTCATGGTTTAGGAATGTAATTGGTGATTAAAGAGTGCAAATGGAACTTTGTTTGGATTGAAATGGAAGTTGGGTGAGAAACCCCTCTTTGGCCGAATTGAAAAGTGAAGGGGTTTTGTTGATTTTGGTGTAATTGGTTAGTAAGCATGCTTAGGAAGTGGAATTGGTGATTAATATGATTATTTGGAAGCTTGTATGGATTGAATTGGAAGTTGGATAAAAAGTTGGTTGAAAACCGAATCTTTGAATGATTCTTTTTCAATGTTAGAGGTTCATTTTGGTTGAATTGGATGTTAATATGGTGTTGGGGTTGAATTTAGGAGTGGATGGAAGTTTGAAATGTTGAATTCGGTTAAGGAATGAAAAAGTTACAATTAATCGGGATTATCGGAAAATGGCGGGTAATGAAGGGTTTAAGGTTGGATTTGATCAGTTCGCTTATTGTATGATGTTTGTCAATGTGAAATCTTGCATTGTCTAGGTTGGTTCTGAATTCGACGCTTCGTGAAAATCTGGGATTTTACGGAAATTCTGTCGGATTTTCAGTTTTGGGGTCGGGGGGTTGTAATTTGGTAGTGTGGTTGATAAGAATGCTAAATCAACTTGGTTTGGCAGATTCTGAGTTTCGGTGGTTAGGAAAAGAGGAGTTCTAAGTTTCGGGGCACGGTGTAGGTGTTATCCAGAATCGGTCCAATACTCTGGATTTTGAGGTAAGGGTTTGGTTCTGTTGTTTGGTAAGCTAAGTATATGTTTTGGTTTCAGTTTCTGTTCTGCAGGTATTTCAGTATTATATGCCTAGAGCATATTCTGTAGTCTGTAAATGTATGTGTATTGTAGCATTTCTGCTTTTGCGGGTATTTCGGAAGTTTCGCTTTAAGGTAAGTTCGTGATTCGTAGGTGTATGCCTTGTAGCATACCCCGTCTGCTAATCCTACGTTTGTAGGAGTATGCCTTATGGTATACTGTCTGCATTAACACTACGACGGTTGTGGGTTCGCTACCCACTGGTGCACCATGCTTCGTAATAGCTTCGGCTTCGACTCCCCTTAGTGGGAGGTTGTGCTCCGATCTGTTATAAGGGTTATGGCGATTTAGAATCGCACGTCCTTCGGGATTCCGATTTACTTTCTGTACATGCATGCTATTCCGTATTCTGTGCATATATTGCTATCTTTCTGTTTTGCAGGGTTACATATACTTACCTTACCCCATATCCCTTACGGGGTCCTTTTAGGACTCACCCTTCTTTGGGTTCTGTTTTTGGGTTTCAGGTAGACCTGATAAGCGACCTGCGGAGTAGGATTCCGTGAGGGTTCTACCTTGGGTGTGTTGTGCAGCAGTTGCACCTTGCGGTCCGGGATTGTGTACTTGGTGTTAATCCCGCGCAAGGTACTTTGTTACATAGGTTCTAAGGTTGGCTCTGTAGTTGCATATGCACACTTTCTGTATTGCTATGATGGTTGTATGTCTGTATATACATTTGTATATTTTGTTCTATATCTGTTCTCAGCGCTTGGCGCTTGCTAGACATTTTAGGTTCTGTGAATTCGTATGTATATGTGTTTTGGTGCGTAAGCACTGGCCCACGGAGGGCGGGGCTTACTCTGTTATTAGTGCATGAATTGCATGTTTTGGTTTTATTTTCAGTTATATGCGCGAAATATTTGTAGGTTGCTTCCACAATCTTTCCGTTTTCGGGTCCGCTACGCGCGGCGGGTCTCGATGGACCTGCCACCCCTTTCCATTCCGGCTTCCGCTTCCGGCGTCCCGGCGCCCCCGCCTCCGCAACCGGGCTCGGGCGGCGTGCGGTGACAAGTTGGTATCAGAGCAGGTAAGTGACCATATTGGTCGTCAGTGGTGACTTGTAGTGACAACTATTGTTGTACATTTTATTTTAGAATGGTTTGGTACGGAGATTGGCCACCTCCTTACTTGAACCACTTCAAAATAAAATTGTGGAACAAAGTTGATCCTTCAAGTTATCCTGATAGTTGCAGATTTCGGCACTCGGGATTTTTGGAATTCTGGTAAGATTATTACGAGTAAGGGGATTGTGGAAAAGTTTCAGGTACGTAAAATTGTGTGTTAGGAAAAGATTTGGTGAAATAAGCATGAACTGCTTCTGTGATTCTGTGAAATGCATGATTTTATCATTCTGAGAAGTAACTTCTGTGTCAAGTACTGCATTGCACTACAGAGCCTTAGAAAACTGCTGCTAGCTTCTGTAGAGATTAGGAGTGACCGATTTTTGTCTGGACTCTGTTTGGTCTGAAATTTTTGAGATATGGTTAACACGCGTAGATAGCGTGATTTGGTACCGGAGGGGCGGGACTGGAATCCCACACCTCCGTGGAATAGGATACGGGTTTAGTGTAACCCAGGGTCTGAACAACCACACTCACCGCCCCGAGGTTAAATGGTCGTAAGGACCCTCTCTCGATTTGGTATTACCGCCACCTAGCCGGTTCGAGGCGGCGAGGCGGGGAAAATCTGTTTATGCCACGGTAAGGGCATTTTGATTAGGTGGTGATAGCAAGACTTAAGCCACTGCTCGCCATAGTTTTGGGATCGGTAAGTGAGTGACTCTGACAAGGGTGGTCACTACGACACCTAGACTTCTCGTCGGTCCTATTAACGACGAGGAGATCTGAGACACCGGTCTGACGAGGTTGGACTTTTGGAGAGGTTTTAGAGTTTGAACCCCCCCCGAGGTTCAATGACCGAGAAGGGTCTGGGGTAGTAGAGATTTGGTTTGCAGGAGTTGACAAACTCCTGGAGGGAGGCTATTCTGAGCCGGTTGGCCGGGGTTAACGGCTACTCCGGCCGATTGCTTCCAGATTCGAACCGGAGTTCGGATTGACCCGATATCTGATTTCTAGTGTCCTGGCAAGTGTACCGGACATTTCCGCGGAAAATATTTTTCGGGCCGGGGTTGCCGTCGGACGATTTTCGGGATTTTCAGGCGGAGAAACGGCTCCCGGAGTGACCCGGGACTCGGATTTGCGCTTTGAGGAAGATCTGGAGTCGGGATATAATTTACATTTTTCTCGTGAAGAAAAATGTTCGGGTCGGAAATTACGGTTTCGGGCGGTTTCGGGCTCGGGCGAGCCAAGTGTGACACTTGGCGAAATGTGATTAGTGGAAAGTATTGGACTTGGTCTCTTGTTATTTCTAGTGATTATGATTCACTATGATGTCAAAAAAGGATGTCATGTGCAAAGCACATGACTTATTATTACAAGACTTAAGTTTTGGCAGTCTTCAGCGTCCATAGTCTCGGACGCAACCCAACGCGCCGCGAGGGCGTGGGTTTCAGCAGGGTGGCCCGAGACCTCAGTAGCGACAGCAGCTTCAGCCACCCCCTCCGTCACAGCAGCTCAGAGTAGGATAAGTTTTTCATTTTGACGGGGGAGGCCCTAGTTATCGGGGAGGACTTAGTTAGCGGTCATGCACTACTAGCTTGAGCAGGAATTCGTGGTACTATATTTCCGAATGAGATACCGGTTCATGCGTTATTTGATACAGGAGCATTTGTTCCCATTGTAACACCGAAATGTGTTACATTTCTGTATCTGTCTGTTAGTACCTTGCCTCAAACGCATTTAGTAAAAACTGCAGGAAGTCAGTTTCTGTTTTCCAATGAGATGGTTCGGGGTTGTGCGATATCTGTAGGCGGACATCTGATAGTATCGGATTTGTTGGTTCTGGACACGCCGAACTATGATGTTATTCTTGGGATGGACTGGCTATCCAAGAATTCTGTGCACATTGATTGTGCAACCCGTACCATTATGGTTTCTGGAGAGGTACTACCTCTCACGACTCCGACTGGTTTGACTATCGCACAAAGACAGAAGGAGTTGCTGATTCGGATCATCTGTCGATAGTTGGTGTAGGGAATGCTATGATCTGAATGAAGCTGGTATTAGTTTGAAGTTGTATGGTTTACCGTTGATTCTAGATTTTCCGCAGGTATTTCCGGAGGAGTTGCCCGGATTACCATAAGAGCGGGGAATTGTGTTTGACATCCACTTGCAGTCAGGTACTGCTCCGATATCTATTCCTCCTTATCGGATGCCTATTTCTGAGATGCAGGAGTAGAAGAAGCAACTGGAGGAATTACAGCAAAAGAGTTTCATCTGACCGAGCACTTCGGCGTGGGGTGCTCTGGTTGTTCTGTTTGTTAAGAAGAATGATGGGACACTCTGACTTTGTATTGATTACAGACGGTTGAATGCACTTATTGTGAAGAATAAGTATCCGTTGCTAAGGATTGACGATCTTTTGATCAACTTCGGGGTTCAAGAGTTTCCTCTAAGATTAATTTCCGATCTGGGTATTTTCAGCTTAGGGTGAAGGATGAGAACATACCTAAGACTGCTTTCTGCACCCGGTATGGACACTTTGAGTTTACGGTCATGCCATTTGGGCTGACCAATGCTCCAGCAGCGTTCATGGATCTGATGCATCGGGTGTTCCGACCATACTTGGATTCATTTGTAGTGGTCTTTATTGATGATATTCTGATATATTCTCGGGATGCGGACTCGCATCGGGAGCATCTGAGGGTAGTTCTGCAGACACTTTGGGAACATCAGCTTTATGCTAAATTCTCAAAGTGTGAGTTCTGGATCCGGGAAGTCACCTTTCTGGGACATGTTATTTCTGAGCATGGTCTGTCTGTGGATCCAGAGAAGGTGAGGGCAGTTCGGGATTGGAAACAACTTACCACGGCACGGTGGATCAAGAGCTCCCTGGGGTTAGCAGGATTTTTATCGGAGGTTTGTACTGGGATTTTCTATTCTGGCATCTCCGCTTATGCAGTTGACTAAGAAGGGTCAACTGTATATCTGGTCTGATAAGTGTGAGCGGAATTTTCAGGAGTTGAGGCGGTAGTTGACTAACGCTCCGATTCTGACTCTTTCAGATCCGATCTTGCCGTATGTGAATTATACGGATGCTTCCACATCTGGTTTGGGATGTGTGTTGGTGCAGGAGCGTTTTGTGGTAGCTTATGGGTCGAGGCAGCTACGACCGCATGAGCTGAACTATCCGACACATGATCTGGAGTTGGCTATAGTAATTTATGCGCTGAAACATTGGAATCAATATCTGTTTGGTAATAAATTTCAGATTCTTACCGACCATAAGTCTGAAATATCTGTTTACACAGAAGGAGCTTAGCATGAGGCAGCGCAGATATCTCGAATACATTAAGGACTATGATTGTAGTATCGGGTACATCTCTGGCAAGGGCAACGCGGTTGCCGATGCTCTGAGCAGGAAGTATACCAGATTAGTTAAGGGAGGAAATGTTGGTGATCGATCCGAGGAGAGTGATTTGACATGCCTTTGGCACAGGTGGCAGCTCTGGGAGCGTATCTCGGGGTATACACTTACCATACATTCTGAGTGGCTTGACAGGATGCGCGAAGCGCAAAGTGGAGATCTGGTGTTGAAGACATTATCTGGGGAGGATAAGAGTTCTTTGTTACCGACGTTTCAGTATGGCAGAGATTGCTATACTTCTGAGACCGCCTTTGTGTACCAGAGGATCAGGAGTTCTGGAATGATATTTTAGAGGGGGCACACTCGAGCAGTGTGAGCATCAGGAACCGGCAGGGACACTGCAGACTTTGCCCATTCCAGTCTGGAAGTGGGGTAATGTTATGATGGACTTTCTGACTGCACTGCCCTGACACGGTTTCATCATGATGCTATCTGGGTTTTTGTGGATCGGCTGACAAAGTGCGTACACTTTCTGCCTATTCGGGTCACAGACCCTCTGGAGAAGCTTGCCCGGCTTTACATCAGGGAGATTGTACGTTTACATGGAGCACCAGACTCCATTGAATCTGACCGTGATCCGCGTTTTACAGCACGGTTCTGGATTGCTTTTCATGAAGCATTGGGCACGCGACTCCGTCTGAATACAGCTTATCACCCACAGACGGACGGGCAGTCGGAGCGGGTGATTCTGATATTGGAGGATATGTTGCGAATCTGTACTTTGAATTTTGGAGGAGTTTGGGACTAGCAGTTACTTTGATAGAGTTCTCATACAACAATTGCTTTGGACTACGTTTGACATGGCACCATATGAGGTGTTGTACGGGAGGAGGTGTATGACACCATACTGTTGGACAGATGCGTCTGATGGGGTTAAGCTGGGACCCGAGCTTTTTGAGGAGACTACGGCGAAGATCAGATTGTTACAGGCGCGGATTAAAACCGCGAACGACTGCACCACTGCTTATACGAACGGAATCTGAGTTTGGTGGCAGAATTTGACTGGAGGTAGCACCGTTCAGAGAGACAGTAAGATTTGATAGGCGGGGCGAGTTACCCCGAGTTATATCGGTTATCATGAGTTTCCAGAGTAAGTTGTTAGGTTGGCCTTACCCCCCCCAACTGTTTCTGTTTTATGTGGTATCTTCCAGGATAGCCTGTTGTGGATCGGTTAGATTTAGGTTCGGTACTGTCTGGGGTTGTCTGGTAGAAATACCGGCAACTGTCTCGGGGTGCAATAAGATGCACCCGGAGGGTGGGACGCCGTGAGGCTCTGTATGGTAGTCTAAACTACCACTCCCGCCGCACCAAAGACGGTGGTCCGATTGTTCGGGGTTAGAGAGGAATGTTATATTTTCGGTTAGTAGCGACACTGTCGGGTTGGTTCAGCTACTCTTGGAGGACCAAGAGTTCTAAGGGGGAGAATGTTACGGTCACCCCGAGCGGGTTGCGACCGGGTGACCCGGGGCTCCGGTTTTGGCCGGCGGGTCACGTTTTTCGGCGTACAGACGGCTCCCGAGCCCTATCCGAGTATCATTTTGGCGAACCCTTCCGTATTTGAGGTCGTGTGGGTCCCCCGGACGTTTTCGCGGAAAATATTTTTCTGGCGCCGGGGGGTTGTCGGGGTCGCCTCGGGACGTACAGCGGGCTCGGTAGCGCTCTCGAGATCTCAGTTTGAGAAGCCGTTTGTAGTTTTGGAGTCGTGGAGACGTCCCGGTGTTGGTTGTGGAGTTTAATATTTGGGGCGGGACGTTCGGTTCCGGGCGACTCCCGGGGCTCGGGACGGGAATCCCGGGACTCGGGATGGAAATTTTCTGACGGCTTTGGGGTAAGTTGTATTTGAATTTAAGATGGAATTTATGGGAATTTTTGTAGAATTTTGGGAGTGACGGAATTTCGGTTCAGTTGACACGCCGCACGTCGGGCCGGTTCGGGTTCAGCGAGCTCGGTAGGACACTCCGGAAAGGCAAATGAATTTCTGAAAAATGTTCTGTGCATGATATAATATTCTGAAGATTGTGTCCGAGTTTCATTAATTTTGGAATTCGGTAATTATTTTTGGGCAAAAAGAATTGGAACTTTCGGAAAAAGTGGGAGTTAATTTGCATATGGGTGCAAATTAAAAAGGAAATCAGCATGGGCAGCAGCAGCCCTCTCTAATTTCGGCAGAAGTGTGTGTGTGTGTAATTGTTTGGGACACATGTCTTATTTCTATTTAAAGGAAGAGAGGGATGGGCAAAAAGGGAGGAAAATATATAAGCCATATATTTACATAATAAGAGACTTATTTTCATTTCATCTTCTTCTTCTTCATCTCACCAAGTCTGCCGAAACTCCATGGATGCCAACCTTCAAGCTTGACTTCCTTCTTCTTTGTGGAAATCAAAGAGGAATTGCTTGCCACTTGTGGTAAGTACCTTCCTAACTCCTCTTTTCACATTAGTTTTGAAGTTTAGTGGTTAAAAGAGGAGATTTTGAGAATTTTGGGTTTGTTCTTCACTACATGATTGAGTGATCCTCTCCTCCCATCTTTTAGTATGTTGTTCTTGGGTGATAGGAGAGTGTTAATCAAGTGTTAGATTTTGCAAAACACAACTTGTGAAGAAACCCCATGTTGGCCGAATTATTGGAAGAATTTCCAAAATGGTGTGTGTTTGTTAACTTGTTTCATGCTTCAAGTATGTTAGTCCTAGCATGATTCTAAGCTTGTGTGTGGATTTAATTTGATGGAGAACAAGTTGAGGTGAAAACCCCTAAATGGCCGAATATATAAGTGTATGTTCTTGATGGATTTTGTTGTTTGGGTGCAATTGGATAGCATTCATGGTTTAGGAATGTAATTGGTGATTAAAGAGTGCAAATGGAACTTTGTTTGGATTGAAATGGAAGTTGGGTGAGAAACCCCTCTTTGGCCGAATTGAAAAGTGAAGGGGTTTTGTTGATTTTGGTGTAATTGGTTAGTAAGCATGCTTAGGAAGTGGAATTGGTGATTAATATGATTATTTGGAAGCTTGTATGGATTGAATTGGAAGTTGGATAAAAAGTTGGTTGAAAACCGAATCTTTGAATGATTCTTTTTCAATGTTAGAGGTTCATTTTGGTTGAATTGGATGTTAATATGGTGTTGGGGTTGAATTTAGGAGTGGATGGAAGTTTGAAATGTTGAATTCGGTTAAGGAATGAAAAAGTTACAATTAATCGGGATTATCGGAAAATGGCGGGTAATGAAGGGTTTAAGGTTGGATTTGATCAGTTCTGCTTATTGTATGATGTTTGTCAATGTGAAATCTTGCATTGTCTAGGTTGGTTCTGAATTCTGACGTTTCTGTGAAAATCTGGGATTTTACGGAAATTCTGTCGGATTTTCAGTTTTGGGGTCGGGGGTTGTAATTTGGTAGTGTGGTTGATAAGAATGCTAAATCAACTTGGTTTGGCAGATTCTGAGTTTCGGTGGTTAGGAAAAGAGGAGTTCTAAGTTTCGGGGCACGGTGTAGGTGTTATCCAGAATCGGTCCAATACTCTGGATTTTGAGGTAAGGGTTTGGTTCTGTTGTTTGGTAAGCTAAGTATATGTTTTGGTTTCAGTTTCTGTTCTGCAGGTATTTCAGTATTATATGCCTAGAGCATATTCTGTAGTCTGTAAATGTATGTGTATTGTAGCATTTCTGTTATGCAGGTATTTCGGAAATTTCTGCTTTAAGGTAAGTTCTGTGATCTGTAGGTGTATGCCTTGTAGCATACCCTGTCTGTTAATCCTACGTTTGTAGGAGTATGCCTTATGGTATACTCTGTCTGTTAACACTACGACAGTTGTGGGTTCGCTACCCCAGCTGGTGCACCATGCTTCTGTAATAGCTTCGGCTTCTGACTCCCCTTAGTGGGAGGCTGTCGTTCCGATCTGTTATAAGGTTTCTGGCGATTTAGAATCGCACGTCCTTCGGCATTCCGATATAATTTCTGAACATGCATGCTATTCCGTATTCTGTTGCATATATTGCTATCTTTCTGTTTTGCAGGGTTACATATACTTACCTTACCCCATATCCCTTACGGGGTCCTTTTAGGACTCACCCTTCTTTGGGTTCTGTTTTTGGGTTTCAGGTAGACCTGATAAGCGGCCTGCGGAGTAGGATTCCGTGAGGGTTCTACCTTGGGTGTGTTTTGCAGCAGTTGCACCTTGCGGTCCGGGATTGTGTACTTGGTGTTAATCCCGCGCAAGGTACTTTGTTACATAGGTTCTAAGGTTGGCTCTGTAGTTGCATATGCACACTTTCTGTATTGCTATGATGGTTGTATGTCTGTATATACATTTGTATATTCTGTTCTATGTCTGTTCTCGGCGCTTGGCGCTTGCTAGACATTTTAGGTTCTGTGAATTCGTATGTATATGTGTTTTGGTGCGTAAGCACTCGGCCCACGGAGGGCGGGGCTTACTCGTTATTAGTGCATGAATTGCATGTTTTGGTTTTATTTTCAGTTATATGCGCGAAATATTTGTAGGTTGCTTCCACAATCTTTCCGCTGGGTCCGCTACGCGCGGCGGGTCTTGATGGACCTGCCACTCCTTTCCATTCCGGCTTCCGCTTCCGGCGTCCCGGCGCCCCCGCCTCCGCAACCGGGCTCGGGCGGCGTGCGGTGACAGTGTATGCACCCTAGTGCATGTGTGCACATCTTTTGGAAGTTACCAAGAGATTTTCGGCCATGAGAGCCTGAAATTGGCGAAGAGGCACCTCAAGGGGAGGACCCCTTCGCCTAAATAAGGAGTTACTTAGCATTTGGACAAGGGAGTGTACAAGGGGGGAGTAACCACTCCTTAGGCCGAAAGTATGTGTATTTTCGGCCATAAGGAGTTGTGACTCCCTACATCATCTGTAAATAGATGATTTGGACACAACACAAGACACACTTAAGAATCCGAAACTTCTCTATTCTCTCTAGTTCTTGGCCGAAATATTCACGCATTCTTAGAGCATTTCGGGTGGAACTATTTTGTGTCTCTCTAACACAAAACAACCTCATTGCATCACATGCAATTTGCCCTCATCAAGGAATTCGAAGGCTTGAAGATTCAACCGGAAGAGTTGGAGCAAACATTTGGAGCAAGGACAAAGATCCTTACGCTGTTTTCTCAAGGGTGCAAGGTATGCTTCCTATCTCTACTCCTTCCCCCTCCTTCTCCTCTTTCTTCCTTGTGAAAGTGGAGAGGCATGATTATGGAAAACACATCATGCTATGAATCTCTAAATCTACATGTCGAAAGAAGCGGTACTTGCGAGAATCTTCGAGCTCGGAGTTTCAGCTAGATCCCGCACTTGGGTATTCTAAGGTTTTTCTTGGTCGGAGTTTCAACGGACTAGAGTTCAAAGTGGTGCTTTCTCTCGTGATTAGGTATCAGCAGTTCCGACACGGAACTTCGTTAATTTATAGGGGTAGTCTTGGCAGAGGTTATAGTCGGTTCTAATTTACGGATTTATGCTAAGTATAGCATATGGGCTTTCTCACAGTTAACTCACCTCTCTTTTGTTTGTGTGTTAGCAGCAGCAGCAGCAGCACGTGCGGGAATCTTCTGATCATGGAGTTTCTCATAGATTCCGCACTTAGGTATTCTGGGGTTTTCCCTTGTCGGCTCTATAGATGTAGGTGCATGCATGCCAATTATTGGATCATGCTATGTATCTCGGATACATTCTGATTCTGTATATATTTTCTGGATATTCTGTATGACCGTGGACTTGATCATGTCAGTGGAGGGCGGGACCCGTGATGTGATCATATTGTGATGGGTCAGACATATTCTCAGTATCGGTATGATTCGTTGAGCTTATGTATGATGTTATCCATGAACCGCATGTTCGGTGATAGTAGAGTGCTTGCCTATTTCGGTGGGGCAAGGCTCGCCATGGATAGTTAGGGTTTATACTATATACTTGCCACATTTGAGAATTGTAGGTTGCAGGTCGAAAAACCACCGAAAAATATAAGCGTATAACTCTGTCTGCATACTACGAGAGCAAAGCGTTCTCAGGCACCGGATCTTTGAGAAGGAGACTTTACGAGCCGGGTCACGGGACCACCACATGCAGCGGGTCTCGGTTGGATCGACCGTTTGCTTTCCGCAGCTCACGCAGCTTCGCTTCAGCCGCCGCGGGCGGCTCCGCCTCCGCAACCGGGCGCGGGCGCACTCGTGACAAGTTGGTATCAGAGCAGGTTGGGTGACCGATGCCACCCGAGAGGGCGGAGTATGACCAGTCTCGGGGTGGACTTCTGAGGCATGTATACTAGTCCAGGAGTGGACTTTTGGGACAGAAACAGTTAGATCAGGGATGAACTTCAGCGGGAGATGACTCCGAGGGACGAAGCTACTGTTCCGTGTTCTATTCCGGGGCGGTTCTGTACGAAATCTGGTCACCTCCTTATTTGAACCACTTTGGAATGTGAGGTGGAGTAGAGGGCGGTCCTTCAAGGCATTTTGTCAAGATCAAGCTCCAGTCTTTGTGGTAGCACTTATGGGATGTTAAGGGTACTACGGGCGGATTTGGGAATTCAGGACATCGGGCGCGTAGTGATGCGCGGATCAGATTCAGCTCGGGTACAGTCTTCCGACATAATCCGGGTACCTTTATGTTTTGCTTGGTTGATCTTACGATGTGATTCTGTGATATGATCATGATCTGATTCTGTGATTTAGTATCCAACATATGTGATTCTGTGATTCTGAAAAGAATCTCTGCATCATGCATTGCATTGCACTACAGAGCCTTAGAATACTGCTGCTAGCTTCTGTAGGGAGAGAGTTAACTGTTCTGTATACTTTGTTATATGGGTTGGACTGTGATCAGGAAAGGTTAACACGCGTAGATAGCGTGTTCAGTTGCCGGAGGGTAGGGACTGGGATCCCATGTCTCTGAGGGTTAGAAGACGGGTTCAGCGGAATCCAATTCTGAACAACCACAAATACCACCACCGAACCTTCAGCAGCCGCAGGGACCCTCCCGATTTGGTACTGGTGTTGGGACAGTACACTGTTATTCGAGCACGCACGCCAGCGTAGGTTCAGGGACAGCAGCAGGTACAGGGAGACCCGATTATGCCACAACAGGGGCATTCTGACCAGAGGGTGAACAGTGACACTCAGACCACCACTCGCCTCAGTATTCCGGCACGGCAAGGGATAGACTCCAAGGAGGAGGAGGACGAAGACCTTAGACACCCTCGCGCACGGAGGGTAAGATCAGAGGTCGGCCCCGTGGCCCGACCCGATCGTTCTGGCCAGGAGCGCCTTGGGCGAGGAGGTTCACCGACCACACCGACGTAAGTGAGAGGACAATCACTATGACATCGAGGCTTCCCGTCGGTCTCACCGATGACGGGAAGTCCGTGGCACCCGGCCGACGAGGTCAGACTGGATAGATTTCAGTGCTCGAACCCCACGAGTTTCAACTGCAGAGGAGGACCAGAGGTAGCGGAGACCTGGTTTGCAGGAGTTGACAAACTGTTAGGAAGGTTACACCTTCCTTCTGCAGCTTATGGTATCGCAAGCGGC
Organism: Stellera chamaejasme; assembly: GCA_024586325.1. Lineage (NCBI taxonomy): Eukaryota > Viridiplantae > Streptophyta > Magnoliopsida > Malvales > Thymelaeaceae > Stellera > Stellera chamaejasme. The sequence continues at coordinate 20,052,346 of CM044979.1, forward strand.
GTTCAACCTACAAGACGGCGTAGGTCACTAGTGGAGGAGCCTCGGGGCCAGTTGAGAGCAGACTCGGTGCGGGATGGTGAGCAGGACCTAGACATCACCTAGGAGCAGTTTGCTTACTTTTTCCACCAATAGTATATTGGGGATGCAGCCAGGGATCTCCGACAGTCGCAGTTTGATGACCTGGAGCAGGGGGAACATGACTGTTGCGGAGTATGAGCAAGAGTTTGACCGGCTAGTTCGATACGCACGCAGATACTATGGTATGGAGTAGGAGAAGGGCAAGAGGTTCATCCACCGGTTACACCACGACTATAGGTGGGCTTTGAGACCGTTGGACATTACATCCTACCATGAGGCCGTTCAGAAGGCCCAACTCCTCGAGCAGGAGGAGGTTGAGTGATAGAGACCATGGGTGGCATACCGGTCCAACTATGGCTGTCCAACAATTCTGTGCACATTGATTGTGCTAAGCGTAGCATTACGATTTCTCGGAGACGTACTACCTCTCTTCGCCTACCGATGGATATCGTGAAGGGCAGCATTGAACTACGGGTTATGGACCAGGTTCCGATATCAGAATCGAGGAGTGTTATGATCTAAATACGGCAGACACTGATCGAACCGGATAAGATTCCAGAGTCCGGTATTTTCCGCAGTGTTTGCGGAGGATTTGCTCGGGATGCCGCTAGAGCGGGAAATTGTGTTTGAGATCCATTTGCAATCGAGTTCCACCCCCGGTATACTACCCAAGCAAATGCCCCTCGCATCTCGCCTCGCGTTATCATCAAGAACAACCAAGGAAACACATGGAGATGCCACCACATCGCGCGAAGGCGCTACTAGGGGCTTCGCACCGCTGGCCTCGCCAGACCTCGCAGATTCGCATCTCCTCGCCTTCGCAGACAAGGTCACAGACTGGGGAAGGAAACGGGAAGAGGTCGTCCCCACGACCTACCCACGTTCTCCATTATGTCCTCAGTCTGCCGCAATTCTGGAACGTGGGGGAGCACTCCACTACTCCAAACACGGGACAACCGCCACCTCAACGCCTCCTATAAAAGGATGGCTTGGGAAAGGTACACCCTATCTACACACCTCCACTCCTCTTTCTGCTCCTGAGTGTTCTGTTTTACACTTTGCAGATTACTTCGGAGCTCAAGATCGCTGTTCCGATCACTCCTACACCACTCAAGTATTTGGAAGCCCAGTCCCGTAAAGTAACCATGCTATCAGATTGGCGCCGTCTGTGGGAAACTCAAACAATCCCACAAAGAAAACCACTAAGAACAGAAGCCATGCCTACCACAAGGAGCGCAAGTCGTCAGAACGGCCGTGGGAGGAGAAATCCCCCCGCTGCCGCCACAAACCATGGAGCGTCAGTCCACTCTACTGGGGAGAGCTCATCCCATGGTGAGCGTGGGGATGGATGCCGCCGTAGGGTCGGGACGAATTGCCCTCTCGACCAACCACAACCAACCAGCCGGTGTGGTGGGGGCGCCGCACAATGTCATCGTTCAGAACTCGGCGGTTGCCAGTCTTGATCCCATAATTCTTGCTGTGATCACCAAGGCTATCGTGCAAAATCTGCACGGCGTCCTGGCCACAAGAGGTTTCCAAACCATCTAGCAGCCGCTGAGTCGCCAGGAACCTCCCCTTCCTCAACCGCAACAGGAGGCCCATCTTGACCCGGCTCACTCCGCCGTACTCGATGCCATCGCCAGGCGCCTCGAACAAATAGAGAAGAGGGAGGCAAGGGCGAACACATGCTACTCCACCAGCATGGGACTGGATCACCTCTGGACCCAGCCTTTTACCTAGAGAATCCTAAAGGCTCTGTTGCCGAAACACTTCCGCCATCCCAAGCTGGACGCCTATGACGGTCCTTCAGACACCGACATCCATCTCCAGCGTTACATCTCTGTGATGGCGATCGCAAGGGCTGATGACAACACTCTGTAGAGCATTTATCTATACCCTCACCGGAGCTTCCGCAAATTGGTACACCACCCTTTAGCTCTGTAGGAACTATCCTGTGTTTTCTCTAACCACTTTGTCGTCTCCAAACCTCCACCAAAAACTGCGGGGCACCTACTGAAGGTGCGGTAAAGGAAGGATGAGTCCTTGAGGGACTACATCCAACGTTTCCAACTCGTCTCCTGACGGCAGTACAGGGTCTCCAGTGGGGGTCCCTGTTCTTCACGGATGTGCACACCAACCCTCCCCACAATATGGAGCAATGACATGAGGGGACAGCCTTCGACGCCGAGGACTCCGGTGGCCAGGGTTCGCAGAGGCGGCCCTCTATAGGGCAACAAAGACAAGTGCTTATCCAACCCTGCCCCCACTCGGGGACTCCCGTACAAACATCTTCCATGCCCTGGAGCAAAGAAGGGAGTTTCCCAAATGGCCTCGCCCACTTCCCAAGGGCATCGTGAGGCCAAACAACAAGTACCGCTGCAACCATCACGACAAGGGCCACGACACCGAGGAGTGCCTCGGAACTTAAGCGCATGCTAGCATAAATGATAAGCCATGGAAAACTCACCGAGTTCCTTGTTTGCAACCCCTCCCCGCGAAGGGGTTCCCCCAGGGGTTATAAGCGCGAAGGCGACCGGGAGGATCGCGGTCGAGATCACCACAGGCAGAACAGAGCCCCTGGGGGTGCTGATCAGATCCCACCTGCTAGGGGTCACATCAATGTGATTACACAGTTCGAAGGCGCAGCTGCGAGGCGCCGCTACATGAGGCAAATCTATCAGCTGGACCACACGGCCAGCCATCTCATTCATCACCGTGATGGGACTTCCGTGGTGATCCCACACTCAGATCCACTCATCATCACGGCTTGCATCGCTGGATGGGACATGGCCGGATCTACATGGATACAGGGGCCGACGACAACGTCGTTTACAAGCACACACTTGTTGAGGCGAAGGTACCTGTCCCAAATCAAAGCGGCAAAGGGGGCCACTTTTGGGATTGTGATGTGGACATCCACCCCACTTCCACACAAGAGATGCCAAGCCCCTTCCAAGGCCTCAATGGACCCATGACACGGTCTAGGTCAAAGAAGGTGCAAGAGAAGCTCCAAGCGTTTATAAGGATCATGGCACAAACCGAGGAGCGGAATGAAGATCGAGACCAAGACCTCAAGCTCCAACTCATGGGAATTCAAGTGGAGAAGACCCCAAACCATTTGGGAAGCATCACCTACACTTCCCTTGAAGACGAGGAGGGCGCCACGCGCTTCACGCGCCACCACCCCTCACCCACGCGCTCCACGCGCTCACCCCCGCCCCGGACCGATGCGCCACCACCCATGGACAGCTGCCTAGCCTTCCCCAGCCTTGGAGATGCCCGGAAGTAGCCTCACTCGCCGGACAAGCGCGCAACGCGCCACTTAAGGCCCGCGCGTGTGGGCCACGCGCCACCATGATTGGGCCGGCCCAAATTCTTCCAATTTCGGCCCAATGTCCATTTATATCAGATTTTTATCTTAGTTGACTTATATTTGAACAATATTTATGTTATTGGAAGATGGGAGGAAAGTAGGTTAAAGTTGAGGTCTTTACTCACTAGTTTGTAGTAATGGTTGGTCCTTGCCCTCCATTACCACAAAAGGTGGTTACCTTTCACTTTTCCCTCACCATTTTTAGTAGTATCATTATGTTTTCTTTTGTATCATGGAAATGGTAAGTAACCCTAGGGTGTTTGTCAAAAGTGTTACTACACTTTGGACAATAACCTCCACTTACCTTTCCTATTTAAACTAGCAACTAGACATTGTAAAGGTAGAACTTATTTTGAAGCATTTCAGCCGAAATTCTCTTCTTCTACAAGAGATCATTTTGGTTTTGGTTCTCATTTCTACAATCCATTCCCTTGTTCCATAATTTTGGTTCAAGAATTATATCTAGTATTGCTTGATCAAGTAGTTAAGAGGTGCTAGATCCATCTCCTCCCTAGGCATTCCAAGCATTGCTTCATCTTGTAGAGAAGAGGTCCTTGGAGAAGCCGAAAGTATCATCTTGTTCTTGTTCATCTTCCAAGCTAGATCCTTCCAAGAGTTGATCATTTTGGTGATCACATCAAGTGGTATCGAGCTTTGTTGCTTGGTTGATGTTTATGTTGTAAGTTTCTTCAAAGAAACCTTTTGTTTTGATTTGCAAACTTTGAAGAAACTACTCTCTTCCTTTCTCAAAGAGTGACCGAAAACTCATGGTCATTTCTTGCAAAGTGAAAGTGCAAAGTTGCCACTTCTTGTAAAGTGCAAAAGTTACCATTTCTTGCAAAGTGAAAGTGCAAGTTGTTGTTTTTATGATGCTATGATGTTGTGAAGTGAAAAGTTTGTTGCTTTTGAAAAAGGATCAAGAAAAAGTACAACTCTTAAAGAGAGAGAAAAGTTGTGTGTTCTTGCAAGTTCATCAAGTTCATGTTAAGTTCATATCAAGTTCATCACAAAAGTACATTTGATCCGAAAGTGCTAAACATCTTGCATCCAAAAGTGTTTGTTGCTTGCAAAAGACCTTTCTTTACCACACCTTATTTCTTTCAACCCCCATCTACCTTTAAAACTTTTCAAAACCTAGTTTCAAGTAACTAGTGCTCTCTTTTTCTACTTGTTTTCGGTTTTACTAGTTTATTCTTGTGCCCATTGTTGTGTTTACCTAGAACAAGGTTGAAAGAGGTTGTGGACTTGAGAGGTTAAAGCCAATCAAGGGTGATACACCATTGAGAATCCTCCTTGAGTGAAACACAAAAGAGAGAATACAAACACAAAGAGAGGGTTTATACCACTAACTTCATATTTTCAATTGCAAAAGAAAGAAGTCTTTTTTGTAGGTATGTCAACCGATTCATCTTCATCACCTCCACCTCCTCCTCCTAAGTCAACGTTGGAAGAAACTCTTGTCAACCTCATGCAAGAGCTTAAAGAGATCAAAGTACAAATGGTCACTACAAATGAGAAAGTTACAAGACTTGAGATTGATCAAGGCAAGCTACCTGATAGCTCCCATGCCCAAGGTGTGACCGAAGCCACAAGGAGGGAACCGCCCAAAAGACTCCCAAATTGCTCCTAGCATTCGGCCTCTTGGTCCACCAAGGAGTGGCCGAATGGTTGAGGAGGTTTCGGAGAGTAGTGAATAAGAAGAACACCATGAAGCACCACATCCCCTCCGAAACCCTAGAAGGCGGATCTTTCAAGATAGGGTGCAAGCCAAAGCCTATCTTGAAAGAGACTTGGATGAAGCCGAAGATTATGAAAGGAGCCACTTCCACCGGGGGTTTAACCGAAACCTAGGAGAGAGAGCCCAAGTTCAAGATCAACAAGCTCTCAACAATGTGAAGCTTCAAGTTCCACCTTTCTATGGTTCAAGTGATCCGGAGGAGTTCCTTACTTGGATGAACAAAACCGAAAGGGTCTTTGATGTCATGGGGTACAATGATGCTACCAAACTCAAGCTAGCTATCATTGAACTTCATGACTACGCCATCATTTGGTGGGAGCAAGAGCACCAAGCAAGAGCTAGAAACCGCCAAGCTCCCATTGCCACTTGGGAGGAGCTCAAGCATGCCATGAGAGCTCGGTTCATCCCATGCTACTACGAGAGAGAATGTGCTCAAAGGTTGCAACACCTCACCCAAGGCAACCGAAGTGTTGAAGACTACCAAAAGGAGCTTGAAAGTGCCTTGATGAGGGCTAATGTCAAGGAGAATCAAGAGGCAAAGATGGCTCGATTTTTGTATGGTTTGAGAGATGACATCTCTCGTGCGGTGGAGCTTTGTGATTATGGGAGTTATCAAGAGCTAGTGCACAAAGCCATAAGAGTTGAGAAGCAACTCAAGAGAGGAAGTTCCTACACTTCCTACCATGCTTCCAACCGAAACTCATGGAGCAAGTCCACTACCGCCAACAAGCCCTCCACCTCCAAACCCTACCAAACCGCCACCTCCAAGCCTCCTTACCCCTCCCATGCACAACCAAAACCCCCATCTCACCCTACTCCCTATTCCAACCCACTACCGAAAGCACCCTACCCCTCCAAGCCTACAAACCCGCCACCTCAAGCAAGAACCGTTGAATGTTTCAAGTGTCTTGGCAAGGGACACTATGCAAGAGAATGTCCCAACAAGAAAGTTATGGTGATCCGACCCTATGGTGACATTTCAAGTGAAGATGAGGGGGAAGTTCCACATGAACTTCCTAATGAAGAAACCGACGAAGAAGAGGGAGAGTTGCCTCTTGAGGGGCATATCTTGGTCACAAAGAGAGTCCTCCAAAGTTCACCAAAGTTGACCGAAACTTCCCAAAGAGAGAATCTCTTCCAAACAAGAGCCTTGGTGAACGGCACACTTTGTAGCCTCATTGTGGATAGCGGTAGTTGTGTGAATGCCGCAAGTGAAGACATGGTCCATGAGTTGCATCTCCCAACCAAGTTGCATCCGAAACCCTACCAACTCCAATGGGTGGATGATAGATCATTTGTCAAGGTGGTGAAGCAAGTTGAGGTGCCAATCCGAATTGGCAAGTATGAAGACACCATCACTTGTGATGTTGTGAGGATGCAAGCCACTCACATCTTACTTGGGAGGCCATGGCAATTTGACAAGGATGCCATTCATCATGGAAATGCCAACAAGTACATCATCTCCCATCAAAGCCGAAACCTAACCCTACTCCCACTCACACCCACTCAAGCTTTACAAGACCAAATCCATTTGGCTAACAAAGCCGAAAGTAAGAGGAGGGAAATGGGAAGGGAGAAGAGAGAAAGAGTGAGAAGGATCAAGGATCCTTGAGAGAAAAGAAGGAGTGTGCATATGTGGGAAACACTTCAAGAGAGCAAGAGAGAAAACAAGAGTGCATACCCCACTTGGCCAAAGAGAGAGATTTTAAAAGAGCACTTTTGCAAAACAAAACTTGTTTTCTCATGGTTCCAACTTCATGCATGCTAACCCTTGAACAAGTGTCTTCTCTTTCTTTGGATGTGCAGGATCTCTTGAAGGCATATGAGGATGTTTTGAGGACCCTTGCGGCCTTCCCCATATAGAGGATTGAGCACCAAATTGACTTGATTCCGGTGCTCCACTTCCCAACAAGGCCGCCTATCGGACTAACCCTCAAGAGTCCAAGGAGATCCAAACCCAAGTGCAAGAGTTGCTCCAAAAGGGCTTCATCAAAGAGAGCCTTTCTCCTTGTGCCGTGCCGGTCATCTTAGTGCCCAAAAGTGATGGCACTTGGCGGATGTGTATGGATTGCCGACCCATCAACACCATCACTGTAAAGTATAGACATCCTATCCCTAGACTTGATGATATGCTTGATGAATTGAGTGGTTCAGGTGTTTTCTCTAAAATTGATTTGAAAAGTGGATATCATCAAATTCGCATGAAAGAGGGTGATGAATGGAAAACGGCATTTAAAACTAAGATTGGCTTGTATGAATGGAATGTGATGCCCTTTGGACTAACCAATGCACCTAGTACTTTCATGAGATTAATGAACCATGTTTTGAGGCATTTCATTGGAAAATTTGTGGTTGTCTACTTTGATGACATATTGGTGTATTCCAAGAATCATGTTGAGCATATTGATCACTTGAAGCATGTTTTAGATACACTTAGGCTTGAGAAGTTGTATGCTAAGTTTGAAAAGTGTGTCTTTGCTACAAGTGAAGTTAACTTTCTTGGATTTGTTGTGGGAAAGCATGGTGTTCGGGTTGATGAGAGTAAAGTGGTAGCAATAAAGGAATGGCCCATTCCTAAGTCCATAACCGAAGTGAGATCATTTCTTGGTCTTGCTAGTTTTTACTGGAGATTTATCAAGGACTTTTCCTCTATTGCCGCCCCTTTACATGAGTTAACTAAAAGTATAATGTGTTTGCATGGGGTAAAGCCCAAGAGGAGTCTTTTCTTGCTTTAAAGTCTAAATTGATGAGTGCTCCTTGCTTGCTTTACCTAATTTTGAGAAAGTCTTTGATATTGAATGTGATGCAAGTGGGATTGGCATTGGTGCCGTTTTGCACCAAGAGGGCCGCCCAATTGCATATTTTAGTGAGAAATTGAATGGTGCTACATTGAACTACTCCACTTATGATAAAGAGCTTTATGCTCTTGTGAGATCTTTGCAAGTGTGGAGTCATTACTTGTTGCCTAAGGAGTTTGTGATTCATACGGATCACCTCTCCTTGAAATACCTCCAAGGTCAAGGCAACTTGAATAAAAGGCATGTTAGATGGATAGAGTTCATTGAATCATTTTCCTATGTGATTAAGTACAAGAAAGGGAAAGAAAATGTTGTAGCCGATGCCTTGTCTAGGAGATATGTGCTTCTTACCTCTCTTGATGCTAAGATTATAGGATTTGATTGTTTGAAAGAAATGTATAAGCATGACCTTGATTTTGGTGAGATATATGCTTCTTGTGCTAAGGGTGGCGAAATGGCTACCACATATTTGATGGCTTCTTGTTTAAGTTTAAAAGGCTATGCATACCAAGGAGTTCCATGAGGGAAGTCATCACTAAAGAAGCCCATGGTGGCGGCCTAATGGGCGATTTTGGTGTCCAAAAGACACTAAAGACTTTGAAAGAAAATTTCTATTGGCCGGGCATGAAGAAAGATGTCACCAGGATGTGTGCAAGGTGCATCACTTGTCACAAGGCAAAAACCACTCCAACCGAAAGGGAAGTACACTCCTCTTCCTTCTCCTACTCTCCCTTGGGTTGATATTAGCATGGATTTTGTTAGTGGATTGCCTACGACCTCACATGGACATGATGCTATTTTTGTGGTTGTTGATAGATTCTCTAAAATGGCACATTTCATTCCATGTCATAAGAGTGATAATGCATCTAAAGTGGCCGATTTGTTTTTCAAGCATGTGGTTAAATATCATGGACTTCCTAGGTCAATTGTGAGTGATAGGGACTCTAGGTTTCTTGGACACTTTTGGAGGACCTTGTGGTCTCGGTTGGGAACTAGCTTAATGTTTTCTACCTCTAGTCATCCCCAAACCGATGGGCAAACCGAGGTCACTAATAGAACACTAATCACTATATTGAGAACCATACTTAGGAAGAATTTGAAAGAATGGGAGAAATGTTTGCCACATGTTGAGTTTGCTTATAATCGTGCATACCATTCCTCCACCTCATTTAGTCCGTTCGAGATTGTATATGGTTTTAACCCTTTAACCCCTTTGGACTTGATTGCTTTAAATCATGATGATCAAATGGATGTCAGTGGTCAAAAGAAAGCTCAACAAATGAAAGACTTGCATGCTAAGGTTCATGAACAACTTAACAAGATTAATGAGTCTTATGCAAAAAGGATGAACAAGGGCAAGAAATTTCGAACCTTTGAGGTAGGGGATTGGGTTTGGTTGCACCTTAGGAAAGAAAGGTTTCCACAAGCTAGGAAGAGCAAACTTTCACCTAGAGGAGATGGGCCTTTTCAAATCACAAAGAAGATCAATGATAATGCATATGTTCTTGACTTGCCATGTGATGGTTCATATAATGTTCATGCAACTTTTAATGTTTGTGATTTACTTCCTTTTGAAGGTGATATGGAAGAACTAAATCCGAGGTCGGATTCTTTTCAAGAGGGAGGGAATGATGTGGACATCCACCCCACTTCCACACAAGAGATGCCAAGCCCCTTCCAAGGCCTCAATGGACCCATGACACGGTCTAGGTCAAAGAAGGTGCAAGAGAAGCTCCAAGCGTTTAAAAGGATCATGGCACAAACCGAGGAGCGGAATGAATATCGAGACCAAGACCTCAAGCTCCAACTCATGGGAATTCAAGTGGAGAAGACCCCAAACCATTTGGGAAGCATCACCTACACTTCCCTTGAAGACGAGGAGGGCGCCACGCGCTTCACGCGCCACCACCCCTCACCCACGCGCTCCACGCGCTCACCCCGCCCCGGACTGATGCGCCACCACCCATGGACAGCTGCCTAGCCTTCCCCAACCTTGGAGATGCCCGCAAGTAGCCTCACTCGCCGGCCAAGCGCGCAACGCGCCACTTAAGGCCCGCGTGTGGGCCACGCGCCACCATGATTGGGCCGGCCCAAATTCTTCCAATTGCGGCCCAATGTCCATTTATATCAGATTTTTATCTTAGTTGACTTATATTTGAACAATATTTATGTTATTGGAAGATGGGAGGAAAGTAGGTTAAAGTGGAGGTCTTTACTCACTAGTTTGTAGTAATGGTTGGTCCTTGCCCTCCATTACCACAAATGGTGGTTACCTTTCAATTTTCCCTCACCATTTTTAGTTGTATCATTATGATTTCTTTTGTATCATGGAAATGGTAAGTAACCCTAGGGTGTTTGTCAAAAGTGTTACTACACTTTGGACAATAACCTCCACTTACCTTTCCTATTTAAACTAGCAACTAGACATTGTAAAGGTAGAACTTATTTTGAAGCATTTCAGCCGAAATTCTCTTCCTCTACAAGAGATCATTTTGGTTTTGTGTTCTCATTTCTACAATCCATTCCCTTGTTCCATAATTTTGGTTCAAGAATTATATCTAGTATTGCTTGATCAAGTAGTTAAGAGGTGCTAGATCCATCTCCTCCCTAGGCATTCCAAGCATTGCTTCATCTTGTAGAGAAGAGGTCCTTGGAGAAGCCGAAAGTATCATCTTGTTCTTGTTCATCTTCCAAGCTAGATCCTTCCAAGAGTTGATCATTTTGGTGATCACATCAGATTGGGAGGGACGAAATCCCGACCTTGGGGGCCATCTCGCTCCCGTTCATGATGGTGGGCACCATCGGGGACAACAGCAAGTCTGTCACTCCGGCCGTGGACTTCATCGTCCTCGATCTCCTTCGACTTACAATGCCATTTTTGGGCACGCCACACAGACCGAATTGCATATCCGTTGTGACGTGCGCACCTAACATTGGTGTTTCACACATCAGCCGGTGACGCCTACATCTACGTCAACCAGAATGTGGCGAGGGGCAACTACGTCAACGCGCTCGCTGGCCCCTCTCAGCTGCCTCAATGCATGGAGCCAAAGAGGAAGAAACCAGCTGAGGAGCCTGTGCCAGAGGGCGAAGTAGCCCCAGACCTATCTGGTGACTTTGAGGAGGTCGAGATATCGCCAGGGAAGAAGTTCCGCATAGGGAAGGACCTCCCAAAGGAAGACAAGGAAGCCCTCATTCACCTCCTCCAGGCCAACATTGACGTCTTCGCATGGAGCCCAGCTGATCTCCCAGGTGTAGACCCTTCTGTTATCTCCCACAAACTCAATGTACTCCCTGGCTTCAAGCCAGTTAGGCAGAGAACAAGGGGCATGGCCCCAGATCGAAAAGAGTTTGTACGCACTAAGGTGCGAAGTTGCTTGACGCTATTATAATTAAGGAAGTTCATTACTCTGATTGGGTCTCTAACATTGTTCTTGATGACAATGAAAACGGAGAATGGCGCCTATGTGTAGACTACAAGGGGTTCAACAGGGCTTTCCCTAGAGATCCATACCCCTTGCCTCCCATAGACCAACTGGTGGACTCAACTGTGCGATACAGTGGCTACCATCAAATCTTCATGGATCCTAACGATGCCATGAAAACCGCCTTCACAACCGGCGAAGCAGTCTACCACTACATTCGCATGCCTTTTGGCTTGAAGAATGCAGGGGCAACTATTCAAAGGTTGGTAAATAGGGTATTCGCAAACCAGATTACGAGAAACCTTGAAGCCTATGTTGATGACATAGTAGTAAAGAGCAAGGCTACCGCCCAACATTTGGAGGACTTGAAAGAGACCTTCGCCAACTTCCGCACGTATAACATGCCCCCGAACCCAAAGAAGTGCATCTTTGGCGTTGGTGAAGGGAAATTTATTGGTTACCAAGTCTAGAGTGGAGGGATTCGCGCCAATCCCAAAAAGATAGAGGCCATCGCTAGCCTTCACGTCCCAAGAGGCTGAAGGACGTCCGGCTAACAGGAAGTTAGTCGCCCTTGGGACGGTTCATATCAAAGCTCATGACCGTTGCAGGCCTTTCTTCAACCAAATTCGGAAGAAGAAAGCCTGCAAATGGACTGAGGACTTCGTACGAGGCGTGCCCACGACACCATCAAGCGTGGCATCAGTCCTCATCAAGGAGAAGGCGACAAACAATTGCCGGAGTTGTACCCTCCTTTACCACGCTCAAATGCCCCTTCCAAGGGCACACGCCGTGGGCACAGCGATGACCTTGTCCTATACCTCTCCACGACGAGCAACAACGTGGCATCACGTCGTCCTCATCAATGGAGAAGGCGACAAACAATTGCCGGCTCCCATTTTCTTACCTTGCTCGATACACCAAGTACCCGAGTGCAAGCAAGGTGCTCGCCTCAGATCATCAGGATGGGAGTCTTAGAGGCATCTAGAATGGCATCCAGAATAGTCTCACCAACGATCGTTCAACCGGTCGAACGGTGCACCTATTAAGGTAACGGCATCAGACCTTGTCGTCGCCCATTGAAAGCGGCACCGCAACCAACCTTCCTCATACCCTTGCGCCGCGACTTCACTCGGAAATGAGAGAACGACAAGGGCCCCGAGCTCGTTAACCTTTTTCCTAATCTCAACCGTGGCCACCTCTCATGAATCTTCTTTGTGTAAGATGATTAATGTCTCAACCGTGGTCCTCTTCCTGTGGTCCTCCTGTGGTAAAGCTCCAGCCCAAGGTCTCGCTCAAGCTCCCACACCTCCCTCATCGCGCCCATGAGGTCTGTCAGCAGGTCAACATGCTAGTGCGCGATGTCCAGCCTATCAAGCTCCGCGTCTTCAAGCTTATCTGCAGTCTCCTTCAGGCGGATCTCCGTTTCTGACTTTAGAGAAGAAAGCGTCGTCATCAAAATAGCGACTTTGGCCTTCTTCTCGGTGAGCTCATCTTCTTTCTTTGCCAGCTACGCCTCGCAGGCGGGACACCAAACCAGGAGCTTCTCCAGGAGTGTGTCCCTCTACAGATGCCCTGTGCGAGACTCCTCCTTCTCCTTGGTGAGAGCAGCGCAACAGTCTCCAACCCAGCCACCCTCTTGTTGGCCCTCTCCGCCTCAGCCTTGGCAGCCTGGACAGTTTCCACCTCCTTCTTCAGGCGAGCGATCTCGCTAATCTGGGCATGGTCCCTAGCGTTCGCGTAGCTCGTAAATTGGTACCACTGACCGAGACCAGCGTACTCGTTAATCGTAGCCTGCGATGAGACGGTCAGCACGAAACCGGAAGACAAGAAACAAATGGCACAAGAAGAAGACTTACGAAGGTTGCGCTTGGCGGCCTCCTTCAAGAACTCGACCGGGAGTCCAGGCTTCGATCCATCAACTCCTGTCAAGGGAGTGCGAAGCCCTCCAAGCAGACAGCAGCGCGTTCTCCCCCAACATCAAGGAAGAATTGTTGTTCAGAGGAAAACAGGATCCCAAGCTCTTTCCGGGGCATACCCTCCTCCTTATATACTTGCGCCCGAGGTCCTCCCTCAAGGTTTTCAAGGCAGCAGGATCCTCGGTCCACTTGGGATCTCCTTGGCGATCACACGCTTCCTCTCAAGGAAGTGCGACCAAACCCTGGGCCTCATCCAAAGACGGTCGCCGCCCGGTACACTACCCAAGCAAATGCCCTCAAAAGCTCACACAGATCATGAAGAATTCAACACACAGAATATCAGATCATAAAAAGGTCATCGCGCTCCACACAAACTCAGTCCTCTGGCTACACACGGAGTACAGAACCCTGCCCATACTCCGCTCTCAGGAGGAGGCATCTTGGTACACTACCCAAGCAAATGCATCCTCGCATCACATCAGAATCACACAAGGCTCTACCAGACAAGGCCCCGCTTATGCTGGCCCCGCAGTCTCGCCTCATGGTCTCACAGCTCGCCGCGAGGTCCCTTATGCCTATATTGGCCCCGCTGCACAAGGCCCCCTGTGTCTCGCCCTTGCGGTCTCAAGTCTCGCCTGCGCGAGGTCTCGCCTCGCGGTCTCAAGTCTCGCCTTCGTGAGGTCTCGCCTCGCGGTCTCAAGTATCGCCCCACAGTCTCGCCCTCGCGGTCTCATAGCTCGCCTTCACGAGGTCCCTTAAGCCTATACCGACCCTCCGGACAAGGCCCGCAGGTCTCGCCTCGCGGTCTCGAGTCTCGCGGTCTCAAGTATCGCCTCCGCAGTCTCGCCATCACTGTCTCACAGCTCACCTTCGCGTGGTCTCTCATGCCTATACTGGCCTCGCTGACAAGGCCCTTGCACTCACGGTTCGTGCGACCCTTACTCTTACCTTTATTGGCTTCGCTTTTATCTAGGCTTTCGGCCCTTGCTGGCCTTCGCCACTACATGCTCAAACTAAAGGAAAGGCCACTTGGTCATATAACATTAAGCAACCAATAAGGAAGAAGGTCAGCACGAGCCTGGGTGATCTTCTCTAGATTCACACGTCAGATATCCTCTGACAAACTAATCGACTAAGGAGGTTTACTGACATTCATCATTACAGCCGCCTTATCTCAAACAGTCTGGCTAAAGGCTTCAACTGGGGGAGGCTCCTCCTGGCATCACCCTATAAATAGGGTGATGTCCACCTTAAAACGGGTAAGACACTTCACGCCCCCCACTCCTCTCTTGCTACTCGTGAGTGCTCTCTTTATCTTTTCACAGATCACTCAACAGCAAGCTTGGAGTCCTCAAGAACACAACACCATCAACAAATCATCTCGAGAGTCCGCAATCGCAAAGGAACAAGACTATCAGATTGGCGCCGTCTGTGGGAACGAAAGTTCTCATCAAAACCCACAAAGAAAACCACAAGAAACAAGCCATGCCAACTACTCGAAGCACAAGTAGGCACAATCGCCAGGGAAGGAGGAATCCGCCCGTCACGGTCGCCAACAACGATCCACCAACGGAAACCTCCCCGGACAACGTCCGCCCACAACCAGGGGAACTCTCGGTTCATTCGACGGAGGAGAGCTCCTCCCATGTTAACCGGAACGTGCCTCAGGAGCGCACCACTCCACCAACAGGCCTTGATCCGGCCGTCCTGCAATCAATCACGGAGGCAGTGGCTCAGAACCTGCGCGAAACACTCGCTGGTACTCTCAGAGGAGTTTTGGATAGTGTGGGAACACTACGAACCAGTCAACCCGAACGCCCTGCCACCCCGCCTCAACAAGTAAGTCATCCTGACCCTCCTCCCTCGTCTATGCTTATAGCACTTACTAGACGGTTAAAGGAAATGGAGAAAAGGGGAGAGAGGGCTAGTGTCCATAACATCACCAGGATAGGTTTGGATCACCTCTGGACCCAACCTTTCAATCAGCGAGTCTTGGAGACCCCTTTTCCAGAACAGTTTTGCCAGCCCAAGCTGGATGTTTATGATGGTCTGTCAGACCCGGATATTCATTTACAACGCTACGTCTCCGCGTTGGCCATCGCATGGGCAGATAACAACACCCTCTGTAGGGCTTTTAGCTCAACACTCATAGGGGCCGCGGCAAACTGGTATGCCACCCTTCGCAAAAAGCGGTTCGCCTCCTTTGAGGAGCTCTCCCGCAATTTCTCCAATCACTTTGTGTTGTCCAAACCTCCCCCCAAAACGGCAAGACACCTCCTCAAGAGACGACAAAAGAAAGATGAATCCCTCAGGGAGTACATTCAGCGATTTCGGGCGGAATCCATCGAAGTCCCAAATCTGGGGGAGGAGGCCCGTCTGCTCACGGCCATTCAGGGTATCTGCTGGGAGTCTCTTTTCTTCGTGGATGTACACATCAACCCCCGCAACATGGAGCAGTTCCCGAGCACGGCATCACAGTTCATGAACACGAAGAGGTCACTCGACCACTTGCCCGGACCACCTCAACAGATGCGAAGGGGCAGCCCCCGCGAACGGACTCCAGGTCCCAGAGGCAGTACCCTACGCAGTTCAGCAAGGAGAGGACGTATCCGACCCTCCCGCCTCTTAGAGAATCTCGCACCAACATCCTCCATGCCCTGGAACAGAAGAGGGAGGTCCCCAAGTGGCCTCGCCCCCTCTCCCAGGAGGTGACTAGGCTGAGTAATAAGTATTGCCGCTATCAACGCGACAAAGGTCACGACACTGAGGATTGCTTTGAGCTCAAATGCATGATCGGAGACATGCTCGCTCAGGGCAAACTCAGGGAATTCTTGCTTCATGACTCAAGTGGGGGTCGCAAATGAGAAGGGAATCAAGAGGACCGCAGACAGGGGGACCGCAGGTGGGGTCGCTCCCAACAAAACCCGGATCGAGAGGATCCAGACCAAATTCCCCCAGCTAGGGGACACATCAGCGTAATCACACAGTGCGAAGGCGCGGCGGCAAGACATCGTTACATGAGGCAGATCTATAAAATTGATCATGCCTCAACTCGCCTACTTCATTGCCGTGATGGGACCTCCGTCGCGATACCTCACGCGGACGCCTTGGTCATCACCGCCCGCATTGTCGGATGGGACACATATAGGATCTACATGGACACCGGGCAAACGCCAATGTTGTCTACAAACACACTCTCATTGAAGCAAAGGTACCCCTATCGCAGATCCATCTCGGCGAAGGGGGCCACCTTTGCAAGAGGACGGGAAGAGATCCCAACTTTGGGAACAATCACACTCCCCTTCATGATGATGGGGGTCACCAAGGAAAAGAAGCAGGTCTGCCACTCTAGCTTTGTGGATTTCATTGTCCTTGATCTCCCCACACCATACAATGCCATCATTGGGCGTCACACCCAGACTGAATTCCACGTCCGCTGCGATGTGCGGGCCTTAACTCTGGTGTTCCACACCGCAGCGGGGGATGCCTACATATTCGTCAACCAGAACGTGGCCGGGGCCAATTACGTCTCTCGCCTCGCAGACCCCCTCGGCTTCCCAAACCAACAGAATCTAGAGGAAGGCACCCATGGAAGAGACCACCCCCGCAGGTGAGGCCGCTCCTGACCTATCTGGGGCCTTCGAAGAGGTTGAGAACTCTCCTGGAAAGAAGTTTCGGGTGGGACAAGACCTTCAGGAGCAAGACCAGCAAGCACTCATCCATCTCCTCCATGCCAATATCGACGTCTTCGCATGGAGCCCTGACGACTTACCAGGTGTGGATCCTTCCATTATCTCTCATAAACTGAGTGTACTCCCCGGCTTTATTTGTACGCACAGAAGTGCAAAAATTGCTTAAGGCCAATATAATCAAGGAAGTTCACTACTCTGAGTGGGTTGCCAATATAGTACTTGCAGATAAAGAAGGAGGCCAGTGGTGACTTTGTGTAGACTACAAAGGGGTCAATAGGGCCTGCCCAAGGGATCCCTATCCCCTACCCTCTATTGACCAGCTAGTGGACTCGACCGTCCATCACTCAGTCTTCTCTTTCCTCGACGCGTATAGTGGGTACCATCAAGTTTTTATGGACCCAGAGGACGCGGTAAAAACTGCCTTTACCACCGGCGAAGCAGTCTACCACTACATCCGGATGCCCTTTGGTTTAAAGAACGCAGGGGCCACTTTCCAAAGACTTGTGAATCAGGTCTTCGCAGATCAAATTGGCCGAAACCTTGAGGCCTATGTTGATGACATAGTGGTCAAAAGCAAGGCCACCTTGACGCATCTAGCAGACTTGGAAGAAACATTCACCAACTTACGCAAGTATAACATGCGCCTAAACCCAAAAAAAGTGCATATTCAGAGTCGGTGAAGGCTTATTTCTGGGTTACCAAATCTCCAAAGGAGGGATTCATGTGAATCGATAGTCTCGCCCCTAAAGAAGGTCCGGACTCTCGGTTGATATGGTGGAGAAGATGATGTTCTTGAGACTCCAAGCTTGCTGTTGAGAGTAATCTGTAAAGATAGGAAGAATACTCGAAGTAGCAAGAGGGGAGTGGGGGCGTGTAGTAGCTTACCCGATTTAGGGTGGACATCACCCTATTTATAGAGTGATGCCGGGAGAAGAGCCTCCCAGTTGAAGCCCTTAGACAGGCTGTTTGAGATAAGTCTGTGTCAGACTGATTGGAGATAAGGCGGCTGTGATGATGAAGATCTCAGCAAACCGCCTTAGGTGATTCACTTGTCAGAGAATGTCTGGCGTATAAATCTAGTGAAGATCTCCCAGGCTCGTGCTGCCCTCCTTATTGGCCAGTTGATGTCAGACGACCAAGTGGTCAATCTTCAAGTGGAGCAAGTGGCGGGCGAGGCGAAGGCCCATAGGGGCGAAGGCCCCCAAATAGAATATAGCCAAATAAGGGGTGAGGTTGCACGAACACAGGTGCCAAGGCCTTATCAGGCGGGGCCAGTATAGGCAGGAGACTGGGAGTAAGACCCATGGAGGCGAGGGAGACCGCGAGGGTTCGCCCTAAGACCGCGAGGGGGGCCCGCGCAGGCTTTAGAAACGCAAGGGTGAGTATGAGACGTCGCCCCTGCGAGTCTGGAAGCCCGCGAGGGCAGGGCCTCGCTTAGGCGATAAGGATGAGACCTTGCGAAGGCGATACTGGAGACCATAAGGATGAGACCTTACGAAGGCGATACTGGAGGCCACAAGGACGAGACCTTGCGAAAGCGTCTGGAGACCATAAGGATGAGACCTCTCCCAAGGCCTCGTATGATTCTGACAAAACGCGAGGGCGCGATTGCTTGGGTAGTGTACCAAGATGCCTCCTCCACGAGAGCGGAGTATGGGCGGGGTCCCGTACTCCGTTTTTGAAAGTACTTTCTTTGAGGGCCGATGTAGTAGTCACAAGTGAAGATCTTTCATAATCTTATAGTTTGTGTTGGATCCTTCACGACCCTTTACTCTGTGTTGAAGATACTGTTTGAAAATACCATGTTGAGGGCAGTAGCAGCCACAGAACTGAGTTTGTGTGGAGCGCGATGACCTTTTATGGCCTGATATTCTGTGTTGGATCCTTCATGATCCTTGTGAGTTCTTGAGGAGGGGGGCATTTGCTTGGGTAGTGTACCAAGATGCCTCCTCCTGAAGGCAGAGTATGGGCAGGGTCCCGTACTCTGTTCAAATGCCAAGTCTTTGGAGTTGGCGAAGGCGCTTGGGCCGTTTGCGGACCGTTTGATGGCGAAGGCAGCGAAGAGTCTCTTCAACATTTAATGCAGGAGAGATAAAGGAAGATGAGAGGTTTACTGACCGTTATGGGGCGCAACACGTGGTGCCGTAGAGTCGATTACGCTTTGTAAAAGCGTTTCTCCTTTATGCGGCGGGGAGAGGTTTAATAACATTTGGATGCTTTGGCACGTGGCGCCTCGGGAGTCATTCACGCTAAAAGCGCTTTTTCATTTTGGCGGGCTTATAAAAGCGTATCCGAGAAGATTGAAACCTTTCTTCTCCACTCTTGCATTTGTTCGCTCTTCTTGAGTAACCCCTTCGTATTCTTTGCGTTTCTTGGCGATTTCATCGGCGGTTGAGAGGTGATTTGCGGTGGTTCCTACTTTTCGCTCGAGATTCCTCCGGTCAACTGTTTATTTGCCAATCGCTCCGTTCGTTTTTGCCTACCGCTCTAAACCACTCCGGTAAGTTTTATCTTCGCACTTTGAGTGCTTCAAGTTCTCTGAGCGCACTGAGCGCTTGCCGAAATGCCTTTGCTGGGCTGTTTCGATTTATATGCCTATCTGTTCTTTCTTTTGCAGAGATGGATTCCAAGGAAGCTGTTCGCCCAGTGGTCGCTCCTCTCGAGAAGACCACGGTGAAGTTCGATAGAATTCACCAGGAAATGGTGGGGGCCTTCTGGCCTGTGGAGAAAACGCCGGTATACGCATCCCGTGCCGGTGTTTGTCGGGCGATGGGTTGGCCCGTTACCGAGGAGAACAAGGAGAACCGGGTGCTGTGCTTGTACACGGCGCAGCTTG
This sequence comes from Stellera chamaejasme, assembly GCA_024586325.1. NCBI lineage: Eukaryota > Viridiplantae > Streptophyta > Magnoliopsida > Malvales > Thymelaeaceae > Stellera > Stellera chamaejasme. Next base: position 20,072,202 of record CM044979.1, read on the forward strand.
CGGCGGGATTACGGTACCCCTTTCCGCAACTGGTGCAAGATCTCTGTGCTGATTGGGGAATGCCCCCAACTCAGTTGGCGCCCAATACTTTCCTGAGTATTGCGGGCTTCATTGTCGCCTGCCACATGGCCGGCGTGAAGCCCTTCGCCGATGTGTTCAACCGTTTTTATCGGTTGGAGCTGAGGAGTGGGGGTGCGTTCTTCTACGTCACTCCCATAAATGTTGGAGGTAACCACTCCATCTCCTTTACTGCTGCGCCCAGGTCCTACCACAACTGGCACGGATCCTTTTTCTTCTGCCGCGAAGGCACATGGGACTTTCCCGTGGCGAGGACGCGACAATCTGTGCAAAGCATTGCGCGGAGGCTGTGCCGACTCACGGGGAGTGCGGTGGCAGGCATACGTTCAAGCTGCTGGGGTGGTTGGACGATGTCCTTTCGAGGAGCGCATGCGAGGCGTTCTTCCCTTTCTCGGCTGCCCAATTGGGCGAGACCACCCTAAGGTGGGCTGGGATTAGCACGGGTTTCGTCTTTGGACCCCAGAATGCCCCCGCCATACGAGGGATGGGCTCCGCCCACCGTGGGACAATGATAGATTCTTTCTTCGCCGCTCTAGCGTCGACAAAAGGTACGCTGCGCATACATACTAATATATTGTAAATTTGTAAGAGGTCTGGTAAAACCTGGTCTGAAGTCCCTTTTTGTCTGCAGATGCCGTCGCAGAGTCTGGCGAAGCCCAGGGTAAGAAAGCATCCATGCGCATCGCCCAACGAGTGCACCTGGCATGTGCACTTGAGGAAGACGCCCCTGCCATGGCGGTCAAGGTGTTGGGACCCATTGTCCCAAAACTGTCCAAAAAGAGGGCTGGTGTCAAGCCTTCGATGGCTTCTCAGCCGGAGAAGAAGAAGAGGAAAGTGGCTGCCACGCGGCTTTGAGGAAGAGGGCCCCTGCCGTGCGGGGACCACAGGCTGAAGGGTTGGCTGGAGGGGCTGAGAATCCTGCTGGAGCAGAGGGGCCTACTCCAGTTATTTTAACTGGAGAGGTCAGGGAGCCTGCTGGGGAAGAGGTTCCCAGTGGGGAGCCCCTGGCTGAAGAGGCCAGAAGGGTGGAGCTTGAAATGCCCCCTACTGCTGAAGAGGTCGTGCCTTCTGCAGAGGGCCCAGAGGAGGCGCGAGCAGATAGCGCTGTTCCCATTGAGGCCGTGCCCATCTCGGTGGTGCAGCCCATTTCTTACGAGGAGGCCGCTGAGGCCTTTGTGTGCAGGCTCTTCGCGAGCCCTTCACCGATTCAAGGCGAAGATCTGCCCGGTCATGTGGTCGCGGCGAGATCATTACAGAGGCGAGTGCCTCCTCCCAAGGGTAAGATGTCAGCGGCTAACGTCCTGATCTCTATGAGAAGGAGGGGCAGTCAGGCTGCAAAGGCCATTGGGAGTACCGGCCCACAGGAGGTACCAGTCATTCCCTTGGGGGAGGCGGAGACCACCAAAGCAAGGGAAGAGATCCCTGCAGCCATCCCTCTTAGAGAGGAGATCCCTGAAGAGGCCCCTTCAGGGGAGAAGGCCCCCGCCACGAAGGGGAAGAGGATCCTGGTGGTTGAGGAGACTTCTTCCTCTTCCAATAGTGAGGCCCCGGAGGAAGGGGGTCTGGTGACACGGTCCTCTGCGAGGACAAGTGGTTGGGAGGTTGCCCAACCTTCCAGCAGCCAGCTGGAAGTCAGTGGATGGGGGCGTCCTTCTGCTGGTAAGTCTTTTTGATCTTGTGATAGTGTTTTCTTTGCTTTTGAGTTCATACTTCTGTTTCCTAGTTGCTTGATGCCTGTTCTTTGTAGGCGAGGGCCCTTCAGGCCAAGGGGCTGGTCCCCGTGAGGCTCTTGCGGACCAAGGGGTCCTTACAGAGATCCCTTCCGATTTGGGGACCAGGAGCGAGGTCCTTGAGAAGACCGGAGTCTGGTCCCACTACTTGGAGCGGAGGCGCATTGCTGCCAAGTCGGCCCCCAAGTGGTCGAGGTGCCAGACCTCACGAGAGTCGAGGCACCAGACCGGACTCGGGGTGTACGAGGAGCAAGGGAGGCTCTGAAAGATGCCAGGATCCGGTCTTCCTCCCGAGGAATAGCAGTTCATTGCTGCGGGGAGGAGCAAACCCTCCAAACTCCACTGGAGGGGCTGCGCACCCCCTATGATAGGGAGGTGACCGAGCGGAGCCTGGACTCCCCCGCCGAATTTATGAGGGAGGCAGCTCAACAAAGTCTGCAGGTAAGACAGCCTCTGGTCTTTATGTATAAGCTTAGTTTAGCCCTTTTCTGCTTCTGCTTTAATAGTATTGGGATGCAGGCGGCTGTCAAAGGTCATGCTGCTGCTGAGCAATGGCATGACTTCCTGAAGTATGCCAACAGGCGGGACGATGCCCAAATATCAGAGATTGCCTCTCTCAGGAGGGAGCTGGAGTCCTCAAAGAGGAGGGAGGAGGAGCTCAAGGAGGAGCATGCCAAGCGCGTAGCCCAACTAGAGAGTTGGTGCGATTATGGCAACCAAGAGCGGGCGCACAGCATGCGGTACCGGTGGGAGCAGGCCTGCCTTCTTGACGTTGCGAAGCAACGCTTCCTTCAGCAGGAAGCAATGCTGGAAGCCAAGCAGCTTGAAAGTGCTGTCTTGAAGGAGTCCCTCCTTTCCTTGGAGGCGAAACCAAAGCCGCCCTTGCAGTGGCGAAGGCCCAAGTTGAGCAGGCAGAGGCCGCGGCTGAGGAGGTGAGGAGCCAAGCTACTGTCCAGGCTCAACTGGCGGAGAAGAAGGTGGAGGAGGGCAGGCTTGCTGCTGAGGTTGCCCTGAAGGCACGCCTGGAGGTTGCCACTGACCTGGAAAAGGCAATGGCCTCCGTGTGGGAGATGGAGAAGGCTCTGGGCCTTCCCCCCTTTGAAGGTGAGGATCCTGAGTCCTCTTCCTCCATTAAGGTGCCCATCCCTGAGCGGATGCCTCGACTGGTGGAGAAGCTTGGTGAGATCAAGCCACAGGCGAAGCAGGCGCGAGCCTATGAGGAAGGCTGGCTTCGATGCCTCTTCCAAGTGGAGAAGGCGTTTCCATATCTGAGTCTTGGGATCCTGTATGCTGCCAACACCAATGAGCCAACGGTAGAGCGCGCCGGTGGGGGAGCGAGGGAAGGAAGATGGGCGATGCTTGGTACGCCCTTATGGACTAGGGTGGAGGCTCCAACATGTGGATGCCCCCTATTTTGTAAAAAGACCTGCATTCACATACTTTTGGGAACAATAGATGAGGTGAAAAATTCCCTTTTCATTCACTGTTTTGTAGATTTCGCTTTAACTCGCGATAGCCTTGTAGAATACGTTAGCTTAGTTTAATAACCATAGGCTAAGTCTGTCTCATGGAGAGATGTCCTTACGGGGTCCGCGAAGGCGAAGCCACAGGGACTAATTGTTATGGAGATGGAGATTTAGTCTTAAGTTTATAGTGACGAGGCACATAAATATCCGCAACGGCGGAGCAACATGAGTCATTCCAAATGACTTGTGGGTTTACTTGTTGAGATCACTTCTTAGGCAAGCTGTCCATGGCAGGCGGAGCCACATGAGTCATTCCAAATGACTTGTGGGTTTACTTGTTGAGCCCCTTTCTTAGGCAACTGTTTAGGGAGTAAGCCCTTGGGTAGTGGACGGTGTACCAAGTAGAAGTTCCCTGTAGTTTGCTCATCATTTATACGATAAGTATTCAGTAAAAAAGGTTCGGTTTACCTGGAGTCTGGAGTCGCGCATTTGGCGAAGGCAGTAGGACGCTTGTTGAGACAAGTGGAGAACCATCTGAGGCTCTGGGGGGTAAGACCCGCAGCGCAAGGGGATTACCCTTATGACGGGGCGAGTTGAAGGTTGGTTGGGGAATGGGACCCGCAACCATCTGTGTGGAGAAGTCCGGGCGGAAGGTCTGTTGTGGCGTACGAGGACGACTTACACATAGACCTTCCTGAAGGAGCCAAAAGGGGGTTACCCTTCCGCAGCGCAAGGGGATTACCCTTGGGGCGGGGCGAGTTGAAGGTCGGTTGGGGAATGAGACCCGCAACCACCTGTGTGGAGAAGTCCGAGCGGATGGTCTGTCGTGGCGTGCGAGGACGACTTACACATAGACCTTCCTGAAGGAGCCAAAAGGGGGTTACCCTTCCGCAGCGCAAGGGGATTACCCTTGGGGCGGGGCGAGTTGAAGGTCGGTTGGGGAATGAGACCCGCAACCACCTGTGTGTAGAAGTCCGAGCGGAAGGTCTGCTGTGGCGTGCGAGGACGACTTACACATAGACCTTCCTGAAGGAGCCAAAAGGGGGTTACCCTTCCGCAGCGCAAGGGGATTACCCTTGGGGCGGGGCGAGTTGAAGGTCGGTTGGGGAATGAGACCCGCAACCACCTGTGTGGAGAAGTCCGAGCGGAAGGTCTACTGTGGCGTGCGAGGACGACTTACACATAGACCTTCCTGAAGGAGCCAAAAGGGGTTACCCTTCCGCAGCGCAAGGGGATTACCCTTGGGGCGGGGCGAGTTGAAGGTCAGTTGGGGAATGAGACCCGCAACCACCTGTGTGGAGAAGTCCGAGCGGAAGGTCTGCTGTGGCGTGCGAGGACGACTTACACATAGACCTTCCGGAAGGAGCCAAAAGGGGGTTACCCTTCCGCAGCGCAAGGGGATTACCCTTGGGGCGGGGCGAGTTGAAGGTCAGTTGGGGAATGAGACCCGCAACCACCTGTGTGGAGAAGTGAGACCTGACAAGGTCTGATGCCATAACTCAGGCAGGTAGCCCGTCTGACCGGCCGGGTACAGAGGGCGATGAAGAGGGCATTCGAAATGCCATGTAAGCTGTAAGACAGGAGGAAATACATATGTATTTTATTGAATTTGTAAGACTAAGGACTTACACGTAATATGGCGCAAGTCATCCGCATGAAAGTTATGGGGAGCAGACGACCATCATGGTCTTGTAGTTCATAGACTCGGGCGGACTTGTTTATGAACAATATAAGGCCCGTCCCGGTTGGGTCGCGAGACACCTGTTTGGGGTCGCGAGAGGTGAGGGCAGAGATAATTAAGCCAAGGCCTCCTAGTTGCAGTACCTTGGGTTTTACCCGGGAATTATGGTGAAGACCGAGCCTCTGTTTGAGGGCAGTCATGCGGCGAGCACCTTCGCGCAATTCTTCAATTAAGTCGAGTTTGGCACGGAGCCCTTGAGCATTGGCCGTCGGTGAAGTTGATCATACGGATTGTAGGGAGGTCTACCTCAATAGGCAGGAGCGCATCTGCGCCGTATACTAGAGAGAAAGGCGTCTCTCCTGTGGGGGTTCGCGTTGTGGTGCGATAGTCCCATAAGACACTTGGGAGTTCATCTACCCAGCGGCCCTTGGCCCCATCCAGGCGCTTCTTGAGGCCTTCCTTGAGGGTTCGGTTGGTGACCTCAACCTGCCCGTTAGACTGGGGGTGCGCCACCGGGGCAAAAAGCAAGCGTACATTATTGTCCTGTGCCCATTGTAGGACACTGTGACTGTCGAACTGAGTGCCATTGTCTGTAATAATAGCACGAGGGCTGCCGTACCGGCAGACAAGATTCTTCCAAAGAAACTTGATAATCTTGGCGGAAGTGATGGAGACCAGGGGTTCTACCTCGACCCATTTGGAAAAATAATCAACTGCTACAACACAGAAGCGGTACTGACCTGGAGCGGTCGGCATTGGACCAATGAGGTCGAGGCCCCACAGGCGAAAACCTTTGGATTTGTCGATCTTTGGAGATTCCGTGGATGGTAGCGCTGGATGCGAGAATTGATTTGGCTTGGTGGCACGTTTTGACCAGTGGCGGCGTCCTTTTTCAAGGTAGGCCAGTAGTACCCTTGACGAAGGGCTTTGTGGGCCAGCGCCTCCGCAGCGATGTGAGCGCCACAATTGCCTTGGTGGAGAGTGTCCAAGACAGAGCGTCCCTCAAGGGTGCTAAGGCACCGTTGTAGAGGCGCCGCAAACCCGCGATGCCATAATTGGTCATCAATGAGGACGAAGCGGAGGGCTTGCTTGCGAACCTGGGGATCTGTGGTGCTGGCCTTTAGAGCAGCAATGATAGGGTTTCTCCAGTCTGTGGCTAGATCCTGTGTTGCTAGAGAGGCAATATCAATACCTTCCGTGATGGAAGGACTGGTCAGAGTGGCTGTGGTAGAGGGGGTCTTTCCCTTTGATAGCATGTCTGCTGTAGTGTTCTCAGAACGAGGAACATGTATAAAGATGATTTCTTCAAAGTCGGTTCGTAGGGTGTTTACCAACTTAAGGTATTTGATCAGGGTGGCGTCCTTGCACTCGGCGCACCCTTGAACCTGGTGAATCACCAGCTGGGAGTCACTGTGGACATGGAGGCGGCGAATGCCTGCCCTTGTGGCGAGTTTCAGCCCGGCTACGAGGGCCTCATATTCTGCAACATTGTTAGTTACTTGAAATTGAAAAGAGACACGAAGGAATACTTCCATACCTAGGGGTCCACGTAGATACACACCCCCTGCGGGGGATTCGAGTTTGGATGAGCCATCCACAAATAAGTCCCATTCGGGAGGAGTGGGACGAGGAGTGGGGCCCTGCTCAGGGGCCGAGAGTACATCAGCATTTGAGAATTCCGCAATAAAGTCGGCGAGGGCCTGGCCCTTAATTGCCTTTCTGGGCTCATAATTGATGTTAAAGCCGCCAAGCTCGATGCACCACTTGGCGAGGCGCCCTGAGTGTTCGGGGCGCCTGAGGATGTCCTGAATTGGCAAGTCCGTTCGGACTATAATAGTGTGCCCTTGAAAATAGGGCTTGAGCTTCCTTGCTGCATATACAAGGGACAATATAGCCTTTTGGAGGGGAGGATACCTTGTTTCTGTATCTTGGAGAGTGTGGCTGGTGTAATAGACCGGCCATTGCTTGGCGGCTTCTTCCTTAATAAGGACAGAAGCGACACTTCTTTCTGAGGTGGCGAGGTAAAGGACCAGGTCATCGCCTGGCCTAGGGCACTTGAGTGCCGGTAGTTCTTGCAGGTGTCGTTTTATGGAGGCATATGCCTCCTGACACTCCTCCGTCCATTTGCAAGCTTTTTTCTTGCGAATCTGATCGAAGAAAGGTTTGCAACGATCACTTAGTTTAGAGACGAATCGTCCCAAGGCCACTAGTTTTCCTGCTAGCTGTTGGACTTCCTTGAGCCCCCTAGGGGTGCGCAAGGTGGTGATTGCTTCAATCTTTTTGGGATTTGCATGTATTCCTCCTTTGGAGATTTGGTATCCCAGGAACTTCCCTTCGCCACGCCGAAGATACACTTCTTTGGATTTAACCGCATATTGTATTTGCGGAAGTTGTCGAATGTTTCCCTCAAGTCTGTGAGATGGGTTGGGACGGCCTTGCTTTTGACCACAATGTCATCTACATAGGCTTCAAGATTTCGGCCAATCTGGCCCGCGAAGACTTGATTTACAAGCCTTTGGAAGGTAGCCCCCGCATTTTTTAACCCGAAGGGCATTCTGATATAATGATATACGGCTTCGCCAGTAGTAAAGGCGGTTTTTACCGCGTCTTCCGGTCCATAAAGACTTGGTGGTACCCGCTATAAGCATCGAGAAAAGAGAAAACCGAGTGATGAGCGGTTGAGTCAACCAGTTGGTCAATGGATGGTAAAGGATAGGGGTCCCTTGGGCAGGCCCTATTAACCCCCTTGTAGTCCACGCAAAGTCGCCACTGACCGCCCTCTTTATCGGCGAGGACAATATTCGCAACCCATTCAGAGTAGTGAACTTCCTTGATTATATTTGCCTTAAGCAATTTCTGCACTTCAGTGCGTACAAAGTCCTTTCGGTCAGGGGCCATGCCCCTTGTTTTCTGTCTAACCGGGCTAAAGCCGGGGAGTACACTTAACTTGTGAGAAATAACAGCAGGATCGACTCCTGGTAGGTCCTCGGGGCTCCATGCGAAGACATCACTGTTGGCATGGAGGAGGTGGATGAGTGCTTGCTGGTCCTTTTCCTCGAGGTCCTTTCCCACCCGAAACTTCTTCCCGGGAGAGATCTCAACTTCTTCAAAGGCTCCGGACAAGTCAGGAGCAGCTTCGCCCACAGGACCAGCTTCCTCTGTGGGTGCCTTCCTCTTGGGCTCGGATGGCCGGGGAAGCTGCGGGGGCCCGGCGAGGGCAGAGACATAATTGCCTCTGGCCACATTCTGGCTGACAAATATATAGGCATCCCCAGCCGCAGTGTGAAAAACTAGAGTCAGGGTTCGCACATCGCAGCGGACATGGAACTCAGTTTGAGTATGCCGCCCGATGATGGCGTTATATGGCGTAGGGAGATCCAGGACAATAAAGTCCACATAGCTCGAATGACATACCTGCTTTTTCTCCTTGGTGGTTCCCATCATCATGTAGGGCAGGGTGATCGACCCCAGGGTTGGGATTTCATCCCGTCCTATTCCAAAGGTAGCCCCCTTCGCGGGCTGAATTTGTGACAAAGGCACCTTTGCCTCAACCAGAGTGTGTTTGTAGATCACGTTGGCATTTGCCCCCGTATCCATGTAGATTCTATCGACGTCCCAGCCCGCAATACGGGCAGTGAAAACCAAGGGGTCAGCGTGCGGTGTTGCCACAGAGGTGCCATCGCTGCGATGCAAAAACTGAGTAGAGGAGTGGTCTATCTGGTAGATCTGCCTCATATGACGGCGTCTTGCCGAAGCGCCTTCACACCTTGTGTGATTACGCCGATGTGTCCCCTTGCCGGGGGACTGAACCAGATTCTCCCGACTGGGTTTCTTTGGGAGCGCCCCGCCGGCGGTCCTCCGGCCGGCGCCCTCACGGTCACCTTCTCTTCTACGGTCCTCGGTTTGGAGCAAGTACTCCCGAGCTTGCCTTGAGCCAGCATTTCTCCAATCATACGCTTGAGCTCAAAACAGTCCTCAGTGTCGTGACCTTTGTCACGGTGGTAGCGGCAAAACTTGTTGCTTTGTCTTGTTATTTCTTGGGAGAGGCGAGGCCAAGTGGGGACCGCCCTCTTTTGTTCCAAGGCATGGAGAATGTTGGTACGGGATTCCCTCAGCGGGGGAAGAGAAATGTATGCCCTTTCCCTACTGGGGGGCGTGGGGTACTGCCTTTGAGACCTCGGATCCGGTCGCGAGGGTTGTCCCTTGGCGTCCGCCGTGGCGGCTCTGGCGAGTGGTCGAGTGACCTCTTCCGTATTCATGAACCGCGACGCTGTACTTAAGAATTGTTCCATGTTGGTGGGCGGGTTAGTGTGGACATCCACAAAGAAAAGGGACTCCCAAATGAGGCCTTGGATAGCTGCAAGCAGGCGAGCTTCTTCTCCCAGGTTGGGGACCTGGATAGACTCGGCCTGGAAGCGTTGAATATATTCTCTGAGGGGCTCATCCTTTTTCTGCCGTATCTTAAGAAGGTGCCCTGCCGTTTTAGGAGGTGGTTTGGATACCACAAAATGGTTGGAGAAATTGCGGGATAGCTCCTCGAATGAATCAAACCGTTTGTCCCGGAGAGTGGTGTACCAGTTGGCAGCGGCCCCAGTAAGTGTGGAGCTGAAAGCTCTACAGAGCGTGTTGTCGTCCGCCCTTGCTATTGCCATTGCGGAAACGTAACGCTGGAGATGGATATCAGGGTCTGACAGGCCATCATAGGCGTCCAGCTTAGGCTGGCGAAACTGGTCCGGAAGAGGGGTTTCTAAAACCCTCTGAGTAAAAGGTTGGGTCCAGAGGTGGTCCAGACCCATCCTGGAAATATTATGGACACTGGCCCTTTCATCCCTTTTTTCCACTTCCTCTAATCGTCTAGTAAGCGCGATAAGTAATGACGAAGAAGGATCAGGGTTACTTACTTGCTGAGGAGGAGTAGCTGGGCGTTCGGGCTGATTAGTCCGCAGCGTTCCAACGCTATCCAGAACGCCCCGAAGAGTGGTGGCGAGAGTTTCACGTAAGTTGAAAGCAACCGCCTCAGTGATCGTTTGCAGGACGGCCGGATCCAGGTCCGTTGGAGGGGTGTTTGGAGGTGGAGTGTTTCGCTCCTGATTCATGTTACGGGCAACGTGGGAGGAGCTTTCCTCTGTTGAGTGAATAGAGAGTTCTCCCCTTTGTGGGGGAACGTGGTTCGGGGAAGGCTCCGATGGTGGGTCATTGTTCGTACTTGCCCCGGGAGGATTCCTCCTCCCTTGACGACTGTTCCTGTTGGCACTCCGGGTGGTTGGCATGACTTATTGCTTGTGGTTTGTAATATGGGTTTATAGCAAGAACTTTCGTTCCCACAGACGGCGCCAAACTGATAGTCTCATCCCTAAAGAAGGTCCGGACTCTCAGTTGATATGGTGGAGAAGATGATGTTCTTGAGACTCCAAGCTTGCTGTTCAGAGTAATCTGTAAAAGATAGGAAGAATACTCAGAAGTAGCAAGAGGGGAGTGGGGGGGCGTGTAGTAGCTTACCCGATTTAGGGTGGACATCACCCTATTTATAGAGTGATGCCAGGAGAAGAGCCTCCCCCAGTTGAAGCCCTTAGACAGGCTGTTTGAGATAAGTCTGTGTCAGACTGATTGGAGATAAGGCGGCTGTGATGATGATGATCTCAGCAAACCGCCTTATGTGATTCACTTGTCGAGAGAATGTCGGCGTATAAATCTAGTGAAGATCTCCTGTGCTCGTGCTGCCCTCCTTATTGGCCGCTTGATGTCGACGACCAAGTGGTCAATCTCCAAGTGGAGCAAGTGGCGGGCGAAGGCCTGTAAGGGCGAAGGCCCATAGGGGCGAAGGCCCAAAAATAGAATATAGCCAAATAAGGGGTGAGGGTTGCACGAACCTGGGTGCCAAGGCCTTATCTGGGCGGGGCCAGTATAGGCAGGAGACTGGGAGTAAGACCCATGGAGGCGAGGGAGACCGCGAGGGTTCGCCCTAAGACCGCGAGGGGGGCCCGCGCAGGCTTTAGAAACGCAAGGGTGAGTATGAGACGTCGCCCCTGCGAGTCTGGAAGCCCGCGAGGGCAGGGCCTCGCTTAGGCGATAAGGATGAGACCTTGCGAAGGCGATACTGGAGACCATAAGGATGAGACCTTACGAAGGCGATACTGGAGGCCACAAGGACGAGACCTTGCGAAGGCGATACTGGAGACCATAAGGATGAGACCTCTCCCAAGGCCTCGTATGATTCTGACAAAACGCGAGGGCGCGATTGCTTGGGTAGTGTACTGAGAATCCTAAGAAAATCGAAGCCATCACCAATCTTCGCACCCCTAGGGGATTCAAAGAAGTACAACAACTGGCAGGGAAGCTGGTGGCCTTAGGACGCTTCGTCTCTAAACTCAGTTACCGCTGCAGGCCCTTCTTCGACCAAATCCGCAAGAAGAAGGCTTGCAAGTGGACAGAAGAATGCCAGGAGGCATATGACTCAATCAAACAACACTTGCAAGATCTACCCGCACTCAAATGTCCTGCACCGGGCGATGACCTGGTCCTCTATCTTGCCACCTCGGACAACAGCGTCGCCTCGTCCTCATCAAGGAAGAAGCTGCCAGCAAGGCCGGTCTACTATACCAGCCACACCCTCCATGCCGCGGAAACAAGGTATCCTCCGCTTCAAAAGGTTATTCTATCTCTAGTATATGCAGCACGGAAGCTCAAGCCCTACTTCCAAGGGCACACGATTATAGTCCGGATGGACCTACCAATTCAGGAGATCCTCAGGCGACCCGAACAATCAGGGCACCTCTCCAAATGGTGTATCGAACTAGGTGGCTTCAACATCGACTACGAGTCCTGAAAGGCGATTAAGGGCCAGGCCCTCGTTGACTTCATTGCGGAATTCTCAGATATCAACACCATCCCTGGCCCTGAGCAGAACCCCATGCCACAACCCATCCCACCAGAGTGGGATGTGTTCGTGACGGCTCATCCAAACTCGGATCCCCGTAGGGGCGTATACCTACGTTGACCCTTAGGTATGGAAGCTTCCCTTCGCGTCTCTTTTCGTTTCATGTCACCGATAATGTTGCAGTATGAGGCCGTCATCGCGGGGCTCATGTTACGGTCACCCCGAGCGGGTTGTGACCCGGGGCTTCGGTTTTGGCCTGCAGGTCACTGTTTTGGGCTGTTAAACGACTCTCGAGGCTTATCCGAGCATTCTTTCCGGGAATCCTTCGGGTTTTGAGGTCGTGTGGGTCCCCCGGACATTTCCGCCGAAAATATTTTTCCGGGGCCGGGACTTGTCTTGTGACGTACAGCGGGCTCGGTAGCGCTCCCGGGACCTCGGATTGGGAAACCGTTCGCATATTTGGAATCTTGGGAACGCCCCGCATCTTTTTACGGAGTATATTTTCAGGCGGGACGTTCGGTCCCGGCGACTCCGGGGCTCGGGATGGAAAGTTTCTGACGGCTTCAGTGTAAGTTATGTTATATTTTAAGATGAATTTTATGGAAATATTTATGGAATTTTGGCATGACGGGATTTGGATTTGGGTTAGCACGTCGGGATTTGCTCGGGTTTAGCGGGCCCGGTAGGACACTCTGGAATTGCAAATGGACTTTGGAAACATGATTTGTGTGTGATATGAGGTTCCGAGAATGTGTCTTAGTTTTCGTTCCGTTCGGAGTTACTGTTTGGAAGTTGTAATTTTCGGGTTGGGCTAAATTGCAACTTTTGAAAAGTTTGGGGGCCAAGTTGTAATTGGCCCACAAACCAGCCATAATTGGAAACGGACAAGGGAAGAGGCGGCTGAATTGGAAGAGATAAGGGACACTTGTCCCTTCTTCATTAAAGATGGAAGAAAAAGAAAAGAAAAGAAAAAGAAAAAGAAAGTATTTAAAGAAATGAAAATGGAAAAAGCTATTTTTCTTCGTCCTTCTCTTCTTCTTCTCTGAAACAAGGCAGCCATGAAACGCCATTGTTGAGCTCAAAGGTGAACTTGGTGGAAACTCAAAGAAGCTTCGAGGTAAGGGTACCAAAACGATCCTTGTGTTGTGTAAGTAAATAATCTGAGGTCGGTTTGTGTAGATTCAGCCCGGTTTGTAAACCGTGAGCTGCTGAAATTTGGAAGTGATTATGGAATCACAAGGTTTGTTTGATTTCTTGGTTTCTAAACGTTCCCGGCACCTTCTTGTGCATGTTTGATAACAGGAGCGTAGGAAGAAACGCGCCTGAGGTGGTGCCGAAGTGCGTCTGAACAATTTGGTGTAAAATTCAACGGTGGATTCAGCAAAAGGTAAGGATATATTTGTGATCAGAGCGAAGTTCTGATTCTGATGGTGTAATTGGTTTTGTCAGAAAAGGCTCGGTGTGAAAGCCGTTTTTCGGCCCGAGCCTCGGTTTTGGCGCCAATGATATTGGCTGATTTTGTGAATTTCGAACATATATTCTCAGATTCAGGCATCATTTGTGAACAGGGGGTAGGCAGAAACGCAGCTGAAACTCTACCAAAATTTGTACCGGGACAGTGAACGAGAATTTCGATTCGACTTGTTGTCACCGCACGCCACCCGAGCCCGGTTGAAGAGGCGGGGGCGCCGGGACGCCGGAAGCGGAAGCCGGAGTGATATGGAATGGCAGGTCCATCGAGACCCGCCGCGCGTAGCGGACCCAAAGAGCGAAATGAAAGTGGAAGCAACCTAACAAAATTTCATACATATAACTAAAATAAAATCAAAACATACAATTCATGCATCAGCAACATAGATACATACATAGATACATACAGAGTTCACAGAACCTAAGGTGTCTAGCAAGCGCCAAGCGCTCAGAACATGCACAGAACAGAATATATAAGTATATACGAATATACAATCATCACAGCAAACCAGAAAATATGCACATGCAGCTACAGAGCCAACCCTAGGCCTAAACATCAAAAATACCTCGCGCGGGATTCAGACCAAGTAAACAAAATCCCAGCTCGCAAGGTACTGCTGCTGCTCAACACAACCAAGGCAGAAGCCTCGCGGAAACCTACCCCGCTGCTACTGCACCTACCGAAATCCAAAAACAGAACCCAAAAAGGGTGAGTCCTAAAAGGACCCGTAAGGGATTTGGGGTAAGATAAGTATATGTAACCCTGCAAAACAGAAAGAATGCAATATACAAAATATATGAAATGTAATACGTAATATCGTGCATGTGAAGATAACAGATCATAATCCCGAAGGATGTGCGATTCTAAATCGCCATAACCCTTATAACAAATCGGAACGACAGCCTCCCTTTAAGGGAGTCAGAAGCCGAAGCTATTACAGAAGCATGGTGCACTAGCTGGGGTAGCGAACCCTCAACCGTCGTAGGGTTATGCAGACGAGTATGCCATAAGGCATACTCCTACAAATTACGTAACGTACCTTAAAGCGTAAATTTCGAAATACTGCAAAATGTAGTGCAACAACACACACTGCAGATTACGAATATGCCCTAGGCATATAATACTGAAATACTTGCAATGTAAAGTGAAACTAAACATACACCTATCTTACCAAAAATAGCGTAACCAAACCCTTACCTCTCAAGTCCCAGTATCGACCGCTCGACAACTTCCATACTACGACCCGAAACTCGAAACTTCTCTTCTCCTAACCTCCGAACCTCGAATCTGCCAAACCAAGTTGAATTAGCATCCTTATCGACCACACTACCAAATTATACCCCGACCCCAAAACCGAAAATCCGCACTTCCGTAAAATTCCAGATTTCCACGTAAATGTCGAATCCGTAACCAACCTAGACAATGCAAGATTATACATTGACAAACATCATCCAACAAGCAGAACCGACCAACCCAACCTTAAACCCTTCATTACCCAACATTTTCCGATAATCCCGCTTAATTGCAACTTTTCCATTTCTTAACCGAATTCAACGTTTCAAACTTCAAACCACTCCTAAATTTAACCCCAACACCATTTTAACATCCAATTCAACCAAAATGAAACTCCAACATGGAAAAAGAATCATTCCAATAATTCGGTTCTTAACCAACATTTTACCCAACTTCCAATTCAATCCATTCAAGCTTCCAAACAACCATTCTAACCACCAATTACACTTCTAAACCAAGAATGCTATCCAATTGCATCCAAAACAACAAAATCCAACATTGAACAACAACTCATAAATTCGGCCATTTGGGGGTTTTTTACCTCAACTTGTTTTCCATCAAATTGAATCCATACATAAGCTTAGAATCATGCTAAGATTAACATACTTGAAGCATGATTCAAGATAACAAACACACATCATTTTGGAAATTATCCAAGAAATTCGCCAACATAGGTTTTCCATCCAAGATGTGTTTTCTAAAATCAAACACTTGATTAACACTCTCCTACAACCCAAGAACAACATACTAAAAGATGGGAGGAAGAGAATCATCCTAGCTTATAGCTAAGAACAAACTCATCATTTGCAAAAACTCATCTTTCCTTCACTAATCTTCAAATCTAACAAGAAAAGAGAAGTAGGAAGGATGCTTACCACATCAAGCACCCAATTCCTCTTTGATTTCAAGCAAGGAAAAGAACTTCAAGCTTGGAGGTGCTTCAATGGTGGAGTCGGCAGCAGCAACAAGAGGTAGAAGAAGAAGAGATGAAAAGAAAATGAGATAAACTCATTTTATGTAATAATAAGTCATAAAATATATCTTCACTTTTAACCCATACTTCTCCACTTTAAAAGAAAACAAGCCAAGTGTCCCATAAATCTTTCCCATTTCTGCCGAATATCCCAGCTGCTGCTGCCCATACTGATTTTTATTTAATTTGTAACCAAATACAAATTAACTCCCAATTTTTCCGAAAGTTCCAATTCTTTTTGCCCAAAAATAATTACCGAATTCCAAAATTAACGAAACTTGGACACAACCCTCAGAATATTATAACATTCACAAAACATATTTCAGAAGTTCATTTACCATTCCGGAGTGTCCTACCGAGGTCGCCGAACCCGAACCAAAACCCGACGTGCGAGCGTGTCAACTCGAACCGAAATTCCGCTACTCCAAAATTCTATAAAAATACCCATAAATTCCATCTTAAATTACAACACAACTTACCCCAAAGCCGCCGGAAAATTTCCATCCCGAGCCCCGGGATTCCCGCCCCGAGCCTCGGAGTCGCCCGAACCGAACGTCCCGCCCCAAATATTAAACTCCACAACCACCTCCGGACGTTTCCACGACTCCAAAACTGCAAACGGCTTCCCAAACTGAGATCTCGAGAGTGCTACCGAGCCTGGCCAGACGTCCCGAGACGACCCGACAACCCCGGCGCCAGAAAAATATTTTCGGCGGAAACGTCCGGGGGACCCACACGACCTCAAATACGGAAGGGGTCGCCAAAATGATACTCGGATAGGGCTCGGGAGCCGCCTGAACGCCGAAAAACGTGACCCGCAGGCCAAAACCGGAGCCCCGGGTCACCCGGTCGCAACCCGCTCGGGGTGACCGTAACATACTCCCCTTAGAACTCTTGGTCCTCCAAGAGTAGCTGAACCATCCAAATAGGTGTCGCTACCAACCGAATATAAAAAAATATTCTCTTTACTAAGAACAATCGGACCACCGTATTGGTGCGGCGGGAGTGGTAGTTTAGACTACCATACAGAGCCTCTCAACGGCTGCCCCACCCTCCGGGTGCATCTTATTGCACCTCGAGTCGTTGCCGGTATTTCTACCGCATAACCCTGCATAAGTACCGAACCTAAGTCTAATCGATCCCCAACAGTGCTATCCTCGAAGACATCACGTAATACGTAAACAGCTTGGGGAAAAAGATCAACCTAACAACTTACTAAATAAACTCATGAGAACCGATAAAACTCGTTGTAACTTTCCCCGACTACCAAAACTTATCTGTCCTCTGATCGGTGCTACCTCTAGTCAAATTATATCACCAAACTCAGATTCCATATCCATACGGCGGCGGTTCGTATAAGCAGTGGTGCGCTGTCGCGGTTTTAATCCGCGCAGTATCAATCTGATCTTCGCCGTAGTCTCCTCAAAAAACTCGGGTCTCAGCTCAACCCTATCAAACGCATCTGTCCAACAGTGTGGTGTCATACACCTCCTCCCGTACAACGCCTCATATGGTGCCATGCCAAACGTAGTCTGGAAGCTGTTGTTGTACGAGAATTCTAACAAAAGTAACTGCTGGTCCCAATCCCCTCCAAAATTCAAAGTACAGATTCGCAGCATATCCTTCAAGACGTAATCACCGCTCCGACCGCCCGTCCGTCTCGTGGGTGATAAGTTGTATTCAGATAGAGTCGCGTGCCCAGTGCTTCATAAAAAGCTCTCGTAACCGTCTTTGTGAAACGCGGATCACGGTCGATACGATGGAGTTTGGTACTCCATGTAAACGTACCATCTCCCCGATGTAAAGCCGGCAAGCTTCTCCAAAGGGTCTATGACCCGAATAAGCGAAAGTGTGCGCACTTTATCAGCCGATTCACAATAACCCAGATCGCATCATGGCGAGACCGTGTCGTGGGCAAGGCAAAGAAAGTCCATAGTAACATTACCCCACTTCCAGATGGAATGGGAAAAGTCTGCGGTGTCTCTCGCCGGTTTCGATGCTCAAACCGCCGAGTGTGCCTCCTCTAAAATCCCATTCCGTAACTCCCGATCCTCCGGTACATAAAGGCGGTCTCGAAGTATAGCAATCCTCGCCATACCGAAACGTCGGTAACAAAGAACTCTTATCTACCCCAGATAATTCCTTCAACCCCGGATTTCTACCCTGCGCCTCACGCACCTGTCAAGCCACTCAAAATGTATAATAAGTGTAATAACCGAGCACGCTCCCAGCTGCCCCACGTGCCAAAGGCATATCAAATCACTCTTCTCGGATCGGTCACCAACATTTCCTCCCTTAAATAAGCCGGTATACTTCGCCAGAGCATCGGCAACCGTGTTGCCCTTGCCGAGATGTACTCGATACTACAATCATAGTCCTTAATGTATTCGAGACATCTGCGCTGCCTCATGCTAAGCTCCTTCTACGTAAACAGATATTTCAGACTCTTATGGTCGGTAAGAATCTGAAATTTATTACCAAACAGATATTACTTCCAATGTTTCAGCGCATAAATTATTATAGCCAACTCCAGATCATGTGTCAGTCAGTTCATCTCATGCGGTCGCAGCTGCCTCGACCCATAAGCTACCACAAAACGCTCCCGCACCAACACACACCCCAAACTGGATGTGGAAGCATCTGTATATATCACGACGGTAAGCTCGGATCCGAAGAGTCGAATCGAGCGTTAGTCAACCGCCGTTTTAACTCCTGAAAATTCCGCCACACCTATCGGACTGTAAATACGGTTGACCCTTCTTGGTCAATCACAGAAGCGGAGATGCCAGGATAGAACACCCGGTACCAACCTCTCGATAAAATCCTGCTAACCCCGTGAAGCTCCCGATCTCCCGCACCGTGGTAGGTTGTTTCCGATCTGAACTGCCCTCACCTTCTCTCGGGTCCACAGCATGCACCATGCTCGAAATAACGTGTCCCGAAAGGTGACCTCCCGGATCAGTAACTCACACTTTGAGAATTTAGCATAAAGCTGATGTTCCCAAAGTGTCTGCAGTAACTACCCTCGATGCTCCCGATGCGAGTCCGCATCCCGAGAATATATCGAATATCATCAATAAAGACCACCACAAATAAGTCCAAGTACGGTCGAACACCCGATGCATCAGATCCATGAATGCTGCTGGAGCATTGGTCAGCCCGAACGGCATGACCGTAAACTCAAAGTGTCCAAATCGGGTGCGGAAAGCAGTCTTAGGTATGTCCTCTTCCTTCACCCTTAGCTGAAAATACCCAGATCGGAGATTAATTCTTTGAGAAAACTCTTGAACCCACGAAGTTGATCAAAAGATCGTTAATCCTCGGTAACGGATACTTATTCTTCCCAACAAGAGTATTCAACCGTCTGTAATCAATACAAAGTCGAGTGTCCCATCATTCTTCTTAACAAACAGAACGAGCACCCCACGCCAAGTGCTCGGTCGGATGAAACTCTTTTCTTTGTAATTCCTCCAGCTTTGTTCTTCTACTCCCGCATCTCGTAAATAGGCATCCGATAAGGAGGAATAGATATCGGAGCAAGACCCGACCGCAAGTGGATCTCAAACACAATTTCCCGCTCTGGTGGTAATCCGGGCAACTCCTCCGGAAAGACCTGCGGAAAATCTCGAACTACCGGTATACTAGCTAGCCTCATTCAGACCATAACATTCCCCCAACACCAACTATCGACAGATGATCCAGAATCTGCAACACTGTACTGCGCTGCGCGATAATCAAACCAGTCGGAGCCGTGAGAGGTAGTACCTCTCCAGAAACCATAATGGTACGGTTTGCACAATCAATGTGCAAAGAATTCTTGGATAGCCAGTCCATCCCAAGAATAATATCTTAGTTCGGCGTGTCAAAACCAACAAATCCGATACTATCAGATGTCCGCCTACGGATGTCATACAACCCCGAACCATCTCTTTAGAAAATGTAAACCGACTCCCAGCAGTTTTTAGTAAGTACATGTGAGGCAAGGTACTAACAGACAGATACAGAGATGTAACACATTTCTGTGTTACAATGGAAACAGATGCTCCTGTATCAAATAATGCCTGAACCGACACCTCATTCAGAAACAAAGTACCGTGCAGAACTCCCTGCTGACCGGTACCTGACCGCTGACTAGGTCCTCACGATAACTAGGGCCTCCCCCTCTCTATGAAAAACTTGTCCAGCTCGAGCTGCTTTGTGGTAGAGGGGGTGGCTGAAGCCGCTGCCGCCGCCGAGGTCTCGGCCACCCTATCAAACCCACGCCCTCGCGGCGCGCTGGGCTGGTTCGAGACCGTGGACGCTGAAGACCGCCAAAACCCTGCCTGTAAATCGGACAAGGTCGTGCCGGTGATGCTCCCCTCGCCTCTAATAGTCTGCCCAGTGCCTGCTCGGCCGTCCGAGAAATCTGCCGGGTCCCAGTGTGTGGAGCCCCTCATACTCCCCTAACCTCGCCGCGAGGTGAGGTGACTATCAACCTCCTCTTACTCAAGGAGTTGAGCCTTAAGAACCGCCTCCCGATACAAAGTAATGTCTAAAGGTCTCAAAGCCCACTCGTACTCGGGCGCAATCGGCGAATAAACCTCTTGGTCTTCTCCTCTTCCATAGTACTACGGTACGTAGTAAACCAGCCGATCAAACTCTCACTCATACTCTCCGACAGTCCTGTCTCCCCGATGAAACTCATCAACTGTGCCTGACACAGATTCCTGGCTACATCCCCACTGCACTGCTAGTGGAAAATGTAGCCTCCCCCAGGAGTTTATCAACTCCTGCAAACCAAATCCCCACACCCCCCCCCCCTTCTCGGTCATTGAACCCCGGGGGTTCAAACTCTGAAATCTCTCAAGAAGTCTGACCTCGCTGACCGGTGCCTCGATCTCCCCGCCGTTGATAGGACCGACGAGAAGTCTAGGTGTCGTAGTGACCATCCTCCTGAGTCACTCACTTACCAATCCCAAAGCTCGCGAGCACTTTCTAAAGTCTCGCTATCACCACCTAATCAAAATGCCCTTACCGTGGCATAATCAGATCTTCCTTGCCTATCGCCGCCCTTGAACCGGCTAGGCTGGCGGGTAATACCAAATCGAGAGGGGTCCCTACGACCGCTAAACCTCGGGCGGTGAGTGTGGTTGTTCGCACTCGGGTTACACCGAACCCGTATCCTATTCCACGGTGGTGTGGGATCTCAGTCCCACCACTCCGGTACCAATTCACGCTATCTACGCGTGTTAACCATACCTCAAAAATCTCAGTCCAAACAGAGTCCAGAAAAATAGGTCACTCCTAATCCCTACAGAAGCTAGCAGCAGTTTTCTAAGGCTCAGAGTGCAATGCGACTTGACACGTGGTTACTTCTCGAATGATAAAATCATGCATTTCACGTAATCACGTAAGCGATTCATGCTTATTTCACCAAATCTTTTCCTAACACACAATTTTACGTACGAAACTTTTCCACAATCCTCTACTTGTAACACTTTTACCAAAATCCAGAAATTCTGGATTCCGTACTCGCAACTACCAGATAACTTGAAGGACCAAACTTTGCTCCACAATTTTATTTTGAAGTGGTTCAAGTAAGGAGGTGGCCAATCTCCGTACCAAACCATTCTAAAATAAAATGTAGAACAATAGTTGTCACTACAAGTCACCACTGACGACCAATATGGTCACTTACCTGCTCTGATACCAACTTGTCACCGCACGCCACCCGAGCCCGGTTGCGGAGGCGGGGGCGCCGGGACGCCGGAAGCGGAAGCCGGAGTGATATGGAATGGCAGGTCCATCGAGACCCGCCGCGCGTAGCGGACCCAAAGAGCGAAACGATTGTGGAAGCAACCTAACAAAATTTCATACATATAACTAAAATAAAATCAAAACATACAATTCATGCATCAGCAACAGAGTAAGCCTCGCCCTCCATGGACGAGTGCTTACGCACCAAACATAGATACATACAGAGTTCACAGAACCTAAGGTGTCTAGCAAGCGCCAAGCGCTCAGAACATGCATGTAATGTAATATATAAGTATATACGAATATACAATCATCACAAAGAAACCGTAAAATATGCACATGCGGCTACAGAGCCAACCCTAGGCCTAAACATCAAAAATACCTCGCGGGATTCAGACCAAGTAAACAAAATCCCAGCTCGCAAGGTACCGCTGCTCAACACAACCAAGGCGAAGCCTCGCGGAAACCTACCCCCTGGCCGCTACTGCACCTACCGAAATCCAAAAACAGAACTCAAAAGGGTGAGTCCTAAAAGGACCCGTAAGGGATTTGGGGTAAGATAAGTATATGTAACCCCGCAAAACAGAAAGAGTGCAATATACGTAATATATGAAATGTAATACGTAATATCGTGCATGTGAAGATAATGTATCATAATCCCGAAGGATGTGCGATTCTAAATCGCCATAACCCTTATAACAAATCGGAACGACAGCCTCCTCTAAGGGAGTCAAGCCAAGCTATTACGAAGCATGGTGCACCACTGGGGTAGCGAACCCTCAACTGCCGTAGGGTTAACAGACAGTATGCCATAAGGCATACTCCTACAAATTACGTAACGTACCTTAAAGCGTAAATTTCCAAATACCGCAAAATGTAGTGCAACAACACACACTGCAGACTTCATGAATATGCCCTAGGCATATAATACTGAAATACTTGCAATGTAAAGTGAAACTAAACATACACCTATCTTACCAAAAATAGCGTAACCAAACCCTTACCTCTCAAGTCCGCAGTATCGACCGCTCGACAACTTCCATACTACGACCAAACTCGAAACTTCTCTTCTCCTAACCTCCGAACCTCAGAATCTGCCAAACCAAGTTGAATTAGCATCCTTATCGACCACACTACCAAACTACACCCCCGTCCCCAAAACCGAAAATCCGGCAGAATTTTCGTAAAATTCCAGATTTCAGAACCAACCTAGACAATGCAGGGTTATACATTGACAAACATCATCCAACAAGCGTAACCGACCAACCCAAACTTAAACCCTTCATTACCCGCCATTTTCCGATAATCCCGCTTAGTTGTAACTTTTCCATTTCTTAACCGAATTCAACGTTTCAAACTTCAAACCACTCCAAAATTCAACCCCAACACCATTTTAACATCCAATTCAACCAAAATGAAACTCCAACATGGAAAAAGAATCATTCCAATAATTCGGTTCTTAACCAACATTTTACCCAACTTCCAATTCAATCCATTCAAGCTTCCAAACAACCATTCTAACCACCAATTACACTTCTAAACCAAGAATGCTATCCAATTGCATCCAAAACAACAAAATCCAACATTGAACAACAACTCATAAATTCGGCCATTTGGGGGTTTTTTACCTCAACTTGTTTTCCATCAAATTGAATCCATACATAAGCTTAGAATCATGCTAAGATTAACATACTTGAAGCATGATTCAAGATAACAAACACACATCATTTTGGAAATTATCCAAGAAATTCGCCAACATAGGTTTTCCATCCAAGATGTGTTTTCCAAAATCCAACACTTGATTAACACTCTCCTACAACCCAAGAACAACATACTAAAAGATGGGAGGAAGAGAATCATCCTAGCTTATAGCTAAGAACAAACTCATCATTTGCAAAAACTCATCTTTCCTTCACTAATCTTCAAATCTAACAAGAAAAGAGAAGTAGGAAGGATGCTTACCACATCAAGCACCCAATTCCTCTTTGATTTCAAGCAAGGAAAAGAACTTCAAGCTTGGAGGTGCTTCAATGGTGGCGTCGGCAGCAGCAACAAGAGGTAGAAGAAGAAGAGATGAAAAGAAAATGAGATAAACTCATTTTATGTAATAATAAGTCATAAAATATATCTTCACTTTTAACCCATACTTCTCCACTTTAAAAGAAAACAAGCCAAGTGTCCCATAAATCTTTCCCATTTCTGCCGAATATCCCAGCTGCTGCTGCCCATACTGATTTTTATTTAATTTGTAACCAAATACAAATTAACTCCCAATTTTTCCGAAAGTTCCAATTCTTTTTGCCCAAAAATAATTACCGAATTCCAAAATTAACGAAACTTGGACACAACCCTCAGAATATTATAACATTCACAAAACATATTTCAGAAGTTAATTTACCATTCCGGAGTGTCCTACCGAGCTCGCTGAACCCGAACCAAAACCCGACGTGCGAGCGTGTCAACCTGAACCGAAATTCCGTCACTCCAAAATTCTATAAAAATACCCATAAATTCCATCTTAAATTATAACACAACTTACCCCAAAGCCGCCGGAAAATTTCCATCCCGAGCCCCGGGATTCCCGCCCCGAGCCTCGGAGTCGCCCGAACCGAACGTCCCGCCCCAAATATTAAACTCCACAACCACCTCCGGACGTTTCCACGACTCCAAAACTGCAAACGGCTTCCCAAACTGAGATCTCGAGAGTGCTACCGAGCCCGGCCAGACGCCCCGAGACGACCCCGACAACCCCCCGGCGCCAGAAAAATATTTTCGGCGGAAACGTCCGGGGGACCCACACGACCTCAAATACGGAAGGGGTCGCCAAAATGATACTCGGATAGGGCTCGGGAGCCGCCCGAACGCCGAAAACGTGACTCCGCAGCCAAAACCGAGCCCGGTCACCCGGCCGCAACCCACGGGGTGACCGTAACATTCTCCCCCTTAGAACTCTTGGTCCTCCAAGAGTAGCTCGAACCATCCAAACAGTGTCGCTACCAACCGTAATATAAAAAAATATTCTCTTTACTAAGAACAATCGGACCACCGTACTGGTGCGGCGGGAGTGGTAGTTTAGACTACCATACAGAGCCTCTCAACGGCGTCCCACCCTCCGGGTGCATCTTATTGCACTCCGAGTGAGTTGCCGGTATTTCTACCAGACAACCCTGCATAAGACCGAACCTAAGTCTAACTCGATCCCCAACAGGCTATCACCGAAGACATCACGTAACACGTAAACAGCTTGGGGAAAAAGACCAACCTAACAACTTACTCCGTAAACTCATGAGAACCGATAAAATTGGGGTAACTTGCCCCGCCTACCAAAACTTACTGTCCCTCTGATAGGTGCTACCTCCAGTCAAATTATGTCACCAAACTCAGATTCCAGAGCCCTACTGCGACGGTTCGTTTAAACAGTGGTGCAGTCGTTCGCGGTTTCGATCCGTGCATGTATCAATCTTATTTTCGCCGTAGTATCCTCAAAAGACTCGGGTCCCACTCAACCCTATCGACGCATCTATCCAACGGTGTGGTGTCATACACCTCCTCCCGCACAACGCCTCATATGGTGCCATGCCAAACGTAGTCCTGGAAGCCGTTGTCGTACGAGAATTCTAACAAAGGTAAGCTGCTGGTCCCAATCTCCTCCAAAATTCAAAGTACAGATTCACAGCATATCCTTCAGTATCAGAATCACCGCTCCGACTGCCCGTCCGTCTGTGGGTGATAAGTTGTATTCAGATGGAGTCGCGTGCCCAGTGCTTCATGAAAAGCTCTCCAGAACCGTGCTGTGAAACGCGGATCACGGTCAGATACAATGGAGTTTGGTACTCCATGTAAACGTACCATCTCCCTGATGTAAAGCCGGCAAGCTTCTCCAGAGGGTCTATGACCCGAATAAGCAGAAAGTGTGCGCACTTTGTCAGCCGATTCACAATAACCCAGATCGCATCATGGCGAGACCGTGTCAGGGCAGTGCAGTCAGAAAGTCCATAGTAACATTACCCCACTTCCCAGTGGAATGGGAAAAGTCTGCGGTGTCTCTGCCGGTTTCGATGCTCAAACCGCCGAGTGTGCCTCCTCTAAAATCCCATTCCGTAACTCCCGATCCTCTCGGTACATAAAGGCGGTCTCGGAAGTATAGCAATCCTCGCCATACCGAAACGTCGGTAACAAAGAACTCTTATCTACCCCAGATAATTCCTTCAACCCCGGATTTCTACCCCGCGCCTCACGCACCTGTCAAGCCACTCAAAATGTATAATAAGTGTAATAACCCGAGCACGCTCCCGCAGCTGCCCTCGTGCCAAAGGCATATCAAATCACTCTTCTCGGATCGGTCACCAACATTTCCTCCCTTAAATAAGCCGGTATACTTCACCGCCAGAGCATCGGCAACCGTGTTGCCCTTGCCAGAGATGTACTCGATACTACAATCATAGTCCTTAATGTATTCGAGACATCTGCGCTGCCTCATGCTAAGCTCCTTCTACGTAAACAGATATTTCAGACTCTTATGGTCGGTAAGAATCTGAAATTTATTACCAAACAGATATTACTTCCAATGTTTCAGCGCATAAATTATTATAGCCAACTCCAGATCATGTGCCAGTCAGTTCAGCTCATGCGGTCGCAGCTGCGTCAACCCATAAGCTACCACAATACGCTCCTGCACCAACACACCCCAAACTGGATGTGGAAGCATCCGTATATATCACGTACGGTAAGCTCGGATCTGGAAGAGTCGAATCGGAGCGTTAGTCAACTGCCGCTTTAACTCCTGAAAATTCCGCCACACCTATCGGACCAGAAATACGGTTGACCCTTCTTGGTCAATCTGCGTAAGCGGAGATGCCAGGATAGAACACCGGTACCAACCTCTCGATAAAATCCTGCTAACCCCGTGAAGCTCCCGATCTCCTGCACCGTGGTAGGTTGTTTCCAGCCTGAACTGCCCTCACCTTCTCTCGGGTCCACGCACAGACCATGCTCGAAATAACGTGTCCTGCAAAGGTGACCTCCCGGATCAGTAACTCACACTTTGAGAATTTAGCATAAAGCTGATGTTCCCAAAGTGTCTGCAGTAACTACCCTCGATGTTCCCGATGCGAGTCCGCATCCCGAGAATATATCAGAATATCATCAATAAAGACCACCACAAATAAGTCCAAGTGCACGGTCGGAACACCCAATGCATCGATCCATGAATGCTGCTGGAGCATTGGTCAGCCCGAACGGTATGACCGTAAACTCAAAGTGTCCAAATCGGGTGCGGAAAGCAGTCTTAGGTATGTCCTCTTCTTTCACCCTTAGCTGAAAATACCCAGATCGGAGATTAAACTTTGAGAAAACTCTCGAACCCTGAAGTTGATCAAAAAGATCGTTAAGCCTCGGTAACGGATACTTATTCTTCCCAACAAGAGCATTCAACCGTCTGTAATCAATACCAAGTCAGAGTGTCCCATCATTCTTCTTAACAAACAGAACTGCAGCACCCCACGCTGAAGTGCTTGGTCGGATGAAGCCCTTTTTCTGTAATTCCTCCAGTTGCTTCTTCTACTCCTGCATCTCAGAAATAGGCATCCGATAAGGAGGAATAGATATCGGAGCAGTACCCGACTGCAAGTGGATCTCAAACACAATTTCCCGCTCTGATGGTAATCCGGGCAACTCCTCCGGAAATACCTGCGGAAAATCTCGAACTACCGGTATACTATCTAGCTTCACCCTAGTATCAGCCTCATTCAGATCAAAACATTCCCCCAACACCAACTATCGACAGATGATCCAGAATCTGCAACACTGTACTGCGCTGCGCGATAATCAAACCAGTCGGAGCCGTGAGAGGTAGTACCTCTCCAGAAACCATAATGGTACGGTTTGCACAATCAATGTGCAAAGAATTCTTGGATAGCCAGTCCATCCCAAGAATAATATCTTAGTTCGGCGTGTCAAAACCAACAAATCCGATACTATCAGATGTCCGCCTACAGATGTCATACAACCCCGAACCATCTCTTTAGAAAATGTAAACCGACTCCCAGCAGCTTTTACTAAGTACATTTGAGGCAAGGTACTAACAGACAGATACGAGAGATGTAACACATTTCGTGTTACAATGGAAACAGATGCTCTGTATCAAATAATGCATGAACCGACACCTCATTCAAACAAAGTACCCTGCGTAACTCCCCGTTGACCGGTACTGACCGCCGACTAGGTCCTCCACGATAACTAGGGCCTCCCCCTCTCTATGAAAAACTTGTCCTCGCTCGAGCCGCTGTGGTAGAGGGTGGCTGAAGCTGCTGTCGCTGCTGAGGTCTCGGGCCACCCTGCTGAAACCACACGCCGCGGCGCGTTGGGCTGTGCCCGAGACTGTGGACGCTGAAGACTGCCAAAACCCTGCCTGCAAATCGGACAAGGTCGTGCCGGTGATGCTCCTCTCGCCTATACTAGTCTGCCCTGTGCCTGTTCGGCCGTCCAGAAATCTGCCGGGTCCCAGTGTGTGGAGCCCCTCATACTCCCCTAACCTCGCCGCGAGGTGAGGTGACTCTCAACCTCCTCTTACTCAAGGAGTTGAGCCTTAAGAACCGCCTCCCGATACAAAGTAATGTCTAAAGGTCTCAAAGCCCACCCGTACTCGGGCGCAATCGGCGAATAAACCTCTTGGTCTTCTCCTCTTCCATAGTACTACGGTACGTAGTAAACCAGCCGATCAAACTCTCACTCATACTCTCCGACAGTCCTGTCTCCCGATGAAACTCATCAACCGTGCTCGACATAGATTCCTCGGCTACATCCCCACCGCACCGCTAGTGGAAAATGTAGCCTCCCCGAGTTTATCAACTCCCGCACCAAATCTCTACTACTTGGCCCTTCTCGGTCATTGAACGGGGGGGTTCAAACTCTGAAATCTCTCCAGAAGTCTGACCTCGTCAAACTGGTGCCTCAGATCTCCCCGTCGTTGATAGGACCGACGAGAAGTCTAGGTGTCGTAGTGACCATCCTCCTCGGAGTCACTCACTTACCAATCCCAAAGCTGTGGCGAGCAGTGGCTAAAGTCTCGCTATCACCACCTGATCAAAATGCCTAATGCCGCCCTTGAACCAGCTAAGCTGGCGGGTAATACCAAATCAGAGAGGGGTCCCTACGACCGCTAAACCTCGGGGGCGGTGAGTGTGGTTGTTCAGACCCTGGGTTACACTGAACCCGTACCCTATTCCACGGAGGTGTGGGATCTCAGTCCCACCCCTCCGGTACCAAATCACGCTATCTACGCGTGTTAACCATACCTCAAAAATCTCAGACCAAACAGAGTCCGAGACAAATCGGTCACTCCTAATCCCTACGAAGCTAGCAGCAGTTTTCTAAGGCTCAGAGTGCAATGCAAGACTTGACACGTGGTTACTTCTCGAATGATAAAATCATGCATTTCACGAGAATCACGTAAGCTTCATGCTTATTTCACCAAATCTTTTCCTAACACACAATTTTACGTACGAAACTTTTCCACAATCCTTTACTTGTAACACTTTTACCAAAATCCGAAATTCTGGATTCCGTACTGCAACTACCATGATAACTTGAAGGACCAAACTTTGATCCACAATTTTATTTTAAAGTGTTACGAGTAAGGAGGTGGACAATCTCCGTAACAAACAATTCTAAAATAAAAAGTGCAACAATAGTTGTCACTACAAGTCACCACTGACGACCAATATGGTCACTTACCTGCTCTGATACCAACTTGTCACCGCACGCCACCCGAGCCCGGTTGCGGATGCGGGGGCGCCGGGACACCGGAAGCGGAAGCCGGAGTGATATGGAATGGCAGGTCCATCGAGACCCGCCGCGCGTAGCGGACCCAAAGAGCGAAACGATTGTGGAAGCAACCTAACAAAATTTCATACATATAACTAAAATAAAATCAAAACATACAATTCATGCATCAGCAACAGAGTAAGCCTCGCCCTCCATGGACGAGTGCTTACGCACCAAACATAGATACATACAGAGTTCACAGAACCTAAGGTGTCTAGCAAGCGCCAAGCGCTCAGAACATGCACGTAATGTAATATATAAGTATATACGAATATACAATCATCACAAAGAAACGAGAAAATATGCACATGCGGCTACAGAGCCAACCCTAGGCCTAAACATCAAAAATACCTCGCGGGATTCAGACCAAGTAAACAAAATCCCAGCTCGCAAGGTACTGCTGCTGCTCAACATAACCAAGGCGTAAGCCTCGCGGAAACCTACCCGGCTGGCCGCTTACTGCACCTACCGAAATCCAAAAACAGAACTCAAAAGGGTGAGTCCTAAAAGGACCCGTAAGGGATTTGGGGTAAGATAAGTATATGTAACCTCGCAAAACAAAAAGAGTGCAATATACGAGAATATATGAAACGAGAATACGAGAATATCGTGCATGTGAAGATAACAGATCATAATCCCGAAGGATGTGCGATTCTAAATCGCCATAACCCTTATAACAAATCGGAACGACAGACCTCTCCTCTAAGGGAGTCAAGCGAAGCTATTACGAAGCATGGTGCACCACTGGGGTAGCGAACCCTCAACTGCCGTAGGGTTAATGCATGAGTATGCCATAAGGCATACTCCTACAAATTACGTAACGTACCTTAAAGCGTAAATTTCCGAAATACTGCAAAATGTAAGTGCAACAACACACACTGCAGACTACGAGAATATGCCCTAGGCATATAATCTTGAAATACTTGCGTAATGTAAAGTGAAACTAAACATACACCTATCTTACCAAAAATAGCAGAACCAAACCCTTACCTCTCAAGTCCAGTATCGACCGCTCGGACAACTTCCATACTACGACCGAAACTCGAAACTTCTCTTCTCCTAACCTCCGAACCTCGAGAATCTGCCAAACCAAGTTGAATTAGCATCCTTATCGACCACACTACCAAATTATACCCCGACCCCAAAACCGAAAATCCGCAGAATTTTCGTAAAATTCCAGATTTCCACGAAATGTCAATCCAGAACCAACCTAGACAATGCAAGATTATACATTGACAAACATCATCCAACAAGCAGAACCGACCAAACTAACCTTAAACCCTTCATTACCCAACATTTTCCGATAATCCCGCTTAATTGCAACTTTTCCATTTCTTAACCGAATTCAACGTTTCAAACTTCAAACCACTCCTAAATTTAACCCCAACACCATTTTAACATCCAATTCCACCAAAATGAAACTCCAACATGGAAAAAGAATCATTCCAATAATTCGGTTCTTAACCAACATTTTACCCAACTTCCAATTCAATCCATTCAAGCTTCCAAACAACCATTCTAACCACC
The DNA here is from genome assembly GCA_024586325.1 of Stellera chamaejasme. NCBI lineage: Eukaryota > Viridiplantae > Streptophyta > Magnoliopsida > Malvales > Thymelaeaceae > Stellera > Stellera chamaejasme. Next base: position 20,102,858 of record CM044979.1, read on the forward strand.
AATTACACTTCTAAACCAAGAATGCTATCCAATTGCATCCAAAACAACAAAATCCAACATTGAACAACAACTCATAAATTCGGCCATTTGGGGGTTTTTTACCTCAACTTGTTTTCCATCAAATTGAATCCATACATAAGCTTAGAATCATGCTAAGATTAACATACTTGAAGCATGATTCAAGAAGACAAACACACATCATTTTAGAAAATCCCAAAAATTCGCCAACATAGGTTTTCCATCCAAGATGTGTTTTCCAAAATCCAACACTTGATTAACACTCTCCTACAACCCAAGAACAACATACTAAAAGATGGGAGGAAGAGAATCATCCTAGCTTATAGCTAAGAACAAACTCATCATTTGCAAAAACTCATCTTTCCTTCACTAATCTTCAAATCTAACAAGAAAAGAGAAGTAGGAAGGATGCTTACCACATCAAGCACCCAATTCCTCTTTGATTTCAAGCAAGGAAAAGAACTTCAAGCTTGGAGGTGCTTCAATGGTGGAGTCGGCAGCAGCAACAAGAGGTAGAAGAAGAAGAGATGAAAAGAAAATGAGATAAACTCATTTTATGTAATAATAAGTCATAAAATATATCTTCACTTTTAACCCATACTTCTCCACTTTAAAAGAAAACAAGCCAAGTGTCCCATAAATCTTTCCCATTTCTGCCGAATATCCCAGCTGCTGCTGCCCATACTGATTTTTATTTAATTTGTAACCAAATACAAATTAACTCCCAATTTTTCCGAAAGTTCCAATTCTTTTTGCCCAAAAATAATTACCGAATTCCAAAATTAACGAAACTTGGACACAACCCTCAGAATATTATAACATTCACAAAACATATTTCAGAAGTTCATTTACCATTCCGGAGTGTCCTACCGAGCTCGAACCCGAACCAAAACCCGACGTGCGAGCGTGTCAACCTGAACCGAAATTCCGTCACTCCAAACTTCTATAAAAATACCCATAAATTCCATCTTAAATTACAACACAACTTACCCCAAAGCCGTCGGAAAATTTCCATCCCGAGCCCCGGGATTCCCGTCCCGAGCCCCGGGAGTCGCCCGAACCGAACGTCCCGCCCCAAATATTAAACTCCACAACCACCTCCGGACGTTTCCACGACTCCAAAACTGCAAACGGCTTCCCAAACTGAGATCTCGAGAGTGCTACCGAGCCCGGCAGACGCCCCGAGACAACCCCGACAACCCCCCCGCGCCGGACAAATATTTTCGGCGGAAACGTCCGGCGGACCCACACGCCCGCCAATATGAAAGGGGTCGCCAAAATGATACTCGGATAGGGCTCGTGAGCCGCCCGAACGCCGAAAACGTGACCCGCAGCCAAAACCGAGCCCCGGTCACCGGCCGCAACCCACTCGGGGTGACCGTAACATTCTCCCCCCCTTAGAACTCTTGGTCCTCCAAGAGTAGCTCGAACCATCCAAACAGTGTCGCTACCAACCAGAATATAAAAAAATATTCTCTTTACTAAGAACAATCGGACCACCGTATTGGTGCGGCGGGAGTGGTAGTTTAGACTACCATACTGAGCCTCTCAACGGCGTCCCACCCTCCGGGTGCATCTTATTGCACCCGAGTCAGCTTGCCGGTATTTCTACTAGACAACCCTGCAGACATGCAGAACCTAAGTCTAACTCGATCCCCAACAGGCTATCACGGAAGACATCACGTAACACGTAAACAGCTTGGGGGAAAAAGACCAACCTAACAACTTACTCCGAAACTCATGAGAACCGATAAAATTCGGGGTAACTTGCCCCGCCTACCAAAACTTCTTGTCCCTCCGATCGGTGCTACCTCAAGTCAAATTATATCACCAAACTCGGATTCCGAGCCTACGGCGGCGGTTCGTATAAGCAGTGGTGCGGTCGTTCGCGGTTTTAATCCGCGCTGTATCAATCGATCTTCGCCGTAGTCTCCTCAAAAGACTCGGGTCCCAGCCAACCCTATCGACGCATCTATCCAACAAAGTGTGGTGTCATACACCTCCTCCCGCACAACGCCTCATATGGTGCCATGCCAAACGTAGTCTGGAAGCTGTTGTCGTACGAGAATTCTAACAAAGGTAAGCTGCTGGTCCCAATCTCCTCCAAAATTCAAAGTACTGATTCGTAGCATATCCTTGATGTCAGAATCACCGCTCCGATTGCCCGTCCGTCTGTGGGTGATAAGTTGTATTCGAGATAGAGTCGCGTGCCTAGTGCTTCATGAAAAGCTCTCCCGAACCGTCTTTGTGAAACGCGGATCACGGTCGAGATACAATGGAGTTTGGTACTCCATGTAAACGTACCATCTCCACGATGTAAAGCCGGCAAGCTTCTCCAAAGGGTCTATGACCCGAATAAGCGAAAGTGTGCGCACTTTGTCAGCCGATTCACAATAACCGAGATCGCATCATGGCGAGACCGTGTCGCGGTGCGGTCGAGAAAGTCCATAGTAACATTACCCCACTTCCAGGCTGGAATGGGAAAAGTCTGCGGTGTCTCTGCCGGTTTCGATGCTCAAACCGCCGAGTGTGCCTCCTCTAAAATCCCATTCCGAACTCCCGATCCTCTCGGTACATAAAGGCGGTCTCGGAAGTATAGCAATCCCTGCCATACTGAAACGTCGGTAACAAAGAACTCTTATCTACCCCAGATAATTCCTTCAACCCCGGATTTCTACCCTGCGCCTCACGCACCCTGTCAAGCCACTCAGAATGTATAATAAGTGTAATAACTCGAGCACGCTCCCGTAGCTGCCCCTCGTGCCAAAGGCATATCAAATCACTTTTCTCAGATCGGTCACCAACATTTCCTCCCTTAAATAAGCCGGTATACTTCCTGCTCAGAGCATCGGCAACCGTGTTGCCCTTGCCAGAGATGTACTCGATACTACAATCATAGTCCTTAATGTATTCGAGACATCTGCGCTGCCTCATGCTAAGCTCCTTCTACGTAAACAGATATTTCAGACTCTTATGATCGGTAAGAATCTGAAATTTATTACCAAACAGATATTACTTCCAATGTTTCAGCGCATAAATTACTATAGCCAACTCCAGATCATGTGTCGGTTAGTTCAGCTCATGCGGTCGCAGCTGCCTCAACCCATAAGCTACCACAAAACGCTCCTACACCAACACACACCCCAAACTGGATGTGGAAGCATCCGTATATATCACGTACGGTAAGCTCGGATGCGGAAGAGTCGAATCGGAGCGTTAGTCAACTGCCGCTTTAACTCCTGAAAATTCCGCTCACACCTATCGGACCGAAATACGGTTGACCCTTCTTGGTCAAGCTGCGAAGCGGAGATGCCGAGGATAGAACACCTGGTACCAACCTCGATAAAATCCTGCTAACCCCGTGAAGCTCCCGATCTCCCGTACCGTGGTAGGTTGTTTCCGATCTGAACTGCCCTCACCTTCTCTGGGTCCACAGACGAGACCATGCTCGAAATAACGTGTCCCGAAAGGTGACCTCCCGGATCAGAACTCACACTTTGAGAATTTAGCATAAAGCTGATGTTCCCAAAGTGTCTGCAGTAACTACCCTCGGATGTTCCCGATGCGAGTCCGCATCCCGAGAATATATCAGAATATCATCAATAAAGACCACCACAAATAAGTCCAAGTACGGTCGGAACACCCAATGCATCGATCCATGAATGCTGCTGGAGCATTGGTCAGCCCGAACGGTATGACCGTAAACTCAAAGTGTCCAAATCGGGTGCGGAAAGCGGTCTTAGGTATGTCCTCTTCTTTCACCCTTAGCTGAAAATACCCAGATCGGAGATTAATTTTTGAGAAAACTCTCGAACCACGAAGTTGATCAAAAAGATCGTTAACCCTCGTAACGGATACTTATTCTTCCCAACAAGAGTATTCAACCGTCTGTAATCAATACAAAGTCGAGTGTCCCATCATTCTTCTTAACAAATGTAACTGCAGCACCCCACGCTGAAGTGCTTGGTCGGATGAAACTCTTTTCTTTGTAATTCCTCCAGTTGCTTCTTCTACTCCTGCATCTCGAAATAGGCATCCGATAAGGAGGAATAGATATCGGAGCGATGCCACCGCAAGTGGATGTCAAACACAATTTCCCCCTCTTGTGGTAATCCGGGCAACTCCTCCGGAAATACCTGCGGAAAAAAACTCGAACCACCGGTATACTATCTAGCTTCACCCTAGTATCAGCCTCATTCAGATCAAAACATTCCCCCAACACCAACTATCGACAGATGATCCAGAATCTGCAACACTGCATTGTCGCGCGATAATCAAACCGATTGGAGCCGTGAGAGGTAGTACCTCTCCGTAAAACCATAATGGTACGGTTTGCACAATCAATGTGCAAAGAATTCTTGGATAGCCAGTCCATCCCAAGAATAATATCTTAGTTCGGCGTGTCAAAACCAACAAATCCGATACTATCAGATGTCCGCCTACAGATGTCGTACAACCCCGAACCATCTCATTAGAAAACAGAAACTGACTCCCAGCAGTTTTTACTAAGTACATTTGAGGCAAGGTACTAACAGACAGATACAGAGATGTAACACATTTCTGTGTTACAATGGAAACAGATGCTCCTGTATCAAATAATGCATGAACCGACACCTCATTCAGAAATAAAGTACCCTGCAGTAACTCCCTGCCGACCGGTACTGACCGCCGACTAGGTCCTCCACGATAACTAGGGCCTCCCCTCTCTATGAAAAACTTGTCTCGCTTCGAGCTGCTTTGTGGTAGAGGGTGGCTGAAGCCGCTGTCGCCGCTTGAGGTCTCGGCCACCTGCTGAAACCCACGCCCTCGCGGCGCGTTGGGTGTGTCCGAGAGGCGTGGACGCCGAAGACGCAAAACCTGCCTGTAAATCGGACAAGGTCGTGCGGTGATGCTCCCCTCTGCCTATACTAGTCTGCCCGGGCCTGTTCGGCCGTCCAATCTGCCGGGGTCCCAGTGTGTGGAGCCCCTCATACTCCCCTAACCTCGCTGCGAGGTGAGGTGACTCTCAACCTCCTCTTACTCAAGGAGTTGAGCCTTAAGAACCGCCTCCCGATACAAAGTAATGTCTAAAGGTCTCAAAGCCCACTGTACTCGGGCGCGGTCGGCGAATAAAACCTCTTGGTCTTCTCCTCTTCCATAGTACTACGGTACGTAGTAAACCAGCCGATCAAACTCTCACTCATACTCTCCGACAGTCCTGTCTCCCCGATGAAACTCATCAACTGTGCCTGACACAGATTCCTGGCTACATCCCCACTGCACTGCTAGTGGAAAATGTAGCCTCCCGAGTTTATCAACTCCTGAGACCAAATCTCTACTACTGGCCCTTCTCGGTCATTGAACCCGGGGGGTTCAAACTCTGAAACCTCTCCAGAAGTCTGACCTCGTCAGACTGGTGCCTCAGATCTCCCCGTCGTTGATAGGACCGACGAGAAGTCTAGGTGTCGTAGTGACCATCCTCCTCGGAGTCACTCACTTACCAATCCCAAAGCTGTGGCGAGCAGTGGCTAAAGTCTCGCTATCACCACCTAATCAAAATGCCTATCGCCGCCCTTGAACCGGCTAGGCTGGCGGGTAATACCAAATCGAGAGGGGTCCCTACGACCGCTAAACCTCGGGCGGTGAGTGTGGTTGTTCGGACCACAGGTTACACCGAACCCGTATCCTATTCCACGGAGGTGTGGGATCTCAGTCCCACCCTCCGGTACCAAATCACGCTATCTACGCGTGTTAACCATACCTCAAAATCTCGGACCAAACAGAGTCCGAGACAAATCGGTCACTCCTAATCCCTACGAAGCTAGCAGCAGTTTTCTAAGGCTCAGTAGTGCAATGCAAGACTTGACACGTGGTTACTTCTCAGAATGATAAAATCATGCATTTCACAGAATCACAGAAGCAGTTCATGCTTATTTCACCAAATCTTTTCCTAACACACAATTTTACGTACCTGAAACTTTTCCACAATCCTTTACTTGTAACACTTTTACAAAAATCCAGAAATCCTGGGCTCCGTAAACTGCAACTACCATGATAACTTGAATGACCAAACTTTGTTCCACAATTTTATTTTAAAGTGGTTCAAGTAAGGAGGTGGCCAATCTCCGTACCAAACCATTCCAAAATAAAATGTACAACAATAGTTGTCACTACAAGTCACCACTGACGACCAATATGGTCACTTACCTGCTCTGATACCAACTTGTCACCGCACGCCACCCGAGCCCGGTTGCGGAGGCGGGGGCGCCGGGACGCCGGAAGCGGAAGCCGGAGTGATATGGAATGGCAGGTCCATCGAGACCCGCCGCGCGTAGCGGACCCAAAGAGCGAAACGATTGTGGAAGCAACCTAACAAAATTTCATACGTATAACTAAAATAAAATCAAAACATACAATTCATGCATCAGCAACGAGTAAGCCTCGCCCTCCATGGACGAGTGCTTACGCACCAAACATAGATACATACGAGTTCACAGAACCTAAGGTGTCTAGCAAGCGCCAAGCGCTCGTAACATGCATGTAAGAATATATAAGTATATACGAATATACAATCATCACAAAGAAACCAGAAAATATGCACATGCGGCTACAGAGCCAACCCTAGGCCTAAACATCAAAAATACCTCGCGGGATTCGGACCAAGTAAACAAAATCCCAGCTCGCAAGGTACTGCTGCTGCTCAACATAACCAAGGCGAAGCCTCATGGAAACCTACCCCCGGCTGCTTACCGGACCTACGAAATCCAAAAGCAGAACCCAAAAGGGTGAGTCCTAAAAGGACCCGTAAGGGATTTGGGGTAAGATAAGTATATGTAACCTGCAAAACAAAAAGAGTGCAATATACGAGAATATATGAAACAGAATACAGAATATCGTGCATGTGAAGATAACAGATCATAATCCCGAAGGATGTGCGATTCTAAATCGCCATAACCCTTATAACAAATCGGAACGACAGCCTCCCTCTAAGGGAGTCAGAAGCCGAAGCTATTACAGAAGCATGGTGCACCAGCTGGGGTAGCGAACCCTCAAGCTGTCGTAGGGTTATGCAGACAGTATGCCATAAGGCATACTCCTACAAATTACGTAACGTACCTTAAAGCGAAATTTCCGAAATACTGCAAAACGAAGTGCAACAACACACACTGCAGACTACGAGAATATGCCCTAGGCATATAATACTGAAATACTTGCGTAGCAGAAAGTGAAACTAAACATACACCTATCTTACCAAAAATAGCAGAACCAAACCCTTACCTCTCAAGTCCAGAGTATCAGACCGCTTCTGGACAACTTCCATACTACGACCCGAAACTCAGAAACTTCTCTTTTCCTAACCTCCGAACCTCAGAATCTGCCAAACCAAGTTGAATTAGCATCCTTATCGACCACACTACCAAATTATACCCCGACCCCAAAACCGAAAATCCGTGAATTTCCGTAAAATTCCAGATTTCCACGAAATGTCGAGAATCCGTAACCAACCTAGACAATGCAAGATTATACATTGACAAACATCATCCAACAAGCAGAACCGACCAAACCAACCTTAACCCCTTCATTACCCAACATTTTCCGATAATCCCGCTTAATTGCAACTTTTCCATTTCTTAACCGAATTCAACGTTTCAAACTTCAAACCACTCCTAAATTTAACCCCAACACCATTTTAACATCCAATTCCACCAAAATGAAACTCCAACATGGAAAAAGAATCATTCCAATAATTCGGTTCTTAACCAACATTTTACCCAACTTCCAATTCAATCCATTCAAGCTTCCAAACAACCATTCTAACCACCAATTACACTTCTAAACCAAGAATGCTATCCAATTGCATCCAAAACAACAAAATCCAACATTGAACAAAGAACTCATAATTTCGGCCATTTGGGGTTTTTACCTCAACTTGTTTTCCATCAAATTGAATCCATACATAAGCTTAGAATCATGCTAAGACTAACATACTTGAAGCATGAACCAAGATAACAAACACACATCATTTTGGAAATTATCCAAGAAATTCGGCCAACATAGGTTTTCCATCCAAGATGTGTTTTCCAAAATCCAACACTTGATTAACACTCTCCTACAACCCAAGAACAACATACTAAAAGATGGGAGGAAGAGAATCATCCTAGCTTATAGCTAAGAACAAACTCATCATTTGCAAAAACTCATCTTTCCTTCACTAATCTTCAAAACTAACAAGAAAAGAGAAGTAGGAAGGATGCTTACCACATCAAGCACCCAATTCCTCTTTGATTTCAAGCAAGGAAAAGAACTTCAAGCTTGGAGGTGCTTCAATGGTGGCGTCGGCAGCAGCAACAAGAGGTAGAAGAAGAAGAGATGAAAAGAAAATGAGATAAACTCATTTTATGTAATAATAAGTCATAAAATATATCTTCACTTTTAACCCATACTTCTCCACTTTAAAAGAAAACAAGCCAAGTGTCCCATAAATCTTTCCCATTTCTGCCGAATATCCCAGCTGCTGCTGCCCATACTGATTTTTATTTAATTTGTAACCAAATACAAATTAACTCCCAATTTTTCCGAAAGTTCCAATTCTTTTTGCCCAAAAATAATTACCGAATTCCAAAATTAACGAAACTTGGACACAACCCTCAGAATATTATAACATTCACAAAACATATTTCAGAAGTTCATTTACCATTCCGGAGTGTCCTACCGAGCTCACGAACCCGAACCAAAACCCGACGTGCGAGCATGACATCCTGACCCGAAATTCCGTCACTCCAAAAGTCTATAAAAATACCCATAACGTCCATCTTAAATTACAACACAACTTACCCCACAGCCGTCGGAAACTTTCCATCCCGAGCCCCGGGAGTCCCGTCCCGAGCCCCGGGAGTCGCCCGGAACCGAACGTCCCGCCCCAAATATTAAACTCCACAACCACCTCCCGGACGTTTCCACGACTCCAAAACTGCACACGGCTTCCCAACCTGAGATCTCGAGAGTGCTACCGAGCTCGCAGACGCCCCGAGATGACCCCGACAACCCCCCGGCGCCAGAAAAATATTTTCGGCGGAAACGTCCGGGGGACCCACACGACCTCAAATACGGAAGGGTTCGCCAAAATGATACTCGGATAGGGCTCGGGAACCGCCTGAACGCCGAAAAACGTGACCCGCAGGCCAAAACCGGAGCCCCGGGTCACCCGGTCGCAACCCGCTCGGGGTGACCGTAACACTTGTGTGAATGATTTTGGAAGAGGGTATGATTTGAATGCTTGGTTGTGTTTATGGATGTATAAGTAACAATGTTCTAGCTCGGTTCAGAAACCGAGCTTTCGTGGATTTTGCGGGAAAGTGAGGGATTGTGTGGGTTTGGCTTTCGGGTGTTATTTTGTTGAGTTCGACTTGTTTGTGGTTGTTCGGTGTGTTTCGTGTTGGTGGAGCAATGTGGGGCCATAAAAGTCAAGGTTTCGCTTTCCGGCCGGGCCGGGATTTCCCGAGATTTGTATCATGAGCGGTTTTGCTAAGGTAAGGGTTCAACTTCTCTTTTTATACATACCGGTATGGGACTTTATGTATGAGGTTTAGTTGAGGCGGGTTCCCGGGTTGAGGACGGTGGTTCCGTGATCCCGGGACTGTTATACGGTAAGATGAATGTTCGTGTTTGTTCCAAAGTCCGAATGGTCTTGGAGGCCACGGGTTTGTATTTGGTTCGGCATATCCGCACTAGGTGCGAGTATCATGATTTATATTGCTATATTATATGTGATTCTATGGTGAGACCCGGACGGTCTTGGAGACCTCGGGTGCTCTATGGTTTATTGGTGTGTCCGCTTTGGAGGGTCTTGACACTTTATGTATACCCGCACCGGAGTGCCGGTATACCACTGGGACCCTACGACGGTTTGGGGATCATGACCCCAACCGGTACCGTGCTATTGGATATTGGAACCTCTTGGAGAGGGTCATGTCTGTACTTCATTATAAGGGTCGATTGGGCGGTTGGACCGCGTATGGGATCTTTGACTCACCTTGTCCTACGGGACATTGTACTTATTTTGGTATGTGTATATTTGTGGTTGTATTGCTCGTTTCGCAGATCGGTTGGTTACCACATATACGAACCGTATCTTACCTCAGCCCTTCTGGGTCCTTCCGAGGACTCACCCCTTATTTGTTTACCACCTTTCAGCTAGACTGTTAAGCGGCGGGATAGAGATCCACGGTGCTTTGGTTGTTTTTGGGTTTTCGAAAGAAGAAGCAGACCGCGTGCGGAAATCTACCGAGAAAGAGCAGGTTTCTCCGATTCCGCACTAGGTATATTTGGGTTTTAGTTTTTGGTGGCTCTGTATTTGTAGTTGCATGCATGTATAGTGGATCATGAGTTTGTATATGATATATATTCTGGATATCTGCTGATGTTGAACTGTCTTCTGAGTCGAGGGCGGAGCCCCGACTTGCCTATGTTGTATATACTGGTTTTGATGTGGAAATAGATTTTGTGATCATGTGTTCTGTTGCTATGCATGATTTTCCATGAACTGCGCGTTTGTATACTTGCCGTATATGAATGTTGTAGGTTGCGGGTTGTAGTACGGTTTCCGCGCTTTCCGCCGCAGCTACTGGCTTCCGAACGTCACGGTTGGCCTCGCCTCCGCAACCGGGAGGGGTGGCTGTGACAAGTTGGTATCGTAGAAGGTCAGTCGATGTGACCCAAGAGACAAGGTATGATTAGTTTGATATTGGTTTCTAGAGGCAAGTATACCAGTCCGAGTGGACTTTTGGAGCGATCATGCCGGTTCATGGAAAAGTGTCTGCGGAGAAGACTTGAAGTGCGGGCTCTTTGTTCGTGCTCCGTGCAGGGCGGTTCGGTACGGAGACTGGCCACCTCCTTATTTGAACCACTTTGGAATGGGTGTGGAGCGTGGGCGGTACCTTGAAGCATTTTGGAAGGTTTGGAGTACTTTGGCAAGATTTTGGGGATTTTGGACTTCGGACCATGTAGAGAAGCGCAAAGCTCGAGTGCGGGCTTCGGCGTAATCCGGGTACTCTTATTTTTGGTTGGTATTGTGGTGTGGTTACGTGTTATGAACATGATCTGATTACGTGCTTGATTTTGGTATTTGGTTACGTGATTCAGAAAGAATCTTTACATCATGAATTTCATTACACTACATAGCCTTAGAATACCTGCTAGCTTTTGGTAGAGAGAGAGTTAAGCTGCTCAGGACTTTTGGTTATGGTTAAATCTGTATTTGGTTGGATTGGTTTAAGGAAATGGTTACCACACGCAGACGGCGTGATTGGGAACCGGAGGGGAGATGATGTGGACATTAGCCCCATTTTTGTGATAAAAGGGAACCAATCCTCCAGAGGGTCCAAAGGACCCTTGGCGAAGGCTCAGATGAGGAGGAAGCGACACTTAGGGCACCGGCGAAGCCCCAAGGCTAAGCCGCGCTCGCAAGGACCTTGACGAACCCATATCCCATTGGAGAACCCTTGGCCTTTGGCGAGGCCAAGCCCCATTGGCGAACCCATGGTCATTGGCGAATCCATGACCTTTGGCGAGGCCAAGCCCCATTGGCGAACCCATGGTCATTGGCGAAGCCCATGGTCATTGGCGAAGATGTACCACACTTTCGATGCGAAGCCCCGTGTGTTCGCCAACTGAAGAAGCCTCCAGACGCAAGTCAGGCGAACCCTACAAATTATGGAGAAGCCCTTCTCCCCATTTCCTGCCAATTGCCATTCCTAGGGAATTGGGAGCCGCAAAAGCAGGTAGCCTACAATGTCACATCTTTTGCCACCTCTCATTTCCCTACCCTAAATCAAGGAAGATGGTTCCCTTGTCAAGTCACACATTATTTTCCTTTACATTCTTCCTTCTATATAAGGAAATTGTAACCATTGTAAACCCTAGAACTCATTTTGTAAGAACACATATTTGCTGAAAAACGCATATTGTTCTTCTTGGGTCTCAAATCTTGCTCCACCAATCCATTAGTGATCCATTGCAAGAGGATCCAATATAATACCTAGCATTGTTTGATCTCGTAGTCAAAAGGTTCTAGGTCCCATTTTCCTTTCCCAGGCATTTTCAAGGGCATTGCCTCACCTCGTAGTGAGGAGGTTCCCTTGGCCGACTTGTGTTTCCTTGTTCTTCCTCTGTTCGTTTCCTTTCTTGCTGGAAACCGCCTCCAACGAGCTAGATCCGAGCTCGTGATCACACCCTCCTTCTCGTGATCACATCAGTTGGTATCAGAGCCAAAATGCTCACTGGAGGTATCGTACCGTATCAGTTGTTTAATTTCTTCAAGTCAAAACCTTTGTTGTTCTTTCGAAAACTTGAAGAAAAGTTATCGGTTAATGATCTCTTGAGAGAAACCGAGTAGTTGTTATCCTTGTTTAAAGTTCTTGAAAGGTTTATGAATCTGTGAGTGATTTCGGATTTGAAAAGAAAAGAGTTTCCTTGTGCCAAAGAACAAGAGTTTACGAAAAGAAATATTTAGACCAGTTCATAAATTCTGGGAAAAGTTCTAAGTGTTCTTGAAGAGTTCATCACGAAACTCAAGTGAACAAGACTCACAGATCGAAAATAGTGTCAAAACCTGAACTTCTAGTGTTTATATTGGTGAAAAACCTTTTCTATATCACTCCCAACTTCTTCAACCACCATCCACCTAAAATCATTCAAAAGCTAGTTTCAAGTAACTAGAACTTTGTGCTTTACTTGTTTCGGACATTGCTAAGATTTCATTGGATATTCTATGCGTGTTTGCATTTTATCTTAATCGAAGATTGGTGGTAAAGTTTCGAGACTTGCGAGAACCTTTGTGTTCTAAACATAAGAGAGGAGTGGTATTGAGTGTGTCCCTAAACACAAGCGAGAGACCAATCATACACGTGAGGAAATGAGTGGTACTAATTTTATTGTCTAAGTGTGTAGGTACACAATGGCGCGAACCCTTAAGTTTCGAGGGGATGATGACCCTTTCGGGTTCGAATCATGGGAACACCATCTTGAGGCATTCTTTGCCAAAAGTGGTGTTCATGGACTCGAGAAGCTGGATATAGCTATTGGGCTGTTAAGAGGTGAAGCTTGGTAGTGGTGGTGTGAATACGCCACAAAGAGAAGCGACCGAGGGTTGGAGTTCATACCCTCTTGGGACCGCTTAAAAGGTGTGATGAGGCGGCGGTATGGCACCCAAAACCCCATCGCACACTTGACCCCAGCCCATGCCTCTTGGTCAAAGCCTCCCACCACTCATAGCTCATTTCAAGTCCCACATACTACCCCACTTTAACACCCGAAAGGAATGCCACACCATCAAGAGCCTACTCACCCCCTTCTCCAAGTGCGAACCCGAATCCTCCTTGTGAACAAATCCCTTTGGGAAATCTCACTCGAGAAATTAGAGCCGATTTCGAGGAGATGAGAAAAGATTTAAAGGAGATAAGAAATGAAGTCTCACAAATGGAAGATCTTATGAAAGAATGGTGTGAGAGTGAGAAAAAGAAAGAGAAAGAGAGAAGAAAGAAAAGTGCTCTTCGAAGCCAAATGAGTAAAGAGAGTGAAACACCCAAGCTTTCGACCGAGATCAATGAAGGACTAACACTTAAATCTTCTAATGATTGTTGTTCTTCTTTGATTATGCCAGGAATTGATAACAAAGAAACTTTGGGTTGTTTACAAGAGGAAGCAGAAGCCTCGGTTTCAGAGCAGGAGCCTGCCTCCCCTAACTTGGGGAGAGGTAACATCTGGTTTCATCTTAGTGATGAAACTTTGCAATTTTGTGATCAAGAAATAATTTGTGCTAGGACTGTTATGTGCATACCTACTGTAGCTAGGAAGCACACATGTATTAATGATGTGAATATTGATGGAATCATGATCATGCCATGTGCTAAATTGGATGAACCCACCCGAGCCTATACAATAAAGATGAATGGGTTGAGCATGTTGCGAATGATAGGAAAACTCGCTAGGGTAAGGTTCATACATGACGCCGGCACATGTAAAAATAATTTGTTTGGAAATGAGCATGCCATGAATTCTAGTTCTGGAAATCATGTTGAAATTGCATGCTATTTTGTTGAAATTGTTTTCGGTCAACAAGAAGGCTTTAGACATAGGGCCCTTGTGTGCTTTCATGGCACAGGAGCAAGAAAGAGCGGATTGTTCATCTTGCCCCAACTTGGCGCTTCCTTGTTTGCTGTCCATGAGCTAGGTACCATATGTTTCGAGTACAAGAATGCCCATCACCTAGCCATGTATGTAATAAGTCGAGGGCATCCCCACCTTTTGCCCCTTTGTCTAAGTGATTGGAAGTGTATCATAAATTCATTTAGACTTTTGTCGTTGAACATAATACATATTAGAATCTTTACAATCCCATTTTTGATATGGGCACATTCACTTGGTTTTAGTCCACTAACCCCTAATGCCTCTTCCAGTTTGTTGTGGTGTCTTAAGATTTGTAGGGACAATTTCCTTATGAATCCGAGGACGTATTCTTCTGAAGAGGGAGGGTATGATGTGGACATCAGCCCCATTTTTGTGATAAAGGGCAATCTTTCCTCCAGAGGGTCTGAAGCACCCTTGGCGAAGGCTCGGATGAAGAAGAAGCGACATTCTAGGCCACGGCGAAGCCCCAAGGCAAAGCCGCGCTCGGGAGGATCTTGGCGAACCCATGTCCCATTGGCGAACCCTTGGCCTTTGGCGAGGCCAAGCCCCCTTGGCGAACCCATGGTCATTGGCGAACCCTTGGCCTTTGGCAAGGCCAAGCCCCATTGGCGAACCCATGGTCCTTGGCGAACCCATGGCCATTGGCGAAGCCCTGTGCCACACTTTCATAAGCACGCGAAGCCCCAGGTGTTCGCCAACCTGAAGAAGCCTCCATACACAAGTCAGGTGAACCCTTCAAAATATGGAGAAGCCCTTCTTCCCCTTTTTCCCGCCAATTGTACTTCCTGGGGAAATGGAGGCGCAAAAGCAGGTAGCCTACAATGTCACATCGTCTGCCACCTCTCAGTTCGCCCACCCTAAATCAGGGAACCATGTTCCCTTGTCAAGTCACTCTTTATTTTCCTTTACATTCTTCCTTCTATATAAGGAACCTGTAACCATTGTAAACCCCAGAACTCATTTTGTAAGAACACATATTTGCTGAAAAACGCATATTGTTCTTCTTGGGTCTCAAATCTTGCTCCACCAATCCATTAGTGATCCATTGCAAGAGGATCCAATATAATACCTAGCATTGTTTGATCTCGTAGTCAAAAGGTTCTAGGTCCCATTTTCCTTTCCTAGGCATTTTCAAGGGCATTGCCTCACCTCGTAGTGAGGAGGTTCCCTTGGCCGACTTGTGTTTCCTTGTTCTTCCTCTGTTCTTCGTTTCCATTCTTGCTGGAAACCGCCTCCAACGAGCTAGATCCGAGTTCGTGATCACTTACCCCCCCTCGTGATCACATCATCAAGATTGGGGACCACCTCTGCATTTCGCTAGCAGTGAGCTGCCAAATGATTCTGGTACAAACGGCTGGGCGCCGGTTTTGTTTTCTATGAGGTGCCACAGGACTGCGTGCTATCTATTAGTAGACACAAGATTCTGTCAGGTCTGTTGGTGTTGGACACACCAAGTATGATGTTATTTTTTGGGATGATTGGTCTGCTCAAGAGTTCCGTGCACATTGACCGTGCTAACCGTAGTATTACGGTTTCTGGAGAGGTGTTACCTCTCATGGGTTTTGATGGGGTAGAGGTGGTAAGGAGCAGCATGGAGCTGTAGGTTTTGGGTCAGGTTCCGATAGTGGATTTGGAGGAGTACTACGATCTGGCTACGGTAGATACTCGGTTGGAGCTGGATAGGATTCCAGCGGTTCAGGATTTTTCCCAGTACTTCCAGAGGGTTTGCCTGGGATGCCCAGAGAGGAAAATTGTGTTTGGGATTCGTCTGCAGTGGGATTTCACTCTAATTTTCATTCCTCCTTATCGGATGTTGGCAGTGGAGATGATTGGGTTGAAGAAGCAGTTGGGGAAACTACAGGAGAAGAGTTTCATCCGCCCGAGCACTTCACCGTGGGGTGCTCCGGTTCTGTTTGTTAAGGAAAAGGATGGGTTACTCCGAGTGGGTATGGACTACAGGCGGATGAATGCCATCACAAGTAAGAATAAGTACCCGTTGTTGGGGACTGATAACCTCCTTGATCGGTTGGGAGATATGAGGATCTTTTCCGTGGTTGACTTGCAAGCGGGATACTTTCCGTTTGGATGAAGGAAAAGGATATGTCAAGACTGTTTTTTGGATTGGTTATAGACACTAGGAGTAGGGTAATGCCATTTGGTCCGATCAACGCACCGGCAGCGTTCATGGACATGATGAATCGGGTGTACCGATTATATTTAGACTCTTTTGGGAAGTGTTCATCGAGGATATTCTGATTTACTCTCGAGATGAAGGCTCGCACTGGAGTATCTAAGAGCTATTTTGCGGGCGCTTTGGGAACATTGGTTTTACATCATCGATGAATATGGGTTTCAGTGGTTTCCAAGAGGATTAAGGTTGTATAGGATTGGAGGCAGCCAGCCTCGACGCAAGAAAAGGAGTTGAACATGAGGTAGCATAGGTGACTCGAGGACATTAAGAATTAGGATGGTGGTATCTAGGCACCGCTAGCAAGGGCAATGCCGTTGCCGATACTTTGCGTAGAGAGGTTACCGGGTTAGCTAAAGGAAGCAACACGAAAGATCAGACCCAGGAGGATGACTCGGTGTACCTTGGGCACACGTGGGAGTTTTGGGAGCATACTTAGGTCAACACTTTGATCGCTCTTTCAGAAAGGCTGGATAGAGAGCTTGAGGCACAAGAGAAGAATTTGGGTTTAAGGAAGTTGTCCGGAGAGGGCAAAGGAGTACTACTACTGACATCTCAGTACAGGCGGGAATCGTTATATTTTGGGGATTGGTTGTAGGTATCAGAGGATCAGGTACTACGGGATAAGACGCTGGAGAAGGCAAATTTGAGCCGGTTAAGTATACACCCCGGTAGGGAGAGGATATCCCAAGATTTGCGCACTTGCTTTTGGTGGCCAGATATGCGGAGACACATTGACATTTATATGTCTAAGTGTGATCACTTTTTGCTGATACGGGTGACAAGCTCTCTTTAGGTGCTTGCCCATCTGTACCTCAGGGGAATTGCGCGGTTACAGAGGGTACCAGACTCCATTGTGTCTGATCGTGATCTGCATTTTACCGCACGGGTCTGCAGTACTTTTCACAAGGTTTTGGGCATGCGATGCTGATTCAGATTGTTGAGGAGACCACAGCAAGGATCAGGATGATTCAGGCGCGGATGGAAACTGCGAATGACCGCACCATCTCATACATGGATAAACGTCGCAGGGACTTGGGATTTGAGGTCGGTAACAGGGTTTGGCTGGAGGTAGCATCGGTCTGAGGGACAGTCAAATTTGGTAGGCGGGGCAAGTTACCCCGAGTTATATCTGTTCTCATGAGTTTCTAGAGTGAGTTGATAGGTTGGCCGTACCCCCCGACTATTTCTGTTGTACGTGATGTCTTCCAGGATAGCCTGTTGAGGATCAGTTAGATTTAGATTCGGTACTGTCTGGGGTTGTCAGGTAGAAATACCGGCAACTGACTCGGGGTGCAACAAGATGCTCGCGGAGGGTGGGACGCCGTTGAGAGGCTCTGGATGGTAGTCTAAACTACCACTCCCGCCGTACCAGTAACGGTGGTCCGATTATACTTAGTAAGGAGAATATTTATATATTCTGGTTGGTAGCGACACCTGTATAGTTCAGGCTACTCTTGGAGGACCAAGAGTTCTAAGGGGGAGAATGTTACGGTCACCCCGAGCATCACCCCGAGCGGGTTGTGACCCGGGTGACCCGGGGCTCCGGTTTTGGCCTGCGGGTCACGGTTTTGGGCGGTTAAACGGCTCTCGAGGCTTATCTGAGCATTATTTCTGGGAATCCTTCGGGTTTTGAGGTCGTGTGGGTCCCCCGGACATTTCCGCCGAAAATATTTTTCCGGGGCCGGGACTTGTCTCGGGACGTACAGTGGGCTCGGTAGCGCTCCCGGGACCTCGGATTGGGAAACCGTTCGCATATTTGGAATCGTGGGAACGTCCTGCATCTTTTTACGGAGTATATTTTCTGGGGCGGGACGTTCGGTCCCGGGCGACTCCCGGGGCCCGGGGCGGAATCCCGGGGCTCGGGATGGAAATTTTCCGACGGCTTCAGTGTAAGTCATGTTATATTTTAAGACGGATTTTATGGTAATATTTGTGGAATTTTGGCATGACGGGATTTGGATTTGGGTTAGCACGTCGGGATTTGCTCGGGTTTAGCGGGCCCGGTAGGACACTCTGGAATTGCAAATGGACTTTGGAAACATGATTTGGGTGTGTTATGAGGTCCCGATAATGTGTCTCAGTTTTCAGTTTCGAGTTACTATTTGGAAGTTGTAATTTTTGGTTTGGGCTAAATTGCAACTTTTGGAAAGTTTGGGGCCAAGTTGTAATTGGCCCACAAACCAGCCATATTTGGAAATGGACAAGGGAAGAGGCGGCTGAATTGGAAGAGATAAGTGACACTTGTCCCTTCTTCATTAAAGATGGAAGAAAGAAAAAGAAAAGAAAAAAGAAAAAGAAAGTATTTAAGGAAATGAAAATGGAAAAAAGCTATTTTTCTTCTTCCTTCTCTTCTTCTTCTTCAAACAAGGCAGCCATGAAAACGCCATTGTTGAGCTCAAAGGTGAACTTGGTGGAAACTCAAAGAAGCTTCGAGGTAAGGGTACCAAAATGATCCTTGTGTTGTGTAAGTAAATAATCTGAGGTCGGTTTGTGTAGATTCAGCCCGGTTTGTAAACCGTGAGCTGCTGAAATTTGGAAGTGATTATGGAATCACAAGATTTGTTTGATTTCTTAGTTTCTAAATGTTCCCAGCACCTTCTTGTGCATGTTTGTTAACAGAGCGTAGGAAGAAACGCGCCTGAGGTGGTGCCAAGTGCGGCGAACAATTTGGTGTAAAATCCAATGGTGGATTCTTGAATAAAGGTAAGGATATGTTTGTGATCGAGCGAAGTTCGATTCGATGGTGTAATTGGTTTTGTCGAGAAAAGGCTCGGTGTGAAAGCCGTTTTCCGGCCCGAGCCTCGGTTTTGGCGCCAATGATATTGGCTGATTTTGTGAATTCGAACATATATTCTCAGATCTGTGGATCATTTGTGAACAGGGGTAGGTGAAACGCAAATGAAACTCTGCCGAAATTTGTATTGGGACGGGGTGAACGAGAATTTCGATTCGGACTTGTGAGAACGATTTGGGAAGAAGGTATGATTAGAATGCTTGGTTGTGTTTATGGATTTATAATTAACAATGTTCTAGCTCGGTTCGGGAAGCCGAGCTTTCGTGGATTTTTGTGGGAAAGTGTGGGATTGTGCGGATTTGTCTTTTGGGGGTTATTTTGGTGAGTTCTGACTTGTTTGTGGTTGTTCAGTGTGTTTCTGCGTTGGTGGAGCAGTGTGGGACCATAAAAGTCAAGGTTTCGCTTTTCGGGCCGGGAGCCGGGATTTCCCGGGATTTGTGCTGCGGAGCGGTTTTGCTAAGGTAAGGGTTCAACTTCTCTTGTTATACAAACTGGTATGGGACTTTATGTATACGGGTTTAGTTGAGGCGGGTTCCCGGGTTGAGGACAGTGGTTCGGTGATCCAGGGACCTGTTATACGGTAAGATGCATGCTCGTGTTTATTCCAAGGCCCGAGTGGTCTTGGAGGCCACGGGTTTGTATTTGATTCGGCATATCCGTACTAGGTGCGAGTATCTTGATTTATATTTTAAATATTATATGTGATTCTATGGTGAGACCCGGGACGGTCTTGGAGACCTCGGGTGCTCTATGGTTTATTGGTGTGTCCGCACTGGAGGGTGCCGACACTTTATGTATACCCGCACCGGGAGTGCCGGTATACCACTGGGACCCTACGACAGTTTGGGGATCATGACCCCAGCCGGTACCGTGCTATTGGATATTGGAACCTCTTGGAGAGGGCTGTCGTCTGTACTTCATTATAAGGGTCGATTGGGCGGTTGGACCGCGTATGGGATCTTTGACTCACCTTGTCCTACGGGACATTGTACTTATTTTGGTATGTGTATATTTGTGCTTGTATTGCTTTGTTTTGCAGGTTCGGTTGGTTACCACGTATACGAACCGTATCTTACCTCAGCCCTTATCGGGTCCTTCCGAGGACTCACCCCTTATTTGTTTACCACCTTTCAGGCAGACCTGTTAAGCAGCCGGCGGGATAGAGATCCACGGTGCTTTGGTTGTTTTAGGGTTATCAGCAGCAACAGAAGTACCGCGTGCGGAAATCTACTGAGAAAGAGCAGTTTCTCCGATTCCGCACTAGGTATATTCAAGCTTTAGTTTTGATGGCTCTGTAGCTGTAGTTGCATGCATGTATAGCTGATCATGAGCTTGTATATGATATATATGTAATCTGCGTATCTGCTGATGTTGAACTGTCTTCTGAGTCGAGGTCGGAGCCCCGACTTGCCTATGTTGTATATACTGGTTTTGATGTGGAAATAGATTTTGTGATCATGTGTTCTGCTATGCGTGATTTTCCATAAATCTGCGCGTTTGTATACTTGCCGTATATGAATGTTGTAGGTTGCGGGTTGTAGTACTTCTGCGCTTTCCGTCGCAGCTGCGGCTTCCGAACGTCACGGTTGGCCTCGCCTCCGTACTCCGGGCGGGGTGGCTGTGACAAGCTCAAGCTCGCCATAAGGGCAGGCATTCGCCGCCTCCATATCCACATGACTCGCAACCGGTGATCCACTGTGTCCAAGGGTGCGCTGAGTGCAAAGACGCCCCCTGAGCAAGTACCTCAAATTGGTGAACACCCTGTGGACCAGCTTTGAGGAAGCTATCTTCATTCACATCCCCCGTTCTGAGAATACCACAGCAGACATGCTGTCCAAGGGAAAGACACCCTCCGCCTTGACCACTCTCGCCAACCCCTCAATCTCGGGACTATCGATATGGCCTCACCGGCAACACAAGACCAAGTTAAGGATTGGCGAGACCCCATCATCACCGAGCTTGTGCCACCGCCGCGAACCCCAAACTCGCAAGCATGCCATCCGATTTGTTCTCATTGAGGAACAACTATGGCATCACGGATTTGCATCACCCTCCAACGCTGCCTCAAGCACTCTTAAGGGACACTCCGTCTGGACACTCTCCACCAAGGCAGCTACGGTGCGCACATAGGCGAAGGCACTTGCCCACAAGGCCCTCCGCCAAGGATACTACCGCCCACCTTGAAAAAGGACGCCACCGCACCGGTCAAAACATGCCACCAATGCCGATCAACTCTCGCATTCAACGATCGCCATCTACGGAGTCTCCAAAGCCCGACAAACCCAGTGCCCTTCGCCCTATGGGGCCTTGAACTCATTGTCCCAATGCCTACCGCGCCAGGACAGTACCGCTATTGCGTTGTAGCAGTTGATGACTTCTCTAAATGGGTCGAGGTACAGCCCTTGGTCTCCAACACTTCCGCCAAAATCATCAAGTTCCTCCTGGAGGAACCTCGTTTTCCGGTATGGCAGCCCCGCGCCATCATTACAGATAATGGCACTCAGTTCGCTACCATAGCGCCCAACAATGGGCCCAGACAACAACGTCCGCATGCTTTTCGCTCTAATGGCACATCCCCACCCAATGGCCAAGTTGAGGTCACCAACCGCACCTCAAGGAGGGCCTCAAGAAGCGCCTTGAGGGGGCAAAAGGCCGCTAGGTGGATGAACTCTCAAGCGTCTTCGGGACTACCGCACCACAACTCGCACACCAACAAAGCGAGACACCTTTCTCCCCTGGTTTATGGCGCAGACGCACTTCTACCTATTGAGGCAGATCTCCCCACAATCCGCATGATCAACTTCACTGACGAAGCCAACGCTCGAGCCTTCGCGCCAAACTCGACCTATTCAAAGAACTACGTGAAGGCGCTCTCCTCCGCATGTTTGCCCTCAAACAGCGGCTCAATCTTCATCATAATGCCAGTGGTCAAACCCAAGGCGCTGCAACAAGGGGGCCTTGCCTTGCTCAAGTCCGCCCTCACCGCCGCAACCCCAAACAGGCGTCTTGCGACTAACTGGGACGGACCTTACATTGTTCATAAATAGGTCCGCCCAGGGGTTTATGAATTACAAGACCATGATGGTCGTCTTCTCCCTCGCAACTTTCACTCGGATGACTTACGCCCATATTACGTGTAAGTCCTCAGCTTCATATTTCAATTCAATAAAATACTAGTGTATTTTTTCCCTCTCTTACTGAGCATTACACGGCAACACAACTGCCCTCTCAATCGCCCTCCGCACCCACCCGGTCGAGGCCACTGCCTAAATCACGGCACCGGACCTTGTCAGTACCACTTGCGCACCCACACAAAAGGAATCCTTGCGATCGCGTGAATGGTCTTTGAGGGTCTCATTTCTACGAACCCCAACTGACCTTCAACTCGCCTCGTCCCAAGGGTAATCCCGTGCGGTACGAAAGGGTAATCCCTTTTCGCTTCTTCAGGGAGTTCTATGTGTAAGTCGCCTTCGTGCCCTGCAGTAGACCTTCCGCGCGGACTCCTCAACATAGGTAGTTGCGGGTCTCGTCTCTACGAACCCCAGCTGACCTTCACCTCGCCTCGTCCCAATGGTAATCCCTTGCGGTACGAAAGGGTAATCCCTTTTGGCTTCTTCAGGGAGGTCTATGTATAAATCGCCCTCGCGCGCTTCAAGACCTTCCGCGCGGACTCCTCAACACGGGTAGTTGCGGGTCTCATCTCTACAAACTCCAATCGACCCTTCACTTGTCTCAACAAGTGCTCCTCCGCCTTCGCCATCATGCGGCTACGGTGCTCAAGGTAAACCGAGCTTTACTTCACTCTTATCATACAATCTGGTTAGCACTTTGCAGTGTCCTCTTCTTGGTACACTGTACACTACCCAAGGTCTTACCCCTTGCGATATCGCGAGCCCCGAGAGACCTTCCACATGAGAAAATCTCATCCATGGTCTTCAAGGGCATCGCCACTGCGAACCCTAAACTGATCTTCAGCTTCTCAACAAGTGATCTCTGTGGCTTCGCTGTCGCGAACCCCAGCAGACCCTTCGCCATAAACGGGTAGCAGACCTTCCACATGAGAAAATCTCATCCATGGTCTTCAAGAGCATCACCACTGCGAACCCTAAACTGATCTTCAGCTTGTCTCAACAAGTGATCTATGTGGCTTCGCCGTCGCGAACCCCAGCAGACCCTTCGCCATAAACGGGACTTAGCCTACGGTTGTTAACCTAGCTAACGTACCCTACAATGCTATCGCAAGACAAAAGCGAAGCTACAAATAATGAAGGTAAATTGAAAGATTACTTCATTACTATTATCAAAATTGTGCAAGAGTTGCAGATATCCCTTATATACAAAAGGGGGGGGTCATCCACAATTTGGAGCCTCCACCCTAGTTCAGCGTGGCGTACCATGCATCCCCCATCTTCCTCCCCTGCTCCCCTCAGCTGAGCAGGGCCTCTACTGGATCACCGGTGTTCGCAGCAACCAAAGTCCCAAGACTTAGCTCTGGGAACAACTTCTCTACTTGGAAGCGGCATTGCAGCCTCTCTCGGAATGGACACCTTGATGGAAGAAGGGGACTCGTGGTCCTCATCTGCAAAGGGAGGAAGGCCCAGGGCCTTCTCCTTCTCCCACACTGCGGCCACCGCGTTCATAAAATCAGTGGTGACCTCCGGACGTGCCTTTGCGACGCCCTCGCAGCGAGCCCGGCATCTTCTCGCCTTCTCCTCGCCAACCGGGCACAGGCGGTAGCTCAGGCGCCGCTTCTTCAATCGCAGCCTCGCCACTCAACTTCAGCCTTTGCCTCCGTAAGGGCAGCTTTGGTATCAGCCTCCAGGGAGAGGAATGACTCCTTCAGGACGGCGGCCTCATTATTTGTCACGACCACCCCGCCCGATTGCGGAGGCGGGGTCAACCGCGACGCTCGGAAGCGAACGCTACGGCGGAAAGCGCGGTAATGCATTTACCGAAACCCGCTACGTGCGGTGGTCCCACGACCCGGCCCGTAATAACGTAATGGTCGTACTACGACCTGCAAACTATAGAACACATACATGGCAAGTATACAAAATAACTTAACAAACCAACATGCAGTTCATGGAATACCTTTCATTACTCATGATACCCAAATCACGAAACCATTTCATACATATAACCAATACAGGCAAGTCGGGCTCGCCTCGACTTAATCGACATGTAACCAACACATATTTCATAATATACGTCATATACAATAACATGATCTGAAATACATGCATGCAACTACACCTACAGAGCCACCAAAGTAAACCCTAGAATACCTAGGTGCGGAATCGGGAAAATCTCTTGCCCGGAAGATTCCCGCACGAGGTACCGTTGTCGCTGAAACCAAAACCAAAAGCACCGCGGATCTCTAGTCCGCCGGCTGCTTGTCGAGATAGACTGAAAGGTGGTAAACATATAAGGGTGAGTCCTCGGAAGGACCCCGAAGGACCGAGGTAAGATACGGCTTGTACAAGTGGTAATGAGCTGAACTCGCAAAATGCAGAACTAACACGAGCACATATATACATATATAACCAAAATACCACCAAACCCCGTAGGGAAGTACCAAACCAAACCCCGTAGGGAAGTATCACCAAACCCCGTAGGTCACGGACCATGGCTAGATCTTCCCCGACCATGGCTAGATCTTCCCCGGTCCAACCGGCATCGCCATGCATCGGCATCGCCATGCATCCGGAAATACCAAACCAAACCCCGTATGTCACGGACCATGGCTAGATCTTCCCCGACCGTGGCTAGATCTTCCCCGGTCCAACCGGCATCGCCATGCATCCGGAAATACCAAACCAAACCCCGTATGTCACGGACCATGGCTAGATCTTCCCCGACCATGGCTAGATCTTCCCCGGTCCAACCGGCATCGCCATGCATCGGCATCACCATGCATCCGGAACAAACAGAACAGAAGTATCGGCACCCCAGATGCGGATACCAACAGAACAGAATAATATAATAATGCATATGAAACAGAACAGAATGTAAACAGAAGTATACCAAAAGGTATGCATGAGAATATCGGCACCTAGTGCGATACGCAGAAATGTAATATAAACCCGTGGCCATTTGGGGTTTTCTTACCCAACATGTTTTCCATCAAATTGAAACCACACAATGGTTTAGAATCATGCTAGGAACAACATATCCAAAGCATGATTCAAACATACAACTAAACACCAAGTTTAGAATTTAATCAAAATTTCGCCAAATTAGGTTTCCACCATCGTGATGTTTTTCCAAAATCTAAACCTTGATTCTTACTCCTCTCCATACCAAGAACAACATACCAAAAGATGGAAGCAAGAAGATCAACCAAACTAGTAGCAAAGAACAAACACAATTTGGTTTCTAAACCCACTTTCCACCCAAAATCTATGCTTCCAACTTGTAAATTCTTAAAGAGGTGAAGCTTACCAATGATTTAAGCCCAAATCCTTGTTGATTCCTTGCCAAAATGAAGAACACAAGAGGAGCTTCAATGAATAGTGTTCATGGCGTCAACCAAGAGGAAGAATTATGGTTTTGCCATTTTTTTCCTAATTATACTTCTTTTCCTTCCTTTTCTTTTCCATCTTAAACCATATGAGGACAAGTGTCCCATATCCTCCCCTTTCAGCCGACTTACCTCTTCTTCCTTTCCTATTATTGTTGTCTTTTGTGTTAACTCCAATTGAAGAAATCGAACACAACCCTCGTAACCTCATATCATACACAAATCATCCTTCCCATGCTTAATTACAAATCCCGACGTACGCGCGTGGTAACCCGGACCAACAATCACAACATGCCCAAAAATCATCAAATAATACCATAAAATCCATCTCAAAATATAACATGCTTTACACCCAAGCCGTCGGAAAATTTTCATCCCGAGCCCGAGTCGCCGACCGAACGCCCCGCCCAAAAAAATATACTCCGTAAAACGATGCGGGACGTTCCCACGATTCCAAATATGCAAACGGTTTCTCATTCCGAAGTCCCAAGAACGCTACCGAGCCCATTTGTACATCCCGAGACAAGTCCGGCCCCGAGAAAAATATTTCCGACGGAAATGTCCGGGGGACCCACACGACCTCAAATATGAAAGGGTTCTCCAAAATAATCCTCAGATAAGTCTCGGAAGCCGTTTAATCGCCCAAAAACATGACCCGCAGGCCAAAACCGGAGCCCCCGGGTCACCCGGGTCACATCCCGCTCGGGGTGACCGTAACATTATTTTTGGCTTCCACCTCCGCATCTGTTGAAGGAAACGACGCTGAAATGCGTCTATCGACTCGCCTTTGCTCCCACCGGAGTAGCCTACAAGCGATCCGCTCCTTGTTGAGGTAGTCACACAGTCTCCAATTGGACCACCCACTTGGCCTTCTCCATCGCCCCTTCTTCTTCGGGGCGGCTTTCAGCCTCCCCGAGGCGTGCAATCTCGCAACTTGGGCACCATCCCGGCCGTTGGCATACTTCAAAAGTCTTGCCATTGCTCCATGGCATTTGCACGGTCACCGAGCGGGTTGTGGCCGGGTGACCCGGCTCGGTTTTGGCTGCGGGTCACGTTTTTGGCGTTCAGCAGCTCCCGAGCCTTATCCGAGTATCATTTTGGCGAACCCTTTCGTATTTGAGGTCGTGTGGGTCCCCCGGACGTTTCCGCCGAAAATATTTTTCTAGCACCGGGGGGTTGTCGGGGTCGTCTCGGGATGTACAGCAGGCTCGGTAGCACTCTCGAGACCTCAGTTTGAGAAGCCGTTTGCAGTTTTGGAGTCGTGGGAACGTCCCGGAAGTTTTTATGGAGAACAATATTTGGGGCGGGACGTTCGGTTCCGGGCGACTCCCGGGGCTCGGGACGGGAATCCCGGGGCTCGGGATGGAAATTTTCTGACAGCTTTGGGGTAAGTCATATCATAATTTAAGATGGATTTTATGGGTATTTTTGTAGAATTTTGGAGTGACGGGATTTTGGTTCGAGTTGAGACGCCGCACGTCGGGATTCGTTCGGGTTCAGCTAGCTCGGTAGGACACTCCGGAAAGGTAAATGAACTTTTGAAATATGTTTTACGAATGTCATAATATTCTGAGGGTGGTGTCCAAGGTTCGTTTATTTTGAAATTCGGTAATTATTTTTGGCCAAATATTGGAACTTTTGGAAAAGTTTGGAGGTTAACTTTTTATTGGCCACAAAATAAATAAAAATGGGTATGGGCAGCAAATGGGATTTTCAGCAGCACTTGGGAGACTTAATAGGACACTTGTCCTATTTTAATTTAAGATGAGAGGGATGGGTTAAAAGTGAAGGAAGTACATATATAGACTTATTATTTCATAAAATGAGTTTTATCTCATTTCACTTGCTTTTCTTCTTCTTCTTCTTCCTCTTCTTTGCGACGCCATTGAAGACCACCTCAAGCTTGAAGTTCTTCTCCTTGGATGAAATCAAAGAGGAATTGGGTGCTTTATGTGGTAAGCATCCTTCCTTCTTCTCTTTACTTGTTGGATTTAGGGTTTAGTGAAGAAAAGTGTGGATTTTGGAGAATGATGAGTTTGTTCTTAGCTATAAGCTAGGATGATTCTCTTCCTCCCATCTTTTAGTATGATGTTCTTGGGTAGTAGGGAATGTTAATCAAGTGTTGGATTTTGGAAAACAAACCTTGGATGAAAACCCCAATTTGTCGAAATTCTTGGAAAATTCTAAGTTGATGTGTGTTTGTTATCTTGATTCATGCTTCAAGTATGTTAATCCTTGCATGATTCTAAGCTTATGTATGGATTCAATTTGATGGAAAATAAGTTGGGCTAGAAACCCCCATTTGGCCGAATATATAGGTTGATGTTCATTGTTGAATTTTGTTGTTTTGGATGCAATAGGATAGAATTATTGGTTTAGAAGTGAAATTGGTGATTAGAATGGTTGTTTGGTAGCTTGAATGGATTGAATTGGATGTTGGGTGAAATATTTGTTAAGAACCGAATTGGTTAAGTGGAAATTTCTCTATAGTGGAGTTTCATTTTGGTTGAATTGGATGTTAAAATGGTGTTGGGGTTGAATTTAGGAGTGGTTTGAAGTTTGAAACGTTGAATTTGGATAAGAAATAGAAAAGTTGCACTTATGCGGGTTTATCGGAAAATATCGGGTAATGAAGGGTTTTAAGGTTGGATTTGATCAGTTCGCTTATTGGATTATGTTTGACAATGTATAGTCTTGCATTGCCTAAGTTGGTTACGAATTCGAGGTTTTGTGGAAATCTGGAATTTTCTGAAAGTCTGCGGATTTTTGGTTTTGGGGTCGGGGGTGTAGTTTGGTAGTGTGGTCGATAAGGATTCTAATTCAACTTGGTTTGACAGATTCGAGGTTCGGAGTTGAGAAAAAGAGGGGTTTCGAGTTTCGGTCGCGGTGTGGAAGTTGTCCGAATCGGTCTAATACTGGATTTGTGAGGTAAGGGTTTGGTTCCGTTATTTTGGTAAGATAGGTATATGTTTTGGTTTTACTTTCTGTTCTGCAAATATTTCGAAATTATATGCCTTAAGGCATATTTTGTAGTCTGTAGGTGTATGCCTTGCGGCATACTCTGTCTGTTAACCCTACGACAGTTGTGGGTTCGCTACCCCAGCTGGTGCACCATGCTTCTGTAATAGCTTCGGCTTCTGACTCCCTTAAAGGGAGGCTGTCGTTCCGATTCATTATAAGGGTTTATGGCGATTTAGAATTGCACATCCTTCGGGATTCGATATGTTTTCTTTCCATGCACGATATTACGTACTCTGTTGCATTTATTCTATATATTGCTTTCTTCTGCATTTTGCAGGGTTACATATGCTTATCTTACCCCAAATCCCTTACGGGTCCTTTCTAGGACTCACCCTTTTTGGGTTCTGTTTTTGGGTTTCAGGTAGACCTGATAAGCGGCCTGCGGAGTAGGTTTCCGTGAGGTTTCTACCTTGGTTGTGTTTTGCAGCAACTGCACCTTGTGGGCTGGGATTTTGTCTACTTGGTCTGATTCCCGCGCGAGGTATTTTGACGTTTAGGCCTAGGGTTGGCTCTGTAGCTGCATGTGCATATTTTTTTCTGGATTGTTGTGATGATTGTATATATGTGTATATATATATTCTGTTCTGTTGCATGTTCTGAGCGCTTGGCGCTTGCTAGATACCCTAGGTTCGGGAAACTCTGTGTGTACCTATGTTGTGTGCGTAAGTACTCGTCCACGGAGGGCGGGGCTTACTATGTTGCTAATGCATGAACTGTTTGTATGGTGATGGTGATGTGCTCGTCCGTTCCCGAGGGGCGAGACTCACCATGGATTTTATTTTAGTACATGTATGAAATTTGCAGGTTGCTTCCACAATCGCTTCGCTTTTCGGGTCCGCTACGCGCGGCAGGTCTCGATGGACCTGCCATCTTGTATTTTTCCGGCTTCCGCTTCCGACGTCCCGGCGCCCCCGCCTCCGCAACCGGGCTCGGGTGGCGTACGGTGACAAGTTGGTATCAGAGCAGGTAAGTGACCATATTGGTCGTCAGTGGTGACTTGTAGTGACAACTATTGTTGTACATTTTATTTTAGAATGGTTTGGTACGGAGATTGGCCACCTCCTTACTTGAACCACTTTAAAATAAAATTGTGAAACAAAGTTTGGTCCTTCAAGTTATCCTCGTAGTTGCGGTTTACTTGAGCTCAGGATTTCTGGATTTTGGTAAAACTATTACGAGAAAGGGATTGTGGAAAAGATCCAGGTACGTAAAATTGTGTGTTAAGAAAAGATTTGGTGAAATAAGCATGAATTGCTTCTGTGATTTTGTGAAATACATGATTTTATTATTTTGAGAAATAACTTCTGTGTCAAGTACTGCATTGCACTACAGAGCCTTAGAAAGCTGCTGCTAGTTTCTGTAGGGATTAGAAGTGACTGATTGGTATGGACTCTGTTTGGTCTGAAACGTTTCAGAATGGTTAACACGCGTAGACAGGTGTGATTTGAGACCGGAGGGAGGGGACCGTAATCCCACGCCTCCGAGAGATATGGAGGAGGCAGGGGATTCAGAGTAGAGCGGATACATACCCCGCCACCGGTTGCACAAAGCAGGTCGGGAGTGTACTACTTGTTTTGGTTTAGCTGGAACAAGTACAGCAGCTTGTTGAGGACATTAGTTCCGGCACGGGATCCAATACAGCCACAGTGCAGGAGGACTTAGTCGTGGCACCATCTCGTACATTCTAGCGGAGGAGTGAGTAGCCACACCGGACTACCACCCACACTCGTACGGGCACGATCTCGAGAGTGAGTCTCGAGGAGGACGAGGAGCGCAGGAATCCGCGATCTCGGAGGGTACGACCGGAGCGCAGCTCCGCAGCTCGCTCCGATCGCTCGACCAGAGACTCATCAGCCCCTCGGCGGACGGAGGATTATTGAGCTGGATTACGATACCACCTGGCCGGACCCACCGACGACGGGAGGTTCGGGGCATC
Organism: Stellera chamaejasme; assembly: GCA_024586325.1. Classification (NCBI taxonomy): domain Eukaryota; kingdom Viridiplantae; phylum Streptophyta; class Magnoliopsida; order Malvales; family Thymelaeaceae; genus Stellera; species Stellera chamaejasme. Next base: position 20,133,504 of record CM044979.1, read on the forward strand.
ACTCGACTCGATGATGTCCGATTGTTGGAGAGGTTCCAGCGGTTGAACCCTAAGAAGTTTGATGGCGAGGAGGTCCCGAGGCGGCGGAGACTGGTTTATGGAGATTGACAAGCTCCTTGGAAGGTTACACCTACCTTCTACGGTGATGGTATCCTCGCCACGTTTAACTTGCAGGAGGGAGACGATCATTGGTGGAGGAGCCTTGAGTGGCAATCTGAGGGCGAATGCGGGGCTAGCACCCGATCGGGAGCTGGATGTTACCTCGGGAGCAGGTTTACACTGTTCCATCGGAGATTTATCGGGGCTGCGGCTAGAGATCTGCGTCGAGCTCGGTTTGATGAGCTCCATCGGGAGACAGACTGTCGCAGAGTATGAGCGGGAGTTTGACAGCTTATCCACTACGTACCGCAAAGATATCAAGGTATGGACGAGGAGAAGGCCAAGAGGTTTATTAGTCGACTGCGTCCGAGTACAGGCGGGCTCGAGGCCGTTAGACATTACTTCTTTTGGGAGGCGGTTCATAAGGCCCAACTCCTCGAGCAGGAGGAGGTTGAGAGTCGCCTCATCTTACAGCGAGGCCAGGGGAGTTCGAGGGGTTCCATACAGCAGGGACCCGGCAGATTTCTGGACGGCCGAACAGGCCTGGGCAGTCTGGCAGAGGCAGAGGGGGAGCACCACCCCCACGACCTTGTCCGACTTGTGGTGGGTATCACCCCGGTCGACCTTGTTACCGGCAGGAGGGCCGATGTTTGCGATGCGGGTCTGATACTCACTGGGTACGGGATTGCCCCCTGACGGTAGCGCATGGTTTTGGCTGTCTTCAGCGTCCGCAGTCTCGGGCACAGCCAACGCGCCGCGAGGGCGTGGGTTTCAGCGAGGTGGCCCGAGACCTCACCAAATGAGTGCTTCAGCCACCCCCACCCCAAAGCAGCCCGGAGCGGGGCGAGTTTTCCATATTGAGAGGGAGGCCCTAGTCATCGGGAGGACCTAGTCGGCGGCGAGGCACCGGCCAGCGGGAGGCTCGACTCGGCAGGAGTTCTACAAGGTCTTGTATTTACGAATGTTACACTGTTCATGCGTTATTTGATACAGAGCATCTATTTCTATTGTAGCACGTAAATGTGTTACATCTCTGCATCTGTCTGTTAGTACTTTGCCGCAGATGTATTTAGTAAAACCGCTGGGAGTCGGTTCTGTTTTCCAATGGGATGGTTCGGGGTTGTACGATATCGTAGGCGGGCATCGATAGTATCGGATTTGTTGGTTTGAGACACGCCGAACTTTGAGATTATTCTTGGGATGGCCTGGCTATCCAAGAATTCTGTGCACAGGGATTGTGCACCCCGGACCATTATGGTTTCTGGAGAGGTACGACCTCTCATGGCTCCGATCGGTTTGACTATCGGACAGCATAGTACGAGTTGCATTTGGACCAGTGTCGATAGTTGGTGTAGGGAATGTTTTGATCTGAATGAGGCTGATACTAGGTGGAAGCTAGATAGTATACCAGTGGTTCGGGATTTTCCGCAGTATTTTTGGAGGAGTTGCCGGATTACGACCAGAGCGGAAATTGTGTTTGAAATCCACTGCAATGGGCATGCTCCGATATCTATTCCTCCTTATCGGATGCCTATTTCGAGATGCGGGGAGTTGAAGAAGCAGTTGCAGGAATTACAGCAGAAGGGCTTCATTCGACCGAGCACTTCACCGTGGGGTGCTCCGGTTATGTTTGTTAAGAAGAAAGATGGGACGCTCCGACTTTGTATAGATTACAGACGGTTGAATGCCCTTACTGTGAAGAAAAAGTATCCGTTGCTGAGTATTGACGATCTTTTTGATCAGCTTCGGATTCGAGAGTTTTCTCAAAGATTGATCTCTGATCTGGGTACTTTCAGCTTAGGGTGAAGGAAGAGGACATACCTAAGACTGCTTTCCGCACCCGATATGGACACTTTGAGTTTACGATCATGCCATTCGGGCTGACCAATGCTCCGGCGGCATTCATGGATCTGATGGATCGGGTGTTCCGACCATATTTGGACTCATATGTGGTGGTTTTTAATGATGAAATTCTGATAAATTCTCGGGATGAGGACTCGCATCGGGAGCATCTGAGGGTAGTTCTGCATACACTTTGGGAACATCAGCTTTATGCTAAGTTCTCAAAGTGTGAGTTCTGATCCGGAGGTCACCTTTCTAGGACACGTTATTTCCGAGCATGGCCTCGTCTGTGGATTCTTAAAAGGTGAGGGCAGTTCGGGATTGGAAACAACCTACCACGACGGGAGATCGGGAGCTTCACAGGGTTAGCGAGGATATTATCGGAGGTTTGTACCGGGGTTTTCTATTCTAGCATCTCCGCTCACGCAGTTGACCAAGAAGGGTCAACCGTTTGTCTGGTCTGATAGGTGTGAGCAGAATTTTCAGGAGTTGAAGCGGCAGTTGACTAACGCTCCGATTCTGACTCTTCCAGATCCGAGCTTACCGTATGTGATTTATACGGATGCTTCCACGTCTGGTTTGGGGTGTGTGTTGATGCAGGATCGTAATGTGATAGCTTATGGGTCGAGGCAGCTGCGACCGCATGAGCTGAACTATCGACACACGATCCGGAGTTGGCTGCAGTGATCTATGCGCTGAAACAATGGAGGCATTATCTCGCTTGGTAACAAATTTCAGATTCTTACCGACCATAAGAGTCTGAAATATCATTTACGCTGTGAAGGAGCTTAACATGAGGCAACGCAGATGGCTCGAATACATTAAGGACTATGATTGTAGTATCGAGTACATCTCGCAAGGGCAACACGGTTGCCGATGCACCGAGCAGAAGTATACCGGGTTGGTCAAGGGAGGACATGTTAGTGACCGAACCGAGGAAAGTGATTTGACATGCCTTTGGCACGGTGGCAGCCTGGGAGCGTGCTCGGGCGTACACACTTACCATACATTTTGAGTGGCTTGACGTGGTGCGCGAGGCGCAAGGTAGAGATCCGGGGCTGAAGAAGTTATCCGGGAGGATAAGGGGTCTTTGTTACCGGCATTTCAGTATAGGCGAGGATTGCTGTACTTCCTAGACCGCCTTTATGTACCGTGAGGATCAGGAGCTCCGGAATGAGATTTTAGAGGAGACACTCGAGCAGATTGAGTATTCATCCCGGGAGTGAGAAGATGTATCAGGATCTGCGTACTCACTTTTGGTGGCCTAGTATGAGGAGACATATTGCCACACATGTGTCTAGGTGTGCCGTTTGTCGGCGGTGAAGATTGAGCACTTAAACCGGCGGGGACACTGCAGACTTTGCCCATTCCGGTCGGAAGTGGGGCAATGTTACTATGGACTTTCTCGATCGCACCGCCCGACACGGTCTCGCCATGATGCTATCTGGGTTATTGTGGATCGGCTGACAAAGTGCGCACACTTTCGCCTATTCGGTCACTGACCCTCCGAGAAGCTTGCCCGGCTTTACATCGGGAGATTATGCGATTACATGGAGTACCAGACTCCATTGTATCTCGGCCGTGATCCGCGTTTACGGCGCAGTTCGAGAGCATTTCATGAAGCACTGGGCACGTGACTCCATCGAGTACTGACTTATCACCCACAGACGGATGGGCAATCGGAGCGGGTGATTCGAATCTTGGAGGATATCTTTGCGAAGCTGTACTTTGGACTTTGGAGTAGATTGGGACCAGTGATTTACCCTTGATAGAGTTCTCGTACAACAACGGCTTCCAGGACTACGATTGGTATGGCACCATATGAGGCGTTATGCGGGAGGAGGTGTATGACACCACACCGCTTTGGGACAGATGCGTCGATAGGGTTGAGTTGGGACCCGAGCTTATTGAGGAGACTACTGCGAAGATCAGATTGTTACAGGCGAGGATTTAAACCGCGAACAACTGCACCACAGCTTATACGAACCGCCGACGTAGGGCTCACGGAGTTTGATGTTGGGGATAGGGTTTGGCTCAAGGTAGCAACTATCCGAGGGACAGTCAGATTCGGGAAGAAGGGCAAGTTGGCCCCACGGTATATCGGCCCATATGAGATTCTGGAGCGGGTCGGTAAGGTGGCATACCGGTTAGCTTTGCCTCCTAGTCTGCTGCTGTGCACAATGTCTTCCATGTTAGCATGTTGAAGAAGTGCATTCTGATCCGACTCGGGCGATTCCAGTGGAGGAGGTACAGTGGAACCCGATCTTTCTTATCGGGAGGTACCGGTAGCCTTTACGGATAGAGATGTCGGGGAGACTCGTAGCAAGTTGATTCCCATGGTCAAGGTTCGGTGGTCACATCATACCGACCGGGAAGCGACTTGGGAGACAGAGAAGGACATTCGGGACAGATACCCAGCAATACAGCGGTTGATACCCCTCTTGGAGGACCAAGAGTCCTAAGGCGGGGAGGATGTTACGGTCACCCCGAGCGGGTTGCGACCGGGTTTTTCGGCGTTCAGGCAGCTCCCGAGCCTTATCCGAGTATCATTTTGGCGAACCCTTTCGTATTTGAGGTCGTGTGGGTCCCCCGGACGGTTCCGCTGAAAATATTTTTCCGGCGTCGGGGGGGATGTCGGGGTCGTCTCGGGATGTACAGCAGCTCGGTAGCACTCTCGAGACCTCGGTTTGAGAAGCCGTTTGCAGTTTTGGAGTCGTGGGAACGTCCGGAGGGTTTTATTTAGAATAATATTTGGGGCGGGACGTTCGGTTCGGCGACTCCGGGGCTCGGGACGGGAATCCCGGGGCTCAGGATGGAAATTTTCTGACGGCTTTGGGGTAAGTCATATTATAATTTAAGATGGAAATTATGGGTATTTTGAAGAATTTTGGAGTGACGGGATTTTGGTTCGAGGTTGAGACAGCGCGCGTCGGGATTCGTTCGGGTTCAGCGAGCTCGGTAGGACACTCCGGAATAGTAAATGAACTTTTGAAATATGTTTTACGAATGTTATAACATTCTGAGGGTGGTGTCCAAGTTTCGTTTATTTTGGAATTCGGTAATTATTTTTGGGCCAAAAATTGGAACTTTTGGAAAAGTTTGGAGGTTAACTTTTAATTGGCCACAAAATAAATAAAAATGGGTATGGGCAGCAGCTGGGATTTTCGGCAGCACTTGGGAGACTTAATAGGACACTTGTCCTATTTTAATTTAAGATGAGAGGGATGGGTTAAAAGTGAAGGAAGTACATATATAGACTTATTATTTCATAAAATGAGTTTTATCTCATTTCACTTGCTTTTCTTCTTCTTCTTCTTCCTCTTCTTTGCCGACGCCATTAAAGACCACCTCAAGCTTGAAGTTCTTCTTCTTGGATGAAGTCAAAGAGGAATTGGGTGCTTTATGTGGTAAGCATCCTTCCTTCTTCTCTTTACTTGTTGGATTTAGGGTTTAGTGAAGAAAAGTGTGGATTTTGGAGAATGATGAGTTTGTTCTTAGCTATAATGATGTGAGCATGGCCAAGACCAAATCAAATGATGTGGATCTGTAATCATCCAAAGCTGGAGCAATGGACTTCCTATTGAAGCTCTTTTCAAGAGGAGAAAAATGGCTTTTGAATCACCTTTATCGGAGTTCCGGAGCTCAAGATATTCAAAAAACAGTGAAGATCCAAGAACCAGGCGACAGAACCAGGCGACCCAATTCTTCAGCCAAGCGGTCGCCTGGCCTGTCTACAGTGATGGACAGGCGACCAGGCGAGATCCAGGCGACCCAAACCCTGGATCAGGCGGTCGCCTGGCTCTCCGAAAATGCATTTTCCTCCACTTTTTGAAACCTAGCCATTTTTGTTGACTTTCCAATATTTGTAGTTTTCAACCTATTTTCAGCCCAAATGTAATTCTTTAAGTTCCATAAAACATATAATTTCATAAGTATGAGATATATGTTTTATGGAAATTAAAGAAAGGGAGTCAACCCCTCCCATCCATCTCTCACACCCCTCACCTCACCCACCTTAATCTTAGGAGGCTTGTCTCCAAGCCATCTCTCTCCTCCCTCCCCCTTACCATTTTAGCTAGGTTGCAAGCTCATTTGACACTTAGAACTCATTTGTAAGAACATATTTCAGCCGAAAATATCAAGGCCAATTTGTTCTTCATTTGTTCTCAAATCTTGCTTCATCAATCCATTAGTGATCCATGCAAGAGGGTCCAATTAAATACCTAGCATTGTTTGATCAAGTAGTCAAAAGGTTCTAGGTTCCATTCTCCTCCCCCATTGCCAAATTCAAGCTCCATTTCTTGGAGTTCTTCCTCACTCAAGCTAGATCATCAAGCTCTTGATCATACAACCCTTGTGTGATCATATCAAGTGGTATCAGAGCCAACTTGCTTGAATGAGGTAAATGTGATTTGTGTGATTTTCTTCAAGTTATCCTCTTGAATTCCTTTTCAAAACTTGACGAAAATTTTGGTTTGTATCTCTTGTGAGAGGCCGAAATTTGTGAGTGGTTCATGTGCCTAGGACAAGTTTGTTTGGTTCATGTGATTAGGGCAAAGTTTATGATTGAATGTGATTGTTGAAGTTGTTGTGAAAAGAGAAGAATTTTCGGATTTGAAGAGAGAGAAAGTTTGAAAATAGTATTTGTTGAAAAGAAATGCAAGTGTTCTTGGTGTTCTTGCAAAGTTCATATGAAGTTCATGTCAAACACAAGTGAATAGTAACTTTGATCCAAAATATTTTATGAACTTGTACAAAAGGTGTTTGTGATTATAAAAGAGCCTTTCTATATCACACCTAATTTCTTTCAACCACCAACCAACCTCATTTCTCAAAACCCTAGTTCAAGTAACTAGAACTTTTGCATTGCTAATTTTCGAATTTTACTAGGTTTTCATTGAACTCTCCTTGTGTGTTTGTATTTGATCTTAATAAAAGATTGGTGACTAGAATTGAGACTTGTGAAGTTCATTGAGCTCCAAACACGAGAGTCGAGTGTAAACACTTAGGGAGTGTGAGAGAACTTTGAAAGCCTTGTGTGGAGAAGAAGGCAAAAGTGAAACCGAGAGGCCAACCAAACACATGAGGAAATGAGTGGTACTAACTCTATTGTTTAAGTGTGTAGGTTATCCAAATGGAGGAGAGAACATTGAGAAGGAAACCGAGCCCCTCTTATTATGACCAAGCCACAATATGGCATGGACCACATCCATCTAGATGGGAAAACCAAACACACTATGAAGATTCTTGTGGCTTTGATCCATATCTCCATACCCCTTCACCAACCTCACATCACAAGACTCCTCCCTATACCTCTAAGAGCCGAAACCTACATGCCTCTCACTCCCAATCTCGGCCTACACCCACTACTCCCATTCGGAATCTTCACCCATGGCATGAACCCGAAAGGAACTCCACACCTTCATGCGCCTACTCAACCCCTTCTCCAAGTGTGAGCCCGAATCCTCCTTGTGAGCCAATCCATTTTGGTGACCTCCCTCGAGAACTTAGTGAAGATTTCCAAGAAATAAGAAATGAAGTGTCAAAAATTGAAGGGCTTGTGAAAGAATGGTGCGAGAGTGAGAAAAAGAAAGAGAAAGAGAGAAGAAAGGAAAGAGCCCTCCAAAGCCAAAGGAATGAAAAGAATGTTGCACCCGAGCCTACAACCAATCTCCAAGAAGAACTAACCATTTCATCTTCTAAATCTTGTTGTTCTTCTTTGTTTGTGCATGAGTTTGAAGAAGGGAAGGACACGGATGTGCAATACCTTGAAGAAGAAGAAAGATTTTCGGTTTTGGAGGAGGATCCTCCCTCCCCTAACTTGGGGAGAGGTAACCTATCCTTTTCTTTTAATGATGATAGTGAACATGCTTGTGATGCTTTATCACCTTCGCATGAACATAAGAATGACATTGATGAGGAGAATGCTTTGAATGATCTTATGCATGCTTCGATGATGAATGATGTATTACCCTTGGATGAGGATAGTGAGCCTAATGACTTGTGTGACAAGTTTGATGATACATCTACTTTTGAGTATGAAAATGAAGAAGAAATTAGTGAGGGTAAAGGAGGCATACACTATTTCTTTCCTCATGATTGGTTTGATGAGCATGTTGAGATTAACAAGTGCATCAATGAGTTTAACCATTATCCATTTCCATGTGATGATACTTGCATTCACCCTTGTGATGATGATTGGTTTTCTATTCAAGAGCATGAATTGAAATGTGAAGAGAATAATGATTCTAACTCCATAATATGTGATGATTTCTCTTCTTTACATGAAGAACCTCTTGAATATGACAATAATGAAAGTGCATCTCATTCATCATATGAAGTGTCCGAGCATTATGAGCTGTATCCCTCGGATGATGAGCATAACTATTATCATGATGAGATGTATGAATGTGACCTATATCCCATGTCACCCACACCTAGCCATGGATTCTCTTCAATGCATGATCATGACTCCCTATTTTTAGATGATGAGAATGATTGGCCTAGGTTCACATTTGACCCCGGGATACATGAATGTACTTACTATGATATGGATATGCATGCAACTTTTGAGAAGCATGAGTATCAATATGGGATTGACTAAAAGCTATGTGAAGGGTTGAAGCGAAGAGAAAGGGCGGATTGTCCATCTCATTCCTTCAAACCATTTTTGGGACTTTGATGTTTAAGCTTTAGCTCACTAACCCCTAATGTCCTCCAAGTTTGTTGCGGTGTCTTCTTTTTTGTAGGATTCATCCCATTTAGATTCGAGGACGAATCTTCTTAAGTGGGAGGAATGATGTGAGCATGGCCAAGACCAAACCAAATGATGTGGATCTGTAATCATCCAAAGCTGGAGCAATGGACTTCTTATTGAAGCTCTTTTCAAGAGGAGAAAAATGGCTTTTGAATCACCTCAATCGGAGTTCGGAACTCAAGATATTCAAAAAGCAGTGAAGATCCAAGAACCGGCGAGAGAACCAGGCGACCCAATTCTTAAGCCGGGCGGTCGCTGCCCTCTGATGATGGACAGGCGACAGGCGAGCTCCAGGCGACCCAATCCCTGGATCAGGCGGTCGCCTGGCTCTCCGAAAATGCATTTCCCTCCACTTTTTGAAACCTAGCCATTTTTGTTGACTTTCCAATATTTGTAGTTTTCAACCTATTTTCAGCCCAAATGTAATTCTTTAAGTTCCATAAAACATATAATTTCATAAGTATGAGATATATGTTTTATGGAAATTAAAGAAAGGGAGTCAACCCCTCCCATCCATCTCTCACACCCCTCACCTCACCCACCTTAATCTTAGGAGGCTTGTCTCTAAGCCATCTCTCTCCTCCCTCCCCCTTACCATTTTAGCTAGGATGCAAGTTCATTTGCAAGTTAGAACTCACTTTGTAAGAACATATTTCAGCCGAAAATATCAAGGCCAATTGTTCTTCATTTGTTCTCAAATCTTGCTTCATCAATCCATTAGTGATCCATGCAAGAGGGTCCAATTAAATACCTAGCATTGTTTGATCAAGTAGTCAAAAGGTTCTAGGTTCCATTCTCCTCCCCCATTGCCGAATTCAAGCTCCATTTCTTGGAGTTCTTCCTCACTCAAGCTAGATCATCAAGCTCTTGATCATACAACCCTTGTGTGATCATATCATATAAGCTAAGATGATTCTCTTCCTCCCATCTTTTAGTATGATGTTCTTGGGTAGTAGGGAGTGTTAATCAAGTGTTGGATTTTGGAAAACACACCTTGGATGAAAACCCCAATTTGCGAAATTCTTGGAAAATTCTAAGTTGATGTGTGTTTGTTATCTTGATTCATGCTTCAAGTATGTTAATCCTAGCATGATTCTAAGAATTTCTATGGATTCAATTTGATGGAAAATAAGTTGGGTTAGAAATCCCCTTTTGGCCGAATTTTAGGTTGATGTTTATTGTGAATTTTGTTGTTTTGGATGCAATTGGATAGCATTCTTGGTTTAGAAGTGAAATTGGTGATTAGAATGGTTGTTTGGTAGCTTGAATGGATTGAATTGGATGTTGGGTGAAATATTGGTTAAGAACCGAATTGGTTAAGTGGAACTTTCTCTATAGTGGAGTTTCATTTTGGTTAAATTGGATGTTAAAATGGTGTTGGGGTTGAATTTAGGAGTGGTTTGAAGTTTGAAACGTTGAATTCGGATAAGAAATGGAAAAGTTGCAATTATGCGGGTTTATCGGAAAATGTCGGGTAATGAAGGGTTTTAAGGTTGGATTTGATCAGTTCTGCTTGATGGATTATGTTTGACAATGTATAGTCTTGCATTGCCTAAGTTGGTTACGAATTACGAGGTTTACGTGGAAATCTGGAATTTTACTGAAGTCTCTAGGATTTTTGGTTTTGGGGTCGGGGTGTAGTTTGGTAGTGTGGTCGATAAGGATTCTAATTCAACTTGGTTTAACAGATTCTGAGGTTCGGAGGTGAGAAAAAGAGGGGTTTCGAGATTCGGGTCGCGGTGTGGAAGTTGTTACGGTCACCCCGAGCGGGTTGCGACCGGGTGACCCGAGGCTCCGGTTTTGGCCTGCGGGTCACGTTTTTCGGCGTTCAGACGGCTCCCGAGCCTTATCCGAGTATCATTTTGGCGAACCCTTCCGTATTTGAGGTCGTGTGGGTCCCCCGGACGTTTCCGCCGAAAATATTTTTCTGGCGCCGGGGGGTTGTCGGGTCGTCTTGGGACGTACTGGCGGGCTCGGTAGCACTCTCGTGACCTCAGTTTGGGAAGCCGTTTGCAGTTTTGGAGTCGTGGAAACGTCCCGGAGGTTTTTATGGAGAGTAATATTTGGGGCGGGACGTTCGGTTCCGGGCGACTCCCGGGGCTTGGGACGGGAATCCCGGGGCTCGGGATGAAAATTTTCTGACGGCTTTGGGGTAAGTTGTGTTATAAATTAAGAATGAATTTATGGGTATTTTTGTAGAATTTTGGAGTGACGGGATTTTGGTTCAGGTTGAGACAGCTCATGGCGTCGGGTTTTAGTTCGGGTTCGTGAGCTCGGTAGGACACTCCGGAATGGTAAATGAACTTTTGAAATATGTTTCATGAATGTTATAATATTCTGAGGGTTGTGTCCAAGTTTCGTTAATTTTGGAATTCGGTAATTATTTTTGGGCCAAAAATATTGGAACTTTTGGAAAAGTTTGGAGGTTAACTTTTAATTGGCCACAAAATAAATAAAAATCAGTATGGGCAGCAGCAGCTGGGATTTTCGGCAGCTTGTGTGTGAGATACCCTTGGGACGGCAGCCTGCAAGCTGGGCCACCCGCTTGGCCTGCTCCTCCTCCCTTTCTTGGGCAGTGTCGGCTCCCTCCCGAGGAATGCAATCTCTACAATTTGGGCATCGTCCACTTTGTTAGCATACTTGAGAAAGTCTTGCCATTGCTCCATGGCAGCATACCCTTGGACGGCAGCCTGCATCCAAGAATATTCAGCAAGGCAGAAAGGAAACAACAAAACTTTTAAAACAGAGACCAAAGGTTGTCTTACCCGCAAATTTTGCTTAGCTGACTCCTTCATGAGTTCAGCAGGGGACTCCAGGCTTCGCCCTATCACCTCCCTGTCATAAGGGGTGCGCAGCCCCTCCAGGCATGATAGGAGGGTGCTCTCCCCTACTAACAACAAGGAGTTGTCGTTGTTAAGAAGGAAGACCGGGTCCCACACCTCACGCAAAGGCTTCCCCTCGTCCTTGTAAACTTTAGCCCTGAGGTCTCCCCTCATGAGCCTCAATGTAACCGGTTTTTCGGACCACTTGGGACCTTCGCAGCAGCAACACGCCTCCGCTCCAAGTAATGGGACCACACCCCAGTCTCCTCCAAGACCTCAGACATGGCCCCCAGGTCCACCATGGCCTCGCGAATGCCGCGTCCTTGCTCAGAAGGCCCCGCACCTGCAGCGGTTGAAAATATCAGTATCACTGAAGAGATTGGGGTAGTCTCAAAATAAATGACTTACCGGCAGAAGGTTGCACCCATCCACTAGCCTCTGGCTGGCTGCAGGAAGGTTGGGCTGCCTCCCAGCAACTTGTCCTCGCAGAGGTCTGCGCCACCAATGCCCCCTCTGTAGAGGTCTCACTATCAGAAGAAACCTCCTGAATGCTAGAGGCCTCCTGCCCCTTCGCCACAGGGGCCTCCTCCCCTAAAGGAATCTCCGCAGGGGCCTCCTCCCCTGCAGGGATGGCCACCGCCTCCTCCCCTGCAGGAGTGACCACCGCCTCCTCAGGAATGGCCACCGCCTCCTGCTGCCCAGGACTGCTGCTCGCCTTAGCAGCAAGTTTGCCCCTCCTCCTCATGGATAGCAGGAGTTCCCCTGCTGACATCCTGCCCCTGTGAGGGGCGGTTCCCCTGGCAGCAATCTCTGCCACAACTACATGCCCAGATGGGTCTTCGCCTTGAGCTTGAAGGGGGCTCACAAAGAGCCCATACACGAAGGCCTCAAGGTTGGCAGGATCCTCGAGGGAGACTGGCTTCACTGATACGGGCACAGCCACTATGGGAGCGACGGTGTTCGCCCACACCCCCTCTAAGCCCTCTGCAACGGGCATGGCCTCTTCAGAAGTAGAAGGGACCTCCACTTCTGGTCCCCTTGCCTCCTCCACAGGCTCTGCGGCCTCTTCTACGGCGGCGGGGACCTCTTCCTCAGCAGGCCCCACTGCCTCAGCAAGTTCCTCCCCTTGGGAACCTCTACTCTCTTCGATCAGGCTGCGCATCACCAGCAGCCACCTTCCTCCTTTTCTCCCCCAACCCTTGTAGGGGTGCCGCCATACTGGTGGTCCCCCTTTTCTTCTTCATATGGCCAATGGGGCCCAACACCTTAACAGCAGCAGGGCGTCCTTTCCAAAGGAACAGGCCAAGTGCACTGATGCGCAGCCATCATGGATGCTCTCTTAGCTTTGCCCTCGCTGGACTCGGGAGAGGCATCTGCAAACATAGAGGACTTCAGACCAGGTTCAAATAAACAATATACGTATATATAAGTACACATAAATACAACATACCTCTGGGCCCCAGCAGCGCCGCACTAAGGGCGCCCACAACTTCTCCACGATGGGCGGTGAGCCAACCTTCGTATGGCGGGTACACCTCGGGGTCTATCGGATAGCCAAGATCGATCCCCACCCACCTCATGGTGGCCTCATCCAGTGTGTCATAGTGAAGGGGAACAACTCGTCACGAGTGCACTCTGGCGAACACTTCCTCCAGCCACCTCAGCAATTGGACATATGCCTGCCACCACTGCCCTCTGTGAGACAACTAAGGCCTCTGTGAGATACTCTGCACTGCCCGCCTGGTCCTCGCCACTGGGAAGTTCCAGGCATTGTCACGAGGCATGAAGAAGAAAGATCCATGCCACGAGTGGTAGGATCTGGGCGCAGCAGTGAAGGAGATAGAATTGTTTCCCCCAACGTTTATGGGGGTCACATGAAAGAATGCGCTCCCACTGCGCAATTCCAGCCTGTAGAACATTTGGAAGACATCGGCAAACAGCTTTTACACCGGCCATCCGGCAGGCAACGGTGAAGCCTGCAATATTTAGGAATGTGCTGGGCGCCAACTGCGATGGTGGCATCCCCCACTCCGAGCACAGATCTTGCACCAGCGGCGGGAGAGGAAATCGCAGCCCAGCCGTGAGCTGCGCCGTGTACAGACACAACACCTCGCTCTCCAAATATTCCTCGGTCGTAGGCAGACCCAACGCCCGGCAGGCACCCGAACAGGCCGTATACACCAAAACCTTCTCCACTGGGAAGAAGGCTTTCACCATTTCCTGGTGAATCTTGTCAATGCTCACCGCGGTCTTCTCCACGGGAGAAATCACCGGATGAACGGCTTCTTTGGACTCCATTCCTGCAAAAGTTGGGCAACAGACGTATAAATCGCAAAAACCCAACAGACATTTCATCGAGCACTCATTGTGTCACAGCCACCCCGCCCGGTTGCGGAGGCGGAGCCGGCCGCGACGTCGGAAACAGGAATTACGGCGGAAAGCGTGGCAACGGAGCATCGAGCTCCAAACAAAACCGTCAAGTAACAACTAGCAACCTAAATACTCATGCAAGGCAAGTATACGAATAATCCAACTTTCACCACACAAGCAGTTCATGGTATATCCCATTTCAATCATCGCCACAACACAAGTACCAAATCCATAATATAGCAATTCCGATGTAAGCAAGTCAGGGCTCCGCCCGCGACACAGAAGACAGATAAAGCGAATATATTCCAGATATAGACACATATACAAAACCATGATCTGATCTATATGCATGCGATTCTGACTACTGAGCCATTAAACAAAATCCTATATGTAAATATATACCTAAGTGCGGAATCGAAGCCTCTCGCTCAAGAATTCCCGCACGTGGTACTCTTCTTCTGTAACCCGGAATGTCCGGAAGCACCGCGGATCTCTATTCCGCTGGTTGCTTGTCGATCGCTGAAAGATGGTAAACACATAAAAGGGTGAGTCCTCGAAAGGACCTAGTAAGGGCTTAAGGTAAAAGTGCGGTTGCCCACGTGGCAACAATCGAACTCGCAAAAGCGAACATCACAACATATGCATGTACATATAAACATAAAGTATAACGAAAATCGAAACTAACATATGCGGTCCAACCGCCGAAGCGACCAGACGGCCCTCAACGAGAGGTCGAGAATATACAGATCGTAATGTAATGTAAGCACGGTACCGGGCCGGGTCGCGAGCCCCAAACTGTCGTAGGTCACGTAATGTAAGTATCGGCACTCGATGCGGATACGCAGAATGTCGGCACCCCTTGATGCGGACACAGCAATGTATCGGCACTCACGGTGCGGATACGCAGAATGTCGGCACCCCCGGTGCGGACACGCAATGAATATCGGCACTCTGGTGCGGATACGCAGAATGTCGGCACCTTGGTGCGGACACGAGCAGAACATATAATAATAACAAGAATGCATAAACATAAACGAAGTAACATTACTCGATAACCATATACGAGCAGAATAGGAACCCGGGCCTCTAAGGTCATCCGGGCCTTGAAAGCAGAACAAACGTACATTTTACCAAATTAAGCCCTTACCTCGAAATGCTGCCGCAGCCCAACACTCGGAAGATCCCGACTCCCGATCCGAAATGCACAACTTGGCTCCTACGGGTCCGCGCTACTCCACCAACGCAGAATCAAAGCGTACAACCATAGTTGGATCGAACACATCCAAACAACCCCGAGAAAACAATTTCCGCGCAAACCCGCACTTTCCCTTCATCGAAACTTACTTCTCTTCATATCTAAGTTCTTCTTGGGTGGGTTTTGGCATGTGCACAACCTGTGCAAGCAAGCTCGTGCGCTGTGCACAAGCTTGTGCACAACACTGCACTGTACTGTGCGCAAGGTTGTGCGCACAAGGCAAGGCGCACAATCTGCGCTGTGCGCGCACAAGGCTGCGCGCAATCTGTGCGCAAGGCGTGCGCTGCGCACAAGGCTGCGCACAGGCTGCGCAAGGCTGTGCGCGCGCACAAGGCTGTGCACAACTGTGCGCAAGCGCGCGCGCACATATTTCGTGGCCGCACTGTAAGCGAGCTCGAATTTACACAAAATTTTAGAATTTCACCATAAATTCGGCCAAAGAGGGTTTCTCATCCAAGGAGTTTTTTCCAAAATCTAACACTTGATTATCACTCCCCTCAAGCCCAAGAACAACATACTAAAAGATGGGAGAGAGAGGATCACTCTAGCTTATAGTGAAGAACAACCATGAATTCTCAAATTTGCTCTCTTTTCTTCACCATATCATGTTATCAACTTGAAAAGAGAAGAAGGATGGAAGCTTACCATTGTTTGGAGCCAATTCCTTGTTGAATTCCAGCAAGAAATGATGAAGCACTTGGAGCTTGGAGAAGCTCAACCATGGCGGCAGGAAGGAAGAAAGAAGAGGAAGGAAGAAGAAATGAAATGGTAATAATTTTTTCCATGTAATAATAATAATAATAACCCTTATATATTATCCTTCTTTTCCATCTTAAATCATAAAGGGACAAGTGTCCCAACCCAAAGGTTGCTGCCGCCTCAAGCCCATGCTCCAATTATTTATTTTGCACCCATCTGCAAATTAACTCCCAATTTTTCCGAAAGTTCCAATTCTTTTTGCCCAAAAATAATTACCGAATTCCAAAATTAATGAAACTTGGACACAACCTTCAGAATATTATAACATTCACAGAACATTTTTCAGAAATTCATTTGCCTTTCCGGAGTGTCCTACCGAGCTCGCTGAACCCGAACCAAAACCCGACGTGCGAGCGTGACAACCTGAACCGAAATTCCGTCACTCCAAAATTCTATAAAAATTCCCATAAATTCCATCTTAAATTATAATACAACTTATCCCAAAGCCGTCAGAAAATTTCCATCCCGAGCCCCGGGATTCCCGTCCCGAGCCCCGGGAGTCGCCCGGAACCGAACGTCCCGCCCCAAATATTAAACTCCACAAACACCTCCGGGACATTCTCACGACTCCAAAACTGCAAACGGCTTCCCAAACTGAGATCTCAAGAGCGCTACCGAGCCCGCTGTACGCCCCGAGGCGACCCCGACAACCCCGGCGCGGAAAAATATTTTCGGCGGAAACGTCCGGGGACCCACACGACCTCAAATACGGAAGGGTTCGCCAAAATGATACTCGGATAGGGCTCGGGAGCCGTCTGAACGCCGAAAACGTGACCCGCAGCCAAAACCGCGCCCGGGTCACCCGGCCGCAACCCGCTCGGGGTGACCGTAACATTCTCCCCCTTAGAACTCTTGGTCCTCCAAGAGTAGCCCGAACCAACCAGACAGTGTCGCTACTAACCGTAAAATATAAACATTCCTCTACTCTAACCTTGAGAACAATCGGACCACCGTATCAGTGCGGCGGGAGTGGTAGTTTAGACTACCATACAGAGCCTCACGGCGTCCCACCCTCCGGGTGCATCTTATTGCACCCCAAGTCAGTTGCCGGTATTTCTACCAGACAACCCCAGACAGTACCGAACCTAAATCTAACCGATCCACAACAGGCTATCCTGGAAGGTACCACGTAAAACAGAAATAGTTGGGGGTGTAAAATCAACCTAACAACTTACTCTAGAAACTCATAATAACCGATACAACTCGGGGTAACTCGCCCGCCTATCACATCTTATTGTTCCTCCGAACGGTGCTATCTCCAATCAAATTCTATTACCAAACTCAGATTCCAGAGCCTACGGCGACGGTTCGTACAAACAAGTGGTGTGGTCATTCGCGGTTTTAATCCGCGCCTATAACAACTGATCTTCGCCTAGTCTCCTCTCAAAAAAACTCGGGTCCTGCTTAACCCCATCGACGCATCTGTCCAACAAGATGGTGTCATACACCTCCTCCCGTACAACACCTCATATGGTGCACATGTCAAACGTAGTCCGATAGCAATTGTTGTACGAGAACTCTATCAAAGCAACCGCTGGTCTCAAACTCCTCCAAAATCCAAGCATGATTCACAAAGATATCCTCCAATATCAGAATCACCCGCTCCGACTGTCCGTCCGTCTGTGGGTGATAAGCTGTATTCAGATGGAGTCGCGTGCCCAATGCTTCATGAAAAGCAATCCAGAATTGTGCTGTAAAACACGGATCACGGTCAGATTCAATGGAGTCTGGTGCTCCATGTAAACGTACAACCTCACTGATGTAAAGCCAGGCAAGCTTCTCCAGAGGGTCTGTGACCCGAATAGGCAGAAAGTGTACGCACTTTGTCAGCCGATCCACAAAAACCCAGATAGCATCCTGATGAAACCGTGTCGAGGCCGGTGCGGTCGAAAGTCTATCATAACATTACCCCACTTCCAGTGGAATGGGCAAAGTCTGCAGTGTCCCTGCCGGTTCCAGATGCTCAAACTGCTCGAGTGTGCCTCCTCGAAAATCTCATTCCAGAACTCCTGATCCTCTGATACACAAAGGCGGTCTCAGAAGTATAGCAATCCCTGCCTATACTGAAACGTCGGTAACCCATAAACCCTTATTTTCCCCAGATAACTTCTTCAATACCAAATCTCTACCTTGCGCTTCGCGCATCCTATCAAACCACTCAGAATATATAATAAGTGTAATAACCTGAGCACGCTCCCGTAGCCGCCACCGTGCCAAAGGCACGCGATCACTCTCCTCGATCAGTCCCCAACATTTCCTCTCTTAATTAAGCCGGTATACTTCACCGCCAGAGCATCGGCAACCGTGTTGCCCGTGCCAGAGATGTACTCGATACAACAACCATAGTCCTTAACGTATTCGAGCCATCCACAATGCCTCAAATTAAGCTCCTTTTGCGTAAACAGATATTCCAGACTCTTATGGTCGGTAAGAATCTGAAATTTACTACCAACCAGATATTGCTTCCAATGTTTCAGCATAAATTACTATAACCAACTCCGGACCAAGTGTCGGATAGTTCAGCTCATGCGGTCGTAGCGCCTCGACCCATAAGCTACCACAAAACGCTCCTGCACCAACACACATCCCAAACTAGATGTGGAAGCATCCGTATAATTCACATACGGTAAGATCGGATCTGAAAGAGTCAGAATCGGAGCGTTAGTCCACTGCCACTTCAACTCCGGAAAATTCTGCTCACACCTATCAGACCAGATAAACGGTTGACCCTCCTTGGTCAACTGCGTGAGCGGAGATGCCAGAATAGAAAACCCTGGTACAAACCTCTGATAAAAATCCTGCTAACCCCAGGGAGCTCTTGATCTCCCGTGCCGTGGTAAGTTGTTTCCAATCCCAAATTGCCTTCACCTTCTCTGGATCCACAGACAGACCATGCTCAGATATAATGTGTCCCAGAAAGGTGACTTCCCGAATCCAGAACTCACACTTTGAGAATTTAGCATAAAGCTGATGTTCCCAGTGTCTGCGAGAACTATCCTCGAAGCTCCGATGCGAGTTCGCATCCCGAGAATATATCGAATATCATCAATAAAGACCACTACAAATGAATCCAAGTATGGTCGGAACACCCGATGCATCAGATCCAAGAATGCTACCGAGCATTGGTCAGCCCAAATGGCATGACCGTAATCTCGAGTATCCAAATCGAGTGCGGAAAGCAGTCTTAGGTATATCCTCCTCCTTCACCCTAAGCTGAAAGTATCCAGATCGGAGATCAACCTTCGAGAAACTCTCGAACCCCAAGTTGATCAAAAAGATCGTCAATCCTCGGTAACGAATACTTATTCTTCCCAATAAGAGCATTCAACCGTCTGTAATCAACACAAAGTCAGAGTGTCCCATCATTCTTCTTAACAAACAGAACCAGAGCACCCCACGCTGAAGTGCTCGGTCGAACGAAACTCTTTGCTTTGTAATTCCTCCAGCTTGCTTCTTCTACTCCTGCATCTCGAAATAGACATCCGATAAGGAGGAATAAATATCGGAGCGATGCACCCATTGCAGTAAATCTCAAACACAATTCCCGCTCTGGTGGTAATCCGGGCAACTCCTCCGGAAATACCTGCGGAAAATCTCGAACCAACGATAAACCATCCAACTTCAACCTAATACCAGCTTCATTCAGATCATAGCATTCCCCTACACTAACTATCGACAGATGATCCAGAATCTGCAACACTGTACCGTGCTGTGCGATAGTCAAACCAGTCGGAGTCGTGAGAGGTAGTACCTCTCCAGAAACCATAATGGTCGAGTTGCACAATCAATGTGCCCAGAATTCTTGAATAGCCCGTCCATCTCAAGTATAATATCATAGTTCGGCGTGTCTAAAACCAACAAATCCGATCTTGTCAAATGTCCGCCTCTGAGATATCGTACCCCCGAACCATCTCATTGGAAAAGCAGCCCGACTCAGTTTTTTACTAAATGCGTTTGAGGCAAGGTACTAACAGACAGATACAGAAATGTAACACATGTCGGTGTTACAATGAGAACAAATGCTCCTGTATCAAATAACGCATGAACCGGTATTTCATTCGGAAATATAGTACCTTACAGAACTTCCTGCTGACTCGAGCCTCCTCGCCGTGGTACTGACCGCCGACTAGGTCCTCCACGATAACTAGGGCCTCCCCCTCACTACGAAAAACTTGTCTGCTCGAGCTGCTATGGTGGAGGGTGGCTGAAGCTGCTGTCGCTATTGAGGTCTCGGGCCACCCTGCTGAAACCCACGCCCTCGCGGCGCGTTGGGTTGCGTCCAAGACTATGGACGCTGAAGACTGCCAAAACTTAAGTCTTGTAATAATAAGTCATGTGCTTTGCACATGACATCCTTTTTGACATCATAGTGAATCATAATCACTAGAAATAACAAGAGACCAAGTCCAATACTTTCCACTAATCACATTTCGCCAAGTGTCACAGCTTGGCTCGCCCCGAGCCCGAAAACTGCCCGAAACCGTAATTTCCGACCCAGAACATTTTTCTTCACAGAAAAATGTAAATTATATCCCCGACTCCAGATCTTCCTCAAAACTGCAAATCTGAGTCCCGGGTCACTCCCGAGCCGTTTCTCGCCAGAATCCCCGAAAGTCGTCCGACGGCAACCCCGCCCCGAAAAATAATTTCAGCGGAAATGTCCGGTACACCGCCGGACACTAGAAATCAGATATCGGGTCAATCCGAACTCCGGTTCGAATCTGGAAGCAATCGACCGGAGTAGCCGTTGCCCCGGCCAACCGGCTCGAATAGCCTCCCTCCAGGAGTTTGTCAATTCCTGCAAACCAAGTCTCTAGTACCTCCGGCCCTCCTCGGCCGCCTGAACCTCGGGGGAAAGTTCAAACTCAAACCTCTCCAGTCCAACCTCGTCGATTGGTGTCTCGAGATCTCCCCGTCGTTGATAGGACCGACGAGAAGTCTAGGTGTCGTAGTGACCACGCTCCTCGGAGTCATTCACTTACCAATTCCAAAGCTGTAGCAAGCAGTGGCTAAAGTCTCGCTATCACCACCTGATCAAAATGCCCTTACCGTGGCATAAACAGATTTTCCCCTGCCTACTGCCGCCCCTGAACCAGCTAGGCTGGCGGTAATACCAAATCAGAGAGGGGTCCCTACGACAGCTAAGCCTCGGGGGTGGTGAGTGTGGTTGTTCAGACCCTGGGTTACGCTGAACCCGTATCCTATTCCACGGAGGTGTGGGATCTCAGTCCCGCCCCTCCGGTACCAAATCACGCTATTCGCGTGTAATACACAATTCCTCAAACCAAGTCCAACCAGAAAAACAACTTATCCCAAACCAAATTTCCAACCCATATACCAACTCAACCCATAACCAACAGTTCAAACCCTATCTCTCGGAGGCATGGGATTACAATCCCCTCCCTCCGGTCGCAAAACACACTGCCTACGCGTGTGAATCCAACCTGAGACAGTTCAGACCAAACAGAGTCCAGACAAAAATCGGTCACTCCTAATCTCTACAGGAAGCTAGCAGCTTTTCTAAGGCTCGTAGTGTAATGCAATGCATGATGCGTAGATTCTTTTTCAGAATCTCACAACCAAATATTCAACTTTAAACCACAAAACCAAACCATGCTCATAACACGTAAACACCACGCAAATCACCCAAGATTCATCGAGTACCTCAAATTTTCCAAAGTGCTCCAAAGAACCGCCCACGCTCCACATCCATTCCGAAACGGTTCAAATAAGGAGGTGGCCAGTCTCCGTCTGAAACCGCCTGAATGAAACGTAGAACGGTGGCTTGTACCTCAAGTCACTTCCACGATTACTTACACATGAACAGACTTAACTTACTCCAAAAGTCCACCCTCGGACTTGTATACTTGCCTTCCACATTCCATACCCAAAACCAACATACTTTACCTTTTGGGTCATTCCGACCCGACCTGCTCTGATACCAACTTGTCACAGCCACCCCGCCCGGTTGCGGAGGCGGAGCCGGCCGCGACGTCGGAAACAGGAATTACGGCGAAAGCGTGGCAACGGAGCATCGAGCTCCAAACAAAACCGTCAAGTAACAACTAGCAACCTAAATACTCATGCAAGGCAAGTATACGAATAATCCAACTTTCACCACACAAGCGGTTCATGGTATATCCCATTTCAATCATCGCCACAACACAAGTACCAAATCCATAATATAGCAATTCCGATGTAAGCAAGTCAGGCTCACGCCCGCGACACGTAAGACAGATAAAGCGAGAATATATTCCAGATATAGACACATATACAAAACCATGATCTGATCTATATGCATGCGATTCTGACTCTGAGCCATTAAACAAAATCCTATATGTAAATATATACCTAAGTGCGGAATCAGAAGCCTCTCGCTCAAGAATTCCCGCACGTGGTACTGCTGCTGCTACAGAACCCAGAATGTCCGGAAGCACCGCGGATCTCTATTCCGCTGGTTGCTTGTCAGACTGCCTGAAAGATGGTAAACACATAAAAGGGTGAGTCCTCGAAAGGACCAGATGGGGCTTAAGGTAAAAGTGCGGTTTGCCCACGTGGCAACAATCAACTCGCAAAAGCGAATATCACAACATATGCATGTACATATAAACATAAAGTATAACGAAAATCAGAAACTAACATATGCGGTCCAACCGCGAGCGACCATGACAGCCCTCAAGCGGAGGTCGGAATATACTGATCGTAATGCAGAGCGAAGCACGGTACCGGCTGGGGTCGCGAGCCCCAAACCTGTCGTAGGTCACGTGGCGAATCGGCACTCGATGCGGATACGCAGAATGTCGGCACCCCTTCAAAGGCGGACACGTAAGCAATGTATCGGCACTCCGGTGCGGATACGCAGAATGTCGGCACCCCTTCGGTGCGGACACGTAATGGCAATGTCGGCACTCTGGTGCGGATACGCAGAATGTCGGCACCCCTTCGGTGCGGACACGTAATGTAACATATAATAATAACAAGAATGCATAAACATAAACAGAAGTAACATTACTCGATAACCATATACGAGCAGAATAGGAACCCGGGCCTCTAAGGTCATCCGGGCCTTGAAAGCAGAACAAACGTACATTTTACCAAATTAAGCCCTTACCTCGAAATGCCGCCCGCAGACCAACACTCGGATGATCACGTCTCCCGATACGAAATGCACAACTTGGCTACTAAGGGTCCTAGCTACTCCACAAACGCTGAATAAATCTGTACAACCATAGTTGGATCGAACACATCCAAACAACCCCAGAAAACAATTTCCGCAAACCCGCACTTTCCCTTCATCGAAACTTACTTCTCTTCATATCTAAGTTCTTCTTGGGTGGGTTTTGGCATGTGCACAACCTGTGCGCAAGCCTGCGCTGTGCACAAGCTTTGTGCACAACTGTGCACAGTCTGTGCGCAAGGTTGTCTTGCGCGCAAGGCTGCAGCGCACCTGTCGCGCAAGGCTGTGCGCCGCGCACAAGGATGCGCACAATCTGTGCGCAAGGCTGTGCGCCGCGCACAAGGCTGCGCACAACCTGTGCGCAGCTGCGCACAAGGCTGTGCACAACCTGTGCGCAAGCCTGTGCGCTGCGCACATATTTCGTGCTGCACCAGAAGCAGAGCTCGAATTTACACATCATTTTAGAATTTCACCATAAATTCGGCCAAAGAGGGTTTCTCATCCAAGGAGTTTTTTCCAAAATCTAACACTTGATTATCACTCCCCTCAAGCCCAAGAACAACATACTAAAAGATGGGAGAGAGAGGATCACTCTAGCTTATAGTGAAGAACAACCATGAATTCTCAAATTTGCTCTCTTTTCTTCACCATATCATGTTATCAACTTGAAAAGAGAAGAAGGATGGAAGCTTACCATTGTTTGGAGCCAATTCCTTGTTGAATTCCAGCAAGAAATGATGAAGCACTTGGAGCTTGGAGAAGCTCAACCATGGCGGCTGGAAGGAAGAAAGAAGAAGAAGGAAGAAGAAATGAAATGGTAATAATTTTTTCCATGTAATAATAATAACAATAACCCTTATATATTATCCTTCTTTTCCATCTTAAATCATAAAGGGACAAGTGTCCCAACCCAAAAGTTGCTGCCGCCTCAAGCCCATGCTCCAATTATTTATTTTGCACCCATCTGCAAATTAACTCCCAATTTTCCGAAAGTTCCAATTCTTTTTGCCCAAAAATAATTACCGAATTCCAAAATTAATGAAACTCGGACACAACCTTCAGAATATTATAACATTCACAGAACATTTTTCAGAAATTCATTTGCCTTTCCGGAGTGTCCTACCGAGCTCGCTGAACCCGAACCAGAACCGAAAGCGTGCGAGCGTGACAACTGAACCGAAATTCCGTCACCCCAAAATTCTATAAAAATTCCCATAAATTCCATCTTAAATTATAATACAACTTACCCCAAAGCCGTCAGAAAATTTCCATCCCGAGCCCCGGGATTCCCGTCCCGAGCCCCGGGAGTCGCCCGGAACCGAACGTCCCGCCCCAAATATTAAACTCCACAAACACCTCCGGGACATTCTCACGACTCCAAAACTGCAAACGGCTTCCCAAACTGAGATCTCAAGAGCGCTACCGAGCCCGCTGACGTCCCGAGGCGACCAGACAACCCCCCGGCGCGAGAAAAATATTTTCGGCGGAAACGTCCGGGGACCCACACGACCTCAAATACGGAAGGGTTCGCCAAAATGATACTCGGATAGGGCTCGGGAGCCGTCTGACGCCGAAAACGTGACCGCGCAGCCAAAATCGGCGCCGGGTCACCCGGTCGCAACCCGCCGGGGTGACCGTAACACATTGCGCACAAAGCCAAAAGGCGTACCTGCTTACAGGACTGGTTAGCGAGGTAGAGAGACGGTCAAACGACGAGTGCTCCAGCAACTGAGTCACAAATTAAGGGACTTAGCCTCACAGAACGATCACTCGAAACTGATTATGAGGAAGTTTCAACGCAAGAAACTCTGAACGAAAGCAAAGAAATGCGAAACTGAAAGATGAACAGTTTCTATCTTCCCAGACACGCTTTTATAAACCCGCGGAAACTAAAAGGTACTTTTTAAGTATGGCCGACTCAAGGAGTGCCACGTGCAGCGTCTAACGGCATTGAACGGTCCACAAACGGCATAACGTCCCCGCCCACTCCAAAGACTGTTGGATTACAACAGAATACGGGGCCCTTCCCATACTCTGCCTTCAGGAGGAGGCTTCTTGGTACACTACACAAGCAAATGCCCCCTCAAAAACTCACAAGGATCCTGAAGGATTCAACACAGAATATCAAATCATAAAAGGTCATCGCGCCCCACACAAACTCAGTTCTGTGGCTGCTACTTCCCTCAACACAGTATTTTCAACACACGGAGTACAGGACCCTGCCCATACTCCGCTCTCAGGAGGAGGCATCTTGGTACACTACCCAAGCAAATGCGTCCTCGCATCACATCAGAATCAGACAAGGCTCCTCAAGTCTCGCCTGCGCGAGGTCTTGCCCTCGCGGTCTCCTAGCTCACCTGCGCGAGGTCTCGCCCTCGCAGGTCTCAAGTCTCGCCTTCGCGAGGTCTCACCCTCGCAGGTCTCAAGTCTCCCTTCGCAGGTCTCGCCGTCGCGGTCTCCAGTCTCGCTTGCGCGAGGTCTCGCCCTCAAGAACATGGATGAACATACATGAACATTTTCAAGAACATATAAACTTGTTCATTCCTTTATCTTTTTCCTCAAGGTTTTCTTTTCCCACAAGATAAATAACTTTGTGTAAGTTCAACAATAAATTTTTGGATCAAAAGTACTATTCATATGAACTTTGTGATAAACCTCATGGATGAACATACATGAACTTTTTCAAGAACACATAAATTTGTTCATTCCTTTGTCTTTTTCCTCAAGGTTTTCTTTTGAACTAAAAAAAAATACAAGATTTCAAGAACTCTACACAATCTTTGGGACTTTTGAGGCCAAAATTTCGGCCAAAAGATGAATTTTTCAAGAACAAAGTTTTCTTCAAGTATTGAAAGAAATCAAATGGTTTACTTTGAAGAAAATGAAATATAATCCAACAAGCACTTTGGCTCTGATACCAATTGATGTGATCCTTACAATAGTGTAACATCAACACTTTTAATGATCTAGCTTGAAGGAAATAAAGATCAAAGTGAACAAAGCTCAAGAACAATATGAACAATATATGGCTAGAATCACAAGCACCTTTCAATTTCAAGGTTGAACAATACTTGAGAAGGGCCAAGGGAAGAAGAATGGTTGTAGCACCTCTTAACTACAACATTAAGCAATACTAGAAATAAAGTTTGAAACCACTTACATGGATCAAAGGGACATGGAAGCAAGGAAGAAGAGAACACAAATGGCAAACCCTTCAAGGAAGGAATTTCAGCGAAGACTTGAATTTCTTTCAAAGTATGTTCTAAATTTTACAAAGGGTTACTTGGGGTATATATAGGGTTTTAAGGTGGGAGGTATTAGTAATCCTAGGATGTGGGACAAAAATGAAGAAGTTACTAATACAAATAGGTCCCTAATATTTAAAAAGTGGCAAAAGTCAACAAGTAGGTGACTAAACAAGCAAGTAGGTGACTAATCAAGCAAGTAGGTGACCAATCAAGCAAGTAGGTGACCAATGAAGCGATGACGTTGTGTCGCGCTCTCACCACATCGGATGATCGGTTGTGATTCGTCGAGAGGGCAACACGCCCAGATCTCACGACGACGTCTACCCCCGTCGTGTGGATGACTTCCCTCGAGGGAGGGCCATTGCGGTCACCATGGGAGGAGCTTTCCCCCATTGACTGGACTGTCACCCCACGGTTTGCAGCGGCGGCGGATGGATTTCTCCTCCCACGGCCGTTCTGCCGGCTTGCGCTCCTTGTGGTAGGCATGGCTTCTGTTCTTAAGTTGTTTTCTTCGTGGGATTGTTGATGTTTCTCACAGACGGTGCCGATCTGATAGCCTTGTTCCTTGATGAGACTGGCTTCCAGATACTTGAACGGTTGAGGAGATGGTGAGAACGACGATCTGAAGCTCAAAGTAAAGCGCAAGATGTGAAACGGAATACTTAGGAGTAGAAAGAGGAGTGGGGGTGTGTAGATAGGGTGTACCTTTCCCAAGCCGTCCTTTTATAGGAGGTGTTTAGGTGGCGGTTGTCCCATGATCCTTAGTAGCGAGTGCTCCCCCACGTTCCGGAGTAGTGGAAGACCAGAGCTGTGATGGAGAACGTGGGTAGGTCGTGGAGATAACCGTTCTCAGCTTCCTTTACTCGGTCTGTGGTATTGTTGCTAACTGTTGGATGGCGAATGCCAGGAGATGTGAAGGCCACCTGTGAAGCCAAGATATGCGAATCCGCGAGGTCTGGCGAAGCCAGCAGTGCAGCTCTCATTATAAAGCCTTCGCGGCGCTGTGGCATCGCGGTGCGTATCCTTGGTTCTGTTGATGATGACGCGAGGGCGTCGCTAGGGGCATTTTCTTGGGTAGTGTACCACCATCCATTCTAAGTGGCTTGACGAGTTCACGAAGCACAAGGGAAGGATCCGGGGTTGAAGAAGTTGTGCGGAGAGGACAAGGGAGCACTGCTGCGGCATTCTATTACGGTCACCCCGAGCGGGTTGCGACCGGGTGACCCGGGGCTCCGGTTTTGGCCTGCGGGTCACGTTTTTCGGCATTCAGACGGCTCCCGAGCCCTATCCGAGTATCATTTTGGCGAACCCTTCCGTATTTGAGGTCGTGTGGGTCCCCCGGACGTTTCCGCCGAAAATATTTTTCTGGCGCCGGGGGGTTGTCGGGGTCGCCTCGGGACGTACAGCGGGCTCGGTAGCGCTCTCGAGACCTCCGTTTGGGAAGCCGTTTGCAGTTTTGGAGTCGTGGAAACGTCCCGGAGGTGGTTGTGGAGTTTAATATTTGGGGCGGGACGTTCGGTTCCGGGCGACTCCCGGGGCTCGGGATGGAAATTTTCTGACGGCTTTGGGGTAAGTTGTGTTATAATTTAAGATGGAATTTATGGGTATTTTTATAGAATTTTGGAGTGACGGAATTTCGGTTCAGGTTGACACGCTCGCACGTCGGGTTTTGGTTCGGGTTCAGCGAGCTCGGTAGGACACTCCGGAATGGTAAATGAACTTTTGAAATATGTTTTGTGAATGCTATAATATTCTGAGGGTTGTGTCCAAGTTTCGTTAATTTTGGAATTCGGTAATTGTTTTTGGGCAAAAAGAATTGGAACTTTCGGAAAAGTCAGGAGATTAATTGGAAATTGGTTGCAAAATAAATAAAAATCAGCATGGGCAGCAGCTGATCTTTTCGGCAGTAATTGGGAGGACTTAAGGGACACTTGGCCATTTTCTATTTAAGTGTAGGAGTATGGGTTTAAAGTGAGGGAAATATATAAGTTGACTTATTATTTCATAAAAGGGAGATATATCTCATTTCACTTTCATTTCTTTTCTTCTTCTTCTTCCTCTTGCTGCTGCTGCCGACTCCATTAGTGAGCATCCCTCAAGCTTGAAGTTCTTCTTCTTGGAAGAAATCAAAGAGGAATTGGGTGCTTTGAGTGGTAAGCATCCTTCCTTCTTCTCTTTACTCTTTAGAATTGAAGATTATTGAAGAAATAAGGATTTTTGGAGAATGTTGAGTATGTTCTTAGCTATAAGCTAGGATGATTTTCTTCCTCCCATCTTTTAGTATGTTGTTCTTGGGTAGTAGGGGAGTGTTAATCAAGTGTTGGATTTTGGAAAACACATCTTGGATGAAAACCCTTTGTTGGCCGAATTTCTTGGAAAAATTCCAAAATGATGTGTGTTTGTTATCTTGGTTCATGCTTCAAGTATGTTAATCCTAGCATGATTCTAAGCTTATGTATGGATTCAATTTGATGGAAAACAAGTTGAGGTAAAAACCCCCTTTTGGCCGAAAGTTTAGGTTGTTGTTCAATGTTGGGTTTTGTTCTTTGGATGCAATTGGATAGCATACTTGGTTTAGAAGTGAAATTGGTGATTAGAATGGTTGTTTGGTAGCTTGAATGGATTGAATTGGAAGTTGGATAAAATGTTGGTTAAGAACCGAATTATTGGAATGATTCGTTTTCAATGTTGGAGTTTCATTTTGGTTGAGTTGGATGTTAATATGGTGTTGAGGTTAAATTTAGGAGTGGTTTGAAGTTTGAAAGCGTTGAATTCGGTTAAGAAATGGAAAAGTTGCAATTAAGCGAGATTATCGGAAAATGTTGGGTAATGAAGGGTTTTAAGGTTGGTTTTGGTCGGTTCTGCTTGTTGGATGATGTTTGTCAACGTATAATCTTGCATTGTCTAGGTTGGTTACGAATTCGACATTTACGTGGAAATCTGGAATTTTACGGAAATTCTACGGATTTTCGGTTTTGGGGTCGGGGTGTAGTTTGGTAGTGTGGTCGATAAGGATTCTAATTCAACTTGGTTTGTGATTACGAGGTTCGGAGGTGAGAAAAGAGGGGTTTACGAGTTTCGGGTCGTAGTGTGGAAGTTGTCCAGAGCGGTCTAATACTGGACTTGAGAGGTAAGGGTTTGGTTACATTGTTTTGGTAAGATAAGTATATGTTTTGGTTTTATTTTCCATTACGCTAGTATTTCGAATTTTATGCCTTAGGGCATATTTTGTAGTCTGTAGGAGTATGCCTTATGGCATACCTGTGCATTAACCTACGGCAGGTTGTGGGTTCGCTACCCAGTGGTGCACCATGCTTCAGATTAGCTTGACTTCCGACTCCCTTAGTGGAGGCTGTCGTTCCGATTTGTTATAAGGGTTATGGCGATTTAGAATCGCACGTCCTTCGGGATTCCGATCTATTTTCTATATATGCATGATATTACGTATTACATTGCATATATTGCTATCTTTCTGTTTTGCGGGGTTACATATACTTACCTTACCCCAAATCCCTTACGGGTCCTTTTAGGACTCACCCTTTTCAGGTTTTGTTTTTGGGTTACGGTAGACCTGATAAGCGACTGCGGAGTAGGTTTCCGTGAGGTTTCTACCTTGGGTGTGTTTTGCAGCAGTGCACCTTGCGGTTCGGGATTTGTCTTTTGGATCTGAATCCCGCGAGGTATTTTGACACTTAGATCTAGGGCTGGCTCTGTAGTTGCATATGCTCACTTTTCTGTAATCTTTGTGATGATTGTATGTCTGTATATATTTATATATTACATTACGTACGTGTTCTGAGCGCTTGGCGCTTGCTAGATACCTTAGGTTCTGTGAACTCTGTATGTATTTATGTTTTGGTGCGTAAGCACTCGTCCACGGAGGGCGGGGCTTACTCTGTTGCTAATGCATGAATTGTATGTTCGGATTTTATTTTCAGTTATATGCACGAAATTTTTGTTAGGTTGCTTCCACAATCGTTTCGCTCTTTGGGTCCGCTACGCGCGGCGGGTCTCGATGGACCTGCCATTCCTATTCATTCCGGCTTCCGCTTCCGGCGTCCCGGCGCCCCCGCCTCCGCAACCGGGCTCGGGTGGCGTGCGGTGACAATTCTGTACTGAGGCGGGGACTCACTGCCACAGGACCGCTTATACCTGCCGGGTGATCGGTCACTTTGGGATGAGAGTCCGGAAGAGACACATTTGAGCCGGTTGAGCATACACCCGGTGGTGAGAAGATGTATCGGGACTTACGCACTCAGTGCAGTGGCCGGGTATGCGGAGGCATATCGTCACACATGTGTCTAAGTGTGCCACTTGTTAGCGGTGAAGGTGGAGCATCGAAACCAGCAAGGACTCTGCAAACTTTTCCATTCCGGTCAGAAGTGGGGAAACGTCACGATGGACTTTCGACCGCATTACACCCGACTCGGCCTTACCACGATGCCATATGGTTTATTGTGGACCGTCTGAAAAAGTGTGCTCGATATCTGCCTATACGGATGACAGACCCTCCGGAGAAGCTTGCCCATCTATACGTCAAGGAGATTGTGCGGTTACATGGAGTGCCAGACTCCATTGTACCTGATCGTGACCACGTTTCACTACATGATTATGGGGTGCTTTCCATAAAGCATTGGGCACACGACTCCATCTGAGTACAACTTATCATCCCCAAACCGATGGCCAATCGGAACGGGTCATTCAGATAGTCGAGGACATGCTTCGGAGTTGTGCTTTAAAATTGGGGAGATTGGGATCAATAATTGCCGTTAGTGGAATTCTCGTATAACAACAGCTATCAGAGTACTATCGGCATGGCGCCTTACGAGGCTTTGTATGGGCGACGGTGCATGACACCGCATTGTTGGACCGAGGCATCCGACAGGGTCGAGCTGGGTCCCGAACTCATCGAGGAGACCACAGCGAAGATCAGGACCATACAGGTGCGGATGAAAACCGCGAATGACCGCACCACCTCATATGTGAACAAACATCGCAGGGACCTGGAGTTCGAGGTTGGCGACAGGGTTTAACTCAAGGTAGCACCTATCCGGGGAACCGTTTGATTCGGTAGACGGGGCAAGCTAGCCCCAAGGTATATCGGTCCCTACGAGATTCTAGAGCGAGTTGGCAGGGTAGCATACAGATTAGCTTTACCTCCGAGTATGTCTGCAGTGCACAATGTCTTCCACGTTAGCATGCTGAAGAAGTGCATTCGGACCCGATTCAGACGATTACGGTTGAGGAGGTTCATTTCGAAACCGATCTGTCTTATCGGGAGGTACCGGTGGCCTTATTGGCGCATGACAATCGGAAACTCCTCAGCAAGTTAATTCCCATGGTCAAAATTCAGTGGTCACATCATTCTGACCAGGAAGCGACTTGAGAGACCGAGAAGGACATCATGGATCGATATCCTGAGCAGTATCAGCGGTTGAGACCACTCTTGGAGGACCAAGAGTCCTAAGGGGGGAGGATGTTACAGTCACCCCGAGCGGGTGGTGACTTCTGTGTATCCCGGGGCTCCGTTCCAAGCATGCGGGGCATGTTTTCTGTTGGTCAGATGGCTCCCGGATCTTTTCTAGGTAACATTTTCGAGAATGCTTACATATTTGAGGTCGCACGAGTTCCCCACACCTTTCCGCGGAAAATATTTTTCAGAGTCGGGACGTTCATTCCCGGGTGACACTCGGGGTTCAGGATGAACAATGTAGTAGCGCCAATGCTGTGTGGTATGTTATGACTCAGGATGATTATTGTGGTGATAACCAAGCTAGTACACATGATGGGATTACTTCGCGTTAAGCTAGCAAGCACATACGTCGGGATTTGCTCGGGTTAAGTTGGTATGGTGACTAAGGTGTCTAGTAGGTGATTCACTATGGTGACTAAGGAGTTGTGTGTTTGTCACCCCAACGGCCCCGGAAGCTGGCGGAAGCGTCGTTGTTGCGGAAGCCAAAAGTATCGGAGGCGGGTGAATGCAGAGTTTCTCTTAAAAGGTTTTAAGGTTAACACGTGTTTGCAGTTTTTAAGACGTCTTACTAGTCCTAAACCTGCACCCGAAACACGTTAGTGGTTTTACATAATATCGCGCGCGCAGAAAGCAGAAAATAAGTACTACAAGCAGAAGGAGTTTCGCCCTCTTCGTAGGGTCGAAAACTCCCCACGAATAACTAAATGCAGTCCAGATCATCAGAATGCTAAAATGTATCTAATATGCATACTACGCCTACAGAGCCGAGCCATAAAGCGGATTATACCTCGCTAACTACTGCTGCTGTTGCTAAACATAAATAGGAGAAATTAACGTCAGACTAAACGGATAACTTAAACCAACAGATCACAGAAGGGATCTAACGAGAAATACCCCCAAACTTAATCAGAAAAATACCTCTCAAAAACAGAATGCAGAACGATCATTGCCACGATCCCCTGAAAATGTTTAATGTGTGGGGTGAGTTCTCGAAAGAACCCGTAAGGGGGCAGGTACGATACCGGAAAACTTTTTTTAAAAAGTTTTTTCCTGCATAAAAGGTTAGCATGCAATGAACTAGTAGATAATGCAACCCTAAGTATAAACAGGAATATGGTATGCAAATGTCATGATGCTCAGATGTCCCGTCCGATTGGTGGTACTTTCCCAGACAGATGGTACCCGACCACGAGACGGCACCTACGGCGGCTTGTTAAGCTCACGCCGATTATCGGGATCGAACGCATG
Source organism: Stellera chamaejasme (assembly GCA_024586325.1). Classification (NCBI taxonomy): domain Eukaryota; kingdom Viridiplantae; phylum Streptophyta; class Magnoliopsida; order Malvales; family Thymelaeaceae; genus Stellera; species Stellera chamaejasme. The sequence continues at coordinate 20,166,554 of CM044979.1, forward strand.
GTACCGGCGAGGGTGATCTGCCCTACATATCCGATATAGCATGAGTCCAGAAAACCAAAACAGAAAGTGAGTCCGTCATCGACCCCCGATAAACATGAAGTCCATAAATAATAATAAAACCTGCAAACCGCTATGTACCATGTGACTAGCGCCGGGAGTCACTGGACCCCACCCTCGATCCGAGTACTAGCCCTTAACTAACTAATACACATGAGTTGAACTGCAATGCGTATTAAGAAAGCTAAACCCCTTACCTTGAAAGAATCAGATATCTATTGTGGCCCCCGATGCACACGAGCAGTATCCCAGAAACGCAGATTTAATCTGCCAGAATCAGAAACACATAATAACTCTAGTTAATAAACTAAAGTTTCTTACTTTGGGAATTTATCTAAAATTACCACTTAAGTTCTCCAACTTTTCAGAAATTTTCTATCTTACCCAAAACTTCACAAAGTTGTAGAAATTGACAACTTTATACTTAAAGTGTCCATAATTTATTCCATAACTTAAAGTGGCTATCTTTCCTTTAAATTCTCCATAATTACACCTTTAGCCCTTAAGTTTTGCAAAGTTACAAAATACTCGACTTTGTCAACCTTGCCACACAAGTATCGTTTCCAACCAAACTTCCGGCCAAGTGCATAATGTTTGGAAAAATTTCCATTTGACCCTAAACTTTATAAACTTAAACTTTAACCAATTAAATCACATCTTTATCACCAAAACATGATTTAAACACTTTCTCCAACACTTTAACTTCAAAAAATCATCAAAAAAACATCATCATCATTTCGGTTTCCATCAAGATTTCACCAAATAATTTCCAACTTTTTCCAACAACTTCAAAACATGTTAAACATACTTATAACATGCTTTCTACCAACTTTCTTCAACAAAAATCCACCCAACAATTCGGCCTAAACCCAAAAATTCAACCAACATGCCTTTTCAGATACTTCCAAGAACAACATATGTTCTACATGCTTCACACACCAACATACTTGAAGATCAACAAAATCCATGAACCAAATCCATAAAAATTACCAAGGGGATCCTCACCTTGATAATACTTGTAACTTAGCATAGGATGAGTAGGATGGAGACAAATCCACCACCAAAGATGATGAGGACATCTCCCCGAAAAACCCGCAAGCTCAGAATGGACAACAACCCCCCCCCCCCGAGCGCGCGCACCCCCAGATCCGCTCCAAGGCATTGGCGGGCCCATGACCAGGTTCCGGTTGAAACAAGTCCAAGCAAATCTCAACGCTTTCATGAGGCTCATGGCGCCGGACGACCAAGAGGAATCTCGGGCGAGGGCCTTACAGCTTCACCATCTCGGCCTCGCATTGAACGAAGAATACGCGAAGCCCTTTGGAGCCTTGAGCATAAGCATCCTTGAAGAAGGGAGCAGCCAAACCTTGGTGAGCGAACACTTGACCCCGAGAAGGCCCCGGCGAAGGCGTTTCCACAAAGACGCCAAGCAAAGACATTCTTGCGAAGGCCCCTGGCGAAGGCATTCCCGTGAAGGCATCCCGCGAAGCTTCCATACTTAGCCGGTTGGCCGACCAAGTCCGACAACAAGGCATCCTTTCTCTGACTACTCGGGAATGTAAGCACCTCCTTTACGAGAAAGACACCCAAATACTTTTAGACTAGCTTTGCCTTTTTCACCTTTTTGTAAGCTTTTACTCTGCATACATACAAAAAGCACTTTATGCTTTCGCACGCATGCACGCATGCGGAGCCGTTTTACTTCTCACACTTCCCTCACTATATAAGCTAGAAAGCAGACACCATTGTAACCTAGAACATAATTATTGAATTAAGCAATTGGCTGAAACTCTCCCGGTGAGACATCGGCTTTTGTGTTCTCCATTCTTGCACTTCCATTTCCCTAGTGATCCAGGCAAGAGGATCCAAGCATAATATCTAGTATTGCTTGTCCTTGTAGTCAAGAGGTGCTAGATCCTGTTTCCCTTCGAGGCATTTTCAAGGGCATTGCCTCACCTCGTAGTGAGGAGGTTCCCTTGGCCGAATCTGTGTTCTTGGATACTGTTCGCCTCCGTCAAGCTAGATCGGCGCCGGTTGATCGCGGTGTAACGGCCGTGATCATATCAAAAGATCCTTGAAGAAATCGGCCATGAAGAACAAAGGAAATGGATGAGTTTTCTTCATGTTTTAATTCCAAGAACATGAAGATTCAACCAAAATAACCCAACCATACCTTGAGTACTACTAATTTAGGAAGCCTAGGAAGCTGTAGGACTAAGCTTTGTTGAAGATCCAAGCTCAAAACTTCAAGAAATAGTTTTTGGCACCAAAAGTGCTGCTGGACCCGTCGGATTGCACGACGTTTTTGAGAACCTTCCCTTCACTTTTGGCTCTTACTTCCTTCAGAAAGGTTGTAGCTAAGACCTTGATAAAGATTTTCTTTGCAGACCCCAAGAGCAGATTCAGACGTCTACTAGGGCAGAAAGGCTGTGGAAGAGAGATAAAAATTTATGGCAGCAAAGAGAGAGATGTGTTCTTCTTCCTTTGCTCAATAATGGAGATGAGTGAGAGAGATAAAAGAGAGTGAATGGTCAGAAAATAATGGGTGATGTCTGAAATAATAGAGGGGAATGGGTTAAAAGAGAGGAATGGAAGGAAGGTATGGGTTAAAATGGAGTGTGTAAGAGGTAAGAAGGATGGGTTTTAAAAAACAAACTTATCTCATCTTTATAATTAGAAATAGGTGAAATTGGCCCAAAAAATATCTTCACCACTCACACATGTGCGGGCCCAAAATAGAAAAGAGCCCAACATGTGATTTTCCAATTTTTCCTTACTTGGTGACCTTTTTGCCCTCCGAAACCGATTTTTGACAAAACATCCCGGAACTCCGTAAATGTTAACCAACATATAAAACACTTGTAAATAAGTCCAAATTAACTTCCAAACACTGGATTCCAATAATTAGTTATCACAAGCCGTTTGTGATCGATAATTACGAATTTGAACTTGCGGCGAAATTCAACGAGAACAATTACGAGCGTCGGGGTGGGTGTAACGGTGCGTGTCATAAGATAAGAAGTATATAAGGTGGAAATTGAAAAGGGAGGCATTTTTGGTTTCATAAACCTCTCTCTCACCACCCGCCACTTCCTCTCCGTCACCCTCTCACGTGTTCTTCATCTTGCAAGAGTTTAAGAGAGATTGATCTTGGTGCTAAGCTTGAGGTAAGCTTGTTCTCTTCATGAGTTTGGTGTGTTGGAGCATGATTTGTGTTTGATATACATGTTGAATCCGAAATCATGACAAACCTTAGCTAGATGATTTGTTCATCTTCTTGCTTCAAGCTTTAGGTATGTTGTTCTTGGTATAATTTGGTGTAGGAATCAAGGTTTGGATTATGGAAGAACACCTTGGGTTAAGAAACCCTAATTTGGCCGAAAATGAGGAAAGGGTATGTTTATGGTTGTGGTGTGTTTCGGGGATGTATTGATAATGGAATGATATCAGGAATTGAAGTAGGTAACAAACGGTGTTTGAAACATCATTTTCTGAAATTGTGAACTTAACCGACCTACTTGCTTGCTTGCGTAAATTTGGGAAATTATGATTTGGATGCTTAGTTGTGCATGTGTAAGTATAAATAACCATGTTCTAGCTCGATTTGAGAATCCGAGCTATCTGTGGAATTTTGTGGGAAAGTGCGAGAATGTGCGGGATTAGTTCTGGGGTCTGTGATGTGATCACCCGGGGTGGTGTTCACACAATCCGACGGATCTAGCTTGCGGGAGCTCCAAAAAGCGCGGAAATGGTAGAAGTGGCTCTGACCACCTCGCTCGTACGACGGGGCAATAATTGGAATTGTGCCGGGGTCGATGGTTGCGGCTTGAGCACCTCCCCGCTCAGGGTGACGGGCAATACTCGAGATACATCTTGTCACGACCACCCCGCCCGGTTGCGGAGGCGGAGCCGGCTGCAACGTTCGGAAGCGGAAGCTACGACGGAAAGCGCGGTAACGGTACTACCGAAACCCGCTACGTGCAGTGGTCCCACGATACGGCCCGCAACAACAGAATGGTCGTGCTACGACCTGCAACCTATAGAACACATACATTGCAAGTATACAAGATAGCTCAACGAATATCAAACATGCAGTTCATGGAATACCATACACCAAACATAGCAATGAACATAGAAACACCGAATCCATTTATAGCATATCCAGTATAGGCAAGTCGGGGCTCCGCCCATGACTCAGAAGACAAAGCAGAATCAACATATATCCAGAATAGACAACATATACAAACTCATGATCTGGTATACATGCATGCAACTACAGCTACAGAGCCGCCAACAAAACCTATAAATACCTAAGTGCGGAATCCGGAAACTTCTCGCTCAGAAGATTCCCGCACGTGGTACTGCTACAGCTGCTGCTAAAACCCAACCAAAAGAGAGAGAAAAGAGTTAGTCAACCTCAATATCCGACCATGACCCCCGCCCGGTTGGGGAGGCGGGGCCGGCTGCGGCGTCGGAAAGCGAAAACTACGGTGGAAAGCGTGGTAACAGAGCATTGAGCTCAACTGACAGAATAGTCGAGTAACGACTAGCAACCTACGAACTTATACATGGCAAGCATACATAATAATCCAACATTTACCAAACATGCAGTTCATGGTGTACCAAACATCGATCATCGCAACAAACACAGAAACACCAAATCCATTTCATAACAATTCCAATAAAGGCAAGTCGGGGCTCCGCCCTCGACTCAGAAGACAAACAAAGGCAGAATATATCCCAGATTATACGTCATATACAAACACATGATCTGATATACATGCATGCAACTACAGCTACAGAGCCATTAAACAAAATCCTAGATATACCTAAGTGCGGAATCAGAAGCCTCTCGCTCAAAGGATTCTCACACGTGGTACTGTTGCTGCTACTGAAACCCAAAATGCCATAAAGCACCGCGGATCTCTACTCCGCCGGTTGCTTGCCAGGACGGCCTGAAAGGTGGTAAACAAATAAAGGGTGAGTCCTCAGGAGGACCCAGTGAGGGCTGAGGTAAAATACAGTTTGCCTAAGAGGCAACAAGCTGAACCTGCAAAACAGAACAACACAAGCATACACATGTATATATAACATAAAGTACAAAGTGAGCCAGAATCCCATCACATGCGGTCCAACCGCCGACCCACGGAACGACAGCCCTCTCCAAGAGGTCAGAACATACAGAACAGAAGCACGGTACCGGCTGGGGTCGCGATCCCCAAACTGTCGTAGGGTCACAGAAGTATATCGGCACCCCTAGTGCGGATATACACAGAATGTCGGCACCCTCCAATGCCGACACAACCAAACCAAATCACGGAGCACCCGTGGTCCTAAAGACCATCCCGGGTCTCGTCACAGAACAGAACATATACATCTAAGCATAAACAAAAAATCGTCACCTAGTGCGGATATACAGAACAGAACATATACCCGTGGCCTCCACGACCATCCGGGCCTTGAAACAGATCAAACATGCATCTTACCATGTGACGGGCCTCGGGGTCACCGAACCACCGTCCTCACCCGAAACCCGCCTCAACCAAACCCGATATACATGCAAATACTCCCAGAATGCATAACGAGAGAAGTTGAGCCCTTACCTCAGAAAAGCTGCCCCGCAGTACAAATCCCAGGAAATCCCAGCTCCCGGCCCGAAAAGTAAAACTTGACTTTTATGGTCCCACACCACTCTACCACACCTGAAACAAGCTGAATAACCATAAACTAATCAGAACTCATCAAATTAGACCCCCATAACCAATCCCGCACATTCCCGCACTTTCTCGTAAAAATCCACATAAAGCTCGGTTTTACGAACCGAGCTAGAACATTGTTATTCATACACCCACAAACACATTCCAACCTTTAAACCCCACTTTCCAGACATTTTACCCGAAATCACGCATAAAGGTAACTTTTGCACCCAACACCCGAAAAGCGTCGTTTCAAACACCATTACGCACCTAAATCCATCCCCGATACCAAATTACCATCCAATTCACCCAAAACACAACACCAACATAGATAAAGTTTCATTCTAAGTTTCGGCTCTTTGTCAACTTTTCACCCAACTTCCAATTCAATCCATTCAAGGTTCCAATCACTCACTTTAACCACCAATTACACTTCCTAAGCAAGAATGCTAACCAATTTCACCTTTAACAACCAAGAACATTCACAAACCCTAACCCATATTTTCGGCCAAAAGGGGTTTTCTTCCCTAGCATGCTTTCCATCAAATTGAAACCATAGAAAGTCTTAGAATCATGCAAGGAACAACATATCCCAAGCATGATTCAAGAACACAACTCTACATCATTTTAGAAATTCACCCAAAATTTCGGCAACTCTAGGGTTTTCCATCCAAGGAGTTTTTCCAAAATCTAACACTTGATTCTTACTCCCTTCCTACCCAAGAAGAACATACTAAAAGATGGAAGCAAGAGGATCAACCAAACTAGTAGCAAGGAGTTAACCTCAAAATCGGTTTTATGCTTCTTTTTCTCACCAAATCATGTTTCCAACTTGAAAGGAGATGAAGGGAGGAAGCTTACCACTTTTGGAACCCAAATCCTTGTTGAATTTCAGCCAAAAGATGAAGAACACCAAGCTTGCAAGGTGATGATAATGGCGGCAATGAGAGAGGAAGAAGAAGAAGAAATGAACATTTCCTTATTTCATAAAATGCTTCTCCCTTTTATATTTTCTTCCTTTTCCATGTTTATTCTCCATTTGACAAGTGTCCCAATCTTAACTTAAGCACCTTAGTCACAAGGGTGACTCACCCCTTAGCCAAATCTGAAATTTGGCTAAGTCATTGGCGCCAATCCCGCGCCAACGCCTCCCGCGCAATTCCCGACGTACGTGCGGGTCAACCTAAAACAAAATCCCGTCATGCTAAAATTCCGCAAAAATAACCATAAAATCCGCCTTAAAATATAACATAACTTACCCCAAAGCCGTCGGAAGATTTCCATCCCGAGCCCCGAGATTCCCGTCCCGAGCCCCGGGAGTCGCCCGGGACCGAACGTCCCACCCCAAATAATATACTCCGTAGAAAGATCCGGGACGTTCCCACGATTCCAAATATGCAAACGGTTTTCCAATCCGAGGTCCCGGGAGCGCTACCGAGCCCGCTGTACGCCCCGAGACAAGTCCCGGCCCCAGAAAAATATTTTCGGCGAAAATGTCCGGGGGACCCACACGACCTCAAAACCTGAAGGATTCCCCGAAATAATGCTCAGATAAGTCCCGGGAGCCGTTTAACCACCCAAAAACGTGACCCGCAGGCCAAAACCGGAGCCCCGGGTCACCCGGTCGCAACCCGCTCGGGGTGACCGTAACATCTACCAAATCACTATCCGAATCAACCAAAACACAACACCAACTTAACTAAAGTTTCATTCTTAAATTCGGCCATTTTCCAAAATTCCACCAAACTTCCAATTCAATCCGATTAAAGTTCCAATTGCATCCCTTAACCACCAATTACACAACTTAAGCTTGATTACAAACCAATTCCACCTTAAACACCACAAATCATACATGAACCCTAATTATACTATTCACCCAAATTGGGGCTTTTCTACTGAACATCTTTTCCATCAAATTGAAACCATAGAAAGCTTTAGAATCAAGCTAGGAACAACATATCCAAAGCATGATTCAAGAATCTCACTAAACATCAAGTTTAGAAAATCAAGCAATAATTCGGCTAATTAGGTTTCCACCATTGATGTGGACATCACCCCTAATTGTGAGTTAAGAGGCCACCATTCCTCCAGAGGGTCTAACGGACCCTTAGCGAGGGCATGGGCGAAGAAGAAGTGGCGTTTTAAGCGTCGGCGAAGCCCCAAAGGCAGAGCCGTGCTCGCAAGGATCTTGGCGAACCCAGGCCCCATTGGCGAACCCTTGGCCTTTAGCTAAACCATGGTCTTTAGCGAAGCCATGTTCCTTGGCGAGGGCCCTGTGCAACACTTCCAGACGCAAGCGAAGCATAGGTGTTCGCCAAGCGGGGGAGGCCTCCATACGCGAGTCAGGCGACCCCTTCAACTTGTGCAGAAGCCCTCTTCCTCCCATTTCCCGCCAACTACAATTCCTGGGAAATTGGGAGCCGCTAAAGCAGTAGTCTACACAGCCTATCTTTGTCACCTCGTCTGCCACCTCTCATTTCGCCTACCATAGAACCAGGAAGCTGGTTCCCTTGTCCGATCATTCTTTATTTTCCTTTACCGTTTCTTCTATATAAGGCAGCCTGTAACCATTGTAAAGGCAGAACATATTTATAAGAAATCAGAAATTCTCCAAGTGAGGTTTTGGCTTTCTTGTTCTCATTTCTTGCATTCCATCTCCTTAAGTGATCCACGCAAGAGGATCCAACATAATATCTAGTATTGTTTGAACTTGTATTCAAAAGGTGCTAGATCCCGCTTCCTTCCCCAGGCATTTTCAAGGGCATTGCCTCACCTCGAAGTGAGGAGGTTCCCTTGGCCGACTTTGTTATTTCCTTGTTCTTCCTCTGTTCTTCGTTTCCACTCTTCTGGAAACCGCCTCCAATGAGCTAGATCCGAGCTCGTGATCACTTACCCCCACCCGTGATCACATCGGTTGGTATCAGAGCCCAAGCGCTTGTCGGAGGTATCTTACCGTATCAGTTGTTTGTTTTCTTCAAGTAAAACCATTGCCCTCTTTCTTACACTTGAAGAAAAATGTTTTGTTGTTGTTCAAGAGAAACCGAAAATATTTGTGTTTGTGCGTGGTTCATGTGGCTATAGCAAAGTGTATATTTGAATGCCGATTATCGAAGTTGTGTAAAAGAGAAGTGGTTTCGGATTTGTTGTAGAGAAAGTATCACCTTGTGTTGATTAAGTACAAAAGAAAGGTTGTTGGAGAAAAAGAAAATGATAAACAAGTTCATGTGTTCTTCGTGTTCTTGAGCTGTTCATATGGAGTTCATACCAAACTCATATGAATAGTACCTTTGATCCAAAATGATTTTATGAACTTGCACAAAAGGTGTTTGTGTTTATAAAGAGCCTTCTCTCATACATACCTTACTTCTTTCAACCCCCATCTCACCCTAAACTCTCAAAAGCTAGTTTCAAGTAACTAGTTATCTTTGTGATTTGCAAGTTTCGGATTTCACTAGAGATTATTGCTTGTTCCTACTTGTGCGTTCGCATTTGATCTAAAAGTTGAGTGTGATCAAGTTAAGAGAACTTGTGAAAGCCTTGTGTGGAGAATCCAGTGAAATCGTGTGTCCCTAATCACAAATGGAGTGCTCACCTAAGACACGTGAGGAGAATTGAGTGGTACTAACTTTATTGTCTAGGTGTGTAGGTGTGCCAAATGGAGGAAGAAAACCTGCATTTCATTGGGTTTCATCCCTTGAAAGGGAGGCGCAAACTCGAAGATGACTTATGGCGGTGGATTGAGGAATTGGAATACCAATTTTGGTATTACCAATTTCATAAAGAAGAGAGGTTAGACCTTGCCATAAGGTGTCTAAAGGGAGAAGCCAAAAGATGGTGGCGACAAGATGTCGCTCAAAGAGAGCACTACAATGAAGCCCCCATTCGGGCTTGGAGTGGACTGAAGAGGTTCCTATTAGAAAGATATGGTTCATGTTACGGTCACCCCGAGCGGGTTGCGACCGGGTGACCCGGGGCTCCGGTTCTGGCCTGCGGGTCACGTTTTTCGACGTTCAGGCGGCTCCCGAGCCCTATCCGAGTATCATTTTGGCGAACCCTTCCGTATTTGAGGTCGTGTGGGTCCCCCGGACGTTTCCGCCGAAAATATTTTTCTGCACCGGGGTTGTCGGTCGCCTCGGACGCACAGCGGGCTCGGTAGCACTCTCGAGATCTCAGTTTGGGAAGCCGTTTGTAGTTTTGGAGTCGTGGTGACGTCCCGGAGTTGTTTGTGGAGTTTAATATTTGGGGACGGGGCGTTCGGTTCGGGCGACTCCCGGGGCTCGGGGACGGGAATCCGGGGCTCGGGATGGAAATTTTCTGACGGCTTTGGGGTAAGATGTGTTATAAATTAAGATGGAATTTATGGGTATTTTTGTAGAATTTTGGAGTGACGGGATTTCGGTTCAGGTTGTCACGCTCGCACGTCGGGTTTTGGTTTGGGTTCAGCGAGCTCGGTAGGACACTCCGGAAAGGCAAATGAATTTCTGAAAAATGTTCTGTGCATGTTATAATATTCTGAAGATTGTGTCCGAGTTTCATTAATTTTGGAATTCGTAATTATTTTTGGGCAAAAGAATTGGAACTTTCGAAAAAGTGGGAGTTAATTGAATTATGGTTGCAAAATAAATAAAAAGGGGTATGGGCAGCAGCAGCCTATTTCGGCAGCATGTGTGTGTGTGTGAGTGATAAGGGACACTTGTCCCTTATTGATTTAAGAGGAAAAAAGAAAGGGGTATATATATATATATATTTGGGTAATTATTTCTTAAATGAAATTATTTCATTTCTTCTTCTTTCTTCCTTCTCCTCTCTCTGCCGAAACCATGAGCAGCCATGGGAGCTGTTCACCAAGCTTCTCCTTCTTCATATTTGGCAAGGAATCAACAAGGTTTTGGGTGCAAATCATTGGTAAGTTTCTCCTCTTCTTCTCTTTGTAAGGTTAGAAGCATGGATTTTGGTGGAAAAGGGAGTTTAGAACCAAAAAAGGTTTGTTCTTTGCTATGAGTTGTGATGATCTTCTTGCTTCCAAATTTTAGTATGTTATTCTTGGGCTTGAGAGGAGTAAGAATCTATGGTTGGATTTTGGAAAACTCCTTAGTTTGAAGAAACCCTAAATGCCGAATTATTGATGTGTAAATTCGAGCTCTGCATACAGTGCGGCCACGAAATAATGCGCAAGACAAAGCTTGTGCATGTGTGCCTTGTGTGTGCGCAGGTTGTGCGCAGCGCACAACCTTGCGCATGTGTTGTGCACAGCCTTGTGCGCAGCGCACAACCTTTGCGCATGATTGTGCAGCTGACCTTGTGCGCAGCGCACAGCTTGCTTGCACAGATTGTGCACGGCCTTTGTGCAGCTAAGACAACCTTGCGCAGATTGCGCACAGTTGTGCATGTGCTTGTGCACACAGCACAGGCTTGCGCACAGGTTGTGCACATGCCAAAACTCACCCAAGAAGAACTTAGATATGAAGAGAAGTAAGTTTCGATGAAGGGAAAGTGCGGGTTTGCGCGGAAATTGTTTTCTGGGGTTGTTTGGATGTGTTCTGACTCAACTATGGTTATCCAGCTTGATTCTGCGTTGGTGGAGTAGCGCGGACCCGTAGGAGCCAAGTTGTGCATTTCGGATCGGGAGTCGGGATCTTCCGAGTGTTGGGCTGCGGGGCAGCATTTCTGAGGTAAGGGCTTAATTTGGTAAAATGTATGTTTGTTCCGTTTCAAGGCCCGGATGACCTTAGAGGCCCGGGTTCCTATTCTGTTCTGTATATGGTTATCAGGTAATGTTACTTCTGTTTATGTTTATGTATTCTTATTATTATTATATGTTCTGTTCTGTGTCCGCACTGAAGGGGTGCCGACATTCTGCGTATCCGCACCAGGAGTGCCGATACTTCTGTTCTGTGTCCGCACTGAAGGGGTGCCGACATTCTGCGTATCCGCACCAGGAGTGCCGATACTTCTGTTCTGTGTCCGCACTGAAGGGGTGCCGACATTCTGCGTATCCGCATCAGGAGTGCCGATACATCTGTTCTGTGACCCTACGACAGTTTGGGGCTCGCGACCCCAGCCGGTACCGTGCTTCGCTCGCTCGACCAGTATATTCGACCTCTCGCTGAGGGCCGTTACATGGTCGCTCGCGGTTGGACCGCATATGTTGGTTTCTGATTTTCGTTATACTTTATGTTTATATGTACATGCATATGTTGTGATATTCTGTTTTGCAGTTCAGATTGTTGCCCCTGGGCAAACCGCACTTTACCTTAAGCCCTTACCGAGTCCTTTCGAGGACTCACCCTTTTATTTGTTTACCATCTTTCAGTGATCGACAAGCAACCAGCGGCATAGAGATCCGCGGTGCTTCCTGACATCTTGGGTTCTGTAGCAGCAGCAGTACCACGTGCGGGAATTCTTGAGCGCGAGGCTTCTGATTCCGCACTTAGGTATATATATATATATATAGGATTTTGTTTAATGGCTCTGTAGCTGTAACTGCATGCATATAGATCAGATCATGGTTTTGTATATGTGTCTATATCTGGAATATATTCTGCTTTATCTGTCTTCTGTGTCGCGGGCGGAGCCCTGACTTGCTTACATCGGAATTGCTATATTATGGATTTGGTACTTGTGTTTGGCGATGATTGAAATGGGATATACCATGAACCGCTTGTGTGGTGAAAGTTGGTTTATTCGTATACTTGCCTTGCATGAGTATTTAGGTTGCTAGTCGATACTTGTTTGGTCTGTATTTGGAGCTCGATGCTCCGTTGCCACGCATTCCGCCGTAGTTCCTGTTTCCGACGTCGCGGCCGGCTCCGCCTCCGCAACCGGGCGGGTGGCTGTGACAAGTTGGTATCAGAGCAGGTCGGGTCGGAATGACCCAAAAGGTAAAGTATGTTGGTTTTGGGTATGGAATGTGGAAGGCAAGTATACAAGTCCGAGGGTGGACTTTTGGAGTAAGTTAAGTCTGTTCATGGGTAAGTAACTGTGGAAGTGACTTCGAGGTACAAGCCACCGTTCTACATTTCATTCTGGGGCGGTTCTGTACGGAGACTGGCCACCTCCTTATTTGAACCGTTTCGGAATGGATGTGGAGCAGCGGGCGGTTCTTTGGAGCACTTTGAAAAATTTGAGGTACTCTGATGAATCTTGGGTGATTTGTGTGGTGTTTCTGTGTTATGAGCATGGTTTGGTTTTGTGGTTTAAAGTTGAATATTTGGTTGTGAGATTCTGAAAAAGAATCTCTGCATCATGCATTGCATTACACTACAGAGCCTTAGAAAACTGCTGCTAGCTTCTGTAGAGATTAGAAGTGACCGAGTTGTCTGGATTCTCGTTTGGTCTGAAATGTCTCAGTTGAATTCACACGCGTAGGCAGTGTGTTTGTGACCGGAGGGAGGGATTGTAATCCCATGCCTCCGAGAGATAGGGTTTGAACTGTTGGTTATGGGTTGAGTTGGTATATGGTTTGGAAATTTGGTTTGGGATAAGTTGTTTTTCCGGTTGGACTTGGTTTGAGGAATTGTGTACTACACGCGAATAGCGTGATTTGGTACCGGAGGGGCGGGACTGAGATCCCACACCTCCGTGGAATAGGATACGGGTTCAGCGTAACCCAGGGTCTGAATAACCACACTCACCGCCCCGAGGTTTAGCGGTCGTAGGGACCCCTCTCTGATTTGGTATTACTGCCAGCCTAGCTGGTTCAGAGGCGGCAGTAGGCAGGGGAAAATCTGTTTATGCCACGGTAAGGGCATTTTGATCTGGTGGTGGTAGCAAGACTTAAGCCACTGCTCGCCATAGTTTTGGGATCAGTAAGTGAGTGACTCTGACAAGGGTGGTCATTGCGACACCTAGACTTCTCGTCGGTCCTATCAACGACGGGGAGATCTGAGACACCAATCTGACGAGGTTGGACTTTTGGAGAGGTTTTAGAGTTTGGATCCCCCCCGAGGTTCAGCGGCCGAGGAGGGCCGGAGGTATTAGAGACTTGGTTTGCAGGAATTGACAAACTCCTGGAGGGAGGCTATTCTGAGCCGGTTGGCCGCCGGGGCCAACGGCTACTCCGGTCAGATTGCTTCCAGATTCTGAACCGGAGTTCGGATTGACCCGATATCTGATTTCTAGTGTCCTGGCAAAGGTACCGGACATTTCGCGGAAAATATTTTTCGGGCCGGGGGGTTGCCGTCGGACGATTTTCGGGAATTCTGGGCGGAGAAACGGCTCCCGGGAGTGACCCGGGACTCAGATTTGCAGTTTTGAGAAAGATCTGGAGTCAGGGATATAATTTACATTTTTCTGTGAAGAAAAATGTTCTGGGTCGGAAATTACGGTTTTGGGCAGTTTAGTAGTGGTAGAGAGGGAGCACCACCGGCACGATCTTATCCGATTTGTAGTAGGTATCATTCCGGTTGAATTTGTTACCGGCAGGAGGGCCGATGTTTATGTTGCAGGTCTGACACTCACTGGGTACGGGATTGCCCTCTGAGTGTAAGGCAGGGTACTTTATTTCTGAATGAGGTGTCGATTCATGCATTATTTAATACGGGAGCATCTGTTTCCATTGTAACACAGAAAGGTGTTACATCTCTGCATCTGTCTGTTAGTACTTTGCCTCAAACGCATTTAGTAAAAACTGCAGGAAGTCAGTTTCTGTTTTCCAATGGGATGGTTCGGGGTTGTACTATATCTGTGGGCGGGCATCAGATAGTATCGGACTTATTGGTTTTAGACACGCCGAACTATGATATTATTCTTGGGATGGACTGGCTATCCAAGAATTCTGTGCACATTGATTGTGCAACCCGAACCATTATGGTTTCGGAGAGGTACTACCTCTCACGACTCCGATCGGTTTGACTATCGCAAAGACAAGAAGGAGCTCTGATTCTGGATCAGCCGCCGATAGTTGGTGTAGGGAATGCTATGATCTGAATGAAGCTGGCATTAGGTTGAAGTTGGATGGTTTACCGTTGGTTCGAGATTTTCCGCAGTATTTCCGGAGGAGTTGCCCGGATTACCATAAGAGCGGGAATTGTGTTTGACACCCACCGCAATGGGTCTTGCTCCGATATCTATTCCTCCTTATCGGATGCCTATTTCGAGATGCAGGAGTAGAAGAAGCAAGCTGGAGGAATTACGGCAAAAGAGTTTCGTCCGACCGAGCACTTCAGCGTGGGGTGCTCAGTTCTGTTTGTTAAGAAGAATGATGGGACACTCGACTTGGTATTGATTATAGATGGTTGAATGCTCTTGTTGGGAAGAATAAGTATCTGTTACCGAGGATTAACGATCTTTTTGATCAACTTCAGGGTTCGAGAGTTTTCTCAAAGATTAATCTCCGATCTGGGTACTTTCAGCTTAGGGTGAAGGAAGAGGACATACCTAAGACTGCTTTCCGCACCTGATTTGGACACTTTGAGTTTACGGTCATGCCATTCGGGCTGACCAATGCTACAGCGGCATTCATGGATCTGATGCATCGGGTGTTCCGACCGCATTTCGAACCCATTTCTGGTGATTTTTATCAATGATATTCTGATATATTCTCGGGATGAGGATTCGCATCGGGATCGTCTGAGGGTAGTTCTGCAGACACTTTGGGAACATCAGCTTTACGCTAAGTTCTCAAATTGTGAGTTCTGGATCCGAGAGGTCACCTTTCTGGGACATGTTATTTCTGAGCATGGTCTGTCTGTGGACCCAGAGAAGGTAAGGGCAATTCGGGATTGGAAACAACTTACCACGGCACGGGAGATCAAGAGCTCCCTGGGGTTAGCAGGATTTTTATCGGAGGTTTGTACTGGGATTTTCTATTCTGGCATCTCCGCTTATGCAGTTGACTACGAAGGGTCGACTGTATATCCGGTCTGATAAGTGTGAGCAGAATTTTCTCAGAAGTTGAGGCGGTAGTTGACTAACGCTCCGATTCTGACTCTTTCAGATCCGATTTCACCGTATGTGAATGATACGGATGCTTCCACATCTGGTTTGGGATGTGTGTTGGTGTAGGAGCGTTTTGTGGTAGCTTATGGGTCGAGGCAGCTGCGACCGCATGAGCTGAACTGACTGACACATGATCTGGAGTTGGCTATAGTAATTTACGCGCTGAAACATTGGAAGCAATATCGGTTTGGTAGTAAATTTCAGATTCTTACCGACCATAAGAGTCTGAAATATCTGTTTACACGAAGGAGCTTAGTATGAGGCAGCGCAGATATTTCGAATACATTAAGGACTATGATGGTAGTATCGGGTACATCTCTGGCAAGGGCAACGCGGTTGCCGATGCTCTGAGCAGGAAGTATACCGGCTTAATTAAGAGAGGAAATGTTGGTGACCGATCTGAGGAGAGTGATCTGACGTGCCTTTGGCACAGGTGGCAGCTCTGGGAGTGTGCTCAGGTTATTACACTTACCATACATTCTGAGTGGCTTGATAGGATGCGCGAAGCGCAGGGTAGAGATCTGGTATTGAAGAAGTTATCTGGGGAAGATAAGAGTTCTTTGTTACCGACGTTTCAGTATGGCAGGGATTGCTATACTTCCGAGACCGCCTTTGTGTACCAGAGGATCAGGAGTTCTGGAATGATATTTTAGAGGGGGCACACTCGAGCAGTGTGAGCATCAGGAACCGGCAGGGACACTGCAGACTTTGCCCATTCCAGTTCGGGAGTGGGGCAATGTTACTATGGACTTTCTGACTGCACTGCCCCTGACACGGTCTCGCCATGATGTTATCTGGGTTATTGTGGATCAGCTGATAAAGTGCGCACACTTTCTGCTTATTCGGGTCATAGACCCTCTGGAGAAGCTTGCCGGCTTTACATCAGGAAGATTGTACGATTGCATGGAGTACCAGACTCCATTGAATCTGACCGTGATCTGCGTTTTACAGCACGGTTCTGGATTGCTTTTCATGAAGCATTGGACACGCAACTCCATCTGAATACAGCTTATCACCCCCAGACGGACGGGCAATGGAGCGGGTGATTCGATATTGGAGGATATGTTGCGAATCTGTCCTTTGGTTTTTGGAGGAGTTTGGGGACTAGTAGTTAATTTGATAGAGTTATCATACAACAATTGCTTTCAGACTTCGTTTAACGTTGCACCCTATGAGGTGTTGTACTGGAGGTGCATGACACCATTCTGTTGGACAGACGCGTCTGATGGGGTTAAGCTGGAACCCGAGCTGTTTGAGGGGTCTACGGCAAAGATCAGATTGTTACAGGCGCGGATTAAAACCGCGAATGATTACACCACTGTTTGTACGAACCGTCGCCGTAGGGCTCTGGAATCTGAGCTTGGTAATAGAATTTGACTGGAGGTAGCACCGTTCAGAGGAACAGTAAGATTTGATAGGCGGGGCAAGTTACCCCGAGTTATATCGGTTATCATGAGTTTCCAGAGTAAGTTGTTAGGTTGGCCTTACCCCCAACTATTTCTGTTTTATGTGGTATCTTACAGGATAGCCTGTTGTGGATCGATTAGATTTAGGTTCGATCGTCTGGGGTTGTCTGGTAGAAATACCGGCAACTGTCTCGGGGTGCAATAAGATGCACCCGGAGGGTGGGACGCCGTGAGGCTCAGTATGGTAGTCTAAACTACCACTCCCGCCGCACCAGTACGGTGGCCCGATTGTTCTGGGTTAGAGGAATGGTTGTATATTCTGGTTGGTAGTGTCACCTGTCTGGTTGGTTCAGGCTACTCTTGGAGGACCAAGAGTTCTAAGGGGGGGAGAATGTTACGGTCACCCCGAGCGGGTTGCGACCGGGTGACCCGGGGCTCCGGTTTTAGCCTGCGGGTCACGTTTTTCGGCGTTCAGACGGCTTCCGAGCCCTATCCGAGTATCATTTTGGCGAACCCCTCCGTATTTGAGGTCGTGTGGGTCCCCCGGACGTTTCCGCCGAAAATATTTTTCTCGCACCGGGGTTGTCGGTCGCCTCGGGGACGTACAGCGGGCTCGGTAGCACTCTCGAGATCTCAGTTTGGGAAGCCGTTTGTAGTTTTGGAGTCGTGGTGACGTCCGGAGGTGTTTGTGGAGTTTAATATTTGGGACGGACGTTCGTTCGGCGACTCCCGGGCTCGGGACGGGAATCCCTGGGCTCGGGATGGAATATTTCTGACTTATTTGGGGTAAGATGTGTTATAAATAAAGATTGAATTTATGGGTATATTTATAGAATATTGGAGTGACGGAATTTCGGTTCAGTTGTCACGCCGCACGTCGGGTTTCGGTTCGGGTTCAGCGAGAGCGGAAGGACACTCCGGAAAGGCACATGAATTTCTGAAAAATGTTCTGTGAATGTTATAATATTCTGAAGATTGTGTCCGAGTTTCATTAATTTTGGAATTCGGTAATTATTTTTGGGCAAAAAGAATTGGAACTTTCGGAAAAGTGGGGAGTTAATTGAATTATGGTTGCAAAATAAATAAAAAGGGGTATGGGCAGCAGCAGCCTATTTCGGCAGCATGTGTGTGTGTGTGAGTGATAAGGGACACTTGTCCCTTATTGATTTAAGAGGAAAAAAGAAAGGGGTATATATATATATATATTTGGGTAATTATTTCTTAAATGAAATTATTTCATTTCTTCTTCTTTCTTCCTTCTCCTCTCTCTGCCGAAACCATGAGCAGCCATGGGAGCTGTTCACCAAGCTTCTCCTTCTTCATATTTGGCAAGGAATCAACAAGGTTTTGGGTGCAAATCATTGGTAAGTTTCTCCTCTTCTTCTCTTTGCTAGTTAGAAGCATGGATTTTGGTGGAAAAGGGAGTTTAGAACCAAAAAAGGTTTGTTCTTTGCTATGAGTTGTGATGATCTTCTTGCTTCCAAATTTTAGTATGTTATTCTTGGGCTTGAGAGGAGTAAGAATCTATGGTTGGATTTTGGAAAAACTCCTTAGTTTGAAGAAACCCTAAATGCCGAATTATTGATGTGTAAATTGAGCTCGCTGCAAAGATCAAAGATTTGCATGAAATATATGCGCGCGCACAAAGCTTGCACAAAGGTTGTGCACAGACTTGTGCGCAGCGCACAGGCTTGCGCACAGGTTGTGCACAGCCTTGTGCGCAGCGCACAACCTTGCGCACAGATTGTGCACAGCCTTGTGCGCACAAGATATGCGCAGATTGTGCACAGCTTGTGCGCACAAGACAACCTTGCGCATGATTACACAGTGTTGTGCACAAAGCTTGTGCACAGCACAAAGCTTGCGCACAGGTTGTGCACATGCCAAAACTCACCCAAGAAGAACTTAGGTATGAAGAGAAGTAAGTTTCGATGAAGGGAAAGTGCGGGTTTGCGCGAAATTGTTTTCTCGGGTTGTTTGGATGTGTTCTGACTCAACTATGGTTATCCAGATTGATTCTGCGTTGGTGGCGTAGCGCGGACCCGTAGGAGCCAAGTTGTGCATTTCGGATCGGGAGTCGGGATCTTCCGAGTGTTGGGCTGCGGGCGCATTTACGAGGTAAGGGCTTAATTTGGTAAAATGTATGTTTGTTCCGTTTCAAGGCCCGGATGACCTTAGAGGCCCGGGTTCCTATTCTGTTCTGTATATGGTTATCAGGTAATGTTACTTCTGTTTATGTTTATGTATTCTTATTATTATTATATGTTCTGTTCTGTGTCCGCACTGAAGGGGTGCCGACATTCTGCGTATCCGCACCAGGAGTGCCGATACTTCTGTTCTGTGTCCGCACTGAAGGGGTGCCGACATTCTGCGTATCCGCACCAGGAGTGCCGATACTTCTGTTCTGTGTCCGCACTGAAGGGGTGCCGACATTCTGCGTATCCGCATCAGGAGTGCCGATACTTCTGTTCTGTGACCCTACGACAGTTTGGGGCTCGCGACCCCAGCCGGTACCGTGCTTCTGTTCTGTTCTGATCTGTATATTCTGACCTCTGTTGAGGGCTGTCGTTACGGGTCGTTCTGGCGGTTGGACCGCACATGTTGGTTTCTGATTTTCGTTATACTTTATGTTTATATGTACATGCATATGTTGTGATATTCTGTTTTGCGAGTTGATTGTTGCCCTGGCAAACTGCACTTTTACCTTAAGCCCTTACTGAGTCCTTTCGAGGACTCACCCTTTTATTTGTTTACCATCTTTCAGGCAGTCTGACAAGCAACCAGCGGCATAGAGATCCGCGGTGCTTCCTGACATCTTGGGTTCTGTAGCAGCAGCAGTACCACGTGCGGGAATTCTTGAGCGCGAGGCTTCTGATTCCGCACTTAGGTATATATATATATATAGGATTTTGTTTAATGGCTCAGAGTCAGAATCGCATGCATATAGATCAGATCATGGTTTTGTATATGTGTCTATATCTGGAATATATTCGCTTTATCTGTCTTCTGTTTTGCGGGCGGAGCCCTGACTTTCTTACATCGGAATTGCTTTATTATGGATTTGGTACTTGTGTTGCGGCGATGATTGATATGGGATATACCATGAACTGCTTGTGTGGTGAAAGTTGGTTTATTCGTATAATTGCCTTGCATGAGTATTTAGGTTGCTAGTCGATACTTGTTTGGTCTGTATTTGGAGCTCGATGCTCCGTTGCCACGCATTCCGCCGTAGTTCCGGTTCACGACGCCGCGGCCGGCTCCGCCTCCGCAACCGGGCGGGGTGGCCGTGACAGTTCACCTCGAGAACCACCACCCTCTCCGTACCACTCCCAAACAAGAAGGTCCCCCTCTCGGTCTACATCCTCCACCCACATTCGGAGCCATAGTCGGAGGAGACCGAGCCCCACACCTCCACAAACACTATCGGCCAAGCCATGTACTCCACCTCCCAACACTTGCACCACCCAAACTCCTTTCCCAAACCAAAGCCCTCG
Organism: Stellera chamaejasme; assembly: GCA_024586325.1. Taxonomy (NCBI): domain Eukaryota; kingdom Viridiplantae; phylum Streptophyta; class Magnoliopsida; order Malvales; family Thymelaeaceae; genus Stellera; species Stellera chamaejasme. The sequence goes on from CM044979.1 coordinate 20,187,146, forward strand.
CCAAAATCAAAGTGAAGATCTTTCTCGGATGATTGAGAGTCTGAAGAAGGAGTTTGAAGAATATGAGAGAGAGAAAGAAAAAGAAAGAGAGAAGAAAGGAAAGAGCTCTCCTTAACCGAATGAGTGAAAAGAATGTTGCACTCGAGCCTTCAACCCATCTCCAAGAAGAATTAACCATTTCATCTTCTTCTAAAGCTTGTTATTCTTCTTTATTTGTGCCTGAGTTTGAAGGAGAGAAGGACACGGATGCGCCATACCTTGAAGAAGAAGAAAGATTTTTGGTTTCGGAGGAGGGTCCTCCCTTCCCCAACTTGGGGAGAGGTAATTTATCCTTTTCTTTTAATGGTGATAGTGAACATGCTTGTGATGCTTTATCACCTTCGCATGAACATAAGCATGACATTGATGAGGAGAATGCCTTGAATGAACTTATGCCTGCTTCCATGAATGATATATTACCCTTGGACGAGGATAGTGAGCCTAATGACTTGTGTGACAAGTCTAATGATACGTCTTCTTTTCAGTATGAGCATGAAGAAGAAATTAGTGAGGGTAGAGGAGGCATACACTATTTTCTTCCTCATGATTGGTTTAATGAGCATAACTATTATCATGATGAGATGCATGATCATGATTCCTATTTTTTTGATCATAAGAATGAACGGCCTAGACTTACATTTGATACTGGAAACTGTTTGTAAGGTAGAAGAGAAGAGAAAGGGCGGATTGTCCATCTCAAATCCTTCGAACCATTTTTGGGACTTTGATGTTTGCCGCTTTAGTCCACTAACCCTTAATGCCACTTCAAGTTTATTGTGGAGTCTTAAGATTTGTAGGGACAATCTCCTTATGAATCCGAGGACGGATTCTTCGAAGAGGAGGGTATGATGTGGACATCACCCCTACTTGTGAGTTAAGAGGCCACCATTCCTCCAGAGGGTCTATAGGACCCTTAGCGAGGGCATGGGCGAAGAAGAAGTGGCGTTTTAAGCGTCGGCGAAGCCCCAAAGGCAGAGCCGTGCTCGCAAGGATCTTGGCGAACCCAGGCCCCATTGGCGAACCCTTGGCCTTTAGCGAAGCCATGGTCTTTGGGCGGATCCATGTTCCTTGGCGAGGACCCTGTGCAACACTTCCAGACGCAAGCGAAGCACAGGTGTTCGCCAAGCGGAGGAGGCCTCCATACGCAAGTCAGGCGACCCCTTCAACTTGTGCAGAGGCCCTCTTCCTCCCATTTCCCGCCAACTACAATTCCTGGGAAATTGGGAGCCGCTAAAGCAGGTAGTCTACACAGCCTATGCTGTCACCTCGCCTGCCACCTCTCATTTCGCCTACCATAGAACCAGGAAGCTGGTTCCCTTGTCCAGTCATTCTTTATTTTCCTTTACCGTTTCTTCTATATAAGGCAGCATGTAACCATTGTAAAGGGAGAACATATTTATTAGAAATCAGAAATTCTCCAAGTGAGGTTTTGGCTTTCTTGTTCTCATTTCTTGCATTCCATCTCCTTAAGTGATCCACGCAAGAGGATCCAACATAATATCTAGTATTGTTTGAACTTGTATTCAAAAGGTGCTAGATCCCGCTTCCTTCCCCAGGCATTTTCAAGGGCATTGCCTCACCTCGTAGTGAGGAGGTTCCCTTGGCCGACTTTGTTATTTCCTTGTTCTTCCTCTGTTCTTCGTTTCCACTCTTCTGGAAACCGCCTCCAACGAGCTAGATCCGAGCTCGTGATCACTTACCCCCCCTGTGATCACATCAATGTTTTTCCAAAATCTAAACATAGATTCTTACTCCTCTCCACACCAAGAACAACATACTAAAAGTTGGGAGGAAGAAGATCAACCAATCTCATAGCAAGGAACAAACCCTAACTTGAAACTTCCTCTCTTTTTCCACCCAAATCATGCTTCCAACTTGAAATTTCATGGAGAAGAGAAGCTTACCAATTTGTGGAGCTCAAATCCTTGATGAATCCAGCCAAGAAATGAAGAACACCAAGATTGGGAGAGGATGACAATGGTGGCGGCACAAGGAGGAAAGAAGAAGAAGAAAGAAGAAGACTTATCATTTCATAAAATCTTCCCTTTTTATACTTCTTTCCCTTTTTCATAACTAACCACAAATGGACAAGTGTCCTAACTCCCCTTATCAGCCGACCTCCTTTTCTTTACCAAAAGAATTTCTGATTTTTGGGTTAATTACAACTTAGTCCTTAAACTTTCCCAAAATGTTGCAATTTAGCCCAACCGCAGTTTTCAACCTCCAATTGGAACGAAAACTGAACACAACCCTCAGAATATCATATCACACACAAATCATGTTTCCTCTGTTTAATTACAAATCAAGAGTGTCCTACCGTGCCCGCTGAACCCGAGCAAATCCCGACGTGCACGCGTGTTAACCCAAATCCAAATCCCGCCATACCAAAATTTCACAAATATCACCATAAAATCCGTCTCATGACATAGCAAACATTACACCGAAGCCGTCGGAAAATTTTCATCCCGAGCCTCGGAGTCGCCGACCGAACGCCCCGCCCCGGAAAATATACTCCGCAAAAGATGCGGGACGTTCCCACAATTCCAAATATGCAAACGGTTTCTCATTCCGAGGTCCCGGAGCGCTACCAAGCCCGCTGTACATCCCGCGACAAGTCCGGCACCAGAAAAATATTTTCGGTGAAAATGTTCGGGGGACCCACACGACCTCAAAACTAGAAGGATTCCCATAAATAATACCCAGATAAACCTCGGGAGCTGTCGACCGCCCAAAACGTGACCCGCATGCCAAAACCGAGCTCGGGTCACCCGGTCACAACCCGCTCGGGGTGACCGTAACACATCTTGAGGGCCGCGATGGCACCTTAAGGGCTGGAGATGGAGAAGGTAGAAGTGAGAACCATAAAGGGGCTTGAAGAATTTTCCTTCTCAAGCTTTCATTAAAATTGGTTCTAAGGTTTCAAAATGATACAAGCCTAGCTTAAATAGGGAGAGGAGATAGTGGGAGGTTATTATCCAACCATATATGGTGAAAATATGGTGGATAATAGCCTTAATGATGGTGGAATCTTGTCTCCTCCCCATGTAGGTTATTACCCAGCTTACTAAGTTAGTGGGTGGTTATTATCCAGCCAGTAACTTAAGTATAATGGATAAAGAACCTTTCTTGGAATACATGAACACATCTTTTCATATTACAATTTTTTATGCTAGTTCTAATCTAACTACTTGGTTGGCTTCAAAATGGATGAGAACTAGCCTTCCATATCACTTATCCTACAAGGCCGACGTGTGATCTTTATTAGAAACTGAAAGGTGGTGCGTGAAAATGGGTGGTGGCACGTGGATGATGTAAAGCTTCCACTTTGAACTGAGTTTGGCCCCTGAGGATCATATCACCTGGATTGGTGATTTCTGATTTGTATGTGGTTGTTCAGCTTGAATCAGCAGTTGTGGAGTAGTACGGGACTTCGGAAGTCACACTACCACGTTTCGGGCCGAGCATCAGGATTTTCCTGGGATTCTTCCGTAAAGTTAGTAAAGTTCGGTAAGGGTTTCAGTATTGCTCTAGATTCTGCATTTCGGATTATGTTATGAAATGTGTATCCGGGTGTACCGAGGCTGTGTTTGGATTGACGGTGGCCCGAGGATATCCAAACTTGGTCAGTCGGGATAGCCATTGGTGTGCAGTGCGAGGACTCAAAGATGCTGATGTTACGATTCAACACCTTCGAGGGTGGTGTTCTGATTCAACTCCTACGGGGGTGGTGTTCTAATGGGGTTAGCTACCCCAAGCTGGTACCAGACTCATGTGTCCGCAGTAGTTCATTACGTGGTGGGCCATAATGGACTATCATTTCGAGCGTGTCTGTTTGATATACTAACAATTACGCTTATGTGCATTGCATATGTGTTGATTTGCATTGGTTGAGCATATGTTGGTCACCAACTACGTGTTGGTATTTTCTTTGTCTTTGCCTTTGTTTTGCGAGGTTTTTATACGTAAAGAGAAACCGTGCCTATCCCCAAGCCCCGAGTTCTCAAAAGAGGACTTACCTCCTTTCTGTTTACCGTTCAGAGTACTCCGACCAACAACCCGCAGAGTGAGTATGGGGTGTGTAGTCTGATTCTGTTTGTGTACCCTTCATTCGCTTTGATTTTCTGTCTGTAAGGGGCAGTCTCTTTGAGTAACTATAGTCTGGGATCTGATATTTGAAATCTGAATCTGTATCTGAAATCTGAAATTCTGAATCTGAATCTGTATCTGAAATCTGAAATCTGAATTTGTATATGAGTCTCAAACTATAGTCTGTTTTTTTTTACTTCTGGATTTATGCTAAGGATAGCATATGGGTTTTCTCACAATTAACTTACTTCTCTCTTTTGTTGGTGTGTTAGCAACAACAACGGTACTTGCGGGGATCTTCGATCTCGAGTTTCTCCTAGATCCCGTACGTAGGTGTTACGATCACAATGCCTCCTCATTTTCGAAATAACATGTCCCTCGGACCAAGGGCTGCAACCAATGCCCCTTGGTCCATGAGACATGTCTCCTGCCTTTGCCTGTTCAATTAAGTAATTAATTAGAAAAGGAATAAATAAATAATTGTGTCTAATAGGAAATTAATTAACTAATTAATTAATTATCCAAATATGGTGAAGAGGCAAGGAGGTGACCCATGCCCCTTGCCCATTGGGCCATGGGACATGAGACATGTCCCTTTGGCCGAATGGTGCAAGGCATGGGGTGCACCCCTGCCTAGAGGCACCTAGGGTGAAGGGGCACTCACACCCCTAGGCCTATGGCTGAATGGGTGCAAGCCCCCTTAGGGTGCCCTTTCGGCACCCTTCGGCCTAAGCCGAAGGTGTGCTTGGCCCTCTTCGACACCTTTTCACCAATTTACGCACCTTTCCGCCTAGAGACACGTCTCTTCGCCAAAAGGTGCCTAGACACATTTGCACCATGCTCACATAGAGCTAGTCCAAGACATATTAAATCATCCATTGAGCTCCTTGAGCTCATATCAGCTCACTAAGAGCAGATACACATCTCTCTAGCTCAAACACTCAGTTGAGCTGAGTTGAGCTATTCTTAGCTACTTTAGCTAGCCCAGTCATCTTGGTGCGCAAGAATTCCAACAAACTCCCACTCGCACTAATGATGACCTTCGAGCACAAGCTCCCACTCGAATAAAACACTTCCTCATACAAAACCGAACACTTTGACAAACTATATAAAAGGAGTTGTGAGTGCGACCTTAAGGCATCCACACCGCACCTCTTCCATTGAGGTTGTTAGACTCTCAAATGGAAGATTGTCCTCTCAAACTCACTTGAACACTTCAAGTGTTTGTGTGTTATTCAAATTTTCTTGAACTTAACAAGACATGCTTGAACATCTTCAACTTTACTTGAACTACTTCAAGTAGTGCCTTTAGAACCCCAAGACATATGGTACGTTTTCTTAACCACAGTCAGTCTCTTTCATTTTAATGATGACTGTATGAAGTGTCGAGTACTCTTTAATTCGTATTACCCCAATTCAGACCTTATCATGTTGCACCAATGCAACATGTGAGCTCAAAGGTTGAACTTAGGACTCACGTACCAAGTTTCACTTGTCTTTCCTTTACACTCTACCTACTTAATGATCCATATAGACTTAGTTACCCAAAAGGAGGATACTCCAGCCGCATTCATCTGCGACCTTCGACAACCAATCAAAGTAACTTTGTCAATGTGAATCATTAACAGCGAGTTAAAGTGATTAAGGGTCCAATCGAAGAATTCTCACACTACGCAAGGTTAGAGACAACTTGCTTAAATTCTTCTTTTGGTCGAATTTCATGGTCATAGGATCTTTGCAACATACTTACAAAGATTCTATTAACACTTCTTAGGGTGTTTTACAAACACCACTCGCACTCGGAGTGATATTACTTAAAATGAGGGTGTGTCATTTCTCCCTCTTAAAACACCTCGAGTGTGCTCCTTCTAACATATAAAAGGAGGACATGTCACAAGCCATGAAATTTCTTTGCAAGCCCGAGCTTACACTCACACATAGGCTAGAATGTATCAGTGTCATACAAAATCAGTGCAGAGCACCTCATCTTGATCATTCAAATCAAGGCGACATGAAAGTATACCAAAGTGTCATGTGTTGTAACATGACTCCCACTCAATAGAGTAACATTGCATGTCACATGTTTCTTGAAGAAACAACACACTATTTGAGTCTTTGGTAGTCTCATCCTTGGTCTACTTAAGATCAAGGGCGAATGACTTGGTGTGAGAAAGTCATTCTCAATGCCTATGGTGGACATGTTCATTTGTTCATTGTGTGTTATTAATGGAACCAAGTAAATGACATCAAATAATTACTTTATTGATCATCATTATACATATATACATGTGTGACACCAAAGTGGTGAAAGTCATACAACAATTAGCATATTTACAATCTCCTAAGACCCATTGCTCGGACATGACGAGCAAACACAATGGGTGGCAATGGCTTAGTGAGAGGATCTGCCACCATAAGGTCTGTTGAGATGTATTCAATTTTGACTTCACCTTCTTCATCTGCATCTCGAATGAAATTATATTTCATGCTAATGTGTTTGGTTTTTCCATGATACTTGGGGTCCTTGGTGTAGGCCATAGCTGCCATCACATCACTTGTAGATAGTAATGGGCTTACTTATTTTGACCATTGACTCCAAGTTTTTAAGGAAATAACCAAGCCATGTGGCTTCTGGACAGCCGAGGCACAAGAAACGAATTCTGCCTCCATGGTTGATAAGGTGCACAGGTTTGTTTCTTACTACACCAAGTAGTAGCACCCCATTTAGCAAGAAAATATAACCACTTGTAGATTTGCTAGAATCTCTATCTCCTCCCAATCGGCATCGGAATAGCCGTGTAAACCAAGGGTTTTTCCTTGATAACATAGCCAATAATCCTTAGTACCTTTAAGGTATCTAAGGATCCTTTTGACATTCTTCCAATGCTCCATGCCAGGGTTTGAAGAATATCTAGCAAGTAAACCGACCGCTTGACTTATGTCTGGCCGTGTACAAATCATGGCGTACATAAGGCTACCAATGGCACTAAGGTAAGGTATCTTAGTCATTTCTTCCTTCTCTTTTGGAGTCTTAGGACATTAGTCCTCTCCAATTTTGCAACCATATGCAAGTGGGGTGTTCATTGGCTTAGAGTTGGTCAAGTTAAACCTCTCAAGAACTTTATCGATATAAAGCTCTTGTGAAAGGCCTAACATATGCTTCTTTTTGTCCCGATGTATCTTAACACCTAGGATATAAGAAGCTTCCCCCAGGTCCTTCATTTTGAAGGTGGGGGACAACTATCCTTTGATGGCGAGCAGCAACTCCAAGCTACTACTTGCAATTAAAATGTCATCGACATATAATGTCATAATGGCAAAACTGGACTCTTTGAAGAACAAGTACACACAATGGTCCTCATGCATCATCACAAAACCATAGCTTGTGACTGCATGATGACACTTCAAGTACAATTGTCTTGAAGCTTGTTTGAGACCATATATAGACTTCTTTAGTCTACATACCTTGTCTTCTTGACCAACTTGTACAAACCCATCGGGTTGATTCATGGAGATCTCTTCACTTAACTCACCATAGAGGAAGGTTGTGGTCACATCCATCAGATTCAACTCAAGGACCAAGTTAGCCACTATCGCAAGAAGCAATCTGATGGAATTAAACTTTACAACAGGAGAGAAAGTGTCTTTGAAATCAACACCTTCCTTATGTGTAAAGCCTTTGGCCACCAACCGGGCCTTGTACCTTTCGATACTTCCATCAGAGTTCTTCTTTATTTTAAGAACCCACTTATTGTCGATCACTTTTGCCACAAGGAAGATCAGACAATTCCCATACCTCATTTTCATGCATTGAATGCAACTCATCATTCATCGCCTTTAGCCACTCTTCTTTCTCGTGCCCTTCAAGAGCTTCTTTGACATTACTTGGCTCATCGATCTCGCACGAGACCAAGTATGTCTCACCTTCCGATAGTCCCCACCTTTTAGGTGCTTTGGACTCCCGAGTTGATCTTCTCAACCGGGGTGGAGGTGTTGGCTCTTGAAGTACCTCAACTCCCTCTTGAACAGATCCCTCGCCTGGATCCTGTTCATTTGAGTCCATGTTTATGGGCTCAATTTGGGAAGCCTCACTTGTTCTAGTTGAGGTACTCCCTCCGGAGTAGGTATCCGTGTAACCGGCACTTGTGAAGTGCCCGGTTGATCTTCTTCTAGGATCGGGCCTATTGAGGCTAAATTATCACTTTCACCAACTTTTGGAAACTCCTTTTCCACAAACTTGGCGTTTCTTGCATCAAACACCAAACCTTTCTTTAAACCGAGATCCAAGAACACATAGCCCTTAGATTTCGTACAATACCCGAGAAAAACACACTTCTTTCCTCTTGGTCCCAATTTTCCCAACGGATGGTCGGGAACATGTACGTAAGCTAAGCAACCCCAAGGCCGCAAGTAGCTTAAGTTCGGGTCCTCTTCATCCATAACTCATATGGAGAAGAGTCGATGTCCTTGGTAGGTACCCTATTGAGAATGTGCACCGCACATAGCAAGCATCACTCCAATAGGTCACGCCCAGGTTGGCTTTAGCCATCATGGAACGTACCATGTCCATCGAGTTCGGTTCTTTCTTTCGGACACACCATTTTGTTGGGGTGTCCAAGAAAGGGTGAACTCTCTAGAAATGCCTTTCGACTCACAAAAGGCCTTGAATGCAAGGGAGCTGTACTCACCACCTCTGTCAGTCCTCAAGGACTTCACCTTCTTCCCTTTGGTTCTCAACCAAGTGTATGTTACGGTCACCCCGAGCGGGTTGCGACCGGGTGACCCGGGGCTCCGGTTTTGGCCTGCGGGTCACGTTTTTCGGTGTTCAGACGGCTCCCGAGCCCTATCCGAGTATCATTTTGGAGAACCCCTCTGTATTTGAGGTCGTGTGGGTCCCCCGGACGTTTCCGCCGAAAATATTTTTCCGGCGCCGGGGTTGTCGGGTCGCCTCGGGGCGTCAGCGGGCTCGGTAGCACTCTCGAGATCTCAGTTTGGGAAGCCGTTTGCAGTTTTGGAGTCGTGGAAACGTCCCGGAGGTTTTTATGGAGAGTAATATTTGGGGCGGGACGTTCGGTTCCGGGCGACTCCCGGGGCTCGGGACGGGAATCCCGGGGCTCGGGATGGAAATCTTCTGACGGCTTTGGGGTAAGTCATGTTATAATTCAAGATGGAATTTATGGGTATTTTTATAGAATTTTGGAGTGACGGAATTTCGGTTAAGGTTGACACGCCGCACGTCGGGTTTTGGTTCAGTTCGGCGAGCTCGGTAGGACACTGGAATGGTAAATGAACTTCTGAAAAATGTTCTGTGAATGTTATAATATTCTGAGGGTTGTGTCCAAGTTTCGTTAATTTTGGAATTCAGTAATTATTTTTGGGCAAAAGAATTGGGACTTTCGGAAAAGTCGGGAGATTATTTGGAAATTGGTCACAAAATAACAATAATTCAGCATGGGGCAGCAGGTATAGTCGGCAGTATTGGAGTCAAATGAGGGACACTTGGCGAAATGTGTTTAGTGGAAAGTATTGGACTTGGTCTCTTGTTATTTCTAGTGATTATGATGTCATATTGACATCACTATGATGTCAAAGGATGTCATGTGCAAAGCACATGACTTATTATTACAAGACTTAAGTTTTGGCAAGTCTTGCAAAAATGGAAACGTATTCTTCTTCCTTCTTCACCGCCGAATTCTTCCTCTCTCTAAAGCCACCATTGTTGTGTTTTTCAAGCTTCCAAAGCTTGCTCTAGATTGCTCCTTTGCCCGAGAGTTCATCTGGAAAGTTGATCGGGAGCTCGAGTACTACGTCTGCGTGAGGTATGGTTTGTTTCTGTTGGGTGTTTAGCAAGATTGGAAATTGAATTTTTGAGTTTAGATCTGAGTTTTGAAGAAATTGAACCGTTGGATCGTTGTGTGCTTCATATATGTTGATATTGGATTGGTAGGGAGTAGGAAATTAACTTTGGATCGTCGGAAACACAACCCGGGTAAAATTCACATTTTGGCCGAATTTCTCATATGTGTGTGATGAAATTGAACCGTTGGATGATTGGGTGATTAATATATGTTGATATTGGGTGGATAGGATGCGGGAATGTGTTGTCGATCGTCGGAAAAATCCCGGGTGGAGGGAGGAATTATGGCCGATTTTTGATGGATTCTTTTGTTGATGAATAGTTGGATTTGATCAGTTCGCTTGTTGAATTGTGGTTGTCAATGTATAATCTTGCATTGTCTAAGTTGGTTCTGAATTCGACGTTTCATGAAATCTGGAATTTTACGGAAATTCTCACGGATTTTCGGTTTTAGGGTCGGGGGTGTAGGTTGGTAGTGTGATCGGTAAGGGTGCTATTTTAGCTTGAATTGACAGAGTCTGAGGTCCGGAAGTTAGAAAGAGAGTGGTACACTACCCAAGCAATCGCGCCCTCGCGTTGTATCAGAATCATACGAGGCCTTGGGAGAGGTCTCATCCTTGTGGTCTCCAAGACGCCTTCGCAAGGTCTCATCCTTGTGGTCTCCAGACGCTTCGCAAGGTCTCATCCTTGTGGTCTCCGGTGATCGCCACGCGAGGTCCCGCCTCGCGGGCCTCCCACTCGCAGGGGCGATGTCTCATACTCACCCTTGCGTTTCTAAAAGCCTGCGCGGCCCTCGCGGTCTTAGGGGCGAACCTCGCGATCTCCTCGCCTCCATGGGTCTTACTCCCAGCCTCCTGCCTATACCGGCCCCGCCTGCATAAGGCCTTGGTACCCAGTGTTCGTGCAACCTCACCCCTTATTTGGCTATATCCTATTTGGGGCCTTCGCCCCTTTAGGCCTTCGCCTTACAGCCTTCGCCCGCCACTTGCTCCACTTGGAGATTGACCACTTGGTCGTCTGACATCAACCGGCCAATAAGGAGGGCAGCACGAGCCTGGGAGATCTTCACCAGATTTATACGCCAGACATTCTCTGACAAGTGAATCACCTAAGGCGGTTTGCTGAGATCTTCATCATCACAGCCGCCTTATCTCCAATCAGTCTGACACAGACTTATCTCAAACAGCCTGTCTAAGGGCTTCAACTGGGGGAGGCTCTTCTCCCGGCATCACTCTATAAATAGGGTGATGTCCACCCTAAATCGGGTAAGCTACTACACGCCCCCCCACTCCCCTCTTGCTACTTCTGAGTATTCTTCCTATCTTTTACAGATTACTCTGAGCAGCAAGCTTGGAGTCTCAAGAACATCATCTTCTCCACCATATCAACTGAGAGTCCGGACCTTCTTTAGGGACGAGACTATCAGTTTGGCGCCGTCTGTGGGAACCGAAAGTTCTTGCTATAAACCCATATTACAAACCACAAGCAATAAGTCATGCCAACCACCCGGAGTGCCAACAGGAACAGTCGTCAGGGGAGGAGGAATCCTCCCGGGACAAGTACGAACAATGACCCACCATCGGAGCCATCCCCGAACCACGTCCCCCACAACGGGGAGAACTCTCTATTCACTCAACAGAGGAAAGCTCCTCCCACGTTGCCCGTAACATGCCTCAGGAGCGAAACACTCCACCTCCAAACACCCTCCAACGGACTCGATCCGGCCGCCCCGCAAACGATCACCGAGGCGGTTGCTTTCAACTTACGTGAAACTCTCGCCACCACTCTTCGGGCGCTCGGATAGCGTTGAACGCTGCGGACTAATCAGCTCAACGCCCGCCTACTCCTCCTCGGCAAGTAAGTAACCCCGATCCTTCTTCGTCATTACTTATCGCGCTTACTAGACGATTAGAGGAAGTGGAAAAAGAGATGAAAGGGCCAGTGTCCATAATATCTCCGTGATGGGTCTGACCACCTCTGACCCAACCTTTACTCGAGGGTTTTAGAAACCCCTCTTCCGGACTGGGCCACAGCCTAAGCCGGACGCTTATGATGGCCTGTCGGACTCGATATTCATCTCCAGCCACATGCTTCCGCAATGGCAATAGCAAGGGCGGACGACAACACGCTCTGTAGAGCTTTCACCCACACTTACTGGGGCCGCTGCCAACTGGTACACCACTCTCCGGGACAAACGGTTTGATTCCTTCGAGGAGCTATCCCGCAATTTCTCCAACCATTTTGTGGTATCCAAACCACCTCCTAAAACGGCAGGGCACCTTCTTAAGATACGGCAGAAAAAGGATGAGCCCCTCAGAGAATATATTCAACGCCTGTGCCGAGTCTATCCGTGTCCCTAACCCGGGAGAAGAAGCTCGCCCGCTTGCAGCTATCCAAGGCCTCCGCTGAGTCCCTTTTCTTTATGGATGTCCACACTAACCCGCCCACCAACATGGAACAATTCTTAAGTACAGCGTCACGGTTCATGAATACGGAAGAGGTCACCCGACCACTCGCCAGAGCCGCCACGGCGGACGCCAAGGGGCAACCTCGCGACCGGACTCCTAGGTCTCAAAGGCAAGACTCACGCCCCAAGAGGGAAAGGGCATACATTTCTCTTCCCCACCGAGGGAATCTCGAACCAACATCCTCCATGCCTTGGAATGTAAGAGGGCGGTCCCCACTTGGCCTCGCCTCTCCCGTGAAATAACAAGGCAAAGCAACAAGTTTTGCCGCTACCACCGTGACAAAGGTCACGACACCGAGGACTGTTTTGAGCTCAAGCGTATGATCGGAGAAATGCTGGCTCAAGGCAAGCTCGGGAGTACTTGCTCCAAACCGAGGACCGTAGAAGAGAAGGTGACCGTGAAGGGCGCCGGCCGAGGACCGCCGGCGGGGCGCTCCCAAAGAAACCCTGTGTCGGGAGAATCTGGTTCAGTCCCCCGGCAAGGGGACATATCGGCGTAATCACACAAGTGTGAAGGCGCTCGGCAAGACGCCGTCATATGAGGCAGATCTACCAGATAGACCACTCCTCTACTCGCTTTTGCATCGCAGCGATGGCACCTCTGTGGCAATACCGCACGCTGACCCCTTGGTTATCACCGCCCGACAAGGGCTGGGACGCCGATAGAATCTACATGGATACGGGGCAAATGCCAACGTAATCTACAAGCACACTGGTTGAGGCAAAGGTGCCTTTGTCACAAATTCAGCCCGCGAAGGGGGCCACCTTTGGAATAGGACGGGATGAAATCCCAACCCTGGGGTCGATCACCCTGCCCTACATGATGATGGGAACCACCAAGGAGAAAAAGCGGGTATGTCATTCGAGCTATGTGGACTTTATTGTCCTGGATCTCCCTACGCCATATAACGCCATCATCGGGCGACATACTCAAACTGAGTTCCATGTCCGCTGTGATGTGCGAACCCTGACTCTAGTTTTTCACACTGCGGCCGGGATGCCTATATATTTGTCAGCGAGAATGTGGCCGGAGGCAATTATGTCTCTCCCTCACCGGGCCCCCGCAGCCTTCCCGGCCATCCGAGCCTAAGAGGAAGGCACCCGCAGAGGAAGCTGGTCCGTGGCGAAGCCGCTCCCGACTTGTCCGGAGCCTTTGAAGAAGTTGAGATCTCTCCGGGAAGAAGTTTCGGTGGGAAAGGACCTCGAGGAAAAGACCAGCAAGCACTCATCCACCTCCTCCATGCCAACAAAGTGATGTCTTCGCATGGAGCCCCGAGGACCTACCAGGAGTAGATCCTGCTGTTATTTCTCACAAGTTAAGTGTACTCCCCGGCTTTAGCCCGGTTAGACAGAAAACAAGGGGCATGGCCCTTGACCGTAAGGACTTTGTACGCACTGAAGTGCAGAAATTGCTTAAGGCAAATATAATCAAGGAAGTTCACTACTCTGAATGGGTTGCGAATATTGTCCTCGCCGATAAAGAGGGCGGTCAGTGGCGACTTTGCGTGGACTACAAGGGGGTTAATAGGGCCTGCCCAAGGGACCCCTATCCTTTACCATCCATTGACCAACTGGTTGACTCAACCGTTCATCACTCGGTTTTTTCTTTTCTCGATGCTTATAGCGGGTACCACCAAGTCTTTATGGACTCGGAGGACGCGGTAAAACCGCCTTTACCATGGCGGCAAAGATATCATTATATCAGAATGCCCTTCGGCTTAAAAATGCGGGGCTACCTTCCAAAGGCTTGTAAATCAAGTCTTCGCAGCGATTGGCCGAAATCTTGAAGCCTATGTGGATGACATTGTGGTCAAAAGCAAGGCCGTCCCAACCCATCTCACAGACTTGAGGGAAACATTCGACAACTTCCGCAAATACAATATGCGATTAAATCCAAAGAAGTGTATCTTCGGCGTGGGCGAAGGGAAGTTCCTGGGATACCAAATCTCCAAAGGAGGAATCCATGCAAATCCCAAAAAGATTGAAGCAATCACCACCTTGCGCACCCTAGGGGGCTCAAGGAAGTCCAACACCGGCAGGAAAGCTAGTGGCCTTGGGACGATCTGCCTCTAAACTAAGTGATCGCCGCAAACCTTTCTTCGATCGATTCGCAAGAAAAAGCTTGCAAATGGACGGAGGAGTGTCGGGAGGCATATGCCTCCATAAAACGACACCTGCAAGAACTACCGGCACTCAAGTGCCCTAGGCCGTGCGATGACCTGGTCCTTTACCTCGCCACCTCGTAAAGAAGTGTCGCCTGTCCTTATTAAGGAAGAAGCCGCCAAGCAATGGCCGGTCTATTACACCAGCCACACTCTCCAAGATACGTAAACAAGGTATCCTCCTCCAAAAGGCTATATTGTCCCTTGTATATGCAGCAAGGAAGCTCAAGCCCTATTTCCAAGGGCACACTATTATAGTCCGAACGGACTTGCCAATTCAGACATCCTCGGGCGCCCGAACATTCAGTGGCGCCGCCAAGTGGTGCATCGAGCTTGGCGGCTTTAACATCAATTATGAGCCCAGAAAGGCAATTAAGGGCCGAGGCCCTCGCCGACTTTATCATGCGGAATTCTCAAATGCTGATGTACTCTCGGCCCCGAGCAGGTCTCACTCCTCGTCCCACTCCTCCCGAATGGGACTTATTTGTGGATGGCTCATCCAAACTCGAATCCGCAGGGGTGTGTATCTACGTGACCCCTAGGTATGGAAGTATTCCTTCGTGTCTCTTTTCAATTTCAAGTAACTAACAATGTTGCGTAATATGAGGCCCTCGTAGCCGGGCTGAAACTCGCCACAAGGGCAGGCATTCGCCGCCTCCATGTCCACAAGTGACTCGCACTGGTGATTCACTGTGTTCAAGGGTGCGCCGAGTGCAAGGACGCCACCCCGATCAAATACCTTAAGTTGGTAAACACCCTACGAACCGACTTTGAAGAAGTCATCTTTATACATGTTCCTCGTTCGAGAACACTACAGCAGACATGCTATCAAAGGAAAGACTCCTCTACCACAGCCACTCGACCAGTCCTTCCATCACGGAAGGTATTGATATTGCCTCTCTAGCAACGCAGATCCAGCCACAGATCGAGAAACTCCTATCATTGCTGCGCTAAAAGCCAGCACCACAGATCCCTGTGTTCGCAAGCAAGCCCTCCGCTTCGTCCTCATTGATGACCAATTATGGCATCGCGGGTTTGCGGCGCCTACAACGGTGCCTTAGCACCCTTGAGGGACGCTCTGTCTTGGACACTCTCCACCAAGGCAATTGTGGCGCTCACATCGCCGCGGAGGCGCTTGCCCACAAAGCCCTCCGTCAAGGATACTACCGGCCTACCTTGAAAAAGGACGCCGCCGCACTGGTCAAAACGTGCCACCAAGCCAAATCAATTCTCGCATCCAGCGGCTACCATCCACGGAATCTCCAAAGACCGACAAATCCAAAGGTTTTCGCCTCGTGGGGCCTCGACCTCATTGGTCCAATGCCGACCGCCTGTGCCGCATCGCTTCGTGTTGTAGCAATTGATTATTTTTCTAAATGGGTCGAGGTAGAACCCCTGGTCTCCATCACTTCCGCCAAGATTATCAAGTTTCTTTGGAAGAATCTTGTTCTGCCGACGGCAGCCCTCGTGCTATTATTACGTATAATGGCACTCGGCCACCACAAAGTGTCCAACAATGGGCACAGGACAATAATGTCCGCATGCTTTTTGCCCGGTGGCACACCCCCGCCTAATGGGCAGGTTGAGGTCACCAACCGAACCTCAAGGAAGGCCTCAAGAAACGCTCGGATGGGGCCAAGGGCCGCCGGGTAGATGAACTCCCAAGTGTCTTATGGGACTATCGCACCACAACGCGAACCCCACAGAGAGACGCCTTTCTCTCTAGTATACGGCGCAGATGCGCTCCTACCTATTGAGGTAGATCTCCCTACAATCCGTATGATCAACTTCACCGACGGCCAATGCTCAAGGGCTCCGTGCCAAACTCGACTTAATTGAAGAATTGCGCGAAGGTGCTCGCCGCATGACCGCCCTCAAACAGAGGCTCGCCTTCATCATAATTCCCGGTCAAACCTGTGGTACTGCACCAAGGAGGCCTTGCCTTACTTAAATCGGCCCTCACCGCTCGCGACCCAAAGCACTGAGTCCTGAGACCCAACTGGGACGGGCCTTATATTGTTCATAAACAAGTCCGCCTGTGTGTCTATGAACTACAAGACCATGATGGTCGTCTGCTCCCCGCAACTTTCATGTGGATGACTTGCGCCCATATTACGTGTAAGTCCTTAGTCTCACAAATTCAATAAAATACATATGTAATTCAGCTTACACGGCATTTCGAATGCCCTCTCCACCGCCCTCTGTGCCGGCCGGTCAAGGGTAATGGCTGCTGCACGGGTTATGGCTCCTTCAGACCCTGTCAGGTCTCACTTCTCCACACATGTGGTTGCGGGTCTCATTCCCCAACTGACCTTCAACTCGCCCCGCCCCAAGGGTAATCCCCTTGCGCTGCGGAAGGGTAACCCCCTTTTGGCTCCTTCAGGAAGGTCTATGTGTAAGTCGTCCTCGCACGCCACAGCAGACCTTCCGCTCGGACTTCTCCACACAGGTGGTTGCGGGTCTCAGTCCCCAACCGACCTTCAACTCGCCCCGCCCCAAGGGTAATCCCCTTGCGCCGCGGAAGGGTAACCCCCTTTTGGCTCCTTCAGGAAGGTCTATGTGTAAGTCGTCCTCGCACGCCACAGCAGACCTTCCGCCGGACTTCTCCACACAGTGGTTGCGGGTCTCATTCCCAACCCACCTTCAACTCGCCCCGCCCCAAGGGTAATCCCCTTGCGCTGCGGAAGGGTAACCCCCTTTTGGCTCCTTCAGAAGGTCTATGTGTAAGTCGCCTCGCACGCCGCAGCAGACCTTCCGCTCGGACTTCTCCACACAGTGGTCATGCGGGTCTCATTCCCAACCGACCTTCAACTCGCCCCGCCCCAAGGGTAATCCCCTTGCGCTGCGGAAGGGTAACCCCTTTGGCTCCTTCAGAAGGTCTATGTGTAAGTCGCCCTCGCACGCCGCAGCAGACCTTCCGCTCGGACTTCTCCACACAGTGGTTGCGGGTCTCATTCCCAACCGACCTTCAACTCGCCCCGCCCCAAGGGTAATCCCCTTGCGCTGCGGAAGGGTAACCCCCTTTGGCTCCTTCAGAAGGTCTATGTGTAAGTCGCCTCGCACGCCGCAGAGACCTTCCGCTCGGACTTCTCCACACAGATGGTCATGGGTCTCATTCCCAACCGACCTTCAACTCGCCCCGCCCCAAGGGTAATCCCCTTGCCCTCGGAAGGGTAACCCACTTTGGCTCCTTCAGAAGGTCTATGTGTAAGTCGTCCTCGCACGCCGCAGTAGACCTTCCGCCGGACTTCTCCACACAGATGGCGGGTCCCATTCCCAACCAACCTTCAACTCGCCCCTTCGGATGGTTCTCCACTTGTCTCAACAAGCGTCCTACTGCCTCGCAAACGACCTGCACTCCGTAAACCGAACCTTTTTACTGAATACTTATCGTATAAATGATGAGCAAACTACAGGGGAACTTCTACTTGGTACACCGTCCACTACCCAAGGGCTTACTCCTAAACAGCTTGCCTAAGAAAGGGGCTCAACAAGTAAACCCACAAGTCATCTGAATGACTCATGTGGCTCCGCCGCCATGACAGCTTGCCTAAGAAAGGAGCTCAACAAGTAAACCCACAAGTCATTTGGAATGACTCATGTGGCTCCACCGTCATGCGGATCTTAAAGTGCCTCGTCACTATAAACTTAAGACTAAATCTCCAGCTCCATAATAAATAGTCCCCGTGGCTTCGCCTTCGCGGACCCCGTAAGGACATCTCTCCATGAGACAGACTTAGCCTATGGTTATTAAACTAAGCTAACGTATTCTACAAGGCTATCGCGAGTTAAAGCGAATCTACAAAACAGTTGAAGGAAAAAGGAAGTTTTCACTTCATCTATTGTTCCCAAAAAGTGTGTGAATGCAGGTCTTTATACAAAATAGGGGGCATCCACATGTTGGAGCCTCCACCCTAGTCCGTGAAGGGCGTACTGTGCATCGCCCATCTTCCTTCCCCGCTCCCCCACTCAAGCGCGCCTACCGTTGGCTCATTGGTGTTGGCAGCATCCAGGATCCCAAGACTTAGAGCTGGAAACGCCTTCTCCACTTGGAAGCGGCATCGCAGCCAGCCTTCCTCATAGGCTCGCGCCTCGCTTCGCCTGTGGCTTGATCTCACCAAGCTTCTCCACCCGGCCGAGGCATCCGCTCAGGGATGGGCACCTTAATGGAGGAAGAGGACTCAGGATCCTCACCTTCAAAGGGGGGAAGGCCCAGAGCCTTCTCCATCTCCCACACTGAGGCCATCGCCTTTTCCAGGTCAGTGGCAACCTCCAGGCGTGCCTTCAGGGCAACCTCAGCAGCAAGCCTGCCCTCCTCCACCTTCTTCTCCGCCAGTTGAGCCTGGACAGTAGCTTGGCTCCTCGCCTCCTCAGCTGCGGCCTCTGCCTGCTCAACTTGGGCCTTCGCCGCTGCAAGGGCGGCCTTGGTTTCGCCTCCGTGGAAAGGAGGGACTCCTTCAAGACAGCACTTTCAAGCTGCTTGGCTTCCAAAGCATTGCTTCCGCTGAAGGAAGCGTTGCTTCGCAACATCAAGAAGGCAGGCCTGCTCCCACCGGTACCGCATGCTGTGCGCCCGCTCTTGGTTGCCATAATCACACCAACTCTCTAGTTGGGCTACGCGCTTGGCATGCTCCTCCTTGAGCTCCTCCTCCCTCTTCTTTGAGGACTCCAGCCTCCCTCCCGAGAGAGGCAATCTCGATATCCGGGCATCATCCCGCCCGTTGGCATACTTCGTGAAGTCATGCCATTGCTCAAGCAAAGAAGATGACCTTTTGACCGCCCGCACCCCAATACTATTAAAGCAGAAGCGGAAAAAGGCTAAACTAAACTTATACATAAACACCAGAGGCTGTCTTACTCGCAGACTTTGTTGAGCTGCCTCCTCATGAATTCGGCGGGGAATCCAGGCTCCGCTCGGTCACCTCCTGTCATAGGGGGTGATCAGCCCCTCCAGTCAGGATTGGATGTTTTGCTCCACTCCCTGCAGTAGTGAACTGCTATTCCTCAGGAGGAAGACCGGATCCCATGCATCTTTCAGGAGCCTCCCTTGCTCCTCTGTACACCCCCCGTGCGGTGCCTCGGACTCTCGGGAGTGCCTCGGACCACTCTCGTGAGGTTAGGGTTAGGGTTAGGCCTCGACCACTTGGGGGCCGTTGGGGTTGGCAGCAACGCGCCTCCGCCTCCAAGTAGTGGGACCAGACTCCGGTCTTCTCAAGGACCTCGCTCCCGGTCCCCAAATCGGAAGGGATCTCTCGTAAGGACCCCTTGGTCCACAAGAGCCTCACAGGACCAGCCCCTTGGCTCAAGGGCCTCGCCTACAAAGAACAGGCATCAAGCAACTAGGAAACAAGTATGAACTCAAAAGCAAAGAAAATATCACAAGATCAAAAAGACTTACCAGCGTAAGGACGCCCTATCCACCGACTTCCACTGGCTGCTGGAAGGTTGGGCAACCTCCCAACCACTTGTCCTCGCAGAGGACCGTGTCACTGCACCCCCTTCCTCCGGGCCTCACTATTAGAAGAGGAAGAAGTCTCTCAACCACCGTGATCCTCTTCCCTTCGTGGCGGGGCCTTCTCCCTGAAGGGGCCTCTTCAGTGATCTCCTCTCCAAGAGGGATGGCTGCAGGATCTCTTCCCTTGCATTAGTGGTCTCCGCCTCCCCAAAGGAATGACTGGTACCTCCGTGGGCCGGTACTCCCAATGGCCTTTGCAGCCTGATCGCCCCTCCTTCTCATAGAGATCGTGACGTTAGCCGCTGACATCTTACCCTTGGGAGGAGGCACTCGCCTGGTAATGATCTCTGCCGCGACCACATGACCGGGCAGGTCTTCACCTTGAATCTGGTGAAGGGCTCGCGAAGAGCCTGACACAAAGGCCTCAGCGGCCTCCTCAGAAGAAATGGGCTGCACCACTGAGATGGGCACAGCCTCAATGGGAACAGCGCTATCCGCTCGCGCCTCCTCTGGGCCCTCTGCAGAAGGCACGACCTCTTCAGCAGTAGGGGGCATTTCAAGCTCCACCCTTCTGGCCTCTTCAGCCAGGGGCTCCCCACTGGGAACTTCTTCCCCGGCAGGCTCCCTAGCCTCTTCAGCTGAAACGGCTGGGGTAGGACCCTCTTCCCAAAGAGGCTCCCCGACCTCTTCGCTAAAATAACCGGAGTAGGCCCCTCTGCTCCAAAGCAGGATTCTCAGCCCCAGCCGGCCCTTCAGCCTGTGGTCCCCGCACCGGCAGGGCCCTCTCTTCCTCAGCCGCGTGGCAGCCACTTTCCTCTTTTTCTTCTCCGGCTGAGAAGCCATCGAAGGCTTGATACCAGCCCTCTTTTTGGACAGTCTTGGGACAATGGGTCCCAACACCTTGACCGCCATGGCAGGGGCGTCTTCCTCAAGTGCACATGCCAGGTGCACTCGTTGGGCGATGCGCATGGAGGCTTTCTTACCCCGGGCTTCGCAGACTCGCAACGGCATCTCGCAGACAAAGAGGGACTTCTGCACTGTGTTTTACTGCACTCTTACAAAATTACAAGATAATAGTATGTATGCGCAGCAGATTTTGGGCGCCGCTAGAGCAGCGAAGAAAGAATCTATCATTGTCCCACGGTGGACGGAGCCCATCCTCGTATGGCGGGGGCATCCGGGGGTCCAAAGACGAAACCCGTGCTAATCCCAGCCCACCTTAGGGTGGTCTCGCCCATTGGGCAGCCGAGAAGGGAAGAACGCCGCATGCGCTCCTCGAAAGGACATCGTCCAACCACCCC
The DNA here is from genome assembly GCA_024586325.1 of Stellera chamaejasme. Classification (NCBI taxonomy): domain Eukaryota; kingdom Viridiplantae; phylum Streptophyta; class Magnoliopsida; order Malvales; family Thymelaeaceae; genus Stellera; species Stellera chamaejasme. Next base: position 20,208,513 of record CM044979.1, read on the forward strand.
AGCAGCTTGAACGTATGCCCGCCACCGCACCCCCGTGAGTCAAGACAGCCTCCGCGCAATGCTTTGCACGGATTGTCGCGCCTCGCCACGGGAAAGTCCCATGTGCCTTAGCGCGGCAAAAAGAAAAAGGATCCGTGCCAGTTGTGGTAGGATATGGGCGCAGCGGTGAAGGAGATGGAATGGTTGCCTCCAACATTTATGGGAGTGACGTAGAAGAACGCACCCCACTCCTCGCCTCCAACCGATAAAAACGGTTGAACACATCGGCGAATGGCTTCACGCCGCCATGTGGCAAAGCGACAATGAAGCCCGCAATACTCGTGAAAGTATTGGGCGCCAACCGAGTTGGGGCATTCCCAATCAGCACAGAGATCTTGCACTTGCGGAAAGGGGTACCGTAACCCCGCCGCAAGCTGCGCCGTGTACAGGCACAGGACCCGGTTCTCCTTGTTCTCCTCGGTAACGGGCCAACCCATCGCCCGACAAACACCCGCACGGGATGCATATACCGGCGTTTTCTCCACGGGCCGAAGGCCCCCACCATTTCCTCGGTGAATTTATCGAACTTCACCGTGGTCTTCTCGAGAGGAGCGACCACTGGGCGAACAGCTTCCTTGGAATCCATCTCTGCAAAAGGAAGAACAGATAGGCATATAAATCGAAACAGCCCAAAGAAAGGCATTTCGGCAAGCGCTCAAAGGCGCCAGAGAACTTGAAGCACTCAAAGGGAAGAAAAAACTTACCCGAGTGGTTTAAAGCGGTAAGCAAGAACGAACGGAGCGGTTGGCAAATGAACAGCTTGACCGGAGGAATCTCGAACGAAAAGTAGGAACCACCGCAAATCACCTCTCAACCGCCGATGAAATCGCCAAGAAACGCAAGAATACGAAGGGGTTACTCAAGCAGAGCGAACAAATGCAAGAGTGGAGAAGAAAGGTTTCAATCTTCTCGCACGCTTTTATAAGCCCGCCAAAATGAAAAAGCGCTTTTAAGCGTGAATGACTCCCGAGGCGCCACGTGCCAAAGATCCAGCGGTTATTAAACCTCTCCCCGCCGTACAAAGGAGAAACGCTTTTACAAAGCGTAATCGACTCTACGACGCCACGTGTTGCGCCCCATAACGGTCAAGAAACCTCTCATCTTCCTTTATCTCTCCCGCATTAAATGTTGAAGAGACTCTTCGCTGCCTTCGCAATCAAACGGTCCGCAAACGCCCAAGCACCTTCGCCAACTCCAAAGACTTGAATTTGAATGCAGTACGGACCCCCGCCCATACTCGCCTTCGTGAGGAGGCATCTTGGTACACTACCCAAGCAAATGCCCTCCTCAAAACTCACAAGGATCATGAAGGATCCAACATGTAATATCAGGCCATAAAGGTCATCGCGCTCCGCACAAACTCGCTTCGTGGATCGCACGCCTCAACATGGTATTTTCAAACAAGATCTTCAACACAGAGTAAAGGGTCGTGAAGGATCCAACACAAACTATCGATTATAAAAGATCTTCACTTGTGACTACTACATCGGTCCTCAAAGAAAGTACTTTCAAAAACGGAGTACATGTGACCCGCCCATACTCCGCTCTCGTGAGGAGGCATCTTGGTACACTACCCAAGCAATCGCGCCTCGCGTTTTATCGTAATCATACGAGGCCTTGGGAGAGGTCTCATCCTTGTGGTCTCCAGTATCGCCTTCGCAAGGTCTCATCCTTGTGGTCTCCAGTACCGCCTTCGCAAGGTCTCATCCTTGTGGTCTCCAGTATCGCCTACGCGAGGTCCTGCCCTCGCGGGCCTCCAGACTCGCAGGGGCGACGTCTCATACTCACCCTTGCGTTTCTAAAGACTGCGCGGGCCCTCGCGGTCTTTAGGGCGAACCTCGCGATCTCCTCGCCTCCATGGGTCTTACTCCCGCCTCCCGCCTATACCGGCCCCGCCTGCATAAGGCCTTGGTACCTGTGTTCGTGCAACCTCACCCCTTATTTGGCTATATTCTATTTGGGGCCTTCGCCCCTTTGGGCCTTCGCCCTTACAGCCTTCGCCCGCCACTTGCTCCACTTGGAGATTGACCACTTGGTCGTCTGACATCAACCGGCCAATAAGGAGGGCAGCACGAGCCTGGGAGATCTTCACCAGATTTATACGCCAGACATTCTCTGACAAGTGAATCACCTAAGGCGGTTTGCTGAGATCTTCATCATCACAGCCGCCTTATCTCCAATCGGATCGACACAGACTTATCTCAAACAGCCTGCCTAAGGGCTTCAACCTGGGAGGCTCTTCTCCCGGCATCACTCTATAAATAGGGTGATGTCCACCCTAAATCGGGTAAGCTACTACACGCCCCCACTCCCCTCTTGCTACTTCGAGTATTCTTCCTATCTTATACAGATTACTCAGCAAAGCAAGCTTGGAGTCTCGAGAACATCATCTTCTCCACCATATCAACTGAGAGTCCGGACCTTCTTTAGGGACGAGACTATCAGGGTTTCGGGTCGTGGTTTGGAAATCGTCCAGAATCTGTCAAATACTCTGGATTTGTGAGGTAAGGGTTTGGTTCTGCTATTTTTGGTAAGATAGGTGGATGTTTAGTTTCACTTTCTGTTCTGCAAGTATTTCGGTATTATATGCCTAGGGCATATTCTGTAGTCTGTCGGTGTATGTGTTGTTGCATTTACTTTTGCGGTATTTCGGAAATCTGTGCTTTAAGGTACGTTACGTAATTTGTAGGAGTATGCCTTATGGCATACTGTCTGCATTAATCCTACGTTTGTAGGAGTATGCCTTATGGCATACTGTCTGCATTAACACTACGACGGTTGTGGGTTCGCTACCCCAGCTGGTTCACCATGCTTCCGTAATAGATTCGGCTTCTGACTCCCCTTAATGGGAGGTCTTCCGATTTGTTATAAGGTTTATGGCGATTTGGAATCGCACATCCTTCGGGATTCCGATTTGTTTCTGGTACATGCATGTTATTTCGTATTACATTGCGTATATTGCTATCTTTCTATTTTGCAGGGTTACATATGCTTATCTTACCTCAAATCCCTTACGGGGTCCTTTTAGGACTCACCCTTTTTCGGGTTCTGTTTTTGGATTTCAGGTAGGTCTGGTAAGCAGCCAGCGAAGTAGGTTTCCGTGAGGCTTCTGCCTTGGTTGTGTTGAGCGGCAGTACCTTGCGAGCTGGGATTTTGGTCTACTTGGTCCGAATCCCGCGAGGTATTTTGGCGTTTAGGCCTAGGGTCGGCTCTGTAGCTGCATGTGCATATTTTCTGTTTTATTATTGTGATGATTGTATATATTCTGTTCTGTTGCATGTTCTGAGCGCTTGGCGCTTGCTAGATACCCTAGGTTCGGTGAATTCTGTATGTATCTATGTTATATGCGTAAGTACTCGTCCTCGGAGGGCGGTGCTTACTTTGTTGTTATTACATGAACTGTTTGCATGGTTATTCGAGTATATGTATGTATTTGCAGGTTGCTTACACAATCGCTTCGCTGGGTCCGCTACACGCGGCAGTCTCGATGGACCTGCCATCTTGTATTTTCCGGCTTTCGCTTCGGTGTCCCGGCGCCCCGCCTCCGCAACAGGCTCGGGTGGCGTGCGGTGACAAGTTGGTATCGAGCAGGTAAGTGACCATATTGGTCGTCGGTGGTGACAAGTTCTTTGTGGCGAACAGTGGCTAAAGTCTCGCTATCACCACCTGATCGAGAATGCCCTTGCGTGGCATGATCAGATCTTCCTTGCCTCTCGCCGCCCGAACCAGCTAGGCTGGCGGGTAATACCAAATCAGAGAGGGGTCCCTACGACCACTAAACCTCAGGGGCGGTGAGTGTGGTTGTTCAGACCCTGGGTTACGCTGAACCCGTATCCTATTCCACGGAGGTGTGGGATCCCAGTCCCACCCCTCCGGTACCAAATCACGCTATTCGCGTGTAGTACACAATTCCTCAAACCAAGTCCAACCAGAAAAACAACTTATCCCAAACCAAATTTCCAAACCATATACCAACAGTTCAAACCCTATCTCTCGGAGGCGTGGGATTACAATCCCCTCCCTCCGTCGCAAAACACGCTATCTACGCGTGTTAACCAAACCTCAAAATTTCAGACCAAACAGAGTCCAGACAAATCGGTCACTCCTAATCCCTACAGAAGCTAGCAGCAGTTTCCTAAGGCTCTGTAGTGCAATGCAGTACTTGACTCAGAAGTTATTTTGCAAAATGATAAAATCATGCATTTCACAGAATCACAGAAGCAGTTCATGCTTATTTCACCAAATCTTTTCCTAACACACAATTTTACGTACCTGAAACTTTTCCACAATCCTTTACTTGTAACACTTTACCAAAGTCCCAAAATTCTGGATTCCGTACTGCAACCACCAGGATAACTTGAAGGACCAAACTTTGCTCCACAATTTTATTTTGAAGTGGTTCGAGTAAGGAGGTGGCCAATCTCCGTACCAAACCATTCTAAAATAAAATGTACAACAATAGTTGTCACTTCAAGTCACCTAGACTTCTCATCGGTCCTATCAACGACGGGAGATCTGGGGCACCGGTCGACAAGGTCAGACTTCTGGAGAGGGTTCAGAGTTTGAACCCCCGAGGTTCTGTGGTGAGAAGGGCCGAAGTAGTAGAGATTTGGTCTGCAGGAGTCGATAAACTCCTGGGGGAGGCTACATTTTCCCAAAGAAGGCGGCGGGGATGTAGCCAGGATCTGCGTCGAGGCACGATTCGATGAGCTTCATCGGGAGACAAGATTGTCGGAAAGTTTGAGTGAGAGTTTGATCGGCTGGTTTACTATGTACCGTAGTATCAAGGTATNGAAGAGGAGAAGANCAAGAGGTTTATTTTGTCGACTGCGCCCCGAGTACAGGTGGGTTTTGAGACCTTGCAATGAGGTCGGGGAGTACGGAGGGGTTCCATACAGCAGGACCCCGCAGATTTCTCGGATGGCCGAACAGGCCTGGGCAGTATAGTAGAGGTAGAGAGGAGCACCACCGGCACGATCTTGTCCGATTTGCGGTAGGTATCACCCGATTGACTTAGTTACGGCGGGAGGGCCGATGTTTACGTTGCGGTTCGACACTCACCGGATACGGGATTGCCCTCTTACCGTAGGGCGGGTTTTGTGATCTTCAGCGTCCATAGTCTCGAGCAGCCCAACGCGCCGCGAGGGCGTGGGTTTCAGATGGGTGGCTCGAGACCTCGGCGGCGGCAGCTTCAGCCACCCCCTCCACCACAGCAACCAAAGCAAGACGAGTTTTCCATTTTCTGAGGGGAGGCCCTAGTCATCAGGGAGAACCTAGTTAGCAGGGAGGCTTGAGTCAGCAGGAAGTTCTGTAAGGTACTATATTTCCGAATGAGATACCGGTTCATGCGTTATTTGTTACAGGAGCACCTGTTTCCATTGTAACACAGAAATGTGTTACATCTCTGCATCTGTCTGTTAGTACCTTGCCTCAAACGCATTTAGTAAAACCTGAGTCGGGTTTCGATTTCGATTAGATGGTTCGGGGTTGTACGACATCTGTAAGCGGACATCTGATAGTACTGGGTTTGTTGGTTTTTGACATGCCGAACTATGATATTATTCTTGGGATGGACTGACTATCCAAGAATTCTTTGCACATTGATTGTGCAAACCGAACCATTATGGTTTCTGGAGAGGTACTACCTCTCACGACTCCGACTGGTGTGACTATCGCGCAATACAGTATAGAGTTACAAATTCTGGATCAGCTGTCGATAGTTGGTGTAGGGGAATGCTATGATCTGAATGAGGCTGGTACTATAGTGAAGTTTGATGGTTTACCAGTGGTTTAAGATTTTCTGCAGGTATTTCCGGAGGAGTTGCCGGATTACCACAAGAGCGGAAATTGTGTTTGACATCCACTTGCGGTGGTCTTTGCTCCGATATCTATTCCTCCTTATCGGATGCCTATTTCGAGATGCAAGGGTAGAAGAAGCAACTGGAGGAATTTCAGCAAAAGAGTTTCGTCCGACCGAGCACTTCGGCGTGGGGTGCTCGGGTTCTGTTTGTTTAGATGAATGATGGGATACTCTGAATTTGTATTGATTACAGACGGTTGAATGCACTTACTGTGAAGAATAAGTATCCGTTGCCGAGGATTGTCGATCCTTTTTATCAATTTCGGGGTTCAAGAGTTTCCTCTAAGATTAATTTCCGATCTGGGTATTTTCAGCTTAGGGTGAAGGATGAGAACATACCTAAGACTGCTTTCCGCACCCGATTTGGACACTTTGAGTTTACGGTCATGCCGTTCGGGCTGACCAATGCTCCAGCGGCATTCATGGATCTGATGCATCGGGTGTTCGGCCGCATTACTTGGACTCATTTGTGGTGGTCTTTATTGATGATAATCGATATATTCTCGGGATGAGGATTCGCATCGGGATCATCCGAGGATAGTTCTGCAGACACTTTGGGAACATCAGCTTTATGCTAAATTCTCAAAGTGTGAGTTCTGGATTCGGGAAGTCACTTTTCTGGGACACATTATTTCTGAGCATGGTCTATCTGTGGACCCAGAGAAGGTGAGGGCAGTTCGGAACTGGAAACAACCTCCCTCGGTACGGGAGATCAGGAGCTTCCTGGGTTTAGCAGGATATTATCGGAGGTTCGCAGGGGTTTTCTATTCTCGGCATCTCTGCTTACGCAGCTTGACCAAGAAGGGTCAACCGCTTGTGCAGTTTGATAAGTGTGAGCAGAATTTTCAGGAGTTGAACCGGCAGTTGACTAACTCTTCATGTTTAGTCTGATCACATACAATCATACATTCATACATGTTATTTGAAACACATTAGCATTTTATATTCATGCATTTCGGATTCAACCAACATGTATCATACTTCATACAACACATATAAAGAAATACGAACATCTAAGCATGTATCACAAAGAGAACCTTGCTCTGATACCATTTGTTGATTTTAAAGATCGTCTTTAACATGCGTCTCATGTTCGCATTCAATAATACCGAAGAAAGGATTAAGAGTATGAACCTTACTGACGCAGCTTAAGAATATTAGAGATTATTGCTACTTGTTGATGTAGAAGACTTGGCTTAGGGAACAGGGCTGCTTGGAGATGATTTGTCTCCAAGGTGAGTTCCACTCACAATGCTCCTAGTATGACTTCGAGTTCGGAAGAGGAAGTATGAAGGGAGAAGAGAGAACCAATGCTGGTTGATGGATGAGAATAATGGCGCCATCCTCCCTCTATTTATAGAAGAGGATGGGCTGCCAATGAGGGGGCACAATGCCTCCTCATTTGCGAAGTAACATGTCTCTAGGACCAAGGGCTGCAACCAATGCCCCTTGGTCCATGAGACATGTCTCATGCCTTTTGCCTTTTCAATTAAGTAATTAATTAGAAAAGGAATAAATAAATAATTGTGTCTAATAGAAAATTAATTAACTAATTAATTAATTATCCAAATATGGTGAAGAGGCAAGGAGGTGACCCATGCCCCTTGCCCATTCCGCCATGGGACATGAGACATGTCCCTTTGGCCAAATGGTGCAAGGCATGGGGTGCACCCCTTGCCTAGTGGCACCTAGGGCGAAGGGGCACTCACACCCCTAGGCCTATGGCCGAATGGGTGCAAGGCCCCCATAGGGTGCCCTTTCGGCACCCAAGGGTGCTACGTACCCTTCGGCCTAAGCCGAAGGTGTGCTTGGCCCTCATCGACACCTTTTCACCAATTTACGCACCTTTCCGCCAAGAGACACGTCTCTTCGCCAAAAGGTGCCTAGACACATTTGCACCAAGCTCACATAGAGCTAGTCTAAGACATATTAAATCATCCATTGAGCTCCTTGAGCTCATATCAGCTCACTAAGAGCAGATACACATCTCTCTAGCTCAAACACTCAGATTGAGTGAGTTGAGCTATGCTTAGCTACTTTAGCTAGCCCAGTCATCTTGGTGCACAAGAATTCCAACACCGGGTGACCCGGGACTCCGCTTTGGCCTACGTGTCACGGTTTTGGGCGGTCAGACGGCTCTCGAGGCTTATCTGAGCATTAGTTTTGGAAATCTTTCAGGTTTTGAGGTCGTGTGGGTCCCCCGAACATTTCCGCCGAAAATATTTTTCGGGGCCGGGGGGTTGTCTCAGGACGTACATCGGGCTTAGTAGCGCTCCCGGGACCTCGGAATGGGAAACCGTTTGCATATTTGGAATCGTGGGAACGTCCCAGATCTTTTTACAGAGTATAAGTTTTGGGTGGGGACGTTCGGTCCCGGGCGACTCCGGGCTCGGGATGGAAATTTTCCGACGGCTTCGGTGTAAAGTATGTTATATTTTAAGACGGGTTTTATGGTAATATTTGATGATTTTTGGGCGTGGTATAATTTTTGGTGCAGGTATGTACGCGCGCACGGCAGTTCTGCTCGGGTTCAACGGGCACGGTAGGACACTCTGGATTTTCAATTGGGCTTGTGAAGCAGGATTTGTGTGTGTTATGATGTTAGAAGGTTGTGTTCAGTTTTTGTTCCAATTGGAGGTCGGGATCTGCGGTTGTTCTAAATTGTAACTTTTTGGGAAAGTTTAATGATTAATTTGTAATTAACCCATAAGACAGCAACAATATGAAAAGAGGAAGAAGTGAAGTCGGCTGGAATAAGAGATAAGGGACATGTGTCTATTTATGGTTTAAGTTATAAAAGAAAAGAAAAAGAAAAAGGGATTAAAGGAAAATATATAAGGAGAAAGAAATTACAATTCTTTCATTTTTCATCTTCTTCTCTTAGTGCCGCCATGGATGGCCTTCCAACAAGCTTCATGTGTTCTTCATTTGGTCAAGAATCAACAATGTTTTGGGCTCCATAAATTGGTAAGCTTCTCTTCTCCATGATTCTCTCAAGTTGGAAGCTTGAAATTGGTTAGAAAAGAAAGGATGAAACCGAATTTGGATTGTTCTTGGCTATGGGTTTTGGTGATCCTCTTGCTTCCAAATTTAAGTATGTTGTTCTTGGCATGGAGAGGAGTAAGAATCTGGGCTTAGATTTCAGAAAAACATCATAGATGATAAACCCTAATTATGTCGAATTAATGGTGATTTTCTAAACTTGATGATTTGTTGGATTCTTGAATCAAGCTTTGGATATGTGGTTCCTAGCATGTTTCTAAGGCATTGTGTGGTTTCAATTTGATTGAAAACAGGTTGTGTGGAAAAGCCCCAAATTGGGTGAATAGTGAAATTAGGGTTCATGTATGATTTTGGTTGATTAAGGTGGAATTGGTTAGTAATCTTGTTTAAGAAGTGTAATTGGTGGTTAAAGTGTGTAAATGGAACCTTGAATGGGTTGAATGGGAGGCTTGGTGAGAAATGGGTGAAGGGCCGAAACTTAGAATGAAACTTTATCTATGTTTGGGTTGTATTTTGGTTGCTTTGGATAGTAAATTGGTATCGGGGATGGAATTAGGTGCGTAACGGTGTTTGAAACGTCGTTTTCGGACAATGGGAGCAAAATTCACCTTTATGCGGGATTACGGGTAAAGTGTCTGGAAAGTGGGGTTTAAAGGTTGGAATATGTTTGTGGGTGTGTGAATAAGGATGTTCTAGCTCGGTTCGTGAAACCGAGCTTTCTGTGGATTTTTGCGGGAATGTGCGGGTTTGTGCGGGTTTGGTTACGCCGTCTAATTTGGTGATTTCGATTGGTTTGTGGATGTTCAACTTGTTTCAGCGTTGGTGGAGTTGTGCGGGACCATTAAGGCATACTTTCACTTTTCGGGCCGGAGCCGGGATTTCCGGGATTTGTCTTTGGGGTAGCTTTTACGAGGAAACGGCTCAACTTCTCTCGTTATGCATTCTCGGGAGTATTTGCATGTATATCGGGTTTAGTTGAGGCGGGTTCGGTGATCCGTGACCCGTCACGTGGTAAGGTACATGTTTGTTCATTCAAGGCTCGGATGGTCTTGGAGGCCACGGGTTTATGTTCTCGCTCTCGTATATCCGCACTAGGTACCGATATTCGTGTATACCTTTTTGGTATACATCTGTTTATATTATGTTACTGTTTGCATATGCATTATTATATGTTACGCTTTCTGTGACGAGACTGGATGGTCTTGGAGGCCACGGGTGCTCCTTGGTTACATTACTGCTGGTATCCGCACTGGGGTGCCGATACTTGCATTTTGTGTCCACGCTGGAGGGTGCCGACATTACGTGTATATACGCATTGGGGGTGCCGATATACTTCGTGACCCTACGACAGTTTGGGGATCGCGACCCCCGTACCGTGCTTCATTGCATTACGCTCTGTATATTCTGACCTCTTATAGAGGGCTGTCGTTTCAGATCAGCGGTTGGACCGCATGTGATGGGTTCCGGCTCAGCTCTGACTTTGCATACGTGCATATGTATATATATACTTGTGCTTGTGTTTGTTCTGTTTTGCAGGTTCAGCTCACCAGTCCTTGTACAAACTGTATCTTACCTCAGCCCTTACTGGGTCCTCCCGAGGACTCACCCCTTATTGTTTACCACCTTTCAGGTCGATCTGACAAGCAGCCTGCGGACTAGGGATCCGCGGTGCTTTTGGTTGTTTTGGTTTTCAGGTATTGACAGTTCCCTTGTGGAACTTCTGTTCTGTTCTGTTTTGTTCTGTTCGGGTTAAGGGGTGGTCCCGGTAGAGGTTTCTGATTGGTGTATCTGATTTCAGTTCTGTTGGTTTACGGTTAACTAACTCTCCTCTCTTTGGTTGTGCTTTAGCAGCAGCAGTACCTCGTGCGGGAATCTTACGGAAGAGAGGGTTTTCTTGATTCCGCACCTAGGTATTCTAGGGTTTGCTTTGGTGGCTCTATAGGTGTAGTTGCATGCATGTATTTAGGATCATGATATTGTTTATGACGTATATTCTGGAATATGTGTTGGTTCTGTATCTGATTCTGAGTCGAGGGCGGAGCCCCAACTTGCCTATATTGGTTATGTATATGAAATGAGCTTGTGTTCTGGATATCTTTTGATTTTGCTTTGTCTTCGAGTCGTGGCGGAGCCCGACTTGCCTATCTTGGATATGCTTTAAATGGGTTCGGTGTTTACGTGTTCATTGCGATGATCAATGAATGGTATTCCATGAACTGCGTGTTTGATTGTTAAGTGGTTTGTATACTTGCCATGTTTGTGTTATGTAGGTTGCGGGTCGTAGTCGACCATTACATTGTTTACGGGCGGATTACGGGTCCACCGCACGTAGCGAGTTTGAGTACTACCATTACGCGCTTTTCGCCATAGCTTCCGCTTCCGAACGTCGCGGCCGGTCCCGCCTCCGCAACCGGGCGGGGTGGTCGTGACAGTAGGTATTATGAGGTCTTTCTCGGTCAGCTCTGTAGGTGTATATGCATGCATGTCATCTGCGATCATGCTATGTATCCTAGATACATTCTATTTTTGTATATATGTTATGGATACTCTGTAGGACCGGGGACTCGCCCATGACAGTGGAAGGTGGGACCCGAGATGTAATCATATTATGATGTGTTAGACACATTTTGTATCTATGTGTTTCTGAGAAGCTATGTATGATGTTATCCATGAACTTTATGTTTGGTGATGGTTGAGTGCACGCCTATTTCAGTGGGGCGGGGCTCGCCATGGATAGATAGGATTATACCGTATACTTGCCACGTCGAGAGTTGCAGGTTGCGGGTCAAAACACGACCGAAAAATATGGGCGCATAACTCTGTCCGTATACTCCGTGTGCAAAGTGTTGTCAGGCATCGCGCCTTCAAGAACGAGACTTTGCAGGCCGGGTCACGGGAGCACCACACTCAGCAGGTCTCGGTTGGACCAACCGCTTCCGTTTCCGTGGCTCACGCAGCTTCCGCTTCCGTTATCGCGGGACGGCCCCGCCTCCGCAACAAGGAGCGGGCGCACCCGTGACGATAAGGGTATATTATCGATCGGGGTGAAGAGTTACATTTGTTGTGCTATTCAAGTTTTGCCAGAAAAGCTTTGTGTGAAAGCCGTTTTTTCCTGTCCGAACCCCATTTTTGGCACCATTGTTGTGGGTCTATTCTGTGAATTTTGAATGTGTATTCTGTATCCATGGATCAATTGTGTACAGGAGTGGCGAAAACAAAGCCGAAACTTGTACCGAGACGGCTGAGCGAGAATGTTGATTCGGACTTGTGCGTTAGGTAAGGGTTCAACTCTCTCGTTATACATTGTGGGAGGGATATCATGTATATCGGGGTTAGTTGAAGCGGGTTCCGGGTTGACGACGGGTGTCCGATGATCCGGGGCCGATTATATGGTAAGGTACGGTCGCCCGATATGCAAAACACTAATGATTATCTCCAAAACAACTTTCAAATACTGAATTCTATTAATCAATCACAAGTCGTGTGTGATCGGAAAATTACTGATATTTGAACTTTCGGCCGAAAATTTACGAAAAAGTACGTAACGTCAAGAGGTGGGTGTAACATGGAGACCTCGGGTTCTTCGGTATTCTATATCGGCATTTAGTGCTGATATTCTATGTATACCTTGCGGTATACTATGTCTGTTGTATACCCTGCGGTATACTCTGTTTATGACCCTACGGCAGTTTGGGTATCACGACCCCAGTGGTACCATGCCTCTGTTAGCTTCGACTTGACCTCTTGGAGAGGGCTGTCGTTACATTTATATGCGCACATGGGTCTTTGACGGTTCTAACCGCGTCCTTTGCGATTCTTTATAATATTTATGTCTATATTTGTTGGTATATATATATATGCTTGTGGTTTTGTGTTTTCCTTGTTTTGCGGTACTCGCGCACTTAGCTTACTTTATGCATCTGTACCTTGTCAGCTCTGTAGATGTAGGTGCATGCATGTCATTTGTTGGATCATGCTATGTATCTTGGATACATTCTGATTCTGTATATATTTTCTGGATATTCTGTATGACCGGGGACCTGCCCATGTCAGTGGAGGGCGGGACCCGTGATGTGATCATATTGTGATGGATCAGACATGTTCTGTATTGGTATGATTTTGCTGAGCTTATGTATGACATGAACTGCATGTTTGGTGATGGTTGAGTGCTCGACTATTTCAGTAGGGCGGGGCTTGCCATGGATAGTTATGATTATATTGTATACTTGCCATGTTTGAGAGTTGTAGGTTGCGCGTCGAAATGCGACCGAAACATATAAGCCTAACTCTATCTGCATACTCCGAGAGCAAAGCGTGCTCGAGGCACCGGGCCTTCGAACGAGACTTTGCGGGCCGGGTCACGGAACACTACACTCGGCGGGTCACGATTGGACCGACCGTTTCCGTTTCTGCAGCTCACGCGGCTTCGCCGCAACTTCCGCTTCCGCCTCTGCACCGGGCGCGGGCGCCCATGACAACGTGTCCTTAATACGTTAGGGAGTAATGTCCGGGAATTTCCTTAGTATGTCCGGGTCAATTATGTCCTGAAATGTCCTTGTCTCGTGCGGGTTTATGAATTTTTTAATGGGGCCCTTATTTTGGGCTCTTGCTTGGGCCTTTTACTAGGCCTTTTTCAAGTGTAGCGTCTCAAATTTTCCTTCGCTGCAATCAAAATGAATAATATGTCATAGTGTCACAACAATGTTTATCACTACGATAATACGGTGAATGGCCTAATGAACATCCTAGAACACTTACATTTGGGTATTTTCACCTTCTTTATTGTCTATGGGCTGCTGGAACATTTTCATTAATGATTGAAGGGACTTACATATGTAATTAACAATAAGAATAATCATATGAAATGAGAGATTTCATACTAAACTTAGCAGTGTTAATACCTCTAAATTTTACGTAGTCTGGCCCACATTCTTTGAATGGCTTATTGCATTATGTCCTAAAGCTTTACATATGGAGCAATGCATTGCAATGTGTCGTTCTTCTTGCCTTCCTACGCCTCCCTCGAGCTGAAGTTGGTTCTGAGGGGGTTCAATGTAGGAGCTATCTCGATGAGCCACAAGTCCTTTCCATTGATGGGATTTAGAGTGTGGTGGTATATTTTAAGGTAAGTTTCCACATTGTAACAATCATAAACATAGTCCTCAACATTCCTACCAATTTGTCTAATACATGCAACTTCATGACGACATGGTATTCCACACAATTCCCACCTTCTACAAGCACATGTCCATGCATTGAGGTCTACAATGATTGATTCCCGAACCCACTTACTTGAAATGTGTCCCTTCCATTCCAAATGGTTGTGTGACCTAGTGATTTGGTCTTGATATTTTCAACCTTCTTCTCAATTTTTGGACAAAGAATACCATGATGTTCGATTTGTTATAAGGGTTTATGGCTTGGCTCCCTTAGTGGGAGGTCTGTCGTTCGATTTGTTATAAGGGTTTATGGCGATTTAGAATCGCACATCCTTCGGGATTACGATCTGTTTTCTTTACATGCACGATATTCGTACTCTGTTTAATATATTCGTATATTGCTATCTTTCTGTTTTGCAGGTTACATATGCTTATCTTACCCCAAATCCCTTACGGGTCCTTTCGAGGACTCACCCTTTTGGGTTCTGTTTTTGGGTTTTAGGTAAACTCGGTAAGCAACACTTTAGCTTTACCTTACGGGCGGGGATTTTGTAGAGGTAGCGGTTTTGGTCTGGATCCCGCGAGGTATCGATGTTTAGGCTTTAGGTTGGCTCTGTAGTCGCATGTGCATACTTTCGGATTGTTGTGATGATTGTATATATATATGTATGTATTCATTACATTGCATGTTACGAGAGATTGGCGCTTGTTAGATACCTTAGGTTCGGGGAATATTGTGTGTTCTATGTTATATGCGTAAGTACTCGTCCTCGGAGGCGGGGCTTACTTTGTTGTTATTACATGAATCTGTATGTATGGTGATGGTGATGTTCTCGTCCGTTTTCGAGAGGCGAGACTCACCATGGGTTTTGTTTTAGTTATATGTATGAAAATTTCTGGTGGCTACCACAAGCGCTCGTTTTGTGGGGTCCGCTCCGCGCGGCAGGTCTCGATGGACCTGCCACTTCTGTATTATTCCGGCTTCCGCTTCCAACGTTCCGGCGCCCCCGCCTCCGCAACCGGGCTCGGGTGGCGTACGGGGTGACAACAAGGGAGTTAATTTCCGGGGTCGATGGTTGTGGATCGAGCACCTCCCGCTCTGGGTGTCGGGCAACACTCGATGTCATTCTTGGGGGTCGCGATGGCGCCTCAAGGGCTGGAGATGGAGAAGATAGAAGTGAGAACCATAAAGGATCTTGAGGGATTTTCCTTCTCAAACTTTCATTAAACTTGGTTCTCCTTTTCAAGTGAGCCATTGCTTACAATTTAAAGAGGTGAAGGAGCCTCTTGGATGGGACAAGGCTTCCAAAAGCCTTCCAAAAGCATAAAGTGCTTTTGCATGCATGCCATCTGAAAAGCTTCCTAAAAGGTAAAAAGGTAAAAAGGTAAAAGCTAGAATAACTGCGTAGAGGCCTCGCCTAGAGGCCGCAAGGGGCTTCGCCTAGAGTCTTCACTTGGGCGGTTTCGTCGAAGCATGGGGCTTCGCCTTCGCACGGGCGGGTTCGCCTTTGCTGGCCTCGCTTGGGCGTGTTCGCCTTTGCTGGCCTCGATTGGGCGGCTTCACCTTTCCTTGATACTTTTCTCAACAAAAGGAGCTTCAAAAAGTGATCCACCTCCTTTGATCTTCAAGCATGCATCCGAGGTGGATCGGGGCTCCTGAGATTCATATCAATCTCTCCCTCTTTAAAGGATTCGTCCTCGAATCCAAGGTGAGAGTTCCTCCCGATACAAAAAGCTAAATAAATTACAAAATAACATACACAGTTGCAGGGGCGACAAGGAAGGAATCGCAAAGGTTGAGCACCAAGCACCTCCCTGCTCACGTTGCAAGGCAACACCTGATTTCTGCTCACAACATAGGGAACTTCATTTTTGAACACCGAGCACCTCACTTCTCAAATGAAGAGCAACACCTGATTCATTTCTCCAATGAGGTGCCTTTTACTGTTTCTTCACAACTCCGGGGAAAGAAATCACAGGGTCAACAAAGGCACAGAGGCGGATTTGCTAAGGTTGAGCAGAACAGGGGTGCCTTTTCTTCTCTTTCTCAACAATCCGAGAAGAAAATACAGAGGTAACGAAGATGGATCTTACCAAGGATAATAATGGGCTGTTGCCCTTCTTCTCTGTCGTGATGGCTCCGTGGAGAGAAGAAAACATCAATGAACTCCCTCAAGCAGCCTTGCTCTGATACCATTTGATACGCATCCCCCGGGGGGGTTCGCATCACTCGAACGATCTAGCTTGCGGGAGTTCCACAAACGGCGGAAATGGTAGAAATGGCTCTTCCCCACCTCATTCCTCAAATGGAAAACAACAGGGGAGTTAATTCCGGGGTCGATGGTTGTGGATCGAGCACCTCCCCGCTCTGGGTGTCGGGGCAACACTCGATGTCATACTTGGGGGCCGCGATGACGCCTCAAGGGCTGGAGATGGAGAAGATAGAAATTAGAACCATAAAGGAACTTGAGGAATTTTCCTTCTCAAACTTTCATTAAACTTGGTTCTCCCTTTCAAGTGAGCCATTGCTTACAATTTAAAGAGGTGAAGGAGCCTCTTGGATGGGACAAGGCTTGAAAAGCAAAAAGGGCTCTTACACCATGCATGCATGTCAAAAGCCTTCCAAAAGCATAAAGTGCTTCGCAAGGGGCTTCGCCTAGAGGCTTCGCTTGGGCAGTTTCGCACAGGGGGCTTCTCCGAAGCATGGGGTATCGCCTTCGCACAGGCGGGTTCGCCTTTCTGGCCTCGCTTGGGCGGGTTTGCCTTTGCTGGCTTCACTTGGGCGGCTTCACCTTTTCCTTGATACTTCTCTCAACAAAAAGGAGCTTCAAAAAGTGATCCACCTCCTTTGATCTTCATGATGGCCGCGTGCCCAAATACGCATAAAGGCCTAACAAAAGGCCCACGAACAAGCCCGGAACAAGGGCCCCATTAAAAAACTCATAATCCGAATAAAGATTGAGAACGTTCCCGAACTATACTTCCCGAAGTGCATATAGGACCTAAAAACGAATAATCACCTTACATTGGGATATTACAATAATGCCACTGAGACATGGGACTATAAATACATTCACTATTCATACCGAAAGGGGTAACATTTATTAACTACTCAACGCGACTCGTCAAATCACATCAGAGAATCTCTCTATTCCTCGACAATCGTGCCCCAGCGCGCAAAGTCGACCTAATGGCTTCCGTCAATATCGTGACGCCGCAAGTCGAATCGGGCGTGGCAATCACGCGCACCGATTTGCCACCAAATGGCGCCGTCTGTGGGAACGGCGGTGGTCCCCAAAATCAGATTGAGCGTGGGGGCCATTCCCGTTCCCGATCACCCAGGCCGGAGGAGAAGGTTCCACCAACGGCCGCGGCCGATCCCGATTCTGAGGGTTCCCGGAGGAATCATCCAATGGAGCCACCTCCCTACGTCCTACCTCCAGCCTACCGTCGAAGTGACATCCGGCACTTGGACCCTGATCTTGTCCAAGCTGTGCGGGTGGTCCTTCAGGAAGAGCGAAGAAACCAGAACGAGCATACTGGTCAATCCTGTCGGCCTCGCGACAGGCAGGTATCACGGCCTAATCGATCGGGCTATGGTAGCCAGCAGGAAGGTTCACAACAAGTTCCATCTCCGGACCGTCAAAGCCGGCAGCGCTCGAGGTCCCCGAGGGAGTACAAGAGGGACCGATACACAAGGCCGGAGAGACCGGTTCGTGGGGATCCACGGGACGATGTGATCAGGCAAGCGCTACATCGCTGGAGCGAGTCGAGAGAAACTCGGGCATTCCCGAGCCCAAATGCGAGGACATCCACGATGAAGGACCGTTCACTGCCAGGATTCGGGACGCCCAGATGCCCCGAATATTCAACTTGCCGCATCCCTTGGAAGTTTACCAAGGTTCAGGAGACCCGGACGCTTTTGTCCGCAAGTATAAGAGAGCAATGGAGCTGAAAGGAGCCAACGAGGCTGCCTTGTGTAAGTGCTTCGAAGTTGCTTTAGGAGGTCCCGCCTCCGCTTGGTACAACTCGCTGCTCCCGAACTCGGTGTCATCGTTCGGGGATCTGGCCACCAAATTCGCAACACACTTTATCGGATGCAAGAGGTCAGCGAAAAGGGCCATTCAGATGTTTGACATCAAACAAAGACCGAACGAGAGTATTCGGGAGTTCGTCGAGAGGTTCAACCGGGAAGCCGTACACGCCTCCGATCTAACGGACAACATCCGGATCATGGCATTCACGAAGGCTCTCATCCCGAACTCGCGCACAGCTTACGAGTTGTCCCGGAAGAACTTCACCAGCGTAGAAGAAATGTACGCTGTCACCCAGGAGCATATGATTGCTCAAGAAATGTTGTCTCAGCGTGAGGGAAAGCAGGACACCAGGGATAACCGAGAGCCGAGGAAGGAGAACCCGAGGAGCCAGCCGGTCAAACAGTCAGGGAGGCTGGGGGACAAGAGAACTTTTGAGAGAGGTTCGGGCTTCACCCCCTTAATACGTCCCGGGCTAGTATCCTCGCGGCCCTCCAAAGACAAGGCACTGGAGTATTAATCGCCTGTGGCCATGCCGGAAGGGGCGAGGCGTGATTCGTCAAATGTATCGGTTTCACGAGACACCGGGCATGAAACTGAAGCAGTGCCACCAATCGAAGAGGTATATAGAGCACCTCATCAAGAAAGGCTCTGGGAGAGTACCTGAAGATGCCTCGGGGCGAGGAAGTTTCCCGAGGCAAAGGGAAGGCTGAAGAAGATTCATCAGGACCGAACAAGAAGGGCAAGGAGAAGATGGTTCCGCCGCAGCCCACCGGGATCCTGAACACCATAACAACCACGCTGGGTTCGAATGCAAGGAAGAGGAAGGCGAGGGAGATAGCCTCGCTAAGCTACGGAGATCCGTCTTCAAGAATCAAACGAGCAGATGGGTCGAAGTGCGTCCGCCGCATTATGACCCACTCATCATCACCCTACGGATCGGGACCATTGGCGTCAAAAGGGTTACGTGCGGCGACGGCTCAAATGCGGATGTGCTGTTCGAAAGGCGTATGAAGGCCTCAAGCTTAAGTCAAGCCGATTGAACCCCGTCAAGACAAGCAACCTACGGTGTGGGCCCGGACGAGATACCGATTTTAGGCTCCATCGAGCTTCCTGCGATGTTCATCGGGGTCGGCCCCGAAGGCCAACCTCGATACACCACGTTGATGGTCAAATGGCTCGTCCTCGATGTCCCCTCTGCGTACAATGCTATCATCGGGAGAGAAACCCAGGTAGCTATTCACATGAGGTCTGACGTGAAATTCCTGACCATCACGTTCGCTACGGATGAGGGGGACGCCTCGGTCTACGTGAGCCAAAGAGAGGCCAAGGATGTCATGGCGATAGCTCAGAAGAATCCCACTCCGGGTTGCTCGAAGGAAGACGATGAGGAAGCGGGTACGTAAGGCGTTGTCCCTGGAAGGAGATAGGACAACGAGAATCGCAAAAGACTTGCCGAGAGGGCGTAAGCAAAACCTTGTAAACTTACTTGAATGAATAAAGACTTGTTCGCTTACTCTCCGAGTGACATGCCCGGATTAACCCGAAGGTAATACAACACACCGCACATCAATCCTAGTTCCAGACCGATAAGGCAGAAGAAAAGAAATAATGCCCCATTCAAAAGAGCCTTCATCAAAGAGCAAATTTCGAAGCTCCTCGATGCGGGGGTCATAAGGGAAGTATCGTATCCCGAATGGTTGAGCAATCCCGTGGTGGCGACCCGAGAGGATAGCGACAAGCTGCGGATGTGCATCGACTTCACTAACGTAAATGATGCTTGCCCGAAGGATTCGTATCCAACTCCTCCGATCGATAGGCTCGTGGACTCCACGGCCGGACACGCGAGGCTCTCTTTCCTCGACGCTTACAGTGGGTATCATCAGATAAGGATGGACCCGGCCGATGAAGAAAAGACATCTTTCATAAGCGACGTCGGAACGCATTGTTATACGAGAATGCCCTTCGGGCTGAAGAACGCCGGAGCAACCTACCAAAGATTGATGGACAAAGTATTCTCCGAGCAGATTGGAAGAATTCTCGAGGTTTATGTTGACGATATCATCATCAAAAGCAAGGAAGAAGAAAATCTAATCCGCGATATTGAAGAGGTGTTCGGGCAGATCCGAAAGTATGGATTACGGCTGAATCCGGATAAGTGTGTTTTGGGGGGAACGTCCGGGAATGTTCTCGGGTTTATGGTGTACGTGCGCGGCATCGACGCTTTTCCCTCATAGATCGAAGCACTCTTGAACGTGAGGACACCCTCATCGATAAAGGGCGTGCGAGAGACTCCTCGGGAAAATTACGGCCCTCGATCGTTTTATATCTCGATATGGAGACAAGTGTCGTCCGTTCTTCAAGCTTTTAATCAAAGAAGGCGCGGAGCCGGGCCGAATAGGCGTACGAGAAGGTGAGAAAAATCTAAGGAAGAAAACGCAAAGGAAAGAGCTAGGTTCGGTTGGAATCCCGAATGCCGAGAGCACAGGAGGAAATCGAGCCTACCTACTCGAAATGCCTACGCTTGGCAACCGACCGAGGACAGACCCCTCATTGTGTACAGCGGTAGGGGAAAAGGCCGTCGATTCGGTACTTGTTCAAGAAGACGACCAAGGGAAGCGGTGGCGGTCTATTACGTAAGCAAATCCTGCATGGAGCCGAACTAAACTACCCGATGATCCGGAAGGCGGTATACTCTCCGGTCCTTTCAGCGAAGGTTGAAACCATACTTCCTCGGGTTTTCCATCATTGTTCAAGTAATGTCCCCATCAAGGACATCTTAAGGCGGGTAGACCACTCCGGAAGGCTATCAAAGTGGTGCGTCGAGCTAAGCGAGTACGAGATCAAGTATGAACCCGAAGAGCGATCAAGGCACAAGCATTAGCTGATTTTATCGCGGAATTGCCCAAGGAGTCCGAGAGTGAGGATTCTTTGAGCGAAGAAAGTCCGTCTGGACCCTACACGTGGATGGAGCTTCGGGATCGGACAAGCAAGGTGCCGAATTAGTACTCGAAGGCCCTGAAGGAATGAAGACTACTAAGTCAATCAAGTTCAATTTCCCGTAACGAACAACGCAGCCGAATATGAAGCCCTCATTGCTGGTCCGGAATTAGCCAAGAAGGCGGGAATCCGATCATCGAAAGCATGCGGCGACTCGAACCTTCTCGTTCAGCGGATGAATGGGAGTACGAGGTCAAAGAACCTAGTCTTAAGAAATACGCCGAGGTAGCAAGAAGGTTGGCCGCGGATTTGAAAAGCTGTATCGAGAAGATCCCGAGATCGCTCAATTCGGAGGCCGACCAACTTTGAAGTCAGCTTCTTATGACGAAGTAAGAAGTGAGCCTAGCGTCGACTACTCCCGGTATGCTGCGTTACTTGGGATGGAGGACACCTTCTTGGAAGTACCTCAATGAAGGGATACTCCCGGACAATCCAACCGAAGCCGCCAACATCAGGAGAAAGGCTAGCAAGTTCGTCATAATTGGGAATAATCTGTACCGTAAGGGATTCTCTTCCCCGCTGCAAAAATGCGTCGGAGAAGGAGACATCGAGGACATTCTGCGGGAAACCCACGAAGGCACCTGCGGGTCGCACGTTAAGTCGGACGCGTTAGCTGCGGTCATACTAAGACAAGGGTTCTTCTGGCCTACTCTCAAGGAAGACGCAAGGAGACTAGTGAACAAGTGCAAAAGGTGTCAAGAACACGCCCGAATACAGAGAGTTCCATCGAGTACGTATCGTCCTCGGACTATCCCATACCCTTCGCCGTATGGGAATTGATCGATAGGGGCCTTGCCTACCGCCCCGGAGGACGGAAATCTTGTGTAGTCGCCGTGGACTACTTCACCAAGTGGATAGAAGCCGAACCACTGCCACGATTACGGCTGAGAATATCCGAAAGTTTGTGCGGAAGAACATTATCTGCGAGTTCGGGTGCCCGAAGGTCCTTGTTGCCGATAACGGAGCTCGGTTTCGATGGAGGATTCCAGGATTTTGCCGAGGAGTTCGGGATCAAGATTCATTTTGCTCCGGTCGCCCACCCGCAGAGCAATGGCCAAGTAGAGGTATCCAATCGAACATTGAAAGATGGCTTAAAAGCAAGACTTGGGAAGGCAAAGGGGAAATGGCCCGGAGAACTCCCCCATGTTCTATGGAGTTACCGGACCACGCCCCGAAGGTCAACGGGAGAAACCCCGTTCGCTTTGACATACGGGACCGAGGCGCTAATCCCGATTGAAGTAGCAAATTCGTCCCTCAGAACCGAAGTGTTCGAAGAAGTAGCGAATGAGCAAGGTTTGAGAGCAAACCTAGACTTCCTCGAAGGAAGAAGAGATGAAGCAGAGCTTCGAAGGAAGGCTTTTCAACAAAGAACTGCGTCCACAACAAACTCAAAAGTGAAGGCAAAAAATATCAAAGTGGGTGACTTGGTCTTACGGCAAACCAAACTAGGATCCCGAAGACCAAAAGGGGGCGCGTTCGCCCCGAACTGGGAAGGCCCCTTCGAGGTCATCGCCGAAGAACGGAAAGGAGTTTATAAGTTATCAGATCCCGAAGGACGAGAATTAGCAAATTCTTTTCATTCCGAGGCTTTGAGGAAATACTTTGTTTGATCGGGAAATAATAAAGCTGAATCCGAGAGACAAGTGTTGAACCAAACCTTGAATGTTTTCATTAATAATGCCCGAGGTCGGATTTACAAAAATGGATAAAAAAGAAGTAAAGCACATCAATGAAGATCGGCAAAATCATCAACAGTTACTGGTTCGGGCGGATGCGAAATTCGTCCCGTGCAGTGGGATCCTCTTCGGGCTCCTCACGCCCATCGAGTCCGGACAGTCGGCATGAGGTTGCGCTCAACTATCTGTTTTCTAGCCAAACAAAACCCGAAGGTATATTTGTTAACGGCCAGATCCACCGCCTCACTTAGCACCTTCGGTACTTCGGGATTTTGGCTTGCAGCGCGGCGACTTCGTCCCGAAGTCTTTGATTCTCCTCATCCTTGACCCGCAGCTCCTGCTCAAAATGCTCCTTCTGATTGGCGAGGTCCACTTTAAACCTCTCCTTTTCAGCCTTGAGCGATTTAGCTTCTTCCCGAATAGCGTCCTCAGAATGGCGGTGCTCTTTGACCGCGCTCAGGAAGGCAACCTCAGCCAAGGCAAAATCATCAGCCTCAGCCCGGCTGAGGTTCTCCGGATATGTGAGCTTTCGGGAAGCTCGAGCTTAGGAGTGGTGCGGGAAAGCCGCAAAGAATCGCTCGTAGTGATGGACTCATTTGGATCAGCTTAGCCACCACCGCTACGGCTTTAGTCGCCCGTTGTTCGGCCTCGGACCGGATCCGGTGGGACGCTTGGGTGATTCGGGAAATCCACCCGCCCATTGTGGCCACCTGGACAATATTAAGACAGATTATTTTCCCGAGGCGCGAGCATGAGAAGCCAAGACTTAAGAAATAAACTAACAGATGCTAACCTGGTACCCGAGGGCGGCCACTTTGGAAGCGGCGACGTCCATATCAGGGTAGAAGTGCTCTAGGCACTCCATTGTTCGGGCGGTGGTGGTCCCGTTGAAAAGCTCGGGAGCCATGTCTTTGACGTCTTCATCGTCGAGGACATTTTGATCCTCATGGATCAGCCACCCGGGCTCCCGGGGAATAAGATTATCCCCGAACTGAGCCAGCTTTTCATCCCGCAGCCGCCGCCTCTCTTCTTGGGCCTCCTTCCAGTCCGGACCTAAGGTACAAAAATGAGATCGAGCCACGTCATGCAGCGGGTCTTCACCAAACATTCGGGAAAGATTCCCGAATAGATTCCAAAAACAGAGATTGCGTAATTTCACTGATTGATTACCTAACTGAAATTCGATGGGCTCGACCTCGGGGGCACTTTGCCCGGTCACCCTGGAAGCTGTGAACTTCCCCCTTGTCCTTCTAATTTGTTCAGGGGAGGTCCGCAGCATGTCATAAACATCATCCCGAGTGGGATGACCTTCCATATGGACCGGGGACGGAACTTCCCCGGCAGGCTTCTCAGCAGGCTGGCCCGCAGCCTCAGCATCTACCGGCAGCCTCTTTTCCGTTTCTTTTCAGCTGCTGCGGGCCTCAAGTACCGGCTTTAGAGCTCGGTTTCTTCGCTGCGGGGTGGATCGGGGCTCCCGAGATTCATATCAATGGGGTAAAGCCCAAGAGGAGTCTTTTCTTGCTTTAAAGTCCAAATTGATGAGTGCTCCCTTGCTTGCTTTACCTAATTTTGAGAAGGTCATTTAAATTGAATGTGATGCAAGTGGGATTGGCATTGGTGCCGTTTTGTACGAAGAGGGCCGCCCCATTGCATATTTTAGTGAAAAATTGAATGGTGCTACATTAAACTACTCCACTTATTATAAAGAGCTTTATGCTCTTTTGATATCTTTGCACGTGTGGAGTCATTACTTGTTGCCTAAGGAGTTTGTGATTCATACGTGTCACCCCACCGCCCGGAGCAGCGGAAGCATCTTTCTTGCAGAGGTTGGAGGTATCGGCGGCGGGTGATCGCGAATTTTCTCTTAAAAGGGTTTGGTCCCAAAACCCATCCCTTAAAACGTTATCTTTCGGTTTTAAGGTTGTTACGTGTTTGCAGATTTTTACGACGTCTTACAAGTCCTGACCCTGCACCCGAGACACGTAAGTGGTTCTTCCAGTAGATCGCGCGCGCAGAAAACTTAAGCAGAATACAGATAATACAGGCAGAAGGAGTTCCGCCCTCTGCGTAGGGTCGGAAACTCCCACGAATAAACTATACAGACCAGAAATCCGAATGCAGAGATAACTAATATGCATACTACGCCTACAGAGCCGAGCCATACGATGAATTATACTTTGCCAAACAAAAGCTGCTGCTGCTAAACATACAAAGGAGAAATAACGTTAGGCAGACGAGATAGTCCAAACGCAGATCACGGGAGGAATCTAACGAGAAAACCCCGGACATAAACAGATAAATACCTCGTAATGCATGAATGCGTAATGAACACCGCAGGAGGTCTACTCCGCAGGTCGTTTGCCCAGATCCCCTGAAAAATGTTATATATGTGGGGGGTGAGTTCTCGAAAGAACCCAGTAAGGGGGTAGGTACGAGACGGTCAAAACAAAACTTTAAAAACATTTTTTGCCTGCACAAAAGGGTTAGCATGCAATGATCTAGCAGATATCCCAATCCTGAAAAGTATTATGATATGCGATCATGATGCTCGAAGTCCCGTCGGACGTGTTAACGACCATGGTTGGCATACCGTAATCACCGGCGTTCCCATCACCGATAACAGTGGTACATAACCCATACAGTGGTCCCGACCACCGACAAAGACTCTACGGCGACTTGTTAAGCTCAAGCCGATTATCGGGATCGTGAGCGCATGGTACCAGCGAAGGGGCGTACGTCCCCTAACTGTCACAGAAACGGCCTAAGCCGGTACAGAACATATAACGGGTCCGTTGTCGACCCCCGATATTCAGATCCGATATAGCAGAAGTCCAGAAATAATAACAGAAATGGGTTCGTCGTCGACCCCGATATGCATATAGTCCAGAAATAAAAACCCTTCAAACCACTACGTACCTTGTGACTAGCCCCGGGAGTCACTGGGCCAAACCCTCGACCCGAGTACTAGCAGACGCAGATTTAATCTGCCAGAATCAGAGACATACAAATAACTTTAGTTATTTCACTAAAGTTTCAAGTGTTGGGAATTTATTCTTAATTACAACCTAAGTCCTCGAACTTTTCAGAACTTGCAAAAGTACCCCAATTTTCACAATTCCAGCGACTTCCTTCCATTAAAAACAAGTTTACACTTTTACCCAAACTTTTCCATATTTTACACTATGGTCCTCCAATTTTCATAAAAAGGTCAACTTGGTCAAAAAGTCAACCTTTAACCATTCTTTCCCAAAATTCGGCCCAAGCCCATATTTTCGGCCCAACTTCCATCTCAACCCAAATCTTTTCTAAACTTCACACTTAACACCCAAACTTTTGGCCAACAACCCAAACTTCTCCAAATCATTCCAAATTTTTATCACAACTTAACAACATGTCATAAAGGCTTAAAACATGCTTCTTTTTCATATTCCTTCAACAAAACATCACCAAAAATCTCTCCAAATTTTCGGCCTCAACTTGAACATTCCAACCATTCATTTTTCCATACTACCTCAAGAACAAAACTTGTTGAATAAACATCCAACAACAACATACTCGAATATCACAACCCACCATCAACATAAACCATAAAACTTGTCAAAAGTGATCCTCACCTTGAAGAACTTCCACTCAAACCTTGATTGAGCTGCTGGAATTTGAGACACCACCACCACCAAAGTTTCCTTCAAAGATTTGGCCATGAACCAACAAGAGTAAGCACAAATCTTCCATACATGTTTAACTTCAAACATGATGATTAGCCCAAAACAAACTCAAATTTACCTTGATTGGCACTGATTTGTGAGGTTACGAAAGTGGTAGAACCAAGCTTGTTGAACCTCAAAACTCGAAACTTCAAGTTTGAGTTTTCAGCACCAACATCACAGCAGACCCGTTTTCGTGCAACTCAGATCTGGAGGTCTTCCCGACGTTTTTGGACCATGACCCCTTCAGCAAAGTTGAAGCCAAGAGGTTAAGGAAGATTTCTTCTAACTACCACCAAATCCAATTCGAACTCCAGACGAGCAGAATCAGCCACGAACAGAGGAGAAATATTCTGGCCAGCAAAGGAGAGATTGTTCAAAAGTTGTTTCTCTTTCTAAGTGTTTGAGTGAGAGAGAGGAATGAGATAAGTGATTCTGAAATGCTAAAAGGGCTGAATAAATGGTGAGTGAGAGGAAAAATTAATTGGTTTTATGGAGAAAGTAAAAGAAATAAAATGGTGGTGGAATGAATGGGTGACATGTGTGGGTATGGGCAAGGTATGGGTTACCATACTTTGATTGTCACCCCACCGCCCGGAACGCCGCAAGCGCGGTTGTCGAGTAGTTGCGGAAGCTTGCTAAAAACGGCGGCGGGTGAACGCGGAGTTCTCTTAAAACAGTTTTGAGTGTGGACCCGAATCCCAACCCTTAAAACGTTTTCCTTTCAGTTTTAAGGTTAAGTCGTGTTGCAGATTTTACGACATCTTTCTAGTCCTAAACCTGCACCCGAGACAACTTAGTGGTTTTGCAGAATATCGCGCATGTAGGAAAAAGCATACAGTAATAAATACAAGCAGAAGAAGTTCCGCCCTCTTCGTAGGGTCGGATACTTCCTACGAATATTACAAACCCAAGTGCCAAAAACATCCTATATGCAATATTACCTACAGAGCCAAGTCCAAAACCAGTATTACCTTGATAACTACAACTGCTGCGTACTGAACAGAAACAGGAGAATAATGTCAAACAAACCCAGAAAGAACACACCAAAAGTATCTAACGAGAAACACCCCCAACTTAACAGTTAAGTACCTTAACCAAAACGCACAACGATAACTGCGGGAGGTCTACACCGCAGGTCGTTTGCCCGGATCCCCTGAAAACATAATAAGTGGGGGGGTGAGTTCTCGAAAGAACTCCGTAAGGGGGTAGGTACGGTAGTGGTAAAACCTTAAAAACATTTCCCTGCATAAAAGGGTTAGAATGCCATGAACTAAATAATACGAGTCCTAAATATAGCAGGATTATGACATGCATATGTGATGATGCTCTTAAGTCCCGTCGGACAGGTGGTACACCAATACAAAGGTTCCCCGAACCCTCGACAGCACCCTACAGCGGCTTGTTAAGCTCACACTGATGATCGGGTCATAACGCGTGGTACCAGCGAGGATATTCACGATCACCCCGAGCGGGTTGCGGCCGGGTGACCCGGGGCTCGGTTTTAGCCTGCGGGTCACGTTTTCGGCGTTCAGGCGGCTCCCGAGCCCTATCCGAGTATCATTTTGGCGAACCCTTCCGTATTTGAGGTCGTGTGGGTCCCCCGGACGTTTCCGCCGAAAATATTTTTCTGGCGCCGGGGGGTTGTCGGGGTCGTCTCGGGACGTACAGCGGGCTCGGTAGCACTCTTGAGATCTCAGTTTGGGAAGCCGTTTGCGGTTTTGGAGTCGTGGAAACGTCCTGGTGGTGGTTGTGGAATTTAATATTTGGGGCGGGACGTTCGGTTCTGGGCGACTCCCGGGGCTCGGGACGGGAATCCCGGGGCTCGGGATGGAAATTTTCTGACGGCTTTGGGGTAAGTTGTGTTATAATTTAAGATGGAATTTATGTGAATTTTTATATAATTTTGTAGTGACTGAATTTCTTTTCAGGTTGTCACTCTATCACGTCGGGTTTTGGTTCGGGTTCAGCGAGCTCGGTAGGACACTCCGGAATGGTAAATGAACTTCTGAAATATGTCTTGTGAATGTTATAATTATTCTGAGGGTTGTGTCCAAGTTTCGTTAATTTTGGAATTCGGTAATTATTTTTGGGCAAAAAGAATTGGAACTTTCGGAAAAATTGGGAGTTAATTTGCAATTGGTTGCAAAATTAATAAAAATCAGCATGGGCAGCAGCAGCTGATATTTTCGGCAGTAAATGGGAAAGATTTATGGGACACTTGGCTTGTTTTCTTTTAAAGTGAAATGGTATGGGTTAAAGAAGAAAGTATTTTACTTGGCCAATATTTTCATAAGTGAAAATATCTCATTCTCATTTCTTTTCTTCTTCTTCTTCCTCTTGCTTGCTGCTGCCGACGCCACCATTGAAGATCAACCTCCAAGCTTGAATTTCTTCTCCTTGCTTGGAATCAAAGAGAAATTGGGTGCTTTGAGTGGTAAGTACCTCCCAAACTTCTCTTTACTCATTAGTTTTGAAGATTAGTGAAGAAATATGGATTTATGGTGAATGATGAGTTTGTTCTTAGCTATAAGCTAGGATGATTTTCTTCCTCCCATCTTTTAGTATGTTGTTCTTGGGTTGTAGGAGAGTGTTAATCAAGTGTTGGATTTTGGAAAACACATCTTGGATGAAAACCCTTGCTTGGCCGAATTTCTTGGATAATTTCCAAAATGATGTGTGTTTGTTATCTTGGTTCATGCTTCAAGTATGTTAATCCTAGCATGATTCTAAGCTTATGTATGGATTCAATTTGATGGAAAACAAGTTGAGGTAAAAACCCCCTTTTGGCCGATTATTTAGGTGTATGTTCATAGTTGAATTTTGTTGTTTTGGATGCAATTGGGTAGCATTCTTGGTTTAGAAGTGTAATTGGTGGTTAGAATGGTTGTTTGGTAGCTTGAATGGATTGAATTGGAAGTTGGATGAAATGTTGGTTAGGAACCGAAATGTTGGAATGATTCTTTTTCAATGTTGGAGTTTCATTTTGGTTGAATTGGATGTTAATATGGTGTTGGGGTTGAATTTAGGAGTGGATGGAAGTTTGAAACGTTGAATTCGGTTAAGAAATGGAAAAGTTGCAATTAAGCGGGATTATCGGAAAATGTTGGGTAATGAAGGGTTTAAGGTTGGTTTGGTCGGTTCTGCTTGTTGGATGATGTTTGTCAATGTATAATCTTGCATTGTCTAGGTTGGTTCTGAATTCTGACATTTCTGTGGAAATCTGGAATTTTACGGAATTGCCGGATTTTCGGTTTTGGGGTCGGGAGTATAGTTTGGTAGTGTGGTCGATAAGGATGCTAATTCAACTTGGTTTGGCAGATTCGAGGTTCGGAGGTTAGGAAAAGAGAAGTTCTAAGTTTCGGGCACGGTGTAGGAGTTGTCCGAATCGGTCTAATACTGGATTTTCGAGGTAAGGGTTTGGTTTTGTTATTTTGGTAAGATAAGTATATGTTTTGGTTTCATTTTCTGCTCTCGCTAGTATTTGAATTTTATGCCTTTGGGCATATTCGTAGTTTGTAGGAGTATGCCTTATGGCATACTGCATGTCTGTTAACCTTACGACAGTTGTGGGTTCGCTACCCCAGCTGGTGCACCATTCTTCTGTATTAACTTCGGCTTCCGACTCCCTTAGTTGAGGCTGTCGTTCCGATTCGTTATAAGGGTTATGGCGATTTAGAATCGCACGTCCTTCGGGATTCCGATCTATTTTACAGACGTGCACGATATTACGTATTCTGTTGCATAAATTGCTATCTTTCTGCTTTTGCGGGGTTACATATACTTACCTTACCCCATATTCCTTACGGGTCCTTTTAGGACTCACCCTTTTCGGGTTACATTTTTGGGTTTGAGTAGACTGATAAGCGGCCTGCGGAGTAGGTTTCCGTGAGGTTCTACCTTGGGTGTGTTTTGCAGCACTGCACCTTGCGGGCCGGGATTTTATCTACTTGGTCGGAATCCCGCGCGAGGTATTTTGATGCTTAGGCCTAAGTTTGGCTCTGTAGCTGCATGTGCATATTTTTTTCTGGTTTGCTGTGATGATTGTATATTTGTATAAATTTATATATTCTGTTCTGTACATGTTCTGAGCGCTTGGCGCTTGCTAGTCACCCTAGGTTCTGTGAACTCTGTATGTATTTATGTTTTGGTGCGTAAGCACTCGTCCACGGAGGGCGAGGCTTACTCTGTTGCTAATGCATGAACCGTATGTTTGGATTTTATTTTAGTTATACGTATGAAATTTTTGTTAGGTTGCTTCCACAATCCTTTCGCTCTTTGGGTCCGCTACGCGCGGCGGGTCTCGATGGACCTGCCATACCATATCATTCCGGCTTCCGCTTCCGGCGTCCCGGCGCCCCCGCCTCCGCAACCGGGCTCGGGTGGCGTGCGGTGACAAGTTGGTATCAGAGCAGGTAAGTGACCATATTGGTCGTCAGTGGTGACTTGAAGTGACAACTATTGTTCTACATTTTATTTTAGAATGGTTTGGTACGGAGATTGGCCACCTCCTTACTCGAACCACTTCAAAATAAAATTGTGGAGCAAAGTTTGGTCCTTCAAGTTATCCTGGTAGTTGCAGAGTACGGAATCCAGAATTTTGGTACTTTGGTAAAAGTGTTACAAGTAAAGGATTGTGGAAAAGTTTCAGGTACGTAAAATTGTGTGTTAGGAAAAGATTTGGTGAAATAAGCATGAATTGCTTCTGTGATTCTGTGAAATGCATGATTTTATCATTTTGCAAAATAACTTCTGAGTCAAGTACTGCATTGCACTACAGAGCCTTAGAAAGCTGCTGCTAGTTTCTGTAGGGGTTAGAGGTAACTGATTGGTCTGGACTCTGTTTGGTCTGGAATGTTTCAGTAATGGTTAACACGAGCCTACAGCGTGATTTGCGACCGTAGGGAGGGGACCATAATCCCACGCCTCCGAGGGATAGGGAGCGAGGCAGGAGGATTTCAGGCCGAGCAGGTACATACCCCGCCACCGGTTGTACGGCGAGGTCGGGGTCTACCACCGCTTTGGTTCATGTCTTTGGAGCAGTCCAGTAGCTTGTTGAGACACTAGTACCGGAACAGGTTCCGTGCTGATCCACAGTGCGAGAGGATTCAGTCGTGGCACCGTCTGTGCATTCTGATGGGAGGGTGAGTAGCCACACCCGGACTACCACCCGCACTCATGTACGGGCCCGATCTGAGAGTGAGTCTGAGGAGGACGCGGAGCGCAGGAATCCGCGATCACGGAGGATACGACCAGAGCGTAGCTCTGCAGCTCGCTCTGATCGTTCTGACCAGGAGACTTATCAGCCCCCTCGACAGCGACGGAGGGTTATTGAGCTGGATTCTGATACCACCCGTCGGACCCACCGACGACGGGGAGGTTCGGGGCATCACTCTGATTCTGATGATGTCCGGTTGTTGGAGAGGTTCCAGCGGTTGAACCCTAGGAAGTTTGATGGCAAGGGAGGTCCCGAGGCAGCGGAGACTGGTTTATGGAGATTGACAAGCTCCTTGGGAGGTTACACCTACCTTCTACAAAGTGATGGTATCCCTTGCCACGTTCAATCTGGGCAGGAGGAGCGGATCATTGGTGGAGGAGCCTTCGAGTGGTAACCCGAGGGCGAATGCGGGGCTAGCACCCGATCGGGAGGTGGATGTTACACCGGGAGCAGTTTACACTGTTCCATTGGAGGTTTATCGGGCGGCAGCTAGGGATCTGCGACAGCACAGCTTTGATGAGCTTCACCAGGGAGATAGGACTGTCGCAGTATGAGCGCGAGTTTGTGAGCTTATCCACTACGTACTGCAAATATCATGGTATGGAGGAGGAGAAGGCAAAGAGGTTTATCCGTCGATCGCGCCCGAGCACGAGATGGGCTCGAGGCCGTTGGACATTACTACTTACGGGAGGCAGTTCATAAGGCTCAACTCCTCGAGCAGAGGACGTTGAGAGTCGCCTCACCTCGCAGAGAGGTCAGGGACTTCGAGGGGTTCCACACAGCAGGGACCCCGGCGAGTTCTCGGACGGCGAAATGCACTGGGCGATCTAGCGGAGGCGGGGGAGCACCACCCTCACGACCTTGTTCGACTTGTGGTGGGTATCACCCCGGTCGACCTTGCTACCGGCAGGAGGGCCGATGTTTGCGATGCGGGTCTGATACTCACTTGGTACGGGACTGCCCCCAGACGGTAGGGCAGGGCTTTGGTAGTCTTCAGCGTCCGCAGTCTCGGGCACCGCCTAACGCGCCGCGAGGGCGTGGGTTTCAGCGAGGTGGCCCGCGTCCTCAGCAGCGACCCCAGCTTCATCCACCCCCGCCACCGCAGCAGCCTAGAGCTGGTCGCGTTTTTCAGATAGAGCAGGGAGGTCCTAGACAGCGAGGAGGCCCTAGGCATCATGGAGGACCCAGTCAGCAGGCGGGCACCAGCCAGAAGGGAGGCTCGACTCAGCAGCGAGATTTGCACGGTACTGTATTTCTGAACGATACATCTGTTCATGCGTTATTTGATACGGGAGCATCCATTTCTATTGTAGCACAGAAATGTGTTACATCTCTGCACCTGTCTGTTAGTACTTTGCCGCAGATGTATTTAGTAAAAACTGCTGGGAGTCAGTTTCTGTTTTCCAATGGGATGGTTCGGGGTTGTACGATATCGTAGGCGGGCATCAGATAGTATCGGACTTGTTGGTTTTGGACACGCCGAACTATGATGTTATTCTTGGGATGGATTGGCTATCCAAGAATTCTGTGCACATCGATTGTGCAGCCCGTACCATTATGGTTTCTGGAGAGGTACTACCTCTCACGACTCCGATTATTTTGACTATCGCATGCATAGTACGAGTTGCAGATTCTGGACCAGCCGATAGTTGGTGTAGGGGAATGTTTTGATCTGAATGAGGCGGATACTAGGTTGAAGCTAGCTAGTATACCGGTGGTTCGAGATTTTCCGCAGGTATTTCCGGAGGAGTTGCCCGGATTACCACCAGAGCGGGAAATTGTGTTTGAGATCTACTGCAATGGGCACTTGCTCCGATATCTATTCCTCCTTATCGGATGCCCATTTCGAGATGCAGGAGTTAAAGTAGCAGCTTGGAGGAATAACAGAAGAAGGGCTTCATCCGACCGAGCACATCGCCGTGGGGTGCTCCGGTTCTGTTTGTAAATAAGAAAGATGGGACGCTCAGCATTTGTATAGATTACAGACGGTTGAACGCCCTTACTGTGAAGAATAAGTATCCGTATCGAGGATTGATGATCTCTTTGATCAACTTCGGGATTCGAGAGTTTTCGAAGATTGATCTACGATCTGGATACTTTCAGCTTAGGGTGAAGGATGAGGACATACCTAAGACTGCTTTCCGCACCCGATATGGACACTTTGAGTTTACGGTCATGCCATTCGGCTGACCAATGCTCCAGCAGCATTCATGGATCTCGATGCATCGGGTGTTCCACCATACTTGGACTCATTTGTAGTGGTCTTTATTGATGATATTCTGATATATTCTCGGGATGCGGACTCGCATCGGGAGCATCTGAGGGTAGTTCTGCAGACGCTTTGGGAACATCAGCTTTATGCTAAGTTCTCAAAGTGTGAGTTCTGGATCCGGGAGGTCACCTTTCTGGGACACGTTATTTCTGAGCATGGTCTGTCTGTGGACCCAGAGAAGGTGAGGGCAGTTCAGGACTGGAAACAACCTACCACGGTACGGGAGATCAGGAGCTTCCTGGGGTTAGCAGGATATTATCGGAGGTTCGTACCGGGGTTTTCTATTCTGGCATCTCCGCTCACGCAGTTGACCAAGAAGGGTCAACCGTTTATCTGGTCTGATAGGTGTGAGCAGAATTTTCAGGAGTTGAAGCGGCAGTTGACTAACGCTCCGATTCTGACTCTTCCAGATCCGAGCTTACCGTTTGTGATTTATACGGATGCTTCCACATCCGGTTTGGGGTGTGTGCTGATGCAGGATCGTAATGTGATAGCTTATGGGTCGAGGCACTGCGACCGCATGAGCTGAACTATCCGACACACGATCCGGAGTTGGCTGCAGTGATCTATGCGCTGAAACAATGGAGGCATTATCGCTTGGTAACAAATTTCAGATTCTTACCACCATAAGAGTCTGAAATATCATTTTACGCAGAATGAGCTTAACATGAGGCAGCGCAGATGGCTCGAATACATTAAGGACTATGATTGTAGTATCGAGTACATCTCTGGCAAGGGCAACACGGTTGCCGATGCACTGAGCAGGAAGTATACCGGGTTGGTCAAGGGAGGAGATGTTGGTGACCGATCCGAGGAGAGTGATTTGTCATGCCTTTGGCACAGGTGGCAGCTCTGGGAGCGTGCTCAGGCGTACACGCTTACCATACATTCTGAGTGGCTTGACAGGGTGCGCGAGGCGCAAGGTAGAGATCCGGGGTTGAAGAAGTTGTCTGGGGAAGACAAGGGGTCTTTATTACCGACGTTTCAGTATAGGCAGGGATTGCTATACTTCCGAGACCGCCTTTATGTACCAGAGGATCAGGAGCTCCGGAATGAGAATTTAGAGGAGGCGCACTGAGCAGATTGAGTATTCATCCCGGAAGTGAGAAGATGTATCAGGATCTGCGTACTCACTTCTGGTGGCCTAGTATGAGGAGGCACATTGCCACACATGTGTCTAGGTGTGCCGTTTGTCAGCAGGTGAAGATTGAGCACCAGAAACCGGCAGGGACACTGCAGACTTTGCCCATTCCAGTCCGGAAGTGGGGCAATGTTACTATGGACTTTCTGACTGCACTGCCCCTGACACGGTCTCGCCATGATGCTATCTGGGTTATTGTGGATCGGCTGACAAAGTGCGCACACTTTCTGCCTGTTCGGGCCGCTGCACTGGAGAAGCTTGCCCGGCTTTACATCGTGGAGATCGACGATTACATGGAGTACCAGACTCCATTGTATCTGACCGTGATCCGCGTTTTACGGCACGGTTCTGGAGGGCTTTTCATGAAGCGCTGGGCACGCGACTCCATCTGAGTACAGCTTATCACCCACAGACAGACGGGCAGTCGGAGCGGGTGATTCAGATATTGGAGGATATGCTGCGAAGCTGTACTTTGGATTTTGGAGGAGATTGGGACCAGCAGTTGCCTTTGATTGAGTTCTCGTACAACAATAGCTTCCAGACTACGATTGGTATGGCACCATATGAGGCGTTGTACGGGAGGAGGTGTATGACACCACACTGCTGGACAGATGCGTCTGATAGGGTTGAGCTGGGACCCGAGCTTATTGAGGAGACTACGGCGAAGATCAGATTGATACAGGCGCGGATCAAAGCCGCGAACGACCGCACCACTACTTATGCGAAACGTCGCCGTAGAGCTATGGAGTTTGAGGTTGGGGATAGGGTTTGGATCAAGGTAGCACCTATCCGAGGGACAGTCAGATTCGGGAAGAAGGGCAAGTTGGCCCCACGGTATATCGGCCCATATGAGATTACGGAGCGGGTCGGTAGGGTGGCATACCGGTTGGCATTACCTCCTAGTCTGCTGCGGTGCACAATGTCTTCCATGTCGCATGTTGAAGAAGTGCATTCGGATCCGACTGACGATTCCAAAGTGGAGGAGGTACAGCTGGAACCCGATCTTTCTTATCAGGAGGTACCGGTAGCCTTTCTGGATAGAGATGTCAGGAGACTCCGTAGCAAGTTGATTCCCATGGTCAAGGTTCAGTGGTCACATCATACTGACCGGGAAGCGACTTGGGAAACAGAGAAGGACATTCAGGACCGATACCCCGAGCAGTATCAGCGGTTGATACAACTCTTGGAGGACCAAGAGTCCTAAGGGGGAGGATGTTACGGCCACCCCGAGCGGGTTGCGGCCGGGTGACCGGGCTCCGGTTTTGGCCTGCGGGTCACGTTTTTCGGCGTTCAGGCGGCTCCCGAGCCCTATCCGAGTATCATTTTGGCGAACCCTTCCGTATTTGAGGTCGTGTGGGTCCCCCGGACGTTTCCGCCGAAAATATTTTTCTGGCGCCGGGGGTTGTCGGGGTCGTCTCGGGATGTACAGCGGGCTCGGTAGCACTCTTGAGATCTCAGTTTGGGAAGCCGTTTGCAGTTTTGGAGTCGTGGAAACGTCCCGGTGGTGGTTGTGGAGTTTAATATTTGGGGCGGGACGTTCGGTTCCGGGCGACTCCCGGGGCTCGGGACGGGAATCCCGGGGCTCGGGATGGAAATTTTCCGACGGCTTTGGGGTAAGTTGTGTTATAATTTAAGATGGAATTTATGGGAATTTTTGTAGAATTTTGGAGTGACGGAATTTCGGTTCAGGTTGACACGCTCGCACGTCGGGTTTTAGTTCGGGTTCAGCGAGCTCGGTAGGACACTCCGGAATGGTAAATGAACTTTTGAAATATGTTCTGTGAATGTTTTAATATTCTGAGGGTTGTGTCCAAGTTTCGTTAATTTTGGAATTCGGTAATTATTTTTGGGCAAAAAGAATTGGAACTTTCGAAAAATTGGGAGTTAATTTGCAATTGGTTGCAAAATTAATAATAATCAGAATGGGCAGCAGCAGCTGATATTTTAGGCAGTAAATGGGAAAGATTTATGGGACACTTGGCTTGTTTTCTTTTAAAATATCTCATTCTCATTTCTTTTCTTCTTCTTCTTCCTCTTGCTTGTCCGCCGACGCCACCATCAAGCTCACCTTAAGCTTGAATTTCTTCTCCTTGCTTGGAATCAAAGAGAAATTGGGTGCTTTGAGTGGTAAGTACCTCCCAAACTTCTCTTTACTCATTAGTTTTGAAGATTAGTGAAGAAATATGGATTTATGGTGAATGATGAGTTTGTTCTTAGCTATAAGCTAGGATGATTTTCTTCCTCCCATCTTTTAGTATGTTGTTCTTGGGTTGTAGGAGAGTGTTAATCAAGTGTTGGATTTTGGAAAACACATCTTGGATGAAAACCCTTGCTTGGCCGAATTTCTTGGATAATTTCCAAAATGATGTGTGTTTGTTATCTTGGTTCATGCTTCAAGTATGTTAATCCTAGCATGATTCTAAGCTTATGTATGGATTCAATTTGATGGAAAACAAGTTGAGGTAAAAACCCGTTTGGCCGATTATTTAGGTGTATGTTCATAGTTGAATTTTGTTGTTTTGGATGCAATTGGGTAGCATTCTTGGTTTAGAAGTGTAATTGGTGGTTAGAATGGTTGTTTGGTAGCTTGAATGGATTGAATTGGAAGTTGGATGAAATGTTGGTTAGGAACCGAAATGTTGGAATGATTCTTTTTCAATGTTGGAGTTTCATTTTGGTTGAATTGGATGTTAATATGGTGTTGGGGTTGAATTTAGGAGTGGATGGAAGTTTGAAACGGTGAATTCGGTTAAGGAATGGAAAAGTTGTAAGTAAGCGGGATTATCGGAAAATGT
Organism: Stellera chamaejasme; assembly: GCA_024586325.1. NCBI lineage: Eukaryota > Viridiplantae > Streptophyta > Magnoliopsida > Malvales > Thymelaeaceae > Stellera > Stellera chamaejasme. The sequence goes on from CM044979.1 coordinate 20,246,414, forward strand.
TGGGTAATGAAGGGTTTAAGGTTGGTTTGGTCGGTTCTGCTTGTTGGATGATGTTTGTCAATGTATAATCTTGCATTGTCTAGGTTGGTTCTGAATTCTGACATTTCTGTGGAAATCTGGAATTTTACGGAAATTCTCACGGATTTTCGGTTTTGGGGTCGGGAGTATAGTTTGGTAGTGTGGTCGATAAGGATGCTAATTCAACTTGGTTTGGCAGATTCTCGAGGTTCGGAGGTTAGGAAAAGAGAAGTTCTAAGTTTCGGTGCACGGTGGAGGAGTTGTCCAGACTCGGTCTAATACTCTGGATTTTTGAGGTAAGGGTTTGGTTCTGTTATTTTGGTAAGATAAGTATATGTTTTGGTTTCATTTTCTGTTCTGCTAGTATTTCGGAATTTCATGCCTTTGGGCATATTCTGTAGTTTGTAGGAGTATGCCTTATGGCATACTCTGTCTGTTAACCTTACGACAGTTGTGGGTTCGCTACCCCACTGGTGCACCATGCTTCAGTATTAGCTTCGGCTTCCGACTCCCTTAGTGGAGGCCGCTGCTCCGATTCGTTATAAGGGTTATGGCGATTTAGAATCGCACGTCCTTCGGGATTCCGATCTATTTTCGTACGTGCACGATATTCTCAGATTACATTGCGTAAATTGCTATCTTTCTGTTTTGCGGGGTTACATATACTTACCTTACCCCATATCCCTTACGGGTCCTTTTAGGACTCACCCTTTTCGGGTTCTGTTTTGGGTTTCTGGTAGGGCGATAAGCGGCCTGCGGAGTAGGTTTCCGTGAGGTTCTACCTTGGGTGTGTTTTGCAGCATTTGCACCTTGCGGGCCGGGATTTTATCTACTTGGTCGGAATCCCGCGAGGTATTTGATGCTTAGGCCTAGGTTTGGCTCGTAGCTGCATGTGCATATTTTTTATGGTTTTTGTGATGATTGTATATTTGTATAAATTTATATATTCTGCTCGTACATGTTACGAGCGCTTGGCGCTTGCTAGTCACCCTAGGTTCTCGTGAACTCGTATGTATTTATGTTTTGGTGCGTAAGCACTCGTCCACGGAGGCGGGGCTTACTCGTTGCTAATGCATGAACTGTATGTTTGGATTTTATTGTTGGTTATACGTACGAAATTTTTGTTAGGTTGCTTCCACAATCCTTTCGCTCTTTGGGTCCGCTACGCGCGCGGGTCTCGATGGACCTGCCATTCCATATCATTCCGGCTTCCGCTTCCGACGTCCCGGCACCCCCGCCTCCGCAACCGGGCTCGGGTGGCGTGCGGTGACAATATCGCCCCTAACTGCCGGCCCAAACGGCATAAAGCCAACACATAACATCGTGAGTTAACGACCACGGTTGGCATACCGGCTTAGGTCCGGCTGCCCCGTCACACCGAACTCACGGACTTCTCACGTACCAACATAAATATGGGTCCGTTGTCGACCCCCGATAAGCAAGTCCGATATGATAAAAGTCCGACCCATATTTAAGCAAAACCCCGCAGACCACTACGTACCATGTAACTAGACCCGGAGTCACCGGGCCCCACCTCGACCCAAGTACAAGCCCTTAACTAACCTAATACACATAAAATGCGCATTAAGGAAGTTAAACCCCTTACCTTAGCCAAACGGAAACTCATCGAGGCCACCAGCTTACCACCTGAAACCCCGGGAAAATCCCGGCTCCCGACCCGAAAAGTGGTAGTGTGACTTTTAAAGTCCCGCACTACACCACCAACGCTGAATCAAGCTGAACAACCAAACAGCAGTCAGAAAACACCAAAACCAATCCCCGGAAACCAAATCCGCACAATCCAGCACTTCCCAGCAAAATTCCACAGAAAGCTCGGTTTCTCAAACCGAGCTAGAACATCCTTATTCAAACATCCACAAACACACCCAACCTTTAAATCCAGATTCCAGACACTTTACCCGTAATCCCGCATAAAGGTAACTTTTGCTCCTAATATCCGAAAACGACGTTTCAAACATCATTACGCACCTAAATCCATTCCCGATACCAAATCACCAACCAAAACATTCAAAACACAACACCAACATAACTAAAGTTTCATTCTAAGATTCAGCCAAACACCAACTTTTCACCAAACTTCCAAATCAATCCATTCAAAGTTCCAATCACACACTTTAACCACCAATTTCACTTCTTAAGCATGCTTACTAACCAATTTCACCTTAATCACCCAAAATCAACCATCAAACTTAACCAATAAATTCGGCCATTTGGGGATTTTTTACTCAACATGCTTACTTCCAAATTGAATCCATACAACACCTTAGAATCATGCTAGGAACAACATATTAAAAGCATGATTCAAGAACACCACTAATCACCAAGTTAGAATTTTCAACATTAATTCGGCAATTAGGGCTTTTCTTTAAACATCGTGTTCTTCCAAAATTAAACCTTAATTACTACTCTCCTCCATACCAAGAACAACATACTTAAACATGGAATCAAGAAGATCATCACAACACATAGCAAGGAGTAAACTCATATCGGTTCTAAACTTCATCTCCAACCAAAATTCATGCTTCAAACTTGCTAAAACATGAAGAAGAGAAGCTTACCAAAAGATTGAACTGTCACCAAGACGCCACCCGAACCCGGTTGCGGAGGCGGGGGCACCGGACGCCGGAAGCGGAAGCCGGAATGATACGTAAAAGGCAGTCCATCGACACACCGCGCGTAGCGGACCCGAAAGGCGAAACGATTGTGGAAGCAACCTAACAAAAATTTCATACATATAACTAAAATAAAATCAAAACATACAATTCATGCATCAACAGAGCAAGCCTCGCCCTCCGTGGACGAGTGCTTACGCACCAAACATAGATACATACAGAATTCACGTAACCTAAGGTGTCTAGCAAGCGCCAAGCGCTCGTAACATGCACGAATGTAATATATAAGTATATACTAATATACAATCATCACAGCATTGCAGAATATATGCACATTCAGCTACAGAGCCAACCCTAGTCCTAAACATCAAAATACCTCGCAAGGGATTCAGACCAAGTAGACAAAATCCCAGCTCGCAACGTATCTGCCGCTCAACACAACCAAGGCGAAGCCTCGCGGAAACCTACCCAGCTGGCTGCTTACCAGACCCACCTGAAATCCAAAACAGAACCCAAAAGGGTGAGTCCTAAAAAGGACCCGTAAGGGATTTGGGGTAAGATAAGCATATGTAACCCTGCAAAACAGAAAGATAATAATATACAGAATATATACGACAGAAAACAGAATATCGTGCATGTAATAAAAACAGATCAGAATCCCGAAAAGATATGTGATACTAAATCGCCATAAACCCTTATAACAAATCGAACAACAGCCTCCCTCTAAGGGAGTCGGAAGCCGAAGCTATTACGAAGCATGGTGCACCACTGGGGTAGCGAACCCTCAACCTGTCGTAGGGTTATGCAGACAGTATGCCATAAGGCATACTCCTACAAATTACGTAACGTACCTTAAAGCGAAATTTCCAAATACCTGCAAAATGTAAGTGCAACAACACATACACCTACAGACTACGAATATGCCCTAGGCATATAATACCGAAATACTTGCGAACAAAAAGTGAAACTAAACATACACCTATCTTACCAAAAATAGCGTAACCAAACCCTTACCTCACAAGTCCAGAGTATCGGACCGCTTCGGACAACTTCCACACTACGACTAAACTCGAATCTGTCAAACCAAGTTGAATTAGCATCCTTATCGACCACTCTACCAAACTACACCCCCGACCCCAAAACCGAAAATCCGGCAGAATTTCCGTAAAATTCCAGATTTCCACAGAAATGTCAGAATTCAGAACCAACCTAGACAATGCAAGGTTATACATTGACAAACATCATCCAACAAGCAGAACCGACCAAAACCAACCTAAAAACCCTTCATTACCCGACATTTTCCGATAATCCCGCATTATTGCAACTTTTCCATTTCTTATCCGAATTCAACGATTCAAACTTCAAACCACTCCTAAATTCAACCCCAACACCATTTTAACATCCAATTCAACCAAAATGAAACTCCAACATGGAAAAAGAATCATTCCAATAATTCGGTTCTTCACCAACATTTTATCCAACTTCCAATTCAATCCATTCAAGCTACCAAACAACCAATCTAATTACCAATTTCACTTCTAAACCAAGAATGCTATCCAATTGCATCCAAAACAACAAAATCCAACATTGAACACCAACTCATAAATTCGGCCATTTGGGGTTTTTGCCTCAACATGTTTTCCATCAAAATGAATCCACACATACGCATAGAAACAAGCTACGAAAAAAATACTTGAAGCATGAACAAAGATAACAAACACACATCATTTTGGAAATTATCCAAGAAATTCGCCAACAAGGGTTCCTCATCCAAGATGTGTTTTCCAAAATCCAACACTTGATTAACACTCTCCTACAACCCAAGAACAACATACTAAAAGATGGGAGGAAGAAAATCATCCTAGCTTATAGCTAAGAACAAACCCATTATTCTCAAAACTCAACTTTTCTTCACTAAACCTTGATTCTAATGAATAAAGAGAAGAAAGAGGGATGCTTACCACATGAAGCACCCAATTCCTATTTGATTTCTACCAAGAATAAGAACTTCAAGCTTGTGGGATGCTCACTAATGGAGTCGGCAGAAGAAGAAGGAGAAGAAGATGAAGAAGAAAAGAAGTGAAATGAAATATGTCTCCCTTTTATGAAATAATTAGTCAAATATATATATCCCTCACTTTATAACCCATACATCTCATCTTAAATAGAAAATGGCCAAGTGTCCCTTATCACACACACATGCTGCCGAAACAAACAAATGCTGCCCATACTCATTTTATTAATTTTGCAACCAAATACAAATTAACTCCCAATTTTTCCGAAAGTTCCAATTCTTTTTGCCCAAAAATAATTACCGAATTCCAAAATTAACGAAACTTGGACACAACCCTCAGAATATTATAACATTCACAGAACATATTTCAAAAGTTCATTTACCATTCCGGAGTGTCCTACCGAGCTCGCTGAACCCGAGCCAAAACCCGACGTGCGAGCGTGTCAACCCCAACCGAAATTCCGTCACTCCAAAATTTTATAAAAATACCCATAAATTCCATCTTAAATTATAACACAACTTACCCCAAAGCCGTCAGAAAATTTCCATCCCGAGCCCCGGGAGTCGCCCGGAACCGAACATCCCGCCCCAAATATTAAACTCCACAACCACCTCCGGGACGTTTCCACGACTCCAAAACTGCAAACGGCTTCCCAAACTGAGATCTCGAGAGTGCTACCGAGCCCGCTGTACGTCCCGAGGCGACCCCGACAACCCCCCGGCGCCAGAAAAATATTTTCGGCGGAAACGTCCGGGGGACCCACACGACCTCAAAAACGAAAGGGTTCGCCAAAAAGATACTCGGATAAGGCTCGGGAGCCGTCTGAACGCCAAAAGCCCGGTTCCGCGGGCCAAAACCGAAGCCCCGGGCCACCCGGTCGCAACCCGCTCGGGGTGACCGTAACATTCTCCCCCCCTTAGAACTCTTGGTCCTCCAAGAGTAGCCTGAACCAACCAGACAGGTGTCGCTACCAACCAGAAAATATAAACATTCCTCTAACCTGTAACAATCGGACCACCGTGGTGCGGCGGGAGTGGTAGTTTAGACTACCATACAGAGCCTCACGGCGTCCCACCCTCCGGTGCATCTTATTGCACCCCGAGTCGATTGCCGGTATTTCTACCAGACAACCCTGCATAAAGATCCGAACCTAAATCTAACCGATCCACAACAGCTATCACGGATATCGATATCACATAAAATGTAAACAGATTGGGTGGGTAAGGCCAACCTAACAACTTACTCGAAACTCATGAGAACCGATATAACTCGGGGTAACTTGCCCCGCCTACCAAATCTTACTGTCCATCAGATCGGTGCTACCTCCAGTCAAATTCTGTCACCAAACTCAGATTCCAAAGCCCTACGGCGGCGGTTCGTATAAGCAGTGGTGCAGTCGTTCGCGGTTTTGATCCGCGCCTGTAACAATCTGATCTTAGCCGTAGTCTACTCAAAAAGATCGGGTCCCAGCCAACCCTATCGACGCATCTGTCCCAGCGGTGTGGTGTCATACACCTCCTCCCGCATAACGCCTCATATAGTGCCATGCCAAACGTAGTCTGGAAGCTGTTGTTGTACGAGAATTCTAACAAAGGTAACTGCTGGTCCCAATCTCCTCCAAAATTCAAAGTACAGATTCGCAGCATATCCTTCAGTATCAGAATCACCGCTCCGACTGCCCGTCCGTCTGTGGGTGATAAGTTGTATTCAGATAGAGTCGCGTGCCCAGTGCTTCATGAAAAGCTCTCCAGAACCGTGCTGTGAAACGCGGATCACGGTCAGATACAATGGAGTTTGGTACTCCATGTAAACGTACCATCTCCCTGATGTAAAGCCGGCAAGCTTCTCCAGAGGGTCTATGACCCGAATAAGCAGAAAGTGTGCGCACTTTGTCAGCCGATCCACAATAACCCAGATCGCATCATGGCGAGACCGTGTCAGGGGCAGTGCAGTCAGAAAGTCCATAGTAACATTACCCCACTTCCAGACTGGAATGGGCAAGATCTGCAGTGTCTCTGCCGGTTTCTGATGCTCAAACTGCTCGAGTGTGCCTCCTCTAAAATCTCATTCCAGAACTCCTGATCCTCTGGTACATAAAGGCGGTCTCGGAAGTATAGCAATCCCTGCCATACTGAAACGTCGGTAACAAAGAACTCTTATCTACCCCAGATAATTCCTTCAACCCCGGATTTCTACCCTGCGCCTCGCGCACCCTGTCAAGCCACTCAGAATGTATAATAAGTGTAATAACCTGAGCACGCTCCCAGAGCTGCCCCCTGTGCCGAAAGCATATCAAATCACTCTCCTCAGATCGGTCACCAATATTTCCTCCCTTAATTAAGCCGGTATACTTCGCCAGAGCATTGGCAACCGTGTTGCCCTTGCCGAGATGTACTCGATACTACAATCATAGTCCTTAATGTATTCGAGCCATCTGCGCTGCCTCATGCTAAGCTCCTTCAGTAAACAGATATTTCAGACTCTTATGGTCGGTAAGAATCTGAAATTTATTACCAAACAGATATTACTTCCAATGTTTCAGCGCATAAATTATTATAGCCAACTCCAGATCATGTGTCGGTCGATTCAGCTCATGCGGTCGCAATGCCTCGACCCATAAGCTACCACAAAACGCTCCCGCACCAACACACACCCCAAACTGGATGTGGAAGCATCCGTATATATCACGACGGTAAGCTCGGATCCGGAAGAGTCAGAATCGGAGCGTTAGTAAACTGCCGTTTTAACTCCTGAAAATTCCGCTCACACCTATGAGACCAGAAATACGGTTGACCCTTCTTGGTCAACTGCGTAAGCGGAGATGCCAGGATAGAACACCCTGGTACAAACCTCTGATAAAATCCTGCTACCCTGTGAAGCTCCACGATCACCCGCACTGCGTGGTAGGTTGTTTCCAGATCTGAACTGCCCTCACCTTCTCCGGGTCCACGCAGACCATGCTCGAAATAACGTGTCCCGGAAAGGTGACCTCCGGATCAGAACTCACACTTTGAGAATTTAGCATAAAGCTGATGTTCCCAAAGTGTCTGCAGAACTACCCTCGGATGCTCCCGATGCGAGTCCGCATCCCGAGAATATATCGAATATCATCCATAAAGACCACCACAAATGAGTCCAAGTACGGTCGGAACACCCGATGCATCGGATCAATGAATGCTGCTGGAGCATTGGTCAGCCGAACGGCATGACCGTAAACTCAAAGTGTCCATATCGGGTGCTGAAAGTATTCTTATGTATGTCCTCTTCCTTCACCCTTAGCTGAAAGTATCCATATCGGATTTTAATCTTTGAGAAAACTCTTTAACCCTGAAGTTGATCATAAATATAGTTAATACTCGGTAACGGATACTTATTCTTCCCAACAAGAGCATTCAACCGTCTGTAATCAATACAAAGTGAGAGTGTCCCATCATTCTTCTTAACAAACAGAACCAGAGCACCCCACGCTGAAGTGCTCGGTCAGATGAAACTCTTTTCTTTGTAATTCCTCCAGTTGCTTCTTCAACTCCTGCATCTCAGAAATAGGCATCCGTTAAGGAGGAATAGTTATCGGAGCAGGACCCGACTGCAGGTGGATCTCAAACACAGTTTTCCCGCTCTGGTGGCAATCCGGGCAACTCCTCCGGAAATACCTGCGGAAAATCTCGAACCAATGGTAAACCATCCAACTTCAACCTAATACCAGCTTCATTCAGATCATAGCATTCCCCTACACCAACTATCGATAGCTGATCCAGAATCTGTAACTCTTTACTGTGCTGTGCGATAGTTAAACCAGTCGGAGCCGTGAGAGGTAGTACCTCTCCAGAAACCATAATGGTACGGGCTGCACAATCAATGTGCACATAATTCTTGGATAGCCAGCCCATCCCTAGATTAACATCATAGTTCGGCGTGTCTAAAACCAACAAATCCGATACTATCGGATGTCCGCCTACGAGATGTCGTACAACCCCGAACCCTCTCATTAGAAAACAAACCGACTCCCAGCTTTTTTTTTTTTTTTACTAAGTACATTTGAGGCAAGGTACTACAGACAGATACTGAGAGATGTAACACATTTCTGTGTTACAATGGAAACATATGCCTCTGTATCAAATATGCATGAACCGGTACCTCATTCAGAAATAAAGTACCCTGCAGAACTCCTTGCTAGCTAGTACATGACCGCTGACTAAGTCCTCCCTGATAACTAGGGCCTCCCCCCTCAAACTGAAAAACTTATCCTACTCTGAGCTGCTGTGACGGAGGGGGTGGCTGAAGCTGCTGTCGCTGCTGAGGTCTCGGGCCACCCCGCTAAAACCCACGCCCCCCACGGCGCGTTGGGCTGTGCCCGAGACTGTGGACGCTGAAGACTGCCAAAACCCTGCCCTGCAACCAGAGGGCAATCACGTATCCAGTGAGTGTCAGACCCGAAACGTAAACATCGGCCCTCCTGCCGGTAACAAAATCGACCGGGGTGATACCTACTGCAAGTCGGACAAGATCGTGCCGGTGGTGCTCCCTCTCTACCTCTACTAAACTGCCCAGGCCTGTTCGGCCGTCCAGAGATCTGCCGGGGTCCTTACTGTATGGAACCCCTCCGTACTCCCCTGACCTCATTGCAAGGTGAGACGACTCTCAACCTCCTCTTGTTCGAGGAGTTGAGCCCCAATAACCGCTTCCCGAAACAAAGTAATATCTAAAGGTCTCAAAACCCACATGAACTCTTGGCGCAGTCGACGAATAAACCTCTTGGCCTTCTATTCTTCCATTCCATAGTACTACGGTGCGTAGTAAACCAGCCGATCAAACTCTCACTCGTACTCTCCGACAGTCTGTCTCACGATGAAACTCATCAAACCGTGCTCGACGCAGATTCACGGCTACATCCCGCCGCACCGCTGGTGGAAAATGTAGCCTCCCGAGAGTTTATCAACTCCTGCCAGACCAAACCTCTACTACTTGGCCCTTCTCGGTCATTGAACCTCGGGGTTCAAACTCGAAACCTCTCCGAAGTCTGACCTCGTCAGGCCGGTGCCTCGAATCTCCCGTCGTTAAAAGGACCGACGAGAAGTCCAGTGTCGTAGTGACCATCCTCCTGAGTCACTCACATACCAATCCCAAAGGCGTGGCGAGCAGTGGCTAATGTCTCGCTATCACCACTTGATCAAAATGCCCTTACTGTGGCATAATCAGATCTTCCCCTGCCTATTGCCGCCCCTAAACCAGCTAGGCTGGCGGGTAATACCAAATCAGAGAGGGGTCCCTACGACCGCTAAACCTCAGGGGCGGTGAGTGTGGTTGTTCAGACCCTGGGTTACGCTGAACCCGTATCCTATTCCACGGAGGTGTGGGATCTCGATCCCGCCCCTACGGTACCAAAACACGTTGTCTACGCGTGTTAAGCAAACTGAGACATTTCGGACCAAGCGAGTCCGGACAAATCGGTCACTCCTAATCCCTACGAAGCTAGCAATAGATTTTCTAAGGCTCAGTAGTGCAATGCGATACTTAACACGAAGTTATTTCGCAAAATAATAAAATCATGCATTTCACGAGAATCACGAAGCGATTCATGCTTATTTCACCAAATCTTTTCCTAACACACAATTTTACGTACGAAACTTTTCCACAATCCTTTACTTGTAACACTTTTACCAAAATCCGAAATTCTGGATTCCGTTCTCTCTGCAACTACGGGATAACTTGAAGGACCAAACTTTGCTCCACAATTTTATTTTGAAGTGGTTCGAGTAAGGAGGTGGCCAATCTCCGTACCAAACCATTCTAAAATAAAATGTACAACAATAGTTGTCACTTCAAGTCATCACTGATGACCAATATGGTCACTTACCTGCTCTGATACCAACTTGTCACCGCACGCCACCCGAACCCGGTTGCGGAGGCGGGGGCGCCGGGACGTCGGAAGCGGAAGCCGGAATGATACGTGAAAAGGCGAGTCCATCGACACACACGCGCGTAGCGAAGGACCCGAAAGGCGAAACGATTGTGGAAGCAACCTAACAAAAATTTCATACATATAACTAAAATAAAATCAAAACATACAATTCATGCATCGGCAGAGCAAGCCTCGCCCTCCGTGGGCGAGTGCTTACGCACCAAACATAGATACATACGAATTCACGAACCTAAGGTGTCTAGCAAGCGCCAAGCGCTCAGAACATGCACGAGCAGAATATATAAGTATATACAAATATACAATCATCACAAAGAAACCGAGAAAATATGCACATGCGGCTACAGAGCCAACCCTAGGCCTAAACATCAAAATACCTCGCGGGATTCGGACCAAGTAGACAAAATCCCAGCTCGCAAGGTCTGCTGCTGCTCAACACAACCAAGGCGAAGCCTCGCGGAAACCTACCCCGGTTGCTTACTGCACCTTCCCGAAATCCAAAAACAGAACCCAAAAAGGGTGAGTCCTAAAAAGGACCCGTAAGGGATTTGGGGTAAGATAAGCATATGTAACCCTGCAAAACAGAAAGATAATAATATACAGAATATATACGACGAGTAAAACGAGAATATCGTGCATGTAATAAAAGCAGATCGTAATCCCGAAAAATATGCGACACTAAATCGCCTTAAACCTTTATAACAAATCGAGCAGCGGCCTCCCTCTAAGGAGTCGGAAGCGAAGCTATTATAGAAGCATGGTGCACCGGTGGGGTAGCGAACCCTCAACTGTCGTAGGGTTAGCATGCAGTATGCCATAAGGCATACACCTACAAATTACTGAACGTACCTTAAAGCGAAATTTCCGAAATACTGCAAAAGCAGTGCAACAACACATACACCTACAGACTACAGAATATGCCCTAGGCATATAATACTGAAATACTTGCAGAACAGAAAGTGAAACTAAACATACACCTATCTTACCAAAAATAGCAGAACCAAACCCTTACCTCACAAGTCCAGAGTATCAGACCGCTTCTGGACAACTTCCACACTACGACCCGAAACTCGAATCTTTCAAACCAAGTTGAATTAGCATACTTATCGACCAATCTACCAAACTACACCCCGACCCCAAAACCAAAAATCCGTCAGAATTTCCGTTATATTCCAGATTTCCACGAAATGTCGAATTCGTAACCAACCTAGACAATGCAAGGTTATACATTGACAAACATCATCCAACAAGCGAGAACCGACCAAAACCAACCTTTAAAACCCTTCATTACCCGACATTTTCCGATAATCCCGCATTATTGCAACTTTTCCATTTCTTATCCGAATTCAACGATTCAAACTTCAAACCACTCCTAAATTCAACCCCAACACCATTTTAACATCCAATTCAACCAAAATGAAACTCCAACATGGAAAAAGAATCATTCCAATAATTCGGTTCTTCACCAACATTTTATCCAACTTCCAATTCAATCCATTCAAGCTACCAAACAACCAATCTAATTACCAATTTCACTTCTAAACCAAGAATGCTATCCAATTGCATCCAAAACAACAAAATCCAACATTGAACACCAACTCATAAATTCGGCCATTTGGGGGTTTTTACCTCAACTTGTTTTCCATCAAATTGAATCCATACATAAGCTTAGAATCATGCTAGGATTAACATACTTGAAGCATGAACCAAGATAACAAACACACATCATTTTGGAAATTATCCAAGAAATTCGGCCAACAAGGGTTCCTCATCCAAGATGTGTTTTCCAAAATCCAACACTTGATTAACACTCTCCTACAACCCAAGAACAACATACTAAAAGATGGGAGGAAGAAAATCATCCTAGCTTATAGCTAAGAACAAACCCATCATTCTCAAAAACTCAACTTTTCTTCACTAAACCTTGATTCTAATGAATAAAGAGAAGAAAGAGGATGCTTACCACATGAAGCACCCAATTCCTCTTTGATTTCTACCAAGAAGAAGAACTTCAAGCTTGAGGGAAGCTCACTAATGGAGTCGGCAGCAGCAGCAAGAAGAAGAAGATGAAGAAGAAAAGAAGTGAAGTGAAATATGTCTCCCTTTTATGAAATAATTAGTCAAATATATATATCTCTCACTTTATAACCCATACATCTCATCTTAAATAGAAAATGGCCAAGTGTCCCTTATCACACACACATGCTGCCGAAACAAACAAATGCTGCCCATACTCATTTTATTAATTTTGCAACCAAATACAAATTAACTCCCAATTTTTCCGAAAGTTCCAATTCTTTTTGCCCAAAAATAATTACCGAATTTCAAAATTAACGAAACTTGGACACAACCCTCAGAATATTATAACATTCACAGAACATATTTCAAAAGTTCATTTACCATTACGGAGTGTCCTCTGAGCTCATTGAACCCGAACCAAAACCCGACGTGCGGCGTGTCAACCCCAACCGAAATTCCGTCACTCCAAAATTCTATAAAAATACCCATAAATTCCATCTTAAATTATAACACAACTTACCCCAAAGCCGTCAGAAAATTTCCATCCCGAGCCCCGGGAGTCGCCCGGAACCGAACGTCCCGCCCCAAATATTAAACTCCACAACCACCTCCGGGACGTTTCCACGACTCCAAAGCGCAAGCGGCTTCCCAAACCGAGATCTCGAGAGTGCTACCGAGCCCGCTGTACGCCCCGAGGTGACCCAGACAACCCCGGCGCCGAGAAAAATATTTTCGGCGGAAACGTCCGGGGACCCACACGACCTCAAATACGGAAGGGTTCGCCAAAACGATACTCGAATAAGGCTCGGGAGTCGTCTGAACGCCAAAAGCCCGGTTCGCGGGCCAAAACAAGCCCGGGCCACCCGGTCGCAACCCGCTTCGGGGTGACCGTAATGAACCCAGCTTGTTACACCTCAAAACCCGAAACTTCAAGTTTGAGTTTTCAGCACCAACATCACAGCAGACCCGTTTTCGTGCATCTCAGATTTGGAGGTCTTCCCGACGTTTTTGGACCATGGCTCCTTCAGCAAAGTTGTAGCCAAGAGGTTAAGGAAGATTTCTTCTAACTACCACCAAAGCCAATTCGAACCACAGAAGAACAGAATCAGCCACGAACACAAGAGAAGTATTCTGGCCAGCCAATGAAGAGAGTTCAAGAACTTACTAAGAACATGGAGAAGAGAAGCTTACCAAATTCTTAAGCCCAACCCTTGTTGATTTCAGCCATGAATGAAGAACACAAGAGAGCTTAAAGATGATGAAGTTGGCGGATGAATGAGAGAGAAATAGAAATGGTGATTAAATGCCAAAATGCCTTAATTCTCCATAAAATGGCTCCTTTTATGTTTTGTCAAATGGTGAGTCATGGGACACTTGTCCCATGACAAATTAGTCACACCCATGACTCACCCCTTAGCCATAAAAATCTGAAAAGGCTAAGTGTTGGTGTGCCTAACCCGCGCCAACACCAACCGACGCCAACCGCGCAATACCCGACGTACGCGCGTGAAAACTCGAACCAAAATCCCGCCATGCCAAAAATCCACAAATAATACCATAAAATCTGCCTCGTGAAATAACATGTCTCACACCAAATCCGTCAGAAAAATTCCATCCGAGCCCGGGATTCCGTCCGAGCCCCGGGAGTCGCCGAGACCGCACGTCCGTCCGAAAACATACTCCGTAAAAAGATGCGGAATGTTCCCACGATCCCAAATATGCAAACGGTTTCTTTTTCCGAGGTCCTGGGAGCGCTACCGGGGCCACTGTACGTCTCCAGACAAGTCCCGGCCCCAGAAAAATATTTTCCGCGGAAATGTCCGGGGAACTAGTAGGACCTCAAATCCAGAAGGATTCCCAAAAATAATACCCAAGTAAGTCTCGGGAGCTCTCGACCGCCCGAAACCATGACCATGAGCAAAATCTGAAACCCCGGGTCATCCAGGTCACAACCCGCTCGGGGTGACCGTAACGGTTTGCCCACTACGCAGAACACTTAAAATAACCACAAAATTAACATTCAAATACTGATTCCATAAAATAATCACAAGTCATATGTGATCGAAACTTCTGATGTTGACCTTGGTAGAAAATCCACGAGAAAAGTACAAAACGTCGGGGTGGGTGTAACATTGACCAAGGGCCAAAAATATCTCCTCCTATCTTAATTACTGCAGAAATTACCAAGGAGATAATCCTTGTGATTATCTCCTAATTTTCCGTCGGTGACCATTTTGCCCCCAAAACCGATTTTCCATAAAGCGTCCGGAACTCGATAAATGTCATCCAACACATAAAACACTTATAAATATCACCAAATTCACTTCCAAACATTGAAGTTCAATAATTTATCATAATCCAATATTGTTAGATAATTTACGAATTCACGTTTTTGAGATATTAGCGGAAAATTCCAAAAGCGTCGGGGTGGGTGTAACAATACGGATCACCTCTCCTTGAAGTACCTTCAAGGTCAAGGAAACTTAAACAAAAGGCATGTTAGATGGATAGAATTCATTGAATCATTTTCCTATGTGATTAAGTACAAGAAAGGGAAAGATAATGTTGTAGGCGATGCCTTATCTAGGAGATATGTACTTCTTTCTTCTCTTGATGCTAAGATTGTAGGGTTTGATTGTTTGAGGATATGTATGAGCATGACCTTGATTTTGGGGAGATATATGCTTCTTGTGCTAAGGGTGGCTGAAATGGCTACTACATATTGGATGGCTTCTTGTTTAAGTTTAAAAGGCTATGCATACCAAGGAGTTCCATAAGAGAAGTCATCACTAAAGAAGCACATGGTGGCGGCCTAATGGGCCATTTTGGTGTTCAAAAGACACTAGAGACTTGGAGACGCCGGAAGGTCGCTCGGACGCGCCGGCCAAGCCCGCAACGCGCCTCCACTCGCCACCTCCTTCCAAGCGCGTGTTTGACACGCCCCACCATGGGCAATTCGGATATTTCACCTTTTCCATCAGATTTCAGATTAATTAACTTGTATTTGAATGTTACTTGTGATATTTAGGAAATGGGAGGGAAAGTGAGTTAGTGGAGGTCCTTAACCACTAGTTTGAAGTAATGGTTGGTCCTTACCTTCCATTACCAAAAATGGTGGAATCCTTCCACTCTCCCTCACCATTTTAGGTAGTTTCATAATACCTTTTGCTTTATGCATGAGACTGGTAGGAAGACTTAAGGCGTTGTTACCAAAAGTGTTAGCCACACTTTGGGTAATAACCTCCACTACCACCATTCCATGTATTTAGGTTAGCATTCACCATTTTCAGCACTTAGAACTCACATAGCTGAAATATTAAACTCCATTTTGAGAGCATTTTGGCTTTGGTTTCTCACTTCTTCAATCCATTTCCTTGTTCCATAGTTTTGGTTCAAGAATCATATCTAGTGTTCACGGTCACCGAGCGGGTTGTGACCGGGTGACCGGGAGCCTGGTTTTGGCTGCGGAGTCACGGTTTTGGGCTGTCAGACGGCTCCTGAGACTTGTTTGAGCATTATTTTTGGAAATCTTTCTGGTTTTGGGGTTGTGTGGGTCCCCGGACATTTCCGTCGAAAATATTTTTGGTAGGGGGTTGTCTCGAGACGTATAGCGGGCTCGGTAGCTCTCCGGAACCTCGGATTGGGAAACCGTTTGCATATTTGGAATCGTGGGAGCGTCCGGATCTTTTTACGGAATATATTTTTGGGGCGGGGCGTTCGGTCCCGGCGACTCCGGGCTCGGGATGAAAATTTTCCGACGGCTTAGGTGTGAGGTGTGTTATACTTTAAGACGGATTTTATGGTATTATTTGTGGAATTTTGGCATGGCGGGATTTTGGTTCGGGCCGACACGCCCGTACGTCGGGAATTACGCGGGTGGAGTTGGCGCGGGAGAAATGCTCCCATACTTAGCAAATTTCAGATTTTTGGATTGGGGTGAGTCACAAGGATGACTAAGGTGTTGAGATGAGATAAGGGACACTTGGCTTATTGTGGTAAAAGATGGAAAAAGAAAAGAAAAGGATGAAAATATATAAGGAAGGAAATTGTAATTTTCTTCATTCTTCTTCTTCCTCCTCTTGGTGCCGCCATGTTCATCATCTCTCAAGCTTCTTCTCTTCATCTCTTGGCAAGTTCGAAGCATGTTTTGGTTGAAAAAGAGAAGGTGAATCCGATTTTGATGTTACTCTTTGCTACATGTTGTGTTGATCTTCTTGATTCAAGCTTCTAGTATGTTGTTCTTGGCATGGAGAAGGGTAGGAATCAAGGTTTAATTTATGGAAGAACATCATGGATTAAGAAACCCTAAATTGCCGAATTCAAGCTTGATTTCTAAACTTGGTGTGTAGTTGTGTTCTTGAATCATACTTTGGATATGTTGTTCCTTGCATGATTCTAAGACTTTCTATGGATTCAATTTGATGGAAAGCATGTTAGGGAAGAAACCCCTCTTTGGCCGAAATTTCAAGCTAGGGTTTATGTTTGGTTCTTGGTGATTTAGGTGTAATTGGTTAGTAATCAAGCTTAAGAAGTGAAATTGATGGTTAAAGTGAGTGATTGGAACCTTGAATGGATTGATTTGGAAGTATGGTGAAAAGTTGGTGTTTGGCCGAAACTTAGAATGAAACTTTAGTTATGTTTGTGTTGTGGTTTGGATAATTTGGATGGTGAATTGGTATCGGGGGATGGATTTAGGTGCGTAATGGTGTTTGGAACGTCGTTTTCGGATAATGGGAGAAAAAGTTACCTTTATGCGGGATTACGGGTAAAGTGTCTGGGAACTGGGATTTAAAGGTTGGAATTTGTTTGTGGGTGTTTGAATAAGGATGTTCTAGCTCGGTTCCTAAAACCGAGCCTTACGTGGATTTTTGCGGGAAAGTGCGGGATTGTGCGAGTTTGGTTTACGGGGTCTATTTTGATGAGTTACGATTGGTTTGTGGTTGTTCAGACTTGATTACGCATTAGTGGGCAGTGTGGGACCATAAAAGTCAAGTTTTCACTTTTCGGGCCGGGAGTCGGGATTTCCCGGGAGTTGTGCTGCGAGGCAGTATTTTCGAGGTAAGGGTTCAACTTCTCTAGTTATGCATTCTGGAATGGGACATTATGTATATCGGGTTTAGTTGAGGCGGGTTCCTGGTGAGGACGGTGGTTCGGTGATCACGGGACTGTCACATGGTAGGATCTTGTTTGTAACTTGTTCTACTTCGAGGCCGGATGGTCTTAGAGGCCACGGGTTTCTTATATGTTACGCATATCCGCACCGTTATACCCACCCTTACGTTACGTAACTTTCGGCGAGTGTCGGCCGGAATTTGCGAATTCTGTAAATTATCGGAATAACATTGTGTTATGATAATTTATCAAAATTCAATGTTGGAGGGGATTTTGGTGTTGTTTATAAGTGTTACTAGTGTAGGATGATTTTAGGTGATAACTGTTAATTTTTGAAAAATTCGAAATTCCTAAAGTGTGGTTTGACCAGTGTTCAGTCAAACATTTTTAGTAAATTTTACAGGAAACCTAATCAAGTTCTGTAAATTTCTACTTAAGCTAGACACACCGGGCTACCTTCATGTAAATTTTCATGATTTTAGCGCCGGTGGTCTGCTGAAGTTTATTTTTACAAGTTGGTACAAAATCTGCCAAGTGTAAATGGAGAAGGTTGAAGAAGAATGGGGTTGGGCTATCTTTGGGCTGCCGAAAATTCTTGGGATTTAAGCCCATTTGAGACTTCTATTTTTCAGATTTTGATAGCCCATTTATTTTGTTTTTATGGGAAAAGGATTAAAAAGGAAAGAAATAGGAAGAAAAGAGGCAATAATGGAAGATGGAGTAGAAAGGCTTCCTTATGCCCATACCTCTCTTACACATTCACCATGCTTGTGTCATAATCACACATCTCTCTCTTCCCTCTCCATTTGACCGAATTCTCTCTCATTTTTTGGCTAATATCTCATTTTCATTTCTTTCCCAAAATTCAAGTCTTGAAAATTGAAAGAAAGCTTTCTCTCCCTTCTCTCTCTCTCTCTCCTCATGAACTTTGCTTGTGTTCTTGAGTGTTCTTCAAGTGTTCTTGAGTGTTCTTCACTAATCAAGAACTAATCCTCTCCTAGATCCTTAATCAAGGAAGATTAAGCAAGGTAATGGTGTTTGTTCATCACTAATCAAAGATGATTAGTGTTGAACTTCAAGCACTAATTTTTTCCCTCTTTTCTTGTCAAGGCTGAATTTAGAGGAGTTTCTTGGAAGGGATTTTCTTCAAGTGTTCATCAAGGATCAAGTGTACCAAACATCAAGTCTTGAAGATATTTAAGTGGTAAGGATACTACTTAGTTGTGTGGTTAAGTTCTATGGAAAAGAACTTTGAAAATAACCAATCTTTCCCTCTTATCTTAGGTTGGCGAAATTTTGAGAAGAGATTTGGACAATCTCTCAAGTCATCTTGCAAAGGTAAGGTGATCTTTGAGTTTATGGAAATATTTGGAAGCATGTTTATGAAGAAAGTATGTTGTGATGAGTTGAGCATGAGAAAGCATGAGATTCTTGTTGTTATGCTTAAGGCCGAAATTATGAGCATGCGTGTGGATGATGTTTTGTTGAAGATTTAAGTGTTAAAGTGTTGAAAAATGGAAGTATATAAAGGTTTATGCATGAAAGTGTTAAGTTTTAAAGTTTGGGTGAAGATTGGAAGGAAAACCGAAAATCAAGGACTTGGAAGAAACTTTTTGTTTGCTGTGAATAGTGTTTTGGTGATGAAAAGTTGATTAAAACATGTTAAAAATGGTTTAACATGAAGGATTAAAAGAAAGTGACTAAAGTGTGAAGTTTAGAAAAGATTTGGGTTGAGATGGAAGTTGGGTCGAAAATATGGCTTGGGCCGAAATTTGTGAGAAATGGATAAAGGTTGACCTATTTTGACCAAGTTGACCAAACCGGGTAAAGTGGACCTTTTTATGAAAATTGGAGGACCAAAGTGTAAAATATGGAAAAGTTTGGGTAAAGGTGTAAACTTGTTATTAATGGAAGGAAGTCATTTGGAATTGTGAAAATTGGGATACTTTTGCAAGTTCTGAAAAGTTCGAGGACTTAGGTTGTAATTAAGAATAAATTCCCAACACATGAAACTTTAGTGAAATAACTAAAGTTATTTGTATGTCTCTGATTACGCGATTAAATCTGCGTCTTAGGAATCTTGCTTGTGCGTCGGGGGCTACGGTAGATATCCGATTTACAGCCGAGGTAAGGGGTTTAACTTCCTTAATGCGCATTAAATGTGTATTAGGTTAGTTAAGGGCTAGTACTCGGGTCGAGGTGGGGCCCGGTGACTCACAGGACTAGTTAGCAGTGCGTAGTGGTTCACGAGTTTTGGTTTCGGTCTTATATTTATCGGGGGTCGAAGATGGAACCATTTCTACTAGGTTATCTGGACTTCTGCATATCGGGGTGAAGACGGAACCATGAGGAAACATGTTTTATTCCCAAAGAGTGCCTTCTTGAGATGCTTATTTTTGGTGGCGAAGGGATGCACTCTTGTTTTCTCTCTTGTTCGCTCTTAGTGTTTCCCATGAATGCGCACTCTTTCTTTTCACTCGAGGTTCCTTGAACCTTCTCACTATTTTCTCTCTTTTCTCTTCCCTCTTCCCTCTTTTTCTTTTCGGCCTTACTCGCCAAGTGAACTTGGTCTTGAAGGGCTTGAGCTGGGGTGAGGGGTAGCAAAGTATACGGTCGGTCAAGGTGAGTGATGGAGTACTTATTGACCTTTCCATGGTGCATGGAATCCTTATCGTATTGCTAGGGCCTTCCCAAAAGAATGTGGGTGGCTTGCATCCGCACCACATCGCAAGTGATCGAGTCTTTGTATTTGTCAATCTTTATCGGCACCTCAACTTGTTTGACAACCTTGACAAAGTTCGGTCATCAACCCATTGGAGTTGATAAGGCTTGGGATGCACATTGGTGCGAAGGCCCGGTTTAGTGACCATGTCTTCGCTAGCCGCGTTGACACAGTGCCACTATCGATAATGAGACTGCATAGGGTCCCATTCACCGTGGCCCTTGATTGGAACAAGTTCTCTCTCTGAGTACTTTTGATCACACTGGGGGAGCTTTGCAGGACCCTCTTAGTAACCAAGATTAAGCCTTCAAAAGGCAACTCTCCTTCTTCTTCTTCCAATTCATCGTTTGGAGACTCGGGAACAGGCTCCGCTTCATCTTCACTAGAGAGGTCCCCATTTGGTCGGACGATCATGGTCCTTTTGTTGGGACAGTCTCTAGCATAGTGTCCTTTTCCCAAACACTTAAAACACTCAATACTCCATGTTGGGCGCAAAGTGTCGGAAAGTTTAGGGTAGGTATTGGTTCTCGGTTGAGAATGGGGTGAGGCTGTTTGGTGGGATGGACGCCTCGCGAATGGTTGCTTTTGGCGGGAGGGGGTATCGCGGTAGCAGGCTGGTATGGCTTTGAAGGCATCGCCTTGGCGAAGGGATAGGTCTGCTTCCCGAGCTTCGAGGGTGAAAGAATGATAAGAACTTCCCTTCTTAAGCTGTTTCTCCACCATTATCGCCTTATACACAGATCTTGATAATCTTTATAATCGCACAGCTCTACCATTTTGGAGATGTCCTCCCCGAGACCATATAAAAATCGTGCCAACTTGGCCTCATCATTTTCCCGAACATTACCCCTCATCAACACCTTCTCAAGATCCTTCTGGTAATCTTCCACTCTTCGGTTACCTTGAGTAAGGTGTTGTAACTTCTGAGCACAGTCCCGGTCATGGTAACTTGGCACAAACTGCTTTCGCATCGCTCTTTTAAGCTCATCCAAAGTGGAGATGGGATGGTCTCGTTCCACGGCTCTCTTGTAATGCTCTTGCTCCCACCAAATGAGAGCGAAGTCATGAAACTCAATGACAATGAGCTTTAACGCGGTGGCGTCACTGTAACCCATCATGTCAACAATCCTCTCAGTTTTAGCTATCCAGGCGAGGTACTCTTCCGGGTCACTAGAACCACTGAATGGGGGTATTTGGAGCTTCAAGTTATTGAGGACATGTTGGTCTGGCGCTTGCTCCCTTAATCCGAGGTGTCGGTTGAACTCTCGATGAGCATTCCCTCTTTCCATTTCTTCCGCTTCTTCAAGGTCTCTCTCGAGATAGGCCTTCACTTGGGCTCTATGTTGGAAGATTTTCTTCTTTGGGTTCACCAAGGGTGGTTCCTCGAAATACTCATCCTCATTGCTATCCGGAATGTCCTGTACAATAGGACCTCTCCTCACTTGATAAGGCTTGCTGAGTGGAGTGCATTGCGATTGTTTGAGAGAAGGATCAAAGGTGGTGTATGTGGTACCACCCAAGTCCTTGGAGGCTTCAGCTTCCTCCTGCGGTCTAGAAGTGGAAGGCTGCTTGCCTTGAGCCTCCTCAAGCTTTCCAAGCTTGGCGCCAAAGGCGGCTTGTTGTGTGTCCACATTGTCGAATCTTTGTTCCATGCTATCCAACCTTCGATTGATCTTAGCAAGGGATTCAAACAGAGCGAGTTGTGAAGGATGAGGAGGAGATGGTGAGGTGTTGGGTGATGCCATACCTACAAGCAAAGATCTTTTTCTTTTGCAGATGAAGATATGGAGTTATCACAGAATCACCTCTCTACTTCCTTAGTGTTTACTCTCTCACTCATGTTTCACTCAAGATGGCTTTGGATAATATCACTTGCCTTTTTCCACTCGATGGTTTTCACAAGTTCTCTTAACTTGATACCACTATCAATGTTAGAGACCAGGTTGGCATCGACCAGGTTGGCTTCGCCCCCGGGCGTTCCCCTGCATCGGTTCCCCTGCATCTCATAACTCACGGACTTCTCCTACCCGGTTAGGAGTTTTATGCCTCCCCCAAGACTCGAACATGGGACTCCGGGCTTAATGTCCCATTTCACATGAGTCTGAGTACCACTTGGGCTAGTAGCTCAAGTGGTACTCAGACTCATGTGAAATGGGACATTAAGCCGAGTCCATGTTGCGCCTCTTTTGTTAGAGACCAGGTTGGCATCGACCAGGTTGGCATCGCCCTCGGGCGGTCCCCTGCATCGGTTCCCCTGCATCTCATAACTCACGGACTTCTCCTACCCGGTTAGGAGTTTTATGCCTCCCCCAAGACTCGAACATGGGACTCCGGGCTTAATGTCCCATTTCACATGAGTCTGAGTACCACTTGAGCTACTAGCTCAAGTGGTACTCGGTCTCATATGAAATGGGACATTAAGCCCGGAGTCCCAGGTTCGAGACCGGGGAAGGCATAAAACTCCTAACCGGGTAGGAGAAGTCCGTGAGTTGGGACGCATGGCGATGCCGGTTGGACCGGGGAAGATCTAGCCATGGTCTCTAACAAAAAAGGCGCCTTTTTTGTTAGAGACCAGGTTGGCATAGCCCAGGTTGGCATCGCCCTTGGCGGTCCCCTGCAGCCGTCCCCTGCATCTCTAAGTCACAGACCTTCTCCTACCCGGTTAGGAGTTTTATGCCTTCCCCGGTCTCGAACCTGGGACTCCGGGCTTAATGTCCCATTTCATATGAGACCGAGTACCACTTGTGATGTGATCAAAAATGACCAACTCTTGGAAGGATCTAGCTTGGAAGATGAGCAACAATCTCTTGATAATTTCGGCTTAGCAAAGCACCTTTCAACTACAAGGTTGAACAATACTTTAGAAGCCAAGGGAAGGAGATGGATCTAGCACCTCTTAACTACTTGATCAAGCAATACTAGATATAATTCTTGAACCAAAATTATGGAACAAGGGAATGGAGTGTAGAAATGAGAACCAAAAGCCAAAATGATCTCTTGTAGGAGAAGAGATTTGGCAGCAATAAGCATAAAATGAGTTCTACCTTTACAATGTCTAGTTGCTAGTTTAAATAGGAAAGGTAA
This sequence comes from Stellera chamaejasme, assembly GCA_024586325.1. Taxonomy (NCBI): domain Eukaryota; kingdom Viridiplantae; phylum Streptophyta; class Magnoliopsida; order Malvales; family Thymelaeaceae; genus Stellera; species Stellera chamaejasme. The sequence goes on from CM044979.1 coordinate 20,269,937, forward strand.
GTGGAGGTTATTGTCCAAAGTGTAGTAACACTTTTGACAAACACCCTAGGGTTACTTACCATTTCCATGATACAAAAGAAATCATAATGATACTACTAAAAATGGTGAGGGAAAAGTGAAAGGTAACCACCATTTGTGGTAATGGAGGGCAAGGACCAACCATTACTACAAACTAGTGAGTAAAGACCTCCACTTTAACCTACTTTCCCTCCCATCTTCCAATAACATAAATATTGTTCAAATATAAGTCAACTAAGATAAAAATCTGATATAAATGGACATTGGGCGAAATTGGAAGAATTTGGGCCGGCCCAATCATGGTGGCGCGTGGCCCACACGCGCGGGCCTTAAGTGGCGCGTTGCGCGCTTGGCCGGCGAGTGAGGCTACTTCCGGGCATCTCCAAGGCGGGGGAAGGCTAGGCAGCTGTCCATGGGTGGTGGCGCATCGGTCCGGGGCGGGGGTGAGCGCGTGGAGCGCGTGGGTGAGGGTGGTGGCGCGTGAAGCGCGTGGCGCCTCCTCGTCTTCAAGGGAAGTGTAGGTGATGCTTCCCAAATGGTTTGGGGTCTTCTCCACTTGAATTCCCATGAGTTGGAGCTTGAGGTCTTGGTCTCGATCTTCATTCCGCTCCTCGGTTTGTGCCATGATCCTTATAAACGCTTGGAGCTTCTCTTGCACCTTCTTTGACCTAGACCGTGTCATGGGTCCATTGAGGCCTTGGAAGGGGCTTGGCATCTCTTGTGTGGAAGTGGGGTGGATGTCCACATCATTCCCTCCCTCTTGAAAAGAATCCGACCTCGGATTTAGTTCTTCCATATCACCTTCAAAAGGAAGTAAATCACAAACATTAAAAGTTGCATGAACATTATATGAACCATCACATGGCAAGTCAAGAACATATGCATTATCATTGATCTTCTTTGTGATTTGAAAAGGCCCATCTCCTCTAGGTGAAAGTTTGCTCTTCCTAGCTTGTGGAAACCTTTCTTTCCTAAGGTGCAACCAAACCCAATCCCCTACCTCAAAGGTTCGAAATTTCTTGCCCTTGTTCACCCTTTTTGCATAAGACTCATTAATCTTGTTAAGTTGTTCATGAACCTTAGCATGCAAGTCTTTCATTTGTTGAGCTTTCTTTTGACCACTGACATCCATTTGATCATCATGATTTAAAGCAATCAAGTCCAAAGGGGTTAAAGGGTTAAAACCATATACAATCTCGAATGGACTAAATGAGGTGGAGGAATGGTATGCACGATTATAAGCAAACTCAACATGTGGCAAACATTTCTCCCATTCCTTCAAATTCTTCCTAAGTATGGTTCTCAAGATAGTGATTAGGGTTCTATTAGTGACCTCGGTTTGCCCATCGGTTTGGGGATGACTAGAGGTAGAAAACATTAAGCTAGTTCCCAACCGAGACCACAAGGTCCTCCAAAAGTGTCCAAGAAACCTAGAATCCCTATCACTCACAATTGACCTAGGAAGTCCATGATATTTAACCACATGCTTGAAAAACAAATCGGCCACTTTAGATGCATCATCACTCTTATGACATGGAATGAAATGTGCCATTTTAGAGAATCTATCAACAACCACAAAAATAGCATCATGTCCATGTGAGGTTGTAGGCAAACCACTAACAAAATCCATGCTAATATCAACCCAAGGGAGAGTAGGAGAAGGAAGAGGAGTGTACTTCCCTTTCGGTTGGAGAGTGGCTTTTGCCTTGTGACAAGTGATGCACCTTGCACACATCCTTGTGACATCTTTCTTCATGCCCGGCCAATAGAAATTTTCCTTCAAAGTCTCTAGTGTCTTTTGGACACCAAAATGGCCCATTAGGCCGCCACCATGGGCTTCTTTAGTGATGACTTCCCTCATGGAACTCCTTGGTATGCATAGCCTTTTAAACTTAAACAAGAAGCCATCAAATATGTGGTAGCCATTTCGGCCACCCTTAGCACAAGAAGCATATATCTCACCAAAATCAAGGTCATGCTTATACATTTCTTTCAAACAATCAAATCCTATAATCTTAGCATCAAGAGAGGTAAGAAGCACATATCTCCTAGACAAGGCATCGGCTACAACATTTTCTTTCCCTTTCTTGTACTTAATCACATAGGAAAATGATTCAATGAACTCTATCCATCTAACATGCCTTTTATTCAAGTTGCCTTGACCTTGGAGGTATTTCAAGGAGAGGTGATCCGTATGAATCACAAACTCCTTAGGCAACAAGTAATGACTCCACACTTGCAAAGATCTCACAAGAGCATAAAGCTCTTTATCATAAGTGGAGTAGTTCAATGTAGCACCATTCAATTTCTCACTAAAATATGCAATGGGGCGGCCCTCTTGGTGCAAAACGGCACCAATGCCAATCCCACTTGCATCACATTCAATCTCAAAGACTTTCTCAAAATTAGGTAAAGCAAGCGGGGAGCACTCATCAATTTAGACTTTAAAGCAAGAAAAGACTCCTCTTGGGCTTTACCCCATGCAAACACATTATTCTTTTTAGTTAACTCATGTAAAGGGGCGGCAATAGAGGAAAAGTCCTTGATAAATCTCCGGTAAAAACTAGCAAGACCAAGAAATGATCTCACTTCGGTTATGGACTTAGGAATGGGCCATTCCTTTATTGCTACCACTTTACTCTCATCAACCCGAACACCATGCTTTCCCACAACAAATCCAAGAAAGTTAACTTCACTTGTAGCAAAGACACACTTTTCAAACTTAGCATACAACTTCTCAAGCCTAAGTGTATCTAAAACATGCTTCAAGTGATCAATATGCTCAACATGATTCTTGGAATACACCAATATGTCATCAAAGTAGACAACCACAAATTTTCCAATGAAATGCCTCAAAACATGGTTCATTAATCTCATGAAAGTACTAGGTGCATTGGTTAGTCCAAAGGGCATCACATTCCATTCATACAAGCCAATCTTAGTTTTAAATGCCGTTTTCCATTCATCACCCTCTTTCATGCGAATTTGATGATATCCACTTTTCAAATCAATTTTAGAGAAAACACATGAACCACTCAATTCATCAAGCATATCATCAAGTCTAGGGATAGGATGTCTATACTTTACTGTGATGGTGTTGATGGGTCGGCAATCCATACACATCCGCCAAGTGCCATCACTTTTGGGCACTAAGATGACCGGCACGGCACAAGGAGAAAGGCTCTCTTTGATGAAGCCCTTTTGGAGCAACTCTTGCACTTGGGTTTGGATCTCCTTGGACTCTTGAGGGTTAGTCCGATAGGCGGCCTTGTTGGGAAGTGGAGCACCCGGAATCAAGTCAATTTGGTGCTCAATCCCTCTATATGGAGGGAGGCCGCAAGGATCCTCAAAAACATCCTCATATGCCTTCAAGAGATCCTGCACATCCAAAGAAAGAGAAGATACTTGTTCAAGGGTTAGCATGCATGAAGTTGGAACCATGAGAAAACAAGTTTTGTTTTGCAAAAGTGCTCTTTTAAAATCTCTCTCTTTGGCCAAGTGGGGTATGCACTCTTGTTTTCTCTCTTGCTCTCTTGAAGTGTTTCCCACATATGCACACTCCTTCTTTTCTCTCAAGGATCCTTGATCCTTCTCACTCTTTTCTATCTTCTCCCTTCCCATTTCCCTCCTCTTGCTTTCGGCTTTGTTAGCCAAATGGATTTGGTCTTGTAAAGCTTGAGTGGGTGTGAGTGGGAGTAGGGTTAGGTTTCAGCTTTGATGGGAGATGATGTACTTGTTGGCGTTTCCATGATGAATGGCATCCTTGTCAAATTGCCATGGCCTCCCAAGTAAGATGTGAGTGGCTTGCATCCTCACAACATCACAAGTGATGGTGTCTTCATACTTGCCAATTCGGATTGGCACCTCAACTTGCTTCACCACCTTGACAAATGATCTATCATCCACCCATTGGAGTTGGTAGGGTTTCGGATGCAACTTGGTTGGGAGTTGCAACTCATGGACCATGTCTTCTCTTGCGGAATTCACACACCTACCGCTATCCACAATGAGGCTACAAAGTGTGCCATTCACAAAGGCTCTTGTTTGGAAGAGATTCTCTCTTTGTGAAGTTTCGGTCAACTTTGGGGAACTTTGGAGGACTCTCTTTGTGACCAAGATATGCCCCTCAAGAGGCAACTCTCCCTCTTCTTCGTCGGTTTCTTCATTAGGAAGTTCATGTGGAACTTCCTCCTCATCTTCACTTGAAATGTCACCATTGGGTCGGATCACCATAACCTTCTTGTTGGGACATTCTCTTGCATAGTGTCCCTTGCCAAGACACTTGAAACATTCAACGGTTCTTGCTTGAGGGGCGGGTTTGTGGACTTGGAGGGTAGGGTGCTTTCGGTAGTGGGTTGGAATAGGGAGTAGGGTGAGATGGGGGTTTCGGTTGTGCATGGGAGGGTAAGGAGGCTTGGAGGTGGCGGTTTGGTAAGGTTTAGAGGTGGAAGGCTTGTTGGTGGTAGTGGACTTGCTCCATGAGTTTCGGTTGGAAGCATGGTAGGAAGTGTAGGAACTTCCTCTCTTGAGTTGCTTCTCAACTCTTATGGCTTTGTGCACTAGCTCTTGATAACTCCCATAATCACAAAGCTCCACCGCACGAGAGATGTCATCTCTCAAACCATACAAAAACCGAGCCATCTTTGCCTCTTGGTTCTCCTTGACATTAGCCCTCATCAAGGCACTTTCAAGCTCCTTTTGGTAGTCTTCAACACTTCGGTTGCCTTGGGTGAGGTGTTGCAACCTTTGAGCACATTCTCTCTCGTAGTAGCATGGGATGAACCTAGCTCTCATGGCATGCTTGAGCTCCTCCCAAGTGGCAATGGGAGCTTGGCGGTTTCTAGCTCTTGCTTGGTGTTCTTGCTCCCACCAAATGATGGCATAGTCATGAAGTTCAATGATAGCTAGTTTGAGTTTGGTAGCATCATTGTACCCCATGACATCAAAGACCCTTTCGGTTTTGTTCATCCAAGTAAGGAACTCCTCCGGATCACTTGAACCATAGAAAGGTGGAACTTGAAGCTTCACATTGTTGAGAGCTTGTTGATCTTGCACTTGGACTCTCTCTCCTAGGTTTCGGTTAAACCCTCGGTGGAAGTGGCTCCTTTCATAATCTTCGGCTTCATCCAAGTCTCTTTCAAGATAGGCTTTGGCTTGCACCCTATATTGAAAGATCCGCCTCTAGGGTTTCGGAGGAGGTGGTGCTTCATGGTTTTCTTCTTCTTCACTACTCTCCGATACCTCCTCAACCATCCGGCCCCTCCTTGGTGGTCTAAGAGGCCGAATGCTAGGAGCAATTTGGGGAGTCTTTTGGGGCGGTTCCCTCCTTGTGGCATCGGTCACACCTTGGGCATGGGAGCTCTCCGGTAGCTTGCCTTGAGCAATCTCAAGTCTTGTAACTTTCTCATTGGTAGTGACCATTTGTACTTTGATCTCTTTAAGCTCTTGCATGAGGTTGACAAGAGTTTCTTCCAACGTTGACTTAGGAGGAGGAGGTGGAGGTGATGAAGATGAATCGGTTGACATACCTACAAAAAAGATTTCTTTCTTTTGCAATTGAAAATATGAAGTTAGTGGTATAAACCCTCTCTTTGTGTTTGTATTCTCTCTTTTGTGTTTCACTCAAGGAGGATTCTCAATGGTGTATCACCCTTGATTGGCTTTAACCTCTCAAGTCCACAACCTCTTTCAACCTTGTTCTAGGTAAACACAACAATGGGCACAAGAATAAACTAGTAAAACCGAAAACAAGTAGAAAAAGAGAGCACTAGTTACTTGAAACTAGGTTTTGAAAAGTTTTAAAGGTAGTTGGGGGTTGTAAGAAATAAGGTGTGGTAAAGAAAGGTCTTTTGCAAGCAACAAACACTTTTGTATGCAAGATGTTTAGCAATATCGGATCAAATGTACTTTTGTGATGAACTTGATATGAACTCAAGATGAACTTGCAAGAACACACAACTTTTCTCTCTCTTTAAGAGTTGTACTTTTTTCTTGATCCCTTTTCAAAAGCAACAAACTTTTCACTTCACAACATCATAGCATCATAAAAACAACAACTTGCACTTTCACTTTGCAAGAAATGGTAACTTTTGCACTTTACAAGAAGTGGCAACTTTGCACTTCCACTTTGCAAGAAATGACCATAAGTTTCGGTCACTCTTTGAGAAAGGAAGAGAGTAGTTTCTTCAAAGTTTGCAAATCAAAACAAAAGGTTTCTTTGAAGAAACTTACAACATAAACATCAACCAAGCAACTTAAGCTCGATACCACTTGATGTGATCACCAAAAATGACCAACTCTTGGAAGGATCTAGCTTGGAAGATGAGCAACAATCTCTTGATAATTTCGGCTTAGCAAAGCACCTTTCAACTACAAGGTTGAACAATACTTTAGAAGCCAAGGGAAGGAGATGGATCTAGCACCTCTTAACTACTTGATCAAGCAATACTAGATATAATTCTTGAACCAAAATTATGGAACAAGGGAATGGAGTGTAGAAATGAGAACCAAAAGCCAAAATGATCTCTTGTAGGAGAAGAGATTTCGGCAGCAATAAGCATAAAATGAGTTCTACCTTTACAATGTCTAGTTGCTAGTTTAAATAGGAAAGGTAAGTGGAGGTTATTGTCCAAAGTGTAGTAACACTTTTGACAAACACCCTAGGGTTACTTACCATTTCCATGATACAAAAGAAATCATAATGATACTACTAAAAATGGTGAGGGAAAAGTGAAAGGTAACCACCATTTGTGGTAATGGAGGGCAAGGACCAACCATTACTACAAACTAGTGAGTAAAGACCTCCACTTTAACCTACTTTCCCTCCCATCTTCCAATAACATAAATATTGTTCAAATATAAGTCAACTAAGATAAAAATCTGAAATAAATGGACATAGGGCCGAAATTGGAAGAATTTGGTCCTGCCAAAAAATGGAGGCGCGTGGCACACACGCGCGGGCCATAATTGGCGCGTTGCGCGCTAGGCCGGACAGTGAGGCTACTTTCGGGCATCTCCAAGGCTGGGAAGGCTAGGCAGCTGTCCATGGGTGGTGGCGCATCGGTCCGGGGCGGGGGTGAGCGCGTGGAGCGCGTGGGTGAGGGTGGTGGCGCGTGAAGCGCGTGGCGCCTCCTCGTCTTCAAGGGAAGTGTAGGTGATGCTTCCCAAATGGTTTGGGGTCTTCTCCACTTGAATTCCCATGAGTTGGAGCTTGAGGTCTTGGTCTCGATCTTCATTCCGCTCCTCGGTTTGTGCCATGATCCTTATAAACGCTTGGAGCTTCTCTTGCACCTTCTTTGACCTAGACCGTGTCATGGGTCCATTGAGGCCTTGGAAGGGGCTTGGCATCTCTTGTGTGGAAGTGGGGTGGATGTCCACATCAGTCCCTTGGAAACTCTTTCTTCTTTACTTCCGAAAATAGCTCACAGTTTCATAAACCTTTTTAAGAACACGATCAACAAAGGATAACAACTATTCGGTTTCAACAGAGATCATTAACCGAAATTTTTCTTCAAGTTACGAAAAGATATCAAAGAGTTTTACTTGAAGAAATTTAACAACTAACACGGTACCTCCAACAAGCACTTTGGCTCTGATACCAATTGATATGATCACGGCCGTTGAAACCGCGATCACGCTGTCGCCGATCTAGCTTGGCGGAGGCGTACTGAAACAGAGGACACAAATTCGGCCAAGTGAACCTCCTCACTACGAGGTGAGGCAATGCACTTGATATTGCATGGGGAAGAAGATGGGATCTAGCACCTCTTGATTACAAGATCAAGCAATACTAGATATTATATTTGAATCCTCTTGCATGGATCACAAAGGAAAATGGAGTTGCAAGATATGAGAACACAAAAACCAATTCTCTCTTGAAGAGTTTTGATTTCTTAAAATATATTCTACCTTTCAATTTGTTACAAGCTTTCCTTATAAAGGATGAAAATGGTGAAGGGAAAGAGCTTGACTTTGACTAGGGAACCACCTTCCTAGAATTATGGTGGGTGAAGTGAGAGGAGGCAGATGATGGGTGACATTGTAGGCTACCTGCTCCTGTCGCTTCCATTTTCCCAGCAAATATATTTGGTGGGCGATGGGAGGGATGGCCTCTTCATAACTCGAGGCAGTTCGCCTGACTGTTGCGTAAGGAGGCTTCTTCAGGTTGGCGAACACCTGGGGCTTCGCTTGTCTGAAGGCCTTGCGTAGGGTCTTCGCCATATGCCCTCGCGCGAATGGCCTCGCCTTGGGGCTTCGCCCGCAACTGGAAGTTTGGCGCAGGGTCCTCGCCGTATGTCCTCGCACAAAAGGCATCACCTTGGGGCTTCCCCTTTATCTGGAAATCTGGCACAGGGCCTTCGCCATTTGGCCTCGAGCAAAAGGCATCACCTTGGGTCTTTGCCTTTGCCTGGAAATCTGGCGCAGGGTCTTCGCCATATGCCCTCGCGCGAATGGCCTCGCCTTGGGGCTTCACTTGCATCTGGGAGTCTTGCGAGGGGGTCTTGTCTTCTCCTTTCTCAACCATACTTACATTCAAGACGCCAAAGGGCTTCGCGTACTCTCCTTCCAGGGGGATGCCGAGACGGCGAAGCTGCAAGGTCCTTCCTTGTACTTCCGCTTGTTCTTCTGCTTGCGCCATAAGTTTCATGTAGGCATTAAGCCTGGCTTGGACTTGTTTGAGGCGGGACCTTGTCATTGGCCTTCCTATATTTTGGAGAGGATTTGGGTCCTCGCGCGCTTTGGGTTGAGCTCCGCTTTGAGTCGGCGACGTTCTTGCGAGATGTCCTCATCACCGCATCCCCAATATCTTGTTGATGGAAGTAGTAGGCAACCGCTCCCAGGTAAGGTCCAGATCCTGCCAACCTTCCCGTGCTATATCAGCTCTCAAACGGCCCTGCAGGCTCCTCTACCAGTGGTATGCACTATCCTGCAGATTAAACGTCGCCAACGAGACCTTAACCCCGAGATGGTGTAGTCTCCCAAGGAGCTTGTCAACTCCCGCAAACCAAGTCTCTGCCGCCTCGGGCCCTCCTCGGCCGTTGAACCTCGGAGGGTTCAAATGCTGATATCACTCAAAGAGTCGACCACATCGACCGACGCCTCTGCTCTTCCCGTCGTTGGTGGGACTGACGAGAAGTCCCAGATTATGCCGATCTCCCTCCACAAAACCACTCTCCTGCTGATCCCGAACACTGTGGTGGCTGCTGCCCACCTCCCGATCAGAATGCCTCTGCTGTGGCCTGACCGGACCTCCCCGTGCCTGCTGCCGCCCCTGAACCTGCTGGGCTGGCAGTAAGGTACCCAGCAACTGCTGTACCTGACCCAACACCTGTATCACATCAGGAGTGGGTCCCTCTGACTGCTGAACACTCGGGGGGTGAGTGTGGTTGTTCAGGTCCTGGGTTCCTCTGAACCCGTCTCCTAACCCTCGGAGGTGTGGGATCCCGGTCCCGACCCTCCGGTACTCGCTCACGCTGTCTGCGTGTAGTGACCATTCCTGAAATTATTCCAACCCAAAACCATACGATCCAAACAGTTAACTCTCTCTCTCTATCAAAAGCTAGCAGCAGTATTCTAAGGCTCTGTAGTGTAATGCAATGCATGATGCAAAGATTTTTTTCAGAATCACAGCCCAAATACCAAAACCTTAAACACAGAAGCAGATCATGTTCATATCACAGAATCACATCACAATCAACCAATAATCATAAAAGTACCCGGATTATGTCAGAAGTCTGTACTCGAGCTTTGCGCTTCACTACGCGCCCCGAAGTCCAACATCCCAAACCTTCCAGAATGCTCCAAAGAACCGCCCGCTGCTCCACACCCATTCCGAAGTGGTTCAAATAAGGAGGTGGCCAGACTCCGTACCGAACCGCCCCAGAATGAAACGTGGAACGGTGGCTTGCACTTCGAAGTCATCTTCCGCAGATACTTATCCATGAACTGGCATGACTTACTCCAAAAGTCCACTCCTGGACTTGTATACTTGCCTTCCACTATCCATACCGAAACTGATCATACCTTGTCTCTTGGGTCACACCGACCCAACCTGCTCTAATACCAACTTGTCATGACCACCCCGCCCAGTTGCGGAGGCGGAGCCGGCCGCGACATCGGGACCGGAAACTACGGCGGAAAACGCGGCAACGGAGCGTTTTGCTCAAAAACAGAATAGTCGAACAACGACTAGCAACCTACAAAACCCATGCGTGGCAAGTATACAAGATAACTCGACATTTTACCAACCAAGGGTATACCAAACATTGCTCATCGCAACAACCACGAAGCACCGAATTCATTTCATAACAAATCCAATATAGGCAAGTCGGGACTCCGCCTCGACTCGAGAAGACAACAAAGGCAGAATATATCTCGATCATATAACATATACAAACTCATGATCTTAAATACACGCATGTAGCTACAGCTCAGAGCCACCAAAACAAAATCCTATAAATACCTAAGTGTGGAATCGAAGCCTCTCGCTCAAGGATTCCCGCACGTGGTCTTCTTCTTGCTATCAAAACCCAAAATGTCGGGAAGCACCGCGGATCTCTACTCCGCTGGTTGCTTGCCAGACGGCCTGAAAGATGGTAAACAAATAAAAGGGTGAGTCCTCGGGAGGACCCGATGAGGCTGAGGTAAGATACCGCTTGCTTAAGCGGTAGTGAGCGAACTGCAAAATAGAATAGCACAAGCATACATATATATGTATACACAAACATAAATAACAAGGTGAGCCGAAATCCCATAACATGCGGACCAACCGCTGATCCTTATAATATCACAAGCACGACCCTCTCCAAGAGGTCGAAATATCTGAAGCACGGTACCGGTGGGGTCGCGATCCCCAAACTATCGTAGGATCACGAAGTATATCGACACCCCCGGTGCGGATATACACAGAATGTTGGCACCCTCCAAAGTGCGGACACGAGCAAGTATTGGCACCCAGTGCGGATACCAATGTAGCAGAACCAAGGAGCACCCGTGGCCTCCGAGGACCATCCGGGTCTCGTCACAGAGCAGAACATATAATAATGCATATGCAAACAGAACAGAATATAAACAGAAGCATACCAAAAAGGTATACACAGAATATCGGCACCTAGTGCGGATATACAGAGCAAGACATAAACCCGTGGCGTCCAAGACCATCCGGGCCTTGAACAGAACAAACATGCATCTTACCATATGATGGGTCTCGGGATCACCGAACCACCACCCTCACCCGAACCCGCCTCAACTAAACCCGATATACATGCAAATATTCCTAGAATGCATAATGAGAGAAGTTGAACCCTTACCTCGAGAAAAGCTGCCCGCAAAGACAAATCCCGGAAATCCCGGCTCCGGCCGAGAAAAGTGAAAGTGTACCGTAATGGTCCCATGAAAACTCCAACAATGCTGAAAACAAGCTGAACAACCACAAACCAATCAGAATTCACCAACATAGACCCCCATAACCAAACCCGCACATTCCCGCACTTTCCCACAAAAATCCACAGAAAGCTCGGTTTACGAACCAAGCTAGAACATCGCTATTCGTACACCCACAAACAAATTCCAACCATTAAACCCCACTTTCCAGACACTTTACCCGTAATCTCGCATAAAGGTGAATTTTGATCCAATTGTCCGAAAACGACGTATCAAACACCGTTACGCACCTAAATCCATCCCGATACCAAATTACCATTCAAAACAACCAAAACATAACCCAACCATAGATAAAGATTCACTTAAAGATTCGGCCCTTTGTCAACTTTTCACCACACTTCCGAATCAATCCATTCAAGGTTCCAATTACTCACTTTAACCACCAATTTCACTTCTTAAGCTTGATTACTAACCAATTGCACCTAAATCACCAAGAATAAACACAAACCCTAGCTTGCAATTTCGGCAATTTGGGGCTTTTCTACTCAACATATTTTCCATCAAATTGAAACCATAGAAAGCCTTAGAGTCATGCTAGGAACCATATATCCAAAGCATGATTCAAGAACACAACAAATGACCAACTTTAGAAAACAACCTCAATTTCGCCAAAGAGGGGTTTCTTCCTTAGCATGTTTCCCATCAAATTCAATCCATAGAAAGTCTTAGAATCATGCAAGGAACAACATATCCCAAGCATGATTCAAGAACACAACTACACACAATTTTGGAAAATTAAACAATAATTCGGCATTTTAGGTTTCCACCATCCATGGTGTTCTTCTAAAATTTAAACCATGATTCTTACTCCTCTCCAACCCAAGAAGAACATACTAAAAGATGGGAGCAAGAAGAACACTCCAACTAGTAGCAAGGAACAAACACAAAATCCATTTTCTTCCTCTTTTTCCAAAGAAATCATGCTTCCAATGTTGAAAAGAGATGAAGTGAGGAAGCTTACCACTTATGGAACCCAAATCCTTGATGTTTCCAACCAAGAAGTGAAGAACAAGAAGCTTTAAGAAAAGCCTCAATGGTGGCGGCACTTGGAGGAAGAAGAAGAAGAAGAAATGAAAACACTTAACATTTTTTCCATAAAGCCACCTTCTATACCCCTTCCCTTTACCATCTTCAACCACAACAAGACAAGTGTCCTATCTCTTCCTTTCCAGCCGACCTTCACCCTTTTCTGACCCAAATAATTTCTGACTTTAGGCTAAATTGTAACTTAGTCCTCTAACTTTCCAAATCTTTGCAATTTAGCCCGAAACGTAACTTTCCAACCCCAATTGAAACCAAAACTGAACACAACCCTCAGAAAATCATAACACACCCAAATCCTGTTTCCAAAGTCCATTTTCAAATCCCGAGTGTCCTACCGTGCCCGTTGAACCCACGCAAATCCCGACGTGCGCGTGTGTCGACCTGAACCAAAATCCCGTCATGCCAAAATTCCACAAATATTACCATAAAATCCGTCTTAAAATATAACATATCTTCCATCAAGCCGTCGGTAAAATATCATCCCGGCGCCGGATTCCGTCCGGGCCCAAGAGTCGCCAGGGATCGAAAGTCCTGCCCCAAAATATTTTATAGCGTAAAAACATCCGGGGCGTTTCCACGATTCCAAATCCGCAAACGGTTTCCCATTCCGAGATCCCGAAGCGCTACCGAGCCCGCATGCGCCCGAGACAAGTCCGGCCCCTTCGAGAGGACCCATGCCCCCTTCGGGAGAGGACCCATGTCCCCTTCTAGAGAGGAACCATGTCCCCTTCGGGAGAGGACCATGTCCCTTCGGGAGGACCCATGTCCCCTTCCGGAGGATACATGGCCCCTTCGGGGAGGACACATGGCCCTCAGGGAGGACACATGGCCCCTTCAAGAGGACACATACAACCACAAATATGCAAGGGCTTGCCAAAATGATGCTCGGATAAGGCTCGAGAGTCATCTGACCACCAAAAGCCTGTTTCCGCAGGGCAAACCGAAGCCCCGGGTCACCCGGTAGCAACCCGCTCGGGGTGACCGTAACAATCTGTCTTCTGAGTCGAGGGCGGAGCCCCGACTTGCCTATATTGGTTATGTACATGAAATGATTTCGGTGATTTGGTTGTTATGAGTGATGAACGGTATTCCATGAACTGCATGTTTGTTTGTTAAGTTGTTTTGTATACTTGCCATGTATGTGTTCTGTAGGTTGCAGGTCGTAGTTCGACCATTCCGTTATTGCGGGTCGAGTAATGGGACCACTACACGTAGCGGGTTTCGGTAGCACCGTTACCGCGCTTTCCGTCGTAGCTTCCGCTTCCGCATGTCGCGGCTGGTACCGCCTCCGCAACCGGGCAGGGGGTGGTCATGACATCTAGTATTGCTTAATCAAGTAGTTAAGAGATGCTAGATCCATCTTCTTCCCTTGGCATTCCAAGCATTGCTTCATCTTGTAGTGAAGAGGTTCTTGGTTAGGCCGAAATTATCATCTTGTTATTGTTCATCTTCCAAGCTAGATCCTTGCAAGTATTGATCATTTTCCATGATCACATCAAGTGGTATCAGAGCTTTGTTGCTTGGTTGATGTTTATATTGTAAGTTTCTTCAAAGAATGATATTCACGTTCCCGAGCAGGGCAGAATCTCGGTTGAGTGGTTGATGGTGACGATGTTCTTCGAGAGCTCCAAACTTGGTGTTGATTAATCTGTGGAAAGATAAAGAGAATACTCAGAAGTAGCAAGAGAGGAGTGGAGGGGCGTGTAGTAGCTTACCAGTTTAAGGTGGACATCTCTCTATTTATAGAGAGATGCCGGAGGAAACCTTCCCAGCTTGAAGCCTTGGACAGTGTGAGACAAGTCGACAAGTCTCAGATTTAAGGAGATAAGGTGGCTGTGATGATGAAGATCTCAGCAAACCGCCTTAGAAGATTCACTTGTCAGGGAATGTTTAGCGTACAAATCTGGTGAAGATCACTCAGGCTCATGTTGGCCTCCTCATTGGCTGCTTAATGTCAGATGACCAAGTGGCCTATCTCCAAGTGGAGCAAGTGGCAGGCGAAGGCCCAGATAGAATACAGCCAAATAAGGAGTGAGGGTCGCACGAACCTGAGTGTAAGGGCCTTATCTGGGCGGGACCAGTATAGGCATGAGAGTCCTTGCGAAGGCGAGTTGAGGCCGCGGGAGCAAGATCCGCGAAGGCGAGTGAGATCGCAAGGGCGAGACCTGAGACCACGAGGGCAACCCGCGAAGGCCTAAGAGATGCAAAGGCGAGTGTGAGACATCGCCAAGGCGAGACTTAAGGCCCGCGAGAGCAAGACCTCACGCAGGTGAGACTGGAGATCTCGCGAAGGCGAGACTGGAGACCGCAAGGGTGAGACCTTGCTCGACGAGGACCGGAGACCACAAGGGTGAGACCTTGCTCGGGCGAGGCCCGGAGACCGTGGGAGCAAGACCTACGGGGCCTTGTATGATTCTGATGCAACGCGAGGACGCGTTTGCTTGGGTAGTGTACCAAGATGCCTCCTCCTGAGAGCGGAGTATGGGCAGGGTCCTGTACTCCGTTTTGAAAGTATTGTGTTGAGGGAGTAGTAGTCACAAGTCTGGGCTCATGTGGAGTGTGGAGACCTTTACGATCTGATTTTCCGTGTTGGATCCTTCATGATCCTTGTGAGTTTTAGGGGCATTTGCTTGGGTAGTGTACCAAGATGCCTCCTCGAAGGCGAGTATGGGCGAGGGTCCCGTACTGTTAAAATTCAAAGTCTTGGAGTTGGCGAGGCACTATGCCGCTTGTGGACTGTTTGGAGTGTAAACGAGTGAGGGTTCTCTCGGTACTTAAAGCAGGAGAGATAACGGGAGGCAGAGGGTTTACTAACCGTTTGACGCCAGCACGTGGCGCCTCAGGAGTTGATTATGCTTTTGAAAAGCGTTTTTCCATTTCCGCAAGGAAGGTGAAAGGTTTACTAACCGCTAGATGTTGGCACGTGGCGCCTCAGGAGCCGATTACGCTTAAAAGCGTTTTTTCATTTCTGCGGGCTTATAAAAGCGTGTCCAGGAAGATTGAAGCTTTTCATCTTCACTTTCGTATTTCCTCGTTTTTGCGCCGAGTAGCCTTTTCACATTCTTGCGTATTTGAACCGTTCTTCGGTCACTGTAAGTGTTTTGTGGGGATTCTCTAATTTTCACTCGAGACTTCTCCGTCCGTTCGTGCGTTTGCTGCCTGCTCAACCGTTCTTTTCACCGGCGTTTTAAGCGGGTAAGATATCTTCGAGCACAGTGAGTGCTTTTCTGAGCACGATGAGTGCTTGACAAAATGCCTCTGCTAGGCTCTTCTGATTTATATGCTTGTTGCCCGGTTTTTTTGCAGAAATGGAGTCCAAGGAAGCCGTACGTCCAGTGATTGCCACCGTGGAGAAGACCACGGTGAGTGTTGACAAAATCCACCAGGAAATGGTGGAGGCCTTCTTCCCTGTGGAGAAGGTGCCGGTGTATACGTCTCGCTCGGGCGTTTGTCGGGCGTTGGGCTGGCCCACGATCAAGAGATCTGGAGAATCAGTGCCGTGTGCACACGACACAACCGGCGGCGGGCTGTGGTTTCCCTTTCCGCGGTGGTGCAAGACTTGTGCACAGGTGGGGGCTGCCACCATCGCAGATTGGAGCCCAACACATTCTTGACCATTGCAGGCTTCACCGTTGCACTGTCGAATGGCCGGAGTGAGGCCCTTTGCCGGCGTCTTCCATCGGTTCTATCGGTTGGAAGCTGCGGAGTGGGAGTGCGTTTTTATCGTCACCCCATAAATGTTGTGGCAATAATTCTATCTCGTTTACTTCGCACCCAAATCCTACCATTCTTAGCATGGGTCCTTCTTCTTCCTCCCGTGATAATTCATGGAATTTTTCCGTGGCGAGGACGCGGCGATCAGTTCAGAGCATCGCGCGGAGGCCTGAGCTGACTTCCGAAGGACTGCGGTTGCAGGCATACGTCCAACTGCTGGGATGGTTGGACGATGTGTTTTCGAGGAGTGCCTGTGATGAGCTCTTCCCCTTCTCAGCCACCCAACTTGATGAGGCAACACTGAGGTGGGCTGGGATTAGCATGGGCTCTGTCTTTGGACCACGAGGTGCCCCCGCCATACGAGGATAGGCCCCAGCCCATCGTGGGCGATGGTAGATGCCCTTTACGCAGTGGCAGGCCAAAAGGTGTGTTTGCATATATAAGCGTTTTGCACAAATGTAAGAGGCTTAGTAAAACCTGGTCTGAAGTTTTTCTTACATTTGCGAGATGCTCCCATGGAGTCCGGCGAAGGCGGGGCAAGAGAGCGTCCATGCGCATTGCCCAACAGTGCACTGGCCTGTGCATTTGGGAGGGATGCCCTCTTTGGGGTTGTCAAGGCGTTGGGATGCATTGTCCCTAAGCGAAGAAAAGGCCTGGTACCAAGTCACCGGTGTCCCCCAAAAAGAGAAGAGGAGAGTGGCTGTGGCAGTACTGACCTAGAGAGGGAGTGCCTCCGCTGCTGTTGAAGAGGCCAAGGAGCCTGTAGAGGCAGAAGGATCTGTAGCAGTCCCTCCTACTGAAGAGGCTGTGGGGCCTGTTGGGGAAGAAGTCCCCGGTGTTGTAGAAGAGGCCGAAGAGCCTGCTGAGGAGGCAAGGGGAGTGGAAGTGGAGGTCCCCTCCTTGCTGAAGAGGACACGCCCAATGTAGAGGGCTCGGAGGGAGTGCGAGTGGACACCGTTGCTCCCATAGAGGCTATGCCAATATCGGTGGTGCAGCCAGTCCACCTTGAGGATCTTTGCCGTCCTTGAGGACTTCGTGTCTGGGCTCTTCGCGAGCCCTTCTCCGGCTCAAGGTGAAGACCTGCCCGGGCACGTGGTCGCAGCAGAGATCATTGCCAAGGGGAGTGCTCTCCCCAAAAGAGGCAGGATGTCAGCAGGGGAAGTCCTGTTGTTCATGAGGAGGAGGGGCCAACAGGCTGCTAAGGCCATAAGCAGTTCTGGCCAGCAGGAGGCAGTGGTCACTCCTGTGGAGGAGGGGGTGGTGATCACACTGCGGGGAGGAGATGGAGACCACTACCGCAAGGGATGACTGTGGTGATCCTTTCAAGGGTGGAGGCTCTGTAGTGATTCCTTCAACGGAAGATGCCTCCATTGCGAAGGGGAAGGGGGTCTTGAGGATTCGGAGGCTTCTTCCTCTTCAGATAGCGAGGCCCCAGAGGAGGGGGCACTGGTAGCGCGGTCCTCTGCGAGGACAAGTGGCTGGGAAGTAGCCCAACCTTCCAGCAGCCAGCCAGAGGCTAGTGGATGGGTGCACCCCTCTGCTGGTAAGTTATTTATTTAAAGACTTGTTCCACTCTTTTTCAGTGGTGCTGAAACTTGTACTTATTGTAGGTGCGGGGTCTTCTGGGCAAGAGCGTGGCCCTCGCAAGGTCCCAGCGGGCCCAGGGACCATGACCGAGGTCCTTGAGGAGACTGGGGTGTGGTCCCATTATTTGGAGCGAAGGCAAATTGCTGCCAAGACAGCCCCCAAGTGGTCTGAAGAGCCGGTTAACCGAGGCCATGAGGCATGACCTCGGGGCCAAGGTGTACAAGGAAAATGGAAAGCTCTGCGTGATGCGTGGGACCCAGTCTTCATTCTCAACAATGGTAGTTCGTTGTTGTAGGGGGGAGAAGACCCTCCTATCTTGCCTAGAGGGGCTGCGTACCCTCTACGACAGGGAGGTGATAGGGCGGAGCCTAGACTCCCCTGCTGAGTTTATGAAGGAGGCAGCCCAACAGAGTCTGCGGGTAAGACCACCTTTGGTCTTTATTTCATAAGTTTTGTTCTTCTTTCTGTCTTGCTGAGTTGATTTGGATGCGGGCCGCCGTTCAATGGTATGCTGCCATGGAGCAATGGCATGACTTTCGAAGTATGCCAACATGCGGGGCGAGGCCCAAATAGCAGAGATCACGTACCTCGGGGAGATGGAAGCCACTCGGAGAAGGGAAGAGGAGCGCCAAGAGGAGCAGGCCACGCCGAAGCCGCGAGATCGTGCGGAAGTGCGCCTTCCATAAGATCTAGCTTGAAGGAGTCGATCACGAACAGGAAGGGATAAATTCGGCCACGACACCTCCCAACTACGAGGTTGGGCAATATCTGCGATAAGCCGGGAGTATGGAAGATCTAGCACCTCTCAACTACGAGATTGAGCAATACTAGATATTAAACTTGGGATAAATCACCAAGGGGGATGGCGGAAAATAGCAAGGGGGTGAGAACCGGAGCTTAAGGAATTTTCCTTCTTAAGCTTTAAACATGTTCTACCTTACAAAAGAGTCTGTTGTCCCTTTTATAGGAGAGAAGGGGACAGACTCTGACTTATGCGCATGCATGCCATAAAGCGTACAGTACTTGTGCATGCATGTCTTACTAAAAGATAAAAAGGTAAAAGCTAAAGTAGATAATTGTGCTCCCGAGTGTCAGCGTGAAAGGTGGGAGTGTGCCAGAGTGGTTGGGAGTGGTTGGCCGACTTGAGGAGCTTAGGTGGCTTCACTTCAGGGCTTCGCCTGAACTGGAAGGCCCCGCACTGAAGGCCTCGCCTTCGTTGGGAAGCTTCGCGGAGATGGCTTCGCCAGAAGGCCTTGCCTTCTCCTGGAGGCTTCGCGAAGAAGGCCTCGCCTTTGCTTGGAGGCTTCGCATGAGGGAAGCCCAGTCTTAGCGTCTGAACTGGAAGTCCTCGTATTGAAGGCTTCGCCCTCGCCAGGAGGCTTCGCAGAGAAGGCTTCGCCTAAAGGCTTCACCTTCGCTAGAGAGCTTTGTATGGAGGTCTTGCCTTCACCTTGAAGACTTCACGTTGGAGATTCTGGAATGAGGGCCTTAGCTTTGAGGCTTCGCGTGGACGGCCTCGCCTGTGGGCTTCGCCATCGCCGGTACGCCTTCGTATGATGAAGCCTAGCCCTCGCCTTGAGGCTTCGCAGGAATGGCTTCGCCTGAGGGCCTCGCCATCACCTGGATGCCTTAGCATGATGAAGTTCAACCTTCGCCTTGAGGCTTCACAGGGACGGCTTTGCCAAAGTGCTTTGCCAACGCCTGGGTGCCTTCGCGTGAAGAAGCCTATCCTTCGCCTTGAGGCCTCGCGTAGAGTCCTCGCGTGGAGGCGTTGCCTTATCCATGTCAGGTGCTAGTCCAGACCATGAATTAGGCCGCCTGGGCCTCTGAACCTCCTCGCCAAAGGATTGCTCCGAGCCTCACTCGACTGCCTCTTCGTCTGGGACACTTTGTTGTTGCTTGGGGACCTCATGATCACATCATTCCCTCCCTCTTAAAAAGATTCGTCCTCGAATCTAAAGGGAAGAAATTTCCTACAAACGAAAACAAGCACAACAAACTTTGCAGACTATTAGAGGTTAGTGAATAAAAGCTCATAAATGGAGACTGGGGGGGTCGCGGTGGCGATGCATATCAATGGTAGAGCATAATGACTCCAATATGCATCGTGAACATGAACAAAAGTTTATAAAAATTCATGACATGTTTCCTAGAGTATTGTACGCAATTAACAATGAATTTATACTCAAGGAAAACATGCGGTCTAAAAATTGTAGACCTTTGTTCATGGGGGGTCAAGGGAAGCTTTGCCTTCGCAAACCACATGCACTTGTGCTTCCCAAGACAAAGAAGAGAAAACTAAGCTAGTCATAGAAGGAATATCAGACTGCAGCGCGCAGAGACTAGCATTAGCATAAGCAAGAGGTTGAGAGATGAACAGGTCGCCCTCTCTCTTCACCTCAACCATTAACATGGTTTCAGCTCTAATTATTTTAAGATGCTCATGTTTGCTAAGGAAAGGCATGGATGTCTCTCGTGGAATAAAGTGACCTTTCTTTAGCGCATGCATTCTAAGCATGCTAAACATGGCATCTTGGGGGTCCCATATATATATTCGAACAATGGGTGTGGAGGCGAACCGATGTCTGATCCATCACCCACGTTCGTAGCATGCAGACTTAAGGAAACCATAGATTCGCACTCTTGCGTATACCCTTCGCTACTAGAAGGAAGAGACAAGTTACCTTCTCCCAAGTTAGGGAGGTGTAGGTCCTCTTCGCATATCATCTTCTCTTCTAGCATCGGTGTGGCTTCTTCCTCAAGTGGGGGCTCGGTTGGGACTCCCGAGTGAGTTCTGCCTTCCTCCAAAGCCGTAGCGCCTTCGCTTTCTTCAACTCTTCGCGCAACCGCGGCCTCTTCATTTTCCTGCACAACCAAAGAAGAACAACAAGGTTGAGAAGATGAAACGGTTAGTTCTTCTTGGAGGGTGGTTGAAGGCCCGGGTGAGTCTTTCTTTTCACTCAATTGGCTTTGGAGAGCTCTCTCCTTTCTTCTCTCTTTTCTTTTCTTTCTCTCTCATATTCTAAGTACTCATTCTTGAGCCTTTCAATCAGTTGAGAGAGAGTTTCTTCTTTTGGATTTTGGTGAGGGCTTTGGGTTGGGGTGTAGACTTGGGCTGCGCAAGCATTGGGCGGTGGGGTGCGCGGCTCAGCCAAGGGGGTTTGTGGCGATGGGGTCCTCGCCTCCTCTCTGGGAGGAAGTTGGTTCGCTTTGGGGCGAAGACCCTTCGAGTGGATTCGAGCGGAGGAGTCTGGCGGAGGCACTAGGTGCAGGACGCATGGGGGGCCTCGCTTGGGAGTGGTATGGAGAGGGTGGCTCTTCTTGGCAGAGGCCATATCTTCGCCATAGCAACCTCTTCAACTCACTCCAAGTCTGGATGGGGGCTTCAGCGTATCGCTCTCTTTCAGCGAACTCTCGGCGACACCATTCCTTGGCTTCTCCTTTTAAGCTCCTTATGGCAAGGCCTAACATTTCTTCACCACGAAGTGGGTAGTACCAAAAGTGGTACTCCAACTTCTCCATCCAATGCCATAAGTCTTCTCCAAGCTGGTATCGCCCTACTGATAGGTCAACCCCGTAGAAATACTTATCCGCCATGGGATCGCCTACACATTTAAACAATAAAGTTAGTCCGCTCAATCTCCTCACGTGTTTGGAGGGGGGTCTCTCCTGCCGTGAAGGGGGTTTGCCCTTTCGCGAAGGGTCACACTCGGCTTTCCTTCTTTCCTCTTGCTTATAGCTCTCAAAGCTTGCTCTTTTCAAGGCCAAAACCCGACAATGAATATCACAAGATAACGTCTAGCATGCAAAAATCGTTTAAGCAAGAAGTACTAGTTACTTGAAGCAAGCTAGGTTAAAATGGAAAGGGGGTTCTTTGGCAACAGATATGCAAGAGGGTTAGAAATGAGGTTTTTGGCGCACAAACACTTTTGGCTCAAATGTGAAATCAAATTTAGATCAAGGTCACTGTTCATATGAGTTGTGGAATGAACAGGTATGAACACTCATATGAACACCAAGAACAATAAGAACACAGATTTGATTTCTTCTATGCTTTTCACAACCAAGCTTTATACACCACTTCTTTTCACTTTTCAACTACAACCTCACTCTTTTAAGCGCATAAAACTTTGCACGTTGCGGTTTCGAATAAAACTGAGATTTGCGACTTTCGCAAAACCGCAACTGCTTTCTTTTCTTTTTCTTCTTCTTCTCTGTTCCTCTTCTTCTTCTTTCTCTTTTTTTTGACTTTTGATTTATGAAGTTGCTAACACAACAACAACTCCTAACACAGAATCAACACAACAGATAAACCGAAATAAAAGCGGATGGGAAGGGTTTCAGAAAACGGACAGAATATAACACGGTTATAAAAACGCAAAAACAAATCTTTCTTCAAGTAGAAGTTAAAGGGGTTTAACCTTGAAGAAATCACAACAACTCCAGCAAGCGATCTGGCTCTGATACCACTTGATACGATCACGGGAACGACGAACGCGAAGCCGCGAGATCGTACGGAAGCGCAGATCTAGCTTGAAGGAGTCGACGAACAGGGAAGGGATAAATTCGGCCACAGACACCTCCCAACTACGAGGTTGGGCAATATCTGCGATAAGCCTGGGGAGTATGGAAGATCTAGCACCTCTCAACTACGAGATTGAGCAATACTAGATATTAAACTTGGGATAAATCACCAAGGGGATGGCGGAAAATAGCAAGGGGTGAGAACCGGAGCTTAAGGAATTTTCCTTCTTAAGCTTTAAACATGTTCTAAGTTACAAAAGAGTCTGTTGTCCCTTTTATAGGAGAGAAGGGGACAGACTCTGACTTATGCGCATGCATGCCATAAAGCGTACAGTACTTGTGCATGCATGTCTTCCTAAAAGATAAAAAGGTAAAAGCTAAAGTAGATAATTGTGCTCCCGAGTGTCAGCGTGAAAGGTGGGAGTGTGCCAGAGTGGTTGGGAGTGGTTGGCCGACTTGAGGAGCTTAGGTGGCTTCACTTCAGGGCTTCGCCTGAACTGGAAGGCCCCGCATTGATGCCTCGCCTTCGTTGGGAAGCTTCGCGGAGATGGCTTCGCCAGAAGGCCTTGCCTTCTCCTGGAGGCTTCGCAAAGAAGGCCCCGCCTTTGTTTGGAGGCTTCGCATGAGGAAAGCCCAGTCTTAGCGTCTGAACTGGAAGTCCTCGTATTGAAGGCTTCGCCCTCGCCAGGAGGCTTCGCAGAGAAGGCTTCGCCTTCGCCAGGAAGCTTCGCATGGAGGTCTTGCCTTCACCTTGAAGACTTCACGTTGGAGATTCTGGAATGAGGGCCTTAGCTTTGAGGCTTCGCGTGGACGGCCTCGCCTGTGGGCTTTGCCATTGCTGGTACGCCTTCGTATGATGAAGCCTAGCCCTCGCCTTGAGGCTTCGCAGGAATGGCTTCGCCTGAGGGCCTCGCCATCACCTGGATGCCTTAGCATGATGAAGTTCAACCTTCGCCTTGAGACTTCACAGGGACGGCTTTGCCAAAGTGCTTTGCCATCGCCTGGGTGCCTTCGCGTGAAGAAGCCTATCCTTCGCCTTGAGGCCTCGCGTAGAGTCCTCGCGTGGAGGCGTTGCCTTATCCATGTCAGGTGCTAGTCCAGACCATGAATTAGGCCGCCTGGGCCTCTGAACCTCCTCGCCAAAGGTCTGCTCTGAGCCTCACTCGACTGCCTCTTCGTCTGGGACACTTTGTTGTTGCTTGGGGACCTCATGATCACATCAGTTTGAGACAGATCACTTGTTGAGACAAGTTGAGGACCCGTTTAGGGTTCGTGACGGCGATGCCTTTGAAGACCATGGATGAGATTTCTCCATGTGGAAGGTCTGCTAGGGCTCGCGAAGGCGGCTCACACAGAGACCTTCTTGGTGATGTTTCTGGGAGTAAGCCCTTGGGTAGTGTACAGTGTACCAAGTAAAGGATACCTACAGAGTGCTCATTAATTATTTGATAAGAATGGAGTAGAGCTCGGTTACCGTGAGCCTGAAGTCGTGCGATAGCGGAGCGGTGGAGTACTTGTTGACACAAGTGAAGAGTCAGCCGGAGTTACGGAAGATGAGATCCGTAATCGTGTTGGGAGCCCGTGCGGAAGGTCCGGTGAGGCACGCGAGGCGACTTACAAAGGACCTCCACGAAGGAGCCAAAGGGGATTACCCTTCCGCACAACAAGGGGATTACCCTTGGGGCGGGGCGAGTTGAAGGTCAGTTAGGGAATGAGACCCGCAACAGTTGGGGATGAGACCCGCAACTACCTGTGTGGAGGAGTCGCGCGGGAAGGTCCGGTGGCGCTCGCGAGGGCGACTTACACGAGGACCTCCCTGAAGGAGCCAAAAGGGGGTTACCCTTCCGCATCGCAAGAGGATTACCCTTGGAGCGGGGCGAGTTGAAGGTCAGTTGGGGATGAGACCCGCAACTACCATTGGTGCGACCGCAGGGGGCTTCCCTTTGTGTGGGTGCGCGAGTAGGACCTGACAAGGTCGGATGACGCGATTTGGGCAAGTGACCGATCTGATCGGGCGGGCGCGGTCGCGATTTGAGAGGGCAATCGTGTTGCCGTGTAATCTGTAAGAGAGGAGGAAATACACTTGTATTTTATTGAATTGAAAAATAAGGCGAGGACTTAGAAGTAATATGGGAGCAAGTCATCCGCATGTAAGTTGCGGGGGAGAAGACGACCATCATGGTCTTGCAGTTCATAGACTCTGGCGGACTTGTTTATGGACAATATAAGGTCCGTCCCAGTTGGGTCGCAAGACACCCTGTTTGGGGTTGGGAGCAATGAGGGCAGACTTAAGCAAGGCAAGGCCCCCTTGTTGTAGCGCCTTGGGTCTCACCCTGGAATTATGATGAAGACTGAGCCTCTGTTTGGGGGCAAACATGCGAAGGTGAGCGCCTTCGCGCAATTCTTTTAGTAGGTCGAGTTTGGCGCGAAGCCCTTGAGAATTGGCCGTCGTTGAAGTTGATCATACGGATCATAGGAAGATCTGCCTCAATAGGCAGAAGCGCGTCTGCGCCATAAACCAGGGAGAAAGATGTCTCGCCTGTCGGGGTGCGTGTTGTGGTGCGATAGTCCCACAAGACGCATGGGAGTTCATCTACCCAGCAGCCTTTGGCCCCCTCAAGGCGCTTCTTGAGGCCCTCCTTGAGGGTACGGTTGGTGACCTCAACCTGGCCATTTGACTGGGGATGCGCCACTGGGGCGAAGAGCATACTGACGCTGTTGTCCTGGGCCCATTGTTGGACACTATGACTGGCGAACTGAGTGCCATTGTTTGTAATGATGGTGCAGGGACTACCATACCGGCAGACGAGATTCTTCCAAAGGAATTTGATGATCTTGGCGGAGGTGATAGAAACCAGGGGTTCTACTTTGACCCATTTAGAAAAATAATCAATTGCTACCACACAGAAGCGTTACTGACCTGGTGCGGTCGGCATTAGACCGATGAGATCAAGGCCCCACAGGGCGAAGGGCACTAGATTTGTCAGTGCTGAAGACTCTGTAGATGGCAATCACTGGATGTGAGAGTTGATCTGGCACTGGTGGCATGTTTTGACCAGTGCGGCGGCGTCCCTTTTCAGGGTGGGCCAGTAGTATCCTTGGCGAAGGGCCTTGTGGGCAAGTGCCTCCGCAGCAATGTGTGCGCCACAGTTGCCTTGGTGGAGAGTGTCCAAGACTGAGTGTCCCTCAAGGGTCTTTGAGGCATCGTTGGAGGGTGCCGAGAATCCGCGATGCCACAATTGTTCATCAATGAGAACAAAGCGGATGGCCCGCTTGCGAGCTTGGGGTCCGCGGTGCTGGCCTTCAGCTCGGCGATAATGGGGTCTCTCCAGTCTGCAATCGGATTTTGCGTTGT
Source organism: Stellera chamaejasme (assembly GCA_024586325.1). Classification (NCBI taxonomy): domain Eukaryota; kingdom Viridiplantae; phylum Streptophyta; class Magnoliopsida; order Malvales; family Thymelaeaceae; genus Stellera; species Stellera chamaejasme. The sequence goes on from CM044979.1 coordinate 20,295,621, forward strand.
CGGTGAGGCGATATTGATAGCTTTCGCAATGGAAGGGTTGGCGAGGGTAGCCAAGGTGGAGGAGCCTTTCCCTTGGACAGCATGTCTGCTGTAGTATTCTCATAATGAGGAACATGGATGAAGATGGCCTCTTCAAAGTTGGTCCGCAAGGCGTTCACCAACTTAAGGTACTTTATCAGGGTGGCGTCTTTGCATTCGACGCACCCTTGGACCTGGTGGATCACCAGTTGCGAGTCGCTATGGACATGGAGCCAGCGAATGCCTGCTCTTAGGGCGAGCTTGAGCCCCGCAATGAGGGCCTCATATTCTGCAACATTGTTAGTTACTTGAAACTGAAAAGATACGCGAAGAGATACTTCCATACCTAGGGGTCCTCGTAGATATTCGCCCGCTGGGATCCGAGTTTGGATGGGCCATCCACAAACATGTCCCATTCTGGGGAATGGGCTGCGGTGCGAGACCACCTCGGGGCCGGGATGGTGTCTCGCATCCGAGAATTCCTCAATGAAGTCGGTGAGGGCTTGACCCTTAATTGCCTTCCTAAATTCATAGTTGATATTGAAGCCACCCAGCTCAATACACCATTTGGCGGCGCCTTGAATGTTCGGGCACTTTGAGGATCTCTGGATTGGCAAGTCCGTCCGGACGATAATTGTGTGTCCTTGGAAGTAGGGCTTAAGCTTTGCGCTGCATACACGAGAGATAAGATAGCCTTTTGAAGGGAGGATACCTTGTTTCCGTATCCTAGAGGTGTGGCTTATTACGGTCACCCCGAGCGGGTTGCGACCGGGTGACCCGGGGCTCCGGTTTTGGCCTGCGGGTCACGTTTTTCGGCGTTCAGACGGCTCCCGAGCCCTACCCGAGTATCATTTTGGCGAACCCCTCTGTATTTGAGGTCGTGTGGGTCCCCCGGACGTTTCCGCCGAAAATATTTTTCTGGCGCCGGGGTTGTCGGGGTCGTCTCGGGGCGTACAACGGGCTCGGTAGCACTCTCGAGATCTCAGTTTGGGAAGCCGTTCGCGGTTTTGGAGTCGTGGAGACGTCCGGAGGTGGTTGTAGAGTTTAATATTTGGGGTGGGACGTTCGGTTCGGGCGACTCCGGGGCTCGGGGCGGGAATCCCGGGGCTCGGGATGCAAATATTCTGACTGCATTTGGGTAAGTTGTGTTTAAATTTAAGATGGAATATATTGGAATATTTTATAGAATTTTGGAGTGACGGAATTTGGTTCGAGTTGACACGCTCGCACGTCGGGTTTTAGTTCGGGTTCAGCGAGCTCGGTAGGACACTCCGGAAAGGTAAATGAATTTCTGAAAAATGTTCTGTGAATGTTATAATATTCTGAAGGTTGTGTCCAAGTTTCGTTAATTTTGGAATTCGGTAATTATTTTTGGGCAAAAAGAATTGGAACTTTCGGAAAAATTGGGAGTTAATTTGCAAATGGGTGCAAATTAAAAAGAAATCAGCATGGGTACAGCAGCAGCCCTTTCTTTTCGGCAGCAAGTGTGTGTGTGTGTGATTAATGGGACACATGTCCTATTTTTAATTAAAGGAAGGAGATATGGGTTTAAAGTAGAAAATATATATAAGGCATATTATTACATAATATGAGACTTATCTCATTTCTTTCTTTTCTTCTCCATCTTCTTCTTCCTGCTGCCTCTGCCGAAACCTCCATTGAAGAGCAACCTTCAAGCTTGAACTTCTTATTCTTGGGAGAAATCAAAGAGGAATTGCTTGCTACTTGTGGTAAGTACCTTCCTAAGTCCTCTTTTCACATTAGTTTTGAAGTTTAGTGGTTAAAAGAGAAGTTTTGGTAAATGTTGGGTTTGTTCTTAGCTATAAGCTAGGATGATTTTCTTCCTCCCATCTTTTAGTATGTTGTTCTTGGGTGGTAGGAGAGTGTTAATCAAGTGTTGGATTTTGGAAAACACAACTTGGAAGGAAACCCTATGTTGGCCGATTTTTTGGAAGAAATTCCAAAATGTTGTGTGGTTGTTATCTTGTTTCATGCTTCAAGTATGTTAGTCCTAGCATGATTCTAAGCTTATGTATGGATTCAATTTGATGGAAAACAAGTTGAGGTGGAAACCCCCTTTAGGCCGAATTGTTTAAGTGTATGTTCATGATAAATTTTGTTGTTTGGGTGCAATTGGATAGCATTCATGGTTTAGAAATGAAATTGGTGGTTAGAATGGTTGTTTGGTAGCTTGAATGGATTGAATTGGAAGTTGGATGAAAAGTTGGTTTAGAACCGAATCTTTGAATGATTCTTTTTCAGTGTTGGAGGTTCATTTTGGTTGAATTGGATATTAATATGGTGTTGGGGTTGAATTTAGGAGTGGATGGAAGTTTGAAATGTTGAATTCGGTTAAGAAATAGAAAAGTTACAATTAAGCGGGATTATCGGAAAATGGCGGGTAAAGAAGGGTTTAAGGTTGGATTTGATCAGTTCTGCTTATTGTATGATGTTCGTCAATGAATAATCTTGCTTTGTCTAGGTTGGTTCTGAATTCTGACGTTTCTGTGAAAATCTGGAATTTTACGGAAGTGCAGCCGGATTTTCGGTTTTGGGGTCGGGGTTGTAATTTGGTAGTGTGGTTGACAAGGATGCTAATTCAACTTGGTTTGGCAGATTCGAGTTTCGGTGGTTAGGAAAAGAGGAGTTCTAAGTTTCGGGGCACGGTGTAGGTGTTATCCAGAATCGGTCCAATACTGGATTTTGAGGTAAGGGTTTGGTTACGTGTTTTGGTAAGCTAAGTATATGTTTTGGTTTCAGTTTCTGTTCTGCTAGTATTTCTGAATATTATGCCTTTGGGCATATTCTGTAGTTTGGAGGAGTATGCCTTATGGCATACTGCATGCATTAATATTACGGCAGTTGTGGGTTCGCTACCCGGTGGTGCACCATGCTTCGTATTAGCTTGGCTTCCGACTCCTTAGTGGAGGCTGTCGTTCCGACTTATTATAAGGGTTATGGCGATTTAGAATCGCACGTCTTTCGAGACTACGATCTATTTTCTGTACATACACGTTATTCCATATTCATTGCATATATTGCTATCTTTACATTTTGCGGGGTTACATATACTTACCTTACCCCATATCCCTTACGGGGTCCTTTTAGGACTCACCCTTCTTTGGGTTCTGTTGTTGGGTTTCAGGTATACCAGATAAGCGGCCTGCGGAGTAGTATTCCGTGAGGGTTCTACCTTTGGTGTGTTTTGCAGCAGTTGCACCTTGCGGTCCGGGAGTGGGAACTTGGTGTGAAACCCGCGCAAGGTATTTTGTTACTTAGATTCTAAGGTTGGCTCTGTAGTTGCATATGCACACTTTCTGTATTGCTGTGGTGATTGTATGTCTGTATATATTTGTATATTCTGTTCTGTATCTGCCCTGAGCGCTTGGCGCTTGCTAGACATTTTAGGTTCTGTGAATTCTGTATGTATATATGTTTTGGTGCGTAAGCACTCGTCCACGGAGGCGGGGCTTACTCATTATTAGTGCATGAATTGTATGGTTGCATTTTATTTTGGTTATACGCATGAAATTTCCGTTAGTTTGCTTCCACAATCTTTCCGTTTTGGGTCCGCTACGCGCGGCGGGTCTCGATGGACTGCCACCCTTTCCATTCCGGCTTCCGCTTCCGGCGTCCGGCGCCCGCCTCCGCAACCGGGCTCGGGCGGCGTGCGGTGGCAAGTTGGTATCGAGCGGGTAAGTGACCATATTGGTCGTCGGTGGTGACTTGTAGTGACAACTATTGTTCTACATTTTATTTTAGAATGGTTTGGTACGGAGATTGGCCACCTCCTTACTTAAACCACTTCAAAATAAAATTGTGGAGCAAAGTTTGGTCCTTCAAGTTATCCTGGTGGTTGCAGAGTACGGAATCCAGAACTTCGGGACTTTGGTAAAAGTGTTACAAGTAAAGGATTGTGGAAAAGTTTCAGGTACGTAAAATTGTGTGTTAGGAAAAGATTTGGTGAAATATGCATGAATTGCTTCGTGATTACGTGAAATGCATGATTCTATCGTTTTGCAAAATAACCACGAGTTAAATCTTGCATTGCACTACTGAGCCTTAGTAAGTCTGCTGCTAGTTTCGTAGGGATTAGAGGTAAGCGATTGTTTTGGACTCTGTTTGGTCGAAATGTTTCAGAATGGTTAACACGCGTCGACAGCGTGATTTACGACCGGAGGAGGGGACCGTAATCCCACACCTCCGAGAGGTAGAGAGCAGAGACAGGGCATTTCGAGCCGAGGCGGGTACCTACCCCGCCACGGTTGTACAGCGAGGTCGAGGTCTACCACCGCTTTGGTTCATGTCTTTGGAGCAGTCCAGCGGTTGTTGAGACACCGGTACGGAGCAGGTTCCAGTGCGATCCACAGTGCGAGGAGGATTCGGTCGCGGCACCGTCTGTGCATACTGATGGGAGAGTGAGTAGCCACACCCGGACTACCACCCACACTCATGTACGGGCCCGATCTGAGAGTGAGTCTGAGGAGGACGCGGAGCGCAGGAACCCGCGATCTCGGAGGGTACGACTGCAGGCGTAGCTCCACGGCTCGCTCCGATCGTTCGACCGGGAGACACATCAGCCCCTCGGCGGCGGCGGAGGGTTATTGAGCTGGATTACTGATACCACCCGTCGGACCCACCGGCGACGGGAGGTTTGGGGCATCACTCTGATTCTGATGATGTCCGTTTGTTGGAGAGGTTCCAGCGGCTGAACCCTAGGAAGTTTGATGGCAAGGGAGGTCCCGAGGCAGCTGAGACCTGGTTCATGGAGATTGATAAGCTCATGGGGAGGTTACACTTACCTTCCACGGTGATGGTATCCCTTGCCACGTTCAATCTGCGGGAGGAGCAGATCATTGGTGGAGGAGCCTTGAGTGGCAATCGAGGGCGAATGCGGGGCTGGCACCCGATCGGGAGGTGGATGTCACTTGGGAGCGGTTTACACACTGTTCCATCGGAGGTTCATCGGGGCTGCGGCTAGGGATCTGCGGCAGCACGGTTGTGAGCTTGGCGAGGAGACAGGACTGTCGCAGAGTATGAGAGGAGTTTGTGAGCTTATCCACTACGTACCGCAGTACCACGGTATGGAGGAGGAGAAGGCGAAGAGGTTTATCCGTCATTGCGCCCGAGTACAGATGGGCTCGAGGCCGTTGGATATTACTACCTACGGGAGGCAGTTCACAAGGCTCGGCTCCTCGGCGGGAGGACGTTGAGAGTCGCCTCACCTCGCGAGAGGTCGAGGGACTTCGAGGGGTTCCACGCAGCGAGGACCCGGCGGGGTTACGGGCGGCGAGCAGACCGGGCGATCTAGTGGAGGTAGGGGAGCACCACCCTCACGACCTTGTCCGATTTGTGGTGGGTATCACCCGGGTAGACCTTGTTACCGGCGGGAGGGCCGGTGTTTGCGATGCGGGTCGGATACTCACTGGTGCAGGACTGCCCTCGAGACGGTGGGGCGAGGTTACGGTAGTTTTCAGCTTCCGCAGTCTCGGTCTCCGCCCAACGCGCCTCGTTGGCGTGGGTTTCAGCGGGGTGGCCCGAGACCTCGGCGGCGACCACGGCTTCAGCCACCCCCTCCACCGCGGCAGCCTAGGGCGGGCGCGTTTTCGAGATAGAGCAGGAGGTCCTAGTCGGCGAGAGGCCCTAGTCATCGGGAGGACCCGGTCGGCGGCGGGCCCAGCCAGCGGGAGGCTCGACTCGGCGGGAGTCTTGCAAGGTCTTGTATTTACGAGCGATACATCTGTTCATGCGTTATTTGATATTTCTATTGTAGACGAAATGTGTTATTTCTATTGTAGCACGAAATGTGTTACATCTACCACTCGCCTGTTAGTACTTTGTCGCAGATGTATTTAGTAAAAACGGCTGGGAGTCAGTTTCTGTTTTCCAATGGGATGGTTCGGGGCTGTACTATATCTGTAGGCGGGCATCAGATAGTATCGGACTTGTTGGTTTTGGACACGCCGAACTATGATGTTATTCTTGGGATGGATTGGCTATCCAGGAATTCTGTGCACATTGATTGTGCAGCCCGTACCATTATGGTATCCGGAGAGGTACTACCTCTCACGACTCCGGTCCGGTTTGACTATCGCACGTAGCACGAGTTGCAGATTCTGGACCAGTGTCGGTAGTTGGTGTAGGGAATGCTTCGATCTGAATGAGGCGGATACTAGGTTGAGGCTAGCTAGTATACCGGTAGTTCGAGATTTTCCGCAGGTATTTCCGGAGGAGTTGCCCGGATTACCACCAGAGCGGGAAATTGTGTTTGAGATCTACCTGCAGTCGGGCACTGCTCCGATATCTATTCCCCCTTATCGGATGCCCATTTCTGAGATGCAGGAGTTAAAGAAGCAGTTGGAGGAATTACAGCAGAAGGGCTTCATCCGACCGAGCACTTCGCCGTGGGGTGCTCCGGTTCTGTTTGTAAAGAAGAAAAATGGGACGCTCCGACTTTGTATAAGAATAAGTATCCGTTGCCGAGGATTGACGATCTTTTTGATCAACTTCGGGATTCGAGAGTTTTCTCGAAGATTGATCTGCGATCTGGATACTTTCAGCTTAGGGTGAAGGAGGAGGATATACCTAAGACTGCTTTCCGCACCCGATATGGACACTTTGAGTTTACGGTCATGCCATTTGGGCTGACCAATGCTCGGCAGCATTCATGGATCGATGCATCGGGTGTTCCGGCCGTACTTGGACTCATTTGTGGTGGTCTTCATTGATGATATTCGATATACTCTCGGGATGCGGACTCGCATCGGGAGCATCTGAGGGTAGTTCTGCAGACACTTTGGGAACATCAGCTTTACGCTAAGTTCTCAAAGTGTGAGTTCTGGATCCGGGAGGTCACCTTTCTGGGACATGTTATTTCTGAGCATGGTCTATCTGTGGACCCAGAGAAGGTGAGAGCAGTTCAGGACTGGAAACAACCTACCACGGTACGGGAGATCAGGAGCTTCCTGGGATTAGCAGGATATTATCGGAGGTTCGTACCGGGGTTTTCTATTCTGGCATCTCCGCTCACGCAGTTGACCAAGAAGGGTCAACCGTTTATCTGGTCTGAAAGGTGCGAGCAGAATTTTCAGGAGTTGAAACGGCAGTTGACTAACGCTCCGATTCTGACTCTTCCAGATCCGAGCTTACCGTATGTGATCTATACGGATGCTTCCACATCCGGTTTGGGGTGTGTGCTGATGCAGGATCGGAATGTGATAGCTTATGGGTCGAGGCAGCTGCGACCGCATGAGCTGAACTATCCGACACATGATCCGGAGTTGGCTGCAGTGATCTATGCGCTGAAGCAATGGAGGCATTATCTCGCTTGGTAACAAATTTCAGATTCTTACCGACCATAAGAGTCTAAAATATCTGTTTACGTGAAGGAGCTTAACATGAGGCAGCGCAGATGGCTCGAATACATTAAGGACTATGATTGCGTATCGAGTACATCTTCGGTAAGGGCAACACGGTTGCCGATGCACCGAGCAGGGGAAGTATACCGGGTTGGTCAAGGGAGGGGATGTTGGTGACCGATCCGAGGAGAGTGATCGACGTGCCTTTGGCACAGTGGCACCTCCGGGAGCGTGCTCGGTATACACACTTACTATACATTCCGAGTGGCTTGATAGAGTGCGCGAGGCGCAAGGTAGAGATCCGGGGCTGAAGAGGTTATCAGGGAGGATAAGGGGTCTTTGTTACCGGCATTTCAGTATAGGCAGGATTGCTATACTTCCGAGACCGCCTTTATGTACCGGAGGATCGGGAGCTCCGGAGTGAGATTTTAGAGGAGGCGCACTCGAGCAGATTGAGTGTTCATCCCGGGAGTGAGAAGATGTATCATGATCTGCGTACTCACTTCTGGTGGACTGGGATGAGGAGGCACATTGCCACACATGTGTCTAGGTGTGCCGTTTGTCGGCAGTGAAGATTGAGCACGAAACCAGCGGGGACACTGCAGACTTTGCCCATTCCAGTCCGGAAGTGGGGCAATGTTACCATGGATTTTCTCGACCGCACCGCACGACACGGTCCCGCCATGATACTATCTCGGGTTATTGTGGATCGGCTGACAAAGTGCGCACACTTTCGCCTATTCGGATTACGGACCCTCCGGAGAAGCTTGCCCGGCTTTACATCGGTGAGATTATGCGATTACATGGAGTACAGACTCCATTGTATCTCGACCGTGATCCGCGTTTCACGGCACGGTTCGAGGGCTTTTCATGAAGCGCTGGGCACGCGACTCCATCGAGTCTGACTTATCACCCACGCATCGACGGGCGATCGGAGCGGGTGATTCAGATATTGGAGGACATGCTGCGAAGCTGTACTATAGACTTTGGAGGAGATTGGGACCAGCAATTGCCTTTGATTGAGTTCTCGTACAACAACAGCTTCCAGACTACGATTGGTATGGCACCATATGAGGCGTTGTACGGGAGGAGGTGTATGACACCGCATTCTTTGGACCGATGCGTCGATAGGGTAGAGTTGGGACCCGAGCTTATTGAGGAGACCACGGCGAAGATCAGATTGATTCAGGCGCGGATCAAAGCCGCGAACGACCGCACCACTACTTATGCGAACCGTCGCCGTAGGGCTCTGGAGTTTGAGGTTGGGGATAGGGTTTGGCTCAAGGTAGCACCTATCCGCGGGACGGTCAGATTCGGAAAGAAGGGCAAGTTGGCCCCACGGTATATCGGCCCATATGAGATTACGGGAGCGGGTCGGTAGGGTGGCATACCGGTTGGCATTACCTCCTGGTCATGCTGCTGTGCACAATGTCTTCCATGTCGGCATGTTGAAGAAGTGCATTCGGATCCGACTCGAGGCGATTCCGGTGGAGGAGGTGCAGTGGAACCCGATCTTTCTTATCGGGAGGTACCGGTAGCCTTTACGGATAGGGATGTCGGGAGACTCGTAGCAAGTTGATTCCCATGGTCAAGGTACGGTGGTCACATCATACCGGCCGGGAGGCGACTTGGGAGGCAGAGAAGGACATTCGGGATCGATACCCGAGCAAGATTGGGCGGTTGATACAACTCTTGGAGGACCAAGAGTCCTAAGGGGAGAATGTTACGGTCACCCCGAGCGGGTTGCGGCCGGGTGACCGGGGCTCGGTTTTAGCTGCGGGTCACGTTTTATCGGCGTTCAGGCGGCTCCCGAGCCCTATCCGAGTATCATTTTGGCGAACCCCTCCGTATTTGAGGTCGTATGGGTCCCCCGGACGTTTCCACCGAAAATATTTTTCTCGCGCCGGGGGGTTGTCGGGGTCGTCTCGGGACGTACAACGGGCTCGGTAGCACTCTCGAGATCTCAGTTTGGGAAGCCGTTCGCGGTTTTGGAGTCGTGGAGACGTCCCGTAGGTGGTTGTAGAGTTTAATATTTGGGGCGGGACGTTCGGTTCCGGGCGACTCCCGGGGCTCGGGACGGGAATCCCGGGGCTCGGGATGGAAATTTTCTGACGGCTTTGGGGTAAGTTGTGTTTAAATTTAAGATGGAATTTATGGGTATTTTTATAGAATTTTGGAGTGACGGAATTTCGGTTCGAGTTGACACGCTCGCGCGTCGGGTTTTGGTTCGGGTTCGAGCTCGGTAGGACACTCCGGAAAGGTAAATGAATTTCTGAAAAATGTTCTGTGAATGTTATAATATTCTGAAGGTTGTGTCCAAGTTTCGTTAATTTTGGAATTCGGTAATTATTTTTGGGCAAAAAGAATTGGAACTTTCGGAAAAATTGGGAGTTAATTTGCAAATGGGTGCAAATTAAAAAGAAATCAGCATGGGTACAGCAGCAGCCCTTTCTTTTCGGCAGCAAGTGTGTGTGTGTGTGATTAATGGGACACATGTCCTATTTTTAATTAAAGGAAGGGAGGTATGGGTTTAAAGTAGAAAATATATAAGGCATATTATTACATAATATGAGACTTATCTCATTTCTTTCTTTTCTTCTCCATCTTCTTCTTCCTGCTGCCTCTGCCGAAACCTCCATTGAAGAGCAACCTTCAAGCTTGAACTTCTTATTCTTGGGAGAAATCAAAGAGGAATTGCTTGCTACTTGTGGTAAGTACCTTCCTAAGTCCTCTTTTCACATTAGTTTTGAAGTTTAGTGGTTAAAAGAGAAGTTTTGGTAAATGTTGGGTTTGTTCTTAGCTATAAGCTAGGATGATTTTCTTCCTCCCATCTTTTAGTATGTTGTTCTTGGGTGGTAGGAGAGTGTTAATCAAGTGTTGGATTTTGGAAAACACAACTTGGAAGGAAACCCTATGTTGGCCGAAATTATGGAAGAAATTCCAAAATTGTGTGTGGTTGTTATCTTGTTTCATGCTTCAAGTATGTTAGTCCTAGCATGATTCTAAGCTTGTGTATGGATTCAATTTGATGGAAAACAAGTTGAGGTGGAAACCCCCTTTAGGCCGAATTGTTTAAGTGTATGTTCATGATAAATTTTGTTGTTTGGGTGCAATTGGATAGCATTCATGGTTTAGAAATGAAATTGGTGGTTAGAATGGTTGTTTGGTAGCTTGAATGGATTGAATTGGAAGTTGGATGAAAAGTTGGTTAAGAACCGAATCTTTGAATGATTCTTTTTCAATGTTGGAGGTTCATTTTGGTTGAATTGGATGTTAATATGGTGTTGGGGTTGAATTTAGGAGTGGATGGAAGTTTGAAATGTTGAATTCGGTTAAGAAATAGAAAAGTTACAATTAAGCGGGATTATCGGAAAATGGCGGGTAAAGAAGGGTTTAAGGTTGGATTTGATCAGTTCTGCTTATTGTATGATGTTCGTCAATGAATAATCTTGCTTTGTCTAGGTTGGTTCTGAATTCTGACGTTTCTGTGAAAATCTGGAATTTTACGGAAATTCGGATTTTCGGTTTTGGGGGTCGGGGTTGTAATTTGGTAGTGTGGTTGACAAGGATGCTAATTCAACTTGGTTTGGCAGATTCGAGTTTCGGTGGTTAGGAAAAGAGGAGTTCTAAGTTTCGGGCACGGTGTAGGTGTTATCGAGAATCGGTCCAATACTGGATTTTGAGGTAAGGGTTTGGTTACGTGTTTTGGTAAGCTAAGTATATGTTTTGGTTTCAGTTTACATTACGCTAGTATTTGAATATTATGCCTTTGGGCATATTCTGTAGTTTGTAGGAGTATGCCTTATGGCATACTGCTGCATTAATATTACGACATTGTGGGTTCGCTACCCCAGTGGTGCACCATGCTTCAGTATTAGCTTGGCTTCCGACTCCCTTAGTGGAGGCTGTCGTTCCGACTTATTATAAGGGTTATGGCGATTTAGAATCGCACGTCTTTCGAGACTCGATCTATTTTTGTACATACACGTTATTCCGTATTCATTGCATATATTGCTATCTTTCTGTTTTGCGGGGTTACATATACTTACCTTACCCCTTATCCCTTACGGGTCCTTTTAGGACTCACCCTTCTTTGGGTTACTGTTTTTGGGTTTGGTAGACCTGATAAGCGGCCTGCGGAGTAGTATTCCGTGAGGGTTCTACCTTTGGTGTGTTTTGCAGATTGCACCTTGCGGTCCGGGATTGTGTACTTGGTGTGAATCCCGCGCAAGGTATTTTGTTACTTAGATTCTAAGGTTGGCTCTGTAGTTGCATATACACACTTACGTATTGCTATGGTGATTGTATGTCTGTATATATTTGTATATTCATTACATGTATCTGCCACAGCGCTTGGCGCTTGCTAGACATTTTAGGTTACTGTGAATTACGTATGTATATATGTTTTGGTGCGTAAGCACTCGTCCACGGAGGCGGGGCTTACTCGTTATTAGTGCATGAATTGTATGGTTGCATTTTATTTTGGTTATACGCATGAAATTTCCGTTAGTTTGCTTCCACAATCTTTCCGTTTTGGGTCCGCTACGCGCGGCGGGTCTCGATGGACTGCCACCCCTTTCCATTCCGGCTTCCGCTTCCGGCGTCCGGCGCCCCGCCTCCGCAACCGGGCTCGGGCGGCGTGCGGTGGCATGGCTGGTGTAGTAGACTGGCCATTGTTTGGCAGCTTCTTCCTTGATAAGGCCAGAGGCGACGCTCTTGTCTGAGCTGGCAAGGTAGAGGACCAGGTCATCGCCTGGTCTTGGACACTTGACTGCGGGGAGATCTTGCAAGTGTTGCTTGATTGAGTCATATGCATCCTGACATTCCTCTGTCCACCTGCAAGCCTTCTTCCTGCGGATTTGATCGAAGAAAGGTCTACGGTGGTCGCTGAGTTTAGAGACGAATCATCCCAAGGCAACCAGCTTTCCGCCGCTTCTTTGTACTTCTTTGAGCCCTCTAGGGTGCGGAGATTGGTGATGGCTTCAATCTTTTGGGATTCGCATGAATCCCTCCTCGGAAATCTGGTAACCTTGAAACTTGCCTTCACCAATGCCAAAGATGCATTTCTTTGGGTTTAACCGCATGTTATACTTGCTGATAGTCTCGTTCCTATCGAAGGCCCGGACTCTCGGTTGATGTGGTGAAGAAGATGATGTTCTTGAGACTCCGGGCTTGCTGTTCAGAGTAATCTGTGAAAAGATAAGGAGAATACTCAGAAGTAGCAAGTGAGGAGTGGGGGCGTGTAGTAGCTTACCAGATTTAGGGTGGACATCCCCTATTTATAGGGAGATGCCAGGAGGAGCCTCCCAGGTTGAAGCCTTGGGACAGGTGTTGAGATAAGTCTGTGTCAGACTGATTGGAGATAAGGCGGCTGTGATGATGAAGATCTCAGCAAACCGCCTTAAGTGATTCGTTTGTCAGAGAATGTCTGGCGTGTGAATCTGGTGAAGATCTTCCAGGCTCGTGCTGCCCTCCTTATTGGCTGGTTGATGTCAGATGACCAATGGTCTATCTCCAAGTGGAGCAAGTGGCGGCGAAGGCCTACAAGGCGAAGGCCCGGATAGAATACAGCCAAATAAGGAGTGAGGGTCGCACGAACCTCGAGTGTAAGGGCCTTATCTCGGCGAGGCCAAGTATAGGCAAGAGAGTCCTTGCGAAGGCAGGCGAGGCTGCGGGAGTAAGACCCGCGAAGATGAGTGAGATCGCAAGGGCGAGACACGAGATCACGAGGCGGCCCGCGAAGGCCTAAGAGACGCAAAGGTGAGTGTGAGACATCGCCCATGTGAGACTTGAGGCCCTCGAGGGCAAGACCTCGCGCAGGTGAGACTGGAGACCGCAAGGATGAGACCTTGCGAAGGCGATACTGGAGACCACAAGGATGAGACCTTGCGAAGGCGATACTGGAGACCACAAGGATGAGACCTTTTCAAAGGCCTTGTATGATTCTGATGCGACGCGAGGATGCGTTTGCTTGGGTAGTGTACCAAGATGCCTCCTCCTGAGAGCGGAGTATGGGCAGGGTCCTGTACTCCGTTTTTTGAAAGTACTTTACTGAGGACCGATGTAGTAGCCATAAGTGAAGATCTTTTATGATCTGATAGTTCGTGTCGGATCCTTCATGATCCTTGTGAGTTTTTGAGGGGGCATTCGCTTGGGTAGTGTACCAAGATGCCTCCTCCTGAGAGCGGAGTATGGGCAGGGTCCCGTACTCTGTTTATATGTCAAGTCTCTGGAACTGGCGAAGGCACTCAGGCCTTTTGCGGACCGTTTGGGTACAACGGCAGTGAAGAGTCCCTTCAGCATTTAAAGCAGGAGAGATAACGGGAGATGGGAGGTTTACTGACCGTTATGGGGCGCGGCACGTGGCGCCTCAGGGGTCGATTACGCTTTTTAAAGCGTTTTTCCTTTTCTGCACGGGAGGGGAGAGGTTTAGTAACCGCTGGATGTTGGCACGTGGTGCCTCAGGAGCCAATCACGCTTAAAAGCGCTTTTTCATTTTGGCGGGCTTATAAAAGCGTATCCGAGAAGATTGAAGCCTTTCACTTTTACTCTCGTATTTCCTCACTCTGCTCTGAGTAATCTTTCCGCATTCTTGCGTTTCTTGAACCGTTCATCGGCCGCTTGAGAGTTTTTTGTACGGTGGTTCCCCACTTTCCGTTTGAGATTCCGCCGGTCAACTGTTCGTTTTCCAACAGCTCCGTCCGTCCTACATTACGATCACCCCGAGCGGGTTGCGGCCGGTGACCCGGCTCCGGTTTGGCTGCGGGTCACGTTTTCGGCGTTCAGGCGGCTCCCGAGCCCTATCCGAGTATCATTTTGGCGAACCCTTCCATATTTGAGGTCGTGTGGGTCCCCCGGACGTTTCCGCCGAAAATATTTTTCTGGCGCCGGGGGGTTGTCGGGGTCGCCTCGGGACGTACAGCGGGCTCGGTAGCACTCTCGAGATCTCAGTTTGGGAAGCCGTTCGCAGTTTTGGAGTCGTGGAAACGTCCCGGAGGTTTTATGGAGAGTAATATTTGGGGTGGGACGTTCGGTTCGGGTGACTCCGGGGCTCGGGGACGGGAATCCCGGGGCTCGGGATGGAAATTTTCTGACGGCTTTGGGGTAAGTTGTGTTATAATTTAAGATGGAATTTATGGGTATTTTTGAGGATTTTGGGAGTGACGGAATTTGGTTCGAGTTGACACGCTCGCACGTCGGGTTTTGGTTCGGGTTCGTGAGCTCGGTAGGACACTCCGGAATGGTAAATGAACTTTTGAAATATGTTTTGCGAATGTTATAATATTCTGAGGGTTGTGTCCAAGTTTCGTTAATTTTGGAATTCGATAATTATTTTTGGGCAAAAAGAATTGGAACTTTCGGAAAAGTCGGTAGATTAATTGGAAATTGGTTGCAAAATAAATAAAAATCAGCATGGGCAGCAGCAGCTGCTTTGTTCGGCTGTATTGGGAGGCAAATATGGGACACTTGTCCTATTTTTATTTATGTTGAGAGGGATGGGAAAAAGAGAAGAAAATTATATAAGGCTTATAATTCATAAAATGAGATATTATCTCATTTCATACTTCTTCTTCTTCTTCCTTCTTTCTCACTTGCTGCCGCCACCATTGAAGAACTCACCTCCAAGCTTGAAGTTCTTCTTCTTAGTTGGAATCAAAGAGGAATTAGGTGTTTTGAGTGGTAAGTACCTCCCAAACTTCTGTTTACTCATTAGTTTTGAAGATTAGTGAAGAAAAGAGGAGTTTTTGCAAATGATGGGTTTGTTCTTAGCTATAAGCTAGGATGATTCTCTTCCTCCCATGTTTTAGTATGTTGTTCTTGGGTTGTGGGAGAGTGTTAATCAAGTGTTGGATTTTGGAAAACACATCTTGGAGGAAGAACCTATGTTGGCCGAATTTTATGGATAAATTCCAAAATGGTGTGTGTTTGTTATCTTTTTTCATGCTTCAAGTATGTTAGTCCTAGCATGATTCTAAGCTTATGTATGGATTCAATTTGATGGAAAACAAGTTGAGGTAAAAATCCCCAAATGGCCGAAATTATGGGTTGATTTTCAATAATGGATTTTGTTATTTGGATTCAATTGGATAGCATGCTTGGTTTAGAATTGAAATTGGTGGTTGTAATGTTTGTTTGGTAGCTAGATTGGGTTGAATTGGATGTTGGGTGAAATGTTGGTTAGGAACCGAAATGTTGGAATGATTCTTTTTCAATGTTGGAGTTTCATTTTGGTTGAATTGGATGTTAATTAGGTGTTGGGGTTGAATTTAGAGGTGGATGGAAGTTTGAAAGCGTTGAATTCGGTTAAGAAATGGAAAAGTTGCAATTAAGCGGGATTGTCGGAAAATGTTGGGTAATGAAGGGTTTAAGGTTGGATTTGATCAGTTCTGCATATTGTATGATGTTTGTCAATGAATAATCTTGCATTGTCTAGGTTGGTTACGAATTCGACGTTTCGTGAAAATCTGGAATTTTACTGAAATTGCCGGATTTTCGGTTTTGGGGTCGGGGATGTAGTTTGGTAGTGTGGTTGATAAGGGTTCTAATTCAACTTGGTTTGGCAGATTCTGAGGTTCGGAGGTTAGGAAAAGAGAAGTTCTAAGTTTCGGGGCACGGTGTAGGAGTTGTCCAGAATCGGTCTAATACTGGACTTCGAGGTAAGGGTTTGGTTCTGTTGTTTTGGTAAGCTAAGTATATGTTTTGGTTTCATTTTCTGTTCTGCTGGTATTTCGGAACTTTCTGCCTTTGGGCATATTCTGTAGTTTGTGGGAGTATGCCTTATGGCATACTGCATGCATTAATATTACGGCAGTTGTGGGTTCGCTACCCAGTGGTGCACCATGCTTCAGATTAGCTTGGCTTCCGACTCCCTTAGTGGAGGCTGTCGTTCGATTTGTTATAAGGGTTATGGCGATTTAGAATCGCACGTCCTTCGGGACTCCGATCTATTTTTTCGTACATGCATGTTATTCCGTATTACATTGCATATATTGCTATCTTTCTGTTTTGCAGGGTTACATATACTTACCTTACCCCATATCCCTTACGGGGTCCTTTTAGGACTCACACTTCTTTGGGTTTTGTTTTTGGGTTTCAGGTAGACCTGATAAGCGGCCTGCGGAGTAGGTTTCCGTGAGGTTCTACCTCGGTTGTGTTTGCAGCAGCTTCACCTTGCGGCCGGGATTGTCTTTTGGATCTGAATCCCGCGAGGTATTTGACGCTTAGTCCTAGGCTTGGCTCTGTAGCTGCATGTGCATATTTTCTGGTTTGCTGTGATGATTGTATTTCTGTATATATTTATATATTCTGTTCTGTATATGTTCTGAGCGCTTGGCGCTTGCTAGACACTTTAGGTTCTGTGAACTATGTATGTATATATGTGGTGGTGCTTAAGCACTCGTCCACAGAGGGAGGGGCTTACTCTGTTGCTAATGTATGAATTGTATGTTTTGGTTTTACTTTCGATTATAAGCACGAAATTTTTGTTAGGTTGCTTCCACAATCGTTTCGCTCTCTGGGTCCGCTACGCGCAGCAGTCCCGATGGACTGCCTTCTCAGTATCATTCCGGCTTCCGCTTCCGACGTCACGGCGCCCCGCCTCCGCAACCGGGCTCGGGTGGCGTGCGGTGACAAGTTGGTATCAGAGCAGGTAAGTGACCATATTGGTCGTCAGTGGTGACTTGTAGTGACGACTATTGTTGTACATTTTATTTTAGAATGGTTTGGTACGGAGATTGGCCACCTCCTTACTTGAACCACTTCAAAATAAAATTGTGTAAAAAAGTTGATCCTTCAAGTTATCCTGATAGTTGCAGATTTTGGAACTCGGGATTTCTGGATTCTGGAAAGATTATTACGAGTAAAGGATTGTGGAAAAGTTTCAGGTACGTAAAATTGTGTGTTAGGAAAAGATTTGATGAAATAAGCATGAATTGCTTCTGTGATTCTGTGAAATGCATGATTTTATCATTTTGCAAAATAACTTCTGAGTTAAGTACTGCATTGCACTACAGAGCCTTAGAAAACTGCTGCTAGCTTCTGTAGGGATTAGGAGTGACCGATTTGTCTGGACTCTGTTTGGTCTGAAATGTCTCAGGTTTGGTTAACACGCGTAGACAGCGTGTTTTGGTACCGGAGGCGGGACGAGATCCCACACCTCCGTGGAATAGGATACGGGTTCAGCGTAACCTGTGGTCTGAACAACCACACTCACCGCCCGAGGTTTAGTGGTCGTAGGGACCCCTCTCGATTTGGTATTACCCGCCGGCCTTAGCCGGTTCGAGGCGGCAGTAGGCAAGGGAAGATCTGATCATGCCACGGTAAGGGCATTTTGATTAGGTGGTGATAGCGAGATTTAAGCCACTGCTCGCCACAACTTTGGGTTTGGTAAATGAGTGATTCTGAGGAGGATGGTCACTACGACACCTAGACTTCTCGCCGGTCCTATTAACGACGAGGAGATCTGGGGCACCCGATCGACAAGGTCAGACTTCCGGAGAGGGTTCAGAGTTTGAACCCCCGAGGTTCATTGACCGAGAAGGGTCGGGGTTAGTAGGATTTTATCGGGGTTTGTGCCGGGATTTTTATTCTGGTATCTCCGCTTACGCAGCTTGACCAGAAGGGTCAACGGTTTATCTCGGTCCGATAGGTGTGAGCAGAATTTTCGGAGTTGAAACGGCAGTTGATCGACGCTCCGATTCTGACTCTTCCAGATCCGAACATACCGTACGTGATATATAAGGATGCTTCCACATCAAGTTTGGGGTGTGTGTTGGTGTAGGAGCGTTTTGTGGTAGCTTCTGGGTTGAGGCAGCTGCGACCGCATGAGCTGAACTAATCGACACATGATCTGGAGTTGGCTATAGTAATTTATGCGCTGAAACATTGGAAGCAATATCTGTTTGGTAATAAATTCCAGATTCTTACCGACCCCAAGAGTCTGAAATATCTGTTTACGCAGAAGGAACTTAATTTGAGGCAGCGTAGATGGCTCGAATACATTAAGGACTATGATTGTAGTATCGAGTACATCTCGGCAAGGGCAACACGGTTGCCGATGCACCGAGCAGGAAGTATACCGGGTTGGTTAAGGGAGGAAATGTTGGGGATCGATCCGAGGAGAGTGATTTGATATGCCTTTGGCACAGGGGGCAGCTCTGGGAGCGTGCTCAGGTTATTACACTTATTATACATTCTGAGTGGCTTGACAGGGTGCGCGAGGCGCAGGGTAGAAATCCGGGGTTGAAGGAATTATCTGGGGTAGATAAGAGTTCTTTGTTACCGACGTTTTAGTATAGGCAGGGATTGCTATACTTCCGAAACCGCCTTTATGTACCAGAGGATCAGGAGTTCTGGAATGGGATTTTAGAGGAGGCACACTCGAGCAGTTTGAGCATCAGAAACCGGCAGAGACACTGCAGACTTTGCCCATTCCAGTCTGGAAGTGGGGTAATGTTACTATGGACTTTCTGACTGCACTGCCCCTGACACGGTTTCGCCATGATGCGATCTGGGTTATTGTGAATCGGCTGACAAGTGCGCACACTTTCTGCTTATTCGGGTCATAGACCCTCTGGAGAAGCTTGCCGGCTTTACATCAGGGAGATGGTACGTTTACATGGAGTACCAAACTCCATTGTCTCTGACCGTGATCCGCGTTTCACAGCATGGTTCTGGAGAGCTTTTCATGAAGCACTGGGCACGCGACTCCATCCGAATACGCTTATCACCCACAGACGGACGGGCAGTCGGAGCGGTGATTCTGATACTGGAAGATATGCTGCGAATCTGTACTTTGGATTTTGGAGGAGATTGAGACCAGCAGTTACTTTGATAGAGTTCTCATACAACAATTGCTTTCAGACTACGTTTGACATGGCACCATATGAAGCGTTGTACGGGAGGAGGTGTACGACACCACACTGTTGGACAGATGCGTCTGATAGGGTTGAGCTGGGACCCGTGATTTTTGATGCGACTACGGCGAAGATCTGATTGTTACAGGTGCGGATCAAAACCGCGAACGACTGCACCACTGCTTATACGAACCGCCACCGTAGGGCTCTGGAATCTGAGTTTGGTGATAGAATTTGACTGGAGGTAGCACCGATCAGAGGAACAGTAAGATTTGGTAGGCGGGGCAAGTTACCCCGAGTTATATCGGTTCTCATGAGTTTCCAGAGTAAGTTGTTAGGTTGGTTTTCCCCCCCAACTGTTTCTGTTTTATGTGATATCTTCCAGGATAGCCTGTTCTGGATCGGTTAGATTTAGGTTCGGTACTGTCTGGGGTTGTCTGGTAGAAATACCGGCAACTGACTCGGGGTGCAATAAGATGCACCCGGAGGGTGGGACGCCGTGAGGCTCTGTATGGTAGTCTAAACTACCACTCCCGCCGCACCAGTACGGTGGTCCGATTGTTCTGGGTTAGAGGAATGGTTATATTTTCTGGTTGGTAGCGACACCTGTCGGGTTGGTTCAGGCTACTCTTGGAGGACCAAGAGTTCTAAGGGGGGGAGAATGTTACGGTCACCCCGAGTGGGTTGCGACCGGGTGACCCGGGGCTCCGGTTTTGGCCTGCGGGTCACGTTTTTCGGCGTTCAGGCGGCTCCCGAGCCCTATCCGAGTATCATTTTGGCGAACCCTTCCGTATTTGAGGTCGTGTGGGTCCCCCGGACGTTTCCGCCGAAAATATTTTTCTGGCGCCGGGGGGTTGTCGGGGTCGCCTCGGGACGTACAGCGGGCTCGGTAGCACTCTCGAGATTTCAGTTTGGGAAGCCGTTTGCAGTTTTGGAGTCGTGGAAACGTCCCGGAGGTTTTTATGGAGAGTAATATTTGGGGCGGGACGTTCGGTTCCGGGCGACTCCCGGGGCTCGGGATGGAAATTTTCTGACGGCTTTGGGGTAAGTTGTGTTATAATTTAAGATGGAATTTATGGGTATTTTTGAGGATTTTTGGGAGTGACGGAATTTCGGTTCAGGTTGACACGCTCGCACGTCGGGTTTTGGTTCGGGTTCAGCGAGCTCGGTAGGACACTCCGGAGTGGTAAATGAATTTCTGAAAAATGTTTTGGGAATGTTATAATATTCTGAGGGTTGTGTCCAAGTTTCGTTAATTTTGGAATTCGGTAAATATTTTTGGACAAAAGAATTGGAACTTTCGGAAAAGTCGGGAGATTAATTTGAAATTGGTTGCAAAATAAAAGTATTTCAGCATGGGCAGCAGCAGCTGCTTTGTTCGGCTGTATTGGGAGGCAAATATGGGACACTTGTCCTATTTTTATTTATGTTGAGAGGGATGGGAAAAAGAGAAGAAAATTATATAAGGCTTATAATTCATAAAATGAGATATTATCTCATTTCATACTTCTTCTTCTTCTTCCTTCTTTCTCACTTGCTGCCGCCACCATTGAAGAACTCACCTCCAAGCTTGAAGTTCTTCTTCTTAGTTGGAATCAAAGAGGAATTGGGTGCTTTGAGTGGTAAGTACCTCCTAACTTCTCTTTTCTCATTAGTTTTGAAGATTAGTGATGAAAAGAGGAGTTTTTGCAAATGATGAGTTTGTTCTTAGCTATAAGCTAGGATGATTCTCTTCCTCCCATGTTTTAGTATGTTGTTCTTGGGTTGTGGGAGAGTGTTAATCAAGTGTTGGATTTTGGAAAACACATCTTGGAGGAAGAACCTATGTTGGCCGAATTTTATGGATAAATTCCAAAATGGTGTGTGTTTGTTATCTTGTTTCATGCTTCAAGTATGTTAGTCCTAGCATGATTCTAAGCTTATGTATGGATTCAATTTGATGGAAACAAGTTGAGGTAAAAATCCCCAAATGGCCGAAATTATGGGTTGATTTTCAATAATGGATTTTGTTATTTGGATACAATTGGATAGCATGCTTGGTTTAGAAGTGAAATTGGTGGTTAGAATGGTTGTTTGGTAGCTAGATTGGGTTGAATTGGATGTTGGGTGAAATGTTGGTTAGGAACCGAAATGTTGGAATGATTCTTTTTCAATGTTGGAGTTTCATTTTGGTTGAATTGGATGTTAATTAGGTGTTGGGGTTGAATTTAGAGGTGGATGGAAGTTTGAAACGTTGAATTCGGTTAAGAAATGGAAAAGTTGCAATTAAGCGGGATTGTCGGAAAATGTTGGGTAATGAAGGGTTTAAGGTTGGATTTGATCAGTTCTGCTTATTGTATGATGTTTGTCAATGAATAATCTTGCATTGTCTAGGTTGGTTCTGAATTCTGACGTTTCTGTGAAAATCTGGAATTTTACGGAAATTCTGCCGGATTTTCGGTTTTGGGGTCGGGGATGTAGTTTGGTAGTGTGGTTGATAAGGGTTCTAATTCAACTTGGTTTGGCAGATTCTGAGGTTCGGAGGTTAGGAAAAGAGAAGTTCTAAGTTTCGGGGCACGGTGTAGGAGTTGTCAGAATCGGTCTAATACTCTGGACTTCGAGGTAAGGGTTTGGTTCGTTGTTTTGGTAAGCTAAGTATATGTTTTGGTTTCATTTTCTGCTCGCTAGTATTTCGAATTTTATGCCTTTGGGCATATTCTGTAGTTTGTGGGAGTATGCCTTATGGCATACTCGTCTGCTAATATTACGGCAGGTTGTGGGTTCGCTACCCACTGGTGCACCATGCTTCAGATTAGCTTCGGCTTCCGACTCCCTTAGTGGAGGCTGTCGTTCCGATTTATTATAAGGGTTATGGCGATTTAGAATCGCACGTCCTTCGGGACTCCGATCTATTTTCTGTACATGCATGTTATTCCGTATTCTGTTGCATATATTGCTATCTTTCTGTTTTGCAGGGTTACATATACTTACCTTACCCCATATCCCTTACGGGGTCCTTTTAGGACTCACCCTTCTTTGGGTTTTGTTTTTGGGTTTCAGGTAGACCTGATAAGCGGCCTGCGGAGTAGGTTTCCGTGAGGTTCTACCTCGGTTGTGTTTTGCAGCAGTTTCACCTTGCGGCCCGGGATTGTCTTTGGATCTGAATCCCGCGCGAGGTATTTGACGCTTAGTCCTAGGCTTGGCTCTGTAGCTGCATGTGCATATTTTCTGGTTTGCTGTGATGATTGTATTTCTGTATATATTTATATATTCTGTTCTGTATATGTTCTGAGCGCTTGGCGCTTGCTAGACACTTTAGGTTCTGTGAACTCTGTATGTATTTATGTTTTGGTGCGTAAGCACTCGTCCACGGAGGGCGGGGCTTACTCTCTTGTTAATGCATGAATTGTATGTTTGGATTTTACTTTCGATTATAAGCACGAAATTTTTGTTAGGTTGCTTCCACAATCGCTTCGTTTTTCTGGGTCCGCTACGCGCAGCAGGTCCCGATGGACCTGCCTTTCTGTATCATTCCGGCTTCCGCTTCCGACGTCCCGGCGCCCCCGCCTCCGCAACCGGGCTCGGGTGGCGTGCGGTGACACTACCCACCGGTAACGAATCGGGTAAGGTTTCGTTTCTTACCGCACACCGAGTGCTTCAAGTTTTCTCGAGCACACCGAGCGCTTGATGGAATGCCTTTGTTAGGCCGTTTCGATTTATATGTCTGTTGTTCCACCTTTTGCAGAGATGGAGTCCAAAGAAGCTGTGCGCCCGGTGATTGCCACCGTGGAGAAGGCCACGGTGAAGTCTGACAAGATCCACCAGCTGTACTGCAAAACAGAACAAACACAAGCACAGATATATATATATATATACATATGCATGTATGCAGAGTCAGAGGTGAGCCGGAACCCATCGTACGCGGTCCAACCGCCAGAATGACCCAAAACGACAGCCCTCTCTAAGAGGTCAGAATATACTGTAATGTAATGCAGCGAAGCACGGTACCGGCGGGGGTCGCGATCCCCAAACTATCGCAGGGTCACAGAAGTATATCGGCACTCCCGGTGCGGATATACACAGAATGTCGGCACCCTCCAGTGCGGACACAGAACAGAATATCAGCACTCCCGGTGCGGATACAAACAGAATGTCGGCACCCTCAGTGCGGACACAACATAACAGAAGTATCGGCACCCCTGGTGCGGATACCAACAAAACAGAACCAAGGAGCACCCAAGGCCTCTAAGACCATCCGAGTCTCGTCACAGAACAGAACCATATAATAATGCATATGCAAAACAGAACAGAATGTAAACAGAAGTATACCAAAAGGTATACACAGAATATCGGCACCTAGTGCGGATATACAGAGCAGAACATAAACCCGTGGCCTCCAAGACCATCCGGGCCTTGAAGCAGAACAAGCTACAAACAGTATCCTACCATGTGACTGGTCCCGGGATCACCGAACCACCGTCCTCAGAACCCGCCTCAACTAAACCCGGTATACATAATGTCCCATTCCAGAATGCATAACGAGAAAAGTTGAGCCCTTACCTCAGAAAAACCACTCCGCAGCACAAACCCCGGGAAATCCCGGCTCCCGGCCCGAAATGTGACAACTCGCCTTTTAAGGTCCCGCACTACTCCAGCAATGCTGAAACACACTGAACAACCACACACAAGTCAGAACTCACCAAAACAAACCCCCATAAACCAAACCCGCACAATCCCGCACTTTCCCGCAAAAATCCACAGAAAGCTCGGTTTCACGAACCGAGCTAGAACATCGTTATTCAAACACCCACAAACACATTCCAACCTTCAAACCTCACATTCCAGACACTTTACCCGTAACCACGCATAAATGGCAACTTTGCTCCTAATACCCGAAAACGACGTCCCAAACATCGTTACGCACCTAATTCCATCCCCGATACCAAAACACCATCCAAATTATCCAAAACACAACACAAACATAGCCAAAGTTCCATATTCAATTTCGGCCCTTTACCAATTTTTCACCAAACTTCCAATTCAATCCATTCAAGGTTCCAATTACTCACTTTAACCACCAATTACACATCTTAAGCTTGATTACTAACCAATTACACCTTAAACACCAAAAATCAAACATGAACCCTAATCTCAAATTCGGCCAAATTGGGGGTTTCTTACCCAACATGTTTTCCATCAAATTGAAACCATAGAAAGCCTTAGAATCATGCTAGGAACCATATATCCAAAGCATGATTCAAGAACATTACTACACACCATTTTAGAAAATCAAGCAATAATTCGGCTAATTAGGTTTCCACCATCCATGATGTTTTTCCAAAATTTAAACCTTGATTCTTACTCCTCTCCATACCAAGAACAACATACTTAAACATGGAAGTAAGAAGATCATCACAACTCATAGCAAAGAACAAACACAAAACGGTTTCTAAACCTCCCTTCCAACCAAATTCATGCTTCAAACTTGCCAAATTCTTGAAGAGAAGAAGCTTACCTACGATTTGAGCCCAAAACCTTGATGTTTCCTTGCCAAAAATTGAAGAACACATGAAGCTTGAGTGAATAGTGAAAATGGCGCCAACCAAGAGGAAGAAGAAGAAGAAGAAAGAATTATGGTTTTGCCATTTTTTTCCTATTTATGGGTCTTTTCCTTCCTTTTCTTTTCCATCTTAAACCATATGAGGACAAGTGTCCCTTATCCTCCCCTTTCACCGACCTTCTCTCTTCCTCTTGTCCAAATATTGCTGATATTTGGGTTAATTACGCTTTAGTCCCCAAACTTTCCCACTTTTGCAATTTAGCCCAACCGCAACTTAACACAACCTCGAAATATCATAACACTCATAAATCATGTTTCACATGTTTAATTACAAAATCCAGAGCGTCCTACCGTGTCCGCTGAACCCGAGCAAAACCCGACGTGCGCGCGTGCTAACCCGGATCAGAAATCACACCGTGCCAAAAATCCTCAATTATTACCATAAAATCCGTCTCAAAATATAATATACTTTACACCCAAGCCGTCGGAAAATTTCCATCCCGAGCCCTGGGTGGCGCCCGGGACCGAACGTCCTCACCCAAAATATACTCCGTAAAACGATCCGGGACGCTCCCACGATTCCAATTATGCAAACGGTTTCCCAATCTGAGGTCCCGAGAGCGCTACCGAGCCCGCTGTACGCCAAGAGACAAGTCCCGGCCCCGGAAAAATATTTTCGGCGGAAATGTCCGGGGAACCCATACGACCTCAAATCCAAAAGGATTCCCAAAAATAATACCCAGATAAACCTTAGGAGCTGTCTGACCGCCCAAAACCATAATCTGCAAGCCAAAACCGAGCCCCGGTCACCCGGTCACAACCCGCTCGGGGTGACCAGAATCGTGGTGCGCACGTCACAACGAATATGGAAATCGGTTCATGTGGCGCGCCCAACAATGGCATTGTAAGGCGAAGGAGATGTAGGACGATAAAGTCCACGGCTTGAGTGATAGACTTGCTGTTGTCCCCGGTGGTGCCCACCATCATGAACGGAGCGTGATGGCCCCCAAGGTTGGGATTTCGCCCACCGCCGAGTTCTGAACGATGACATTGTGTTGGTTATGATTCGTCGAGAGAGCAACGTGCCCTGACCTTACGGCGGCACCCTCTCCCGCTGGTTGAACGATTTCCCTGGAAGGAGGGGCATTACGCTCACCATGGGATGAGCTTTCCCAATAGAGTGGTGACGCTCCACGGTGTGCGGCGACAATGGGGATTTCTCCTCCCACGGCCGCTCGATGACTTGCGCTCCTCGTGGTAGGCATGGCTTCGTTCTTAGTGGTTTTCTTAGTGGGATTTTTTATGCTTCCCACAGACGGCACCGAACTGATAGCCTGGTTCCTTTACGGGACAGGGCTTCCAGATACTTGAATGGTGGTAGAACGATCAAAACGACAATATTGAGCTCGGAGTAATCTGCAAGGTGTAAAACGGAATACTCGGGAGCAGAAAGAGGAGTGGAGGTGTGTTAGAGACCATGGCTATATCTTCCCCGACAATTGCTAGATCTTCACCGGTCCAACCGGCATCGCCATGCGTCCCAACTCACGGACTTCTCCACACCCGGATGTGGAGTTTCATGCCTTCCCGGTCTCGAACACGGGACTCGGGCTTAATGTCCCATTTCATAGCTCAAGTGGTACTCGGTCTCATATGAAATGAGACATTAAGCCCGGAGTCCCAGGTTCGAGACCGGGAAGGCATGAAACTCTATAATCGGGTATAGAGAAGTCCGTGAGTTGGGACGCATGGCGATGCCGGTTGGACCGGGGAAGATCTAGCCATGGTCGGGGAAGATCTAGCCATCGTCTCTAACAAAAAAGGAGTGGTACTCGGTCTCATATGAAATGGGACATTAAGCCCGGAGTCCCAGGTTCGAGACCGGGGAAGGCATGAAACTCCACAACCGGGTGTGGAGAAGTCCGTGAGTTGGGACGCATGGCGATGCCGACGCATGGCGATGCCGGTTGGACCGGGGAAGATCTAGCCATGGTCGGGGAAGATCTAGCCATTTAGAGACCATGGCTAGATCTTCCCGACCATGGCTAGATCTTCCCGGTCCAACCGGCATCGCCATTCATCGGCATCGCCATGCGTCCCAACCCACGGACTTCTCCACACCCGGTTGTGGAGTTTCATGCCTTCCCGGTCTCGAACTTGGGACTCCGGCTTAATGTCCCATTACACATGAGACCGAGTAGCACTTGATTTATGGACTTATATCTTATCGGACTTGCTTATCGGGGTAGACAACGGACCCATATTTATGTTCTCGTACATGAGAAGTCCGTGAGTTACTACCGACGGAACGCCGGGACCTAAGCCGGTATGCCAACCGTGGTTGTTAACTCACGATGTTATGTGTCGGCATTGTGCCGTTTTTGGCCGACAGTTAGGGGTGATATCTCCCTCGCTGGTACAACGCGTTATGACCCGATCATCGGTGTGAGCTTAACAAGCCGCTGTAGGGTGCTGTCAAGGGTTCGGGGAACCTTTGTATTAGTGTACCATCAGTCTGACGGGACTTAAGAGCATCATCACATGTGCATGTCATAATCCTGATATACTTAGGACTGTAATATTTAGTTCATTGCATACTAACCCTTCTATGTAGGGAAATGTTTTCAAAGTTTTCCTCTACCGTACCTACCCCCTTACGGTGTTCTTTCGAGAACTCACCCCCACTTATTATGTTTTCGGAGATCTGGGCAAATGACTGCGGTGTAGATCTCCCAGATTTGGGGTACTTATTATTTTTGGCTTTAAGGTACTTATCCTTTAAGTTTGGGGTGTTTCTCGTTAGATACTTTTGTGATCTTACTGAGTTATGTCTGACATGTATTCTCCTGTTTATGTTCAAAGACGCAGCAGCTTGTAGCTAGCAAGGTATTACCGGTTTTGGACTTGGCTTTGTAGATGTTTTGCATATAGGTTAGTTTCAGCACTTGGGTTGTATCTTATTCGTAGGAAGTTTCAAACCCTACGAAGAGGGCGGAACTTCTTCTGCCTGTATTCCTTACTATCTGCTTTTTCCTACGCGCGATATTCTGTAAAATCACTAACTTGTCTCGGGTGCAGGTTTAGGACTAGAAAGATGTCGTAAAATCTGCAACACGACTTAACCTTAAAACCGAAAGGAAAACGTTTTAAGGGATGGGTTTCGGGTCAACACAAAAACCATTTTAAGAGAACTCCGTTTTCACCCGCCACTGACTCAGCAAGCTTCCGCAACCACTTGACAACCGCGCTTCCAGCATCCGGGGCGGCGGGGTGACAATTTGGTATCAGAGCGGTTAGGGTTAGAGGTACGAATGGTTAGACTTTCTGACCTAAAATCTGCTTTTAGCTGGGGTAATTTAAATAAAAGAGTTGCAAACTTTTACTAAAATTGCTCTAGAACTTTAGGAAGATTTAGGATTGGTTAGTTGCACCATAACCTAGCATAACCTACGAAACTCAAAGTGGTTAATGAATATCGCGCCAGATGATACACGAAGGATGCGGATTATCTGATCTTTTCAAGGTAGGCAAGCAAAGGAAATGCTGCCGATTTCTCTATTTTAGTTGCATGCATATCATTTACAGAGCCATTAGGAAACTGCTGGTTGCTAACTTGGAGAATTAATTGTCTTTTTGTCTGATTCTATGGGTTTCTAGATGGTTCG
This sequence comes from Stellera chamaejasme, assembly GCA_024586325.1. NCBI lineage: Eukaryota > Viridiplantae > Streptophyta > Magnoliopsida > Malvales > Thymelaeaceae > Stellera > Stellera chamaejasme. Next base: position 20,324,056 of record CM044979.1, read on the forward strand.
CACGAGGCGAGAGCGTGTTATTCATCCAGACATTTCAGACTCCTCTCGGGAGAGTGATCCCGAGAGGAGGGTGCATCATCGGGCTAGGCAGGCCCCACCGGGATCTTCGTCTCGGTCCCGACAGAGTTCTGCCCGACGCCAGAGCGCATCCGTCTGGTTGAGATTATGGGTCGATACTCACCGTTCTAGATGGGGTGCTAGCACGGGAGATTTGTTGTCGGGCGGGGAGAGTGACAGCGTGTATTCCGCACCGATCTGTTACACCCGCGGACACGGAGACCACATGCACCGACTCCACTCGACTCCGGGTTCTACACCGATTGTTGAGGAGGAGGAGGACCAAAGTGATTCACGGGGTCGTACTCACTCCCGGAGGTCCAGGACAATGGCTAGTACCGCTCGCACCACACACTCAGCTGTAGGGATCGGAGGGCGACCTTCGACACATCATCTCCGACCGAGGGACGACTCGCATCAGATTCCGGGATAACCGAGGGACCTCGAGATCGCGCCGAGAGGGCACCGCCGGTTACGATGAGGTTGGGATGATAAAGCGCTGCAGCGCTTCAACCCGCACAAGTTCTCGGGCAAGACCGGGCCAGACACAGCCGAGAGTTGGCTGACCGATATGGAGCGGCTGGTGACCAGATTGGGGTTGCCATCCGAGGCGATGGTGTCTCTTGCTACCTTTTACCTCCATGACGCAGCTCACAACTGGTGGCAAGGGATAGTCCAGGACCGGCGACACAGTACCGGGATATGAGGCGTGTCGACCCGGCGATGACTTGGGAGGAGTTTTCCCGCCTGTACCATGAGAGGTGGTTGGGGTATGCGATTAGAGAGCGCCGACAGGCTGAGTTCGACGCACTCCAAAGCGGTTTGAGCATCCACCCCGGAGGTGAGAAGATGTACCACGACCTTCGATCTCACTTCTGGTGGCCAGGGATGAGAAGGGACATAGCCGCCTTTGTGGCGAGGTGTGCAACTTGTCAGCGTGTCAAGGTAGAGCACCAGAAACCAGCTGGAATGCTGCAGACTCTAACTATACCCGTCAGGAAGTGGGGTAACATTATGATGGATTTCATGACTGATTTACCTCCGACTAGAGCGCATCACGATGCTATTTGGGTCATAGTTGACCGGCTGACAAAGTGTGCACATTCTCTGCCGATGCGAGTGATTGACTAGCTGGAGAAGCTTGCTCAGTTATACATTCGGGAGATCGTGCGACTACATGGGGTGCCGGACTCCATCGTATCTGATAGAGATCCACGATTTACCGCGAGGTTTTGGAGTGCCTTTCACAAGGCTCTGGGCACGCGACTTCACCTGAGCACGACATATCATCCTCAGACGGATGGGCAGTCAGAGAGGGTTATTCAGATTGTCGAGGATATGCTCAGGAGTTGTGTTATGGACTTTGGGATCAGCACCTGCCATTAGTAGAATTCTCCTATAACAACAGCTATAAGACTACTATTGGTATGGCACCTTATGAGGCACTGTATGGTCAGAGATGTATGACGCCACATTGTTGGACAGATGCCTCGGACAGGGTGACCATTGGTCCCGAACTTATAGAGGAGACGACGGAGAAGATCCGTCTGATTCAGATGCGGATGAAGGCCGAAAATGACTGGAACACATCATACATTAACAAGAGACGACGTGAGCTGGAGTTTGAGGTGGGCTACGAGGTTTGGTTGAAGGTTGCGCCGACTCGGGGACAGTCCGATTTGGCAGGCAGGTAAGTTAGCCCCAAGGTATATTTTTCCCTACAAAATTCTGGAGCGTGTAGGCAAGGTTGCCTACCGGTTGGCTTTACCTCCGAGTATGTCTGCGGTGCATAATGTCTTCCATGTTAACATCTTGAAGAAGTGCATTCTGATCCGGTTCAGCATACCGATTGAGGAGGTTCACTGGAACCTGATTTGTCTTATCGGGAGGTACCAATTGCTTTTTTGGCGAGTGATACTCGGAAACTCCGCAGATAAGTTAATTCCCATGATCAAGGTTCGGTGGACACATCATTCGACCGGGAAGCGACTTGGGAGACCGAGAAGGATATCGAGAGCGATACCCCGAGCAAGTGCAGAGGTTGATACCCCTCTTGGAGGACCAAGAGTTCTAATGGGGGAGGATGTTACGATCACGCGAGCAGGTTATGACTGGGTGACCCGGGGCTCCGATTTTGGCCTACGGGTCATGGTTTCGGGCGGTCAGACAGCTCCCGAGTCTTATCTGGGTATTATTTTTGGGAATCCTTCTGGATTTGAGGTCATACGGGTTCCCCGGACATTTCCGCGGAAAATATTTTTCCGGGGCCGGGTTTTGTCTCGGGACGTACAGCGGGCTCGGTAGCACTCCCAGGACCTCGGAAAAAGAAACCGTTTGCATATTTCGAATCGTGGGAACGTCCCGCATCGTTTTACGGAGTATGTTTTTTGGGACGGGACATACGGAGATTTTGGTATCATTTCTTCTACTTCTCTTCACCATCCGCCATCTTTGCTCTCTCAAGTTCTTTGTGTTCTTCAATTCTTGGCTGGAATCACTAAGGATTTGGGCTCCATAAATTGGTAAGCTCATTCTCTTAAATTTTTACAAGTTAGAAAGCATGAATCGGTGGAAAAGAGAGATAGTTTCAATTTGATGTTGTTCCTTCCTATGGGTTTTGTTGATCTTCTTGCTTCCACATTCAAGTATGTTGTTCTTGGTATGGAGGAGTAAGAATCAAGGGTTAGATTTTGGAAAACCCTAAGTTGCCGAATTTAAGGGTAATTTTCCAAAATGTTGTAGAGTTGTGTTCTTGAATCATGGTTTGGATATGTTGTTCCTTGCATGATTCTAAGACTTTCTATGGATTCAATTTGATGGAAAGCATGCTAGGGAAGAAACCCCTCTTTGGCCGAAATTTCAAGCTAGGGTTTATGTTTGGTTCTTGGTGATTTAGGTGAAATTTGTTAGTAATCATGCTTAAGAAGTGTAATTGGTGGTTAAAGGGAGTAATGGAACATTGAATGGATTGATTTGGAAGTATGGTGAAATGTTGGTGTTTGGCCGAAACTTAGAATGAAACTTTAGTTATGTTTGTGTTGTGTTTTGGATAATTTGGATGGTGAATTGGTATCGGGGATGGATTTAGGTGCGTAACGATGTTTGAAACGTCGTTTTCGGATAATGGGAGCAAAATTCACTTTTATGCGGGATTACGGGTAAAGTGTCTGGGAAGCGGGATTTAAAGGTTTGGGTGTGTTTGTGGTTGTATGAATAACAATGTTCTAGCTCGGTTTGAGAAACCGAGCTTTCTGTGGAATTTTGCGGGAAAGTGCGGGATTGTGCGGGTTTGGCTTCTAGGGATGTGTTTTGGTAATTTCTTACTGGTGTTTGGTTGTTCAGCTTGATTCAGCTTTGGTGGAGTAGTGCGGGACTTCAAAAGTCACACTACCACTTTTCGGGTCGGGAGCCAGGATTTTCCCAGGAGTTTGTTGTGGAGCGTTGGTGGCCACAGTAGAGTTTCCGTTTGGCTAAGGTAAGGGGTTTAACTTCCTTAATGCGCATTTTATGTGTATTAGGTTAGTTAACGGCTAGTACTCGGGTCGAGGGTGGGGCCAGGTGACTCTCGGGTCTAGTCACAAGGTACGTAGCGGGTTTGCAGGGTTTTGCTTAAATATGGGTTATGGACTTATATCATATCGGACTTGCTTATCGGGGGTCGACAACGGACCCATATTTATGTTCTCAGACGTGAGAAGTCCGTGAGTTACGGCCGACGGAACGCAAGAACCTAAGCCGGTATGCCAACCGTGGTTATTAACTCACGATGTTATGTGTCGACATTATGCCGTTTTGGCCGGCAGATTAGGGTGATATCCCCTCGCTGGTACCACGCGTTATGACCCGATCATCGGTGTGAGCTTAATAAGCCGTTGTAATGTGCTGTCGAGGGTTCGGGGAACCTTTGTATTAGTGTACCATCAGTCTGACGGGACTTAAGAGCATCATCACATGTGCATGTCATAATCCTGATATACTTAGGACTGTAATATTTAGTTCATTGCATACTAACCCTTCTATGTAGGGAAATGTTTTCAAAGTTTTCCTCTATCAGAACTCACCCCCACTTATTATCTGTTACGGTCACCCCGAGCGGGTTGCGACCGGGTGACCCGGGGCTCCGGTTTTGGCCTGCGGGTCACGTTTTTCGGCGTTCAGGCGGCTCTCGAGCCCTATCCGAGTATCATTTTGGCGAACCCTTCCGTATTTGAGGTCGTGTGGGTCCCCCGGACGTTTCCGCCGAAAATATTTTTCTGGCGCCGGGGGGTTGTCGGGGTCGCCTCGGGACGTACAACGGGCTCGGTAGCACTCTCGAGATCTCAGTTTGGGAAGCCGTTTGCAGTTTTGGAGTCGTGGAAACGTCCCGGAGGTGGTTGTGGAGTTTAATATTTGGGGCGGGACGTTCGGTTCCGGGCGACTCCCGGGGCTCGGGACGGGAATCCCGGGGCTCGGGATGGAAATTTTCTGACGGCTTTGGGGTAAGTTGTGTTATAATTTAAGATGGATTTTATGGGTATTTTTATATAATTTTGGAGTGACGTTATTTCGTTTGGGGTTGACACGCTCGCACGTCGGGTTTTGGTTCGGGTTCAGCGAGCTCGGTAGGACACTCCGGATTGGTAAATGAACTTTTGAAATTTTTTTATGAATGTTATAATATTCTGAGGGTTGTGTCCAAGTTTCGTTAATTTTGGAAATCGGTAAATATTTTTGGGCCAAAAATATTGGAACTTTTGGAAAAATTGGGAGTTAATTTGTATTTGGTTGCAAAATAATAATTTTGGAGTATGGGCAGCAGCAGCTGATTGTTTCGGCAGAATGGGAGAGAGAGCTAAGAGGACACTTGGCTTGTTTTTATTCAAGATGAAAAAGAGAAGTAAATATATATGGGATATATATTTCATATTATGGAATTATTTCATCATTTCTTCTTCTTCTTCTTCTTCTTCCTTCCTGTATCCGCCACCATGGAAGCTTGCTCCAAGCTTGAAGTTCTTCATCTTGGCTCAAATCAAAGAGGAATTGGGTCCTTCATGTGGTAAGTTCCTTCCTAAGCTCTCTTTTCTTGCTAGAAACATGAATTAGTGAAGAAAAGAGGAGTTTTTGCAAATTATCGGTTTGTTCTTAGCTACTAGCTAGGATGATTTTCTTCCTCCCAATTTTTAGTATGTTGTTCTTGGGTAGTAGGGGAGTGTTAATCAAGTGTTGGATTTTGGAGAACACATCTTGGGTAAAAATCCCTATTTAGGCCGAATTTTTGGAAAATTCTATGTTGATGTGTGTTTGTCATCTTGGTTCATGCTTCAAGTATGTTAATCCTAGCATGATTCTAAGCTTATGTATGGATTAAATTTTATGTAAAATAAGTTGGGTTTTAAACCCCATTTTGGCCGAATTTATGAGATTATTTTCAATGTTGAATTTTGTTGTTTTGGATGCAATTGGATAGCATTCTTGGTTTAGAAGTGAAATTGGTGATTAGAATGGTTGTTTGGTAGCTTGTTTGGATTGAATTGGATGTTGGGTGAATTGTTGGTTAAGAACCGAATTGGTTAAGTGATTCTTTTTCCATGTTGGGGTTTGATGTTGGTTGAATTGGATGTTAATATGGTGTTGGGGTTGAATTTAGGTGTGGTTAGAAGTTTGAAACGTTGATTTCGGGTAAGAATTGGAAAAGTTGCAATTATGCGGGTTTATCGGAAAATGTCGGGTAATGAAGGATTTTAAGGTTGGATTTGATCAATTCTGCTTATTGGATTATGTTTGACAATGTATAAGCTTGCATTGTCTACGTTGGTTCTGAATTCTGAAGTTTCTGTGGAAATCTGGAATTTTACGGAAATTCTGCCGGATTTTCGGTTTTGGGGTCGGGGGTGTAGTTTGGTAGTGTGGTTGGTAAGGTTGCTAATTCAACTTGGTTTGGCAGATTCTGAAGTTCGGAGGTTAGGAAAAGAGAAGTTTCTGAGTTTCGGGTCGCGGTGTGGAAGTTATCCAGAATCGGTCTAATACTCTGGATTTGAGAGGTAAGGGTTTGGTTCTGCTATTTTTGGTAAGATAGGTGTATGTTTTGTTTCACTTTCCGTTCTGCAAGTATTTCGGGATAATATGCCTTAGGGCATATTCTGTAGTCTGTAGGTGTATGTGTTATTGCATTTCTGTTTTGCAGGTATTTCGGAAACTTCTGCTTTAAGGTACGTTCTGTAATTTGTAGGAGTATGTGTCACCGCACGCCGCCCGAGCCCGGTTGCGGAGGCGGGGGCGCCGGGATGCCGGAAGCGGAAGCCGGAAACATACATGATGGCAGGTCCATCGAGACCCGCCGCGCGTAGCGGACCCAAAGAGCGAAATGAAAGTGGAAGCAACTTAACAAAAATTCCATACATATAACTAAAATAAAATCAAAACATGCAATTCATGCATCGAACAGAGTAAGCCTCGCCCTCGTGGGACGAGTGCTTACGCACCAAACATAGATACATACAGAGTTCACGTAACCTAGGGTGTCTAGCAAGCGCCAAGCGCTCGTAACATGCAACAGTAAGTAATATATATACAAACATATACAATCATCACAACAATAAAACAGAAAGTATGCACATGCAGCTACAGAGCCGACCCTAGGCCTAAACGTCAAAATACCTCGCGCGGGATTCAGACCAAGTAGACAAAATCCCAGCCCACAAGGTACTGCTGCTGCTCAACCCAACCAAGGCAGAAGCCTCACGGAAACCAACTCCGCTGGTTGTTTACCAAGTCTACCTGAAACCCAAAAACAGTAACCCAAAAGAAGGGTGAGTCCTAAAAAGGACCCCGTAAGGGATTTGGGGTAAGATAAGCATATGTAACCCCGCAAAACAGAAAGATAGCAATATACGTAATATATTCAACAGAATACGTAATATCGTGCATATAAAGGAAACAGATCAGAATTTCAAGGATGTGCTATTCTAAATCGCCCAAAACCCTTATAATAAATCGTAACGACAGACCTCCTCTAAGGGACTCGAAGCCAAGCTATTACGAAGCATGGTGCACCACTGGGTAGCGAACCCTCAACTGTCGTAGGGTTATGCAGACAGTATGCCATAAGGCATACTCCTACAAATTACGTAACGTACCTTAAAGCGTAAATTTCCAAATACCCGCAAAATGTATGCAACAATACATACACCTACAGACTACGTAATATGCTCTAGGCATATAATACTGAAATACCTGCAGTAATGTAAAATGAAACTAAACATACACCTATCTTACCAAAAATAGCAGAACCAAACCCTTACCTCACAATTCCAGTATTAGACCGATTCTCGACGACTTCCACACCACGACCGAAACTCGAAACCTCTCTTTTCTACCTTCCGAACCTCGAATCTGTCAAACTAAGTTGAATTAGCATCCTTATCGACCACTCTACCAAATTACACCCCGACCCCAAAACCGAAAATCCGGCAGACTTTCGTAAAATTCCAGATTTCCACGTAAATGTCGAATTCGTAACCAACTTAGGCAATGCAAGTTTATACATTGATAAACGTAATTCAATAAGCAGAACTGATCACATCCAACCTTAATCCGTTCATTCCCCGACTTTTTCAGATTAACTATCATAATTGCAACTTTTCCAATTCTTATCCGAATTCAACTCTTCAAACTTCAAACCACTCCTAAATTCAACCCCAATACCATTTTAACATCCAAATCAACCAAAGAGAAACTCCAACATGGAAAAAGAATCATTCCAAAATTCGGTTCTTAACCAACTTTTTATCCAACTTCCAATTCAATCCATTCAAGCTTCCAATTAATCACTCTAACCTCCAATTTCACTTCTAAACCAAGAATGCTATCCAATTGCATCCAAAACAACAAAATCCACAATGAACATCAACCTACATAATCGGCCAAAAGGGGGTTTTTACCTCAACTTGTTTTCCATCAAATTGAATCCATACATAAGCTTAGAATCATGCTAGGATTAACATACTTGAAGCATGATTCAAGAAAACAAACACACATCATTTTAGAATAATTCCCAAAATTTCGCCACTTTATGTTTCTAGCATCCAAGGAGTTTTTCCAAAATCTAACACTTGATTATCACTCCCATACAACCCAAGAACATCATACTAAAAGATGGGAGGAAGAGAATCATCCTAGCTTATAGCTAAGAACAAACCTAAAATTCTCAAATCCTCTCTTTTTCCAACCAAACTTGAATCCAATAAGAAAAGAGAGCTTAGGAAGGAAACTTACCCAAGATTGAAGCTAAACCCTTGATGATTCTAGCCAAGATTTGAAGATCACAAAGCTTAGAGGAAGCTCTCATGGTGGCGGATGCAAGGAGGAAGAAGAAGAAGAAAATGAGATATTATCTCATTTAGGAAAATATAAGTCATATATTATTTTCCTACTCTTTTCCCATACCAATTCAACTTAAATGAAAAATTGCCAAGTGTCCCTTATCCCTTCTCCATTCCAGCCGAAAGTAAGCTGCTGCCCACGCTCCAATTATTTATTTTGCAACCAATTTCCAATTAATCTCCGACTTTTCCGAAAGTTCCAATTCTTTTTGCCCAAAAATATTTACCGAACTCCAAAATTAACGAAACTTGGACACAACCCTCAGAATATTATAACATTCATAAAACATATTTCAAAAGTTCATTTACCACTCCGGAGTGTCCTACCGAGCTCGCTGAACCCGAACCAAAACCCGACGTGCGAGCGTGTCAACCTGAACCGAAATTCCGTCACTCCAAAATTCTACAAAAATACCCATAAATTCCATCTTAAATTATAACACAACTTACCCCAAAGCCGTCAGAAAATTTCCATCCCGAGCCCCGGGATTCCCGTCCCGAGCCCCGGGAGTCGCCCGGAACCGAACGTCCCGCCCCAAATATTAAACTCCACAACCATCACCGGGACGTTTCCACGACTCCAAAACTGCAAACGGCTTCCCAAACTGAGATCTCGAGAGTGCTACCGAGCCCGCTGTACGTCCCGAGACGACCCCGACAACCCCGGCGCGTAAAAATATTTTCGGCGGAAACGTCCGGGGACCCACACGACCTCAAATACGGAAGGGTTCGCCAAAATGATACTCGGATAGGGCTCGGGAGCCGCCTGAACGCCGAAAACGTGACCGCGAGGCCAAAACCGAGCCCCCGGGTCACCCGGCCGCAACCCGCTCGGGGTGACCGTAACATTCTCCCCCTTAGAACTCTTGGTCCTCCAAGAGTAGCTCGAACCAACCCGACAGTGTCGCTACCAACCATAAAAATATAACCATTCCTCTAACCCAGAACAATCGGACCACCGTACTGGTGCGGCGGGAGTGGTAGTTTAGACTACCATACAGAGCCTCACGGCGTCCCACCCTCCGGGTGCATCTTATTGCACCCCGAGTCAGTTGCAGGTATTTCTACCAGACAACCCCATAAGATGCGAACCTAATTCTAACCGATCCACAAAATGCTATCATGGAATATATCACATAAAACAAAAGCTTGGGGGTAAGGCCAACCTAACAACTTACTCGAAACTCATGATAACCGATATCAAATCGCCCGCCTATCAAATGTCCCTCCGAACGGTGCTACCTCCACCAAATTCTATCACTAAACTCGGTTTCAAGAGCCCTACAATGGCGGTTCGTATAAGCATGGTGCGGTCGTTCGCGGTTTTGATCCGAGCTGTAATAACTGATCTTCGCCGTAGTCTCCTCAAAAGCTCGGGTCCCACCAACCCCATCGACACATCTGTCCAACAATATGGTGTTATACTCCTCCTCCCGCATAACGCCTCAAATGGTGTCATGCCAAACGTAGTCTGGAAGCCGTTGTTGTACGGGAACTCTAACAAAGGTAACTGCTGGTCCCAATTTCCTCCAAAATCCAAAGTACCGCTTCGCAGCATAACCTCCAGTATCAAAATCACCCGCTCCGACTGCCCGTCCGTCTGTGGGTGATAAGCTGTACTCAGATGGAGTCGTGTGCCCAGTGCTTCATGAAAAGCTCTCGCAACCGTCTCAGAAACGCGGATCACGGTCGATACAATGGAGTCTCGGTACTCCATGTAAACGCATAATCTCCCCGATGTAAAGCCGGGCAAGCTTCTCCAGAGGGTCCGTGATCCGAATAAGCAGAAATTGTGCGCACTTTGTCAGCCGATTCACAATAACCCAGATCGCATCATGGCGAGACCGTGTCAGGGCAGTGCAGTCAGAAAGTCCATAGTAACATTGCCCCACTCCTGAACTGGAATGGGCAAAGTCTGCAGTGTCCCTGCCGGTTTCTGATACTCAAACTGCTCGAGTGTGCCTCCTCTAAAATCTCATTCCAGAACTCCTGATCCTCAGGCACATAAAGGCAATCTCGGAAGTATAGCAATCCTCGCCTATCTTGAAACGTCGATAACAAATAAATCCTTATCTTCCCAGATAACTTCTTCAACACCAGATCTCCACCTTGCGCTTCGCGCATCTGTCAAACCACTCATAATGTATGGTAAGTGTATACCCCGAAGTACGCTCCCAGAGCTGCCACCTGTACCAAAGGCAAGTCGAATCTCTCTCCTCAGATCAGTCCCCAACATTTCCTCCCTTAACTAACCCGGTATACTTCCTGCTCAGTGCATCGGCAACCGTGTTGCCCTTGCCATACAACTACTCGATACAACAATCATAGTCCTTAAATTATACGATCCATCTAATCTGCCTCAAAATAAGCTCCTTTTGCATAAACAAATATTTCAGACTCTTATGGTCGGTAAGAATCTGAAATTTACTACCAAACAGATATTGCTTCCAATGTTTCAGCGCATAAATTACTATAGCCAACTCCGGATCATGTGTCGGTCAGTTCAGCTCATGCGGTCGCAGTGCCTCGACCCATAAGCTACCACAAAACGCTCTCGCACCAACACACATCCCAAACCAGATGTGGAAGCATCCGTATAATTCACATACGGCAAGATCGGATCTGAAAGAGTCGAGAATCGGAGCGTTAGTCAACGGCCGGTTCAACTCCTGAAAATTCTGCTCACACCTATCAGACCAGATAAACAGTTGACCTTTCTTGGTCAACTGTGTAAGCGGAGATACCAGAATAAAAAATCCCGGCACAAACCCCCGATAAAATCCTACTAACCCCAGGAAGCTCCTGAACTCCCGTACCGTGGTAGGTTGTTTCCAATCCCGAACTGCCCTCACCTTCTCTGGGTCCATGCATGACCATGCTCAGAAATAACATGTCCCAGAAAGGTGACCTCCCGGATCCAGAACTCACACTTTGAGAACTTAGCATAAAGCTGATGTTCCCAAAGTGTCTGCAGAACTACCCTCAGATGCTCCCGATGCGAGTCCGCATCCCGAGAATATATCAGAATATCATCAATGAAGACCACCACAAATGAGTCCAAGTACGGCCGGAACACCCGATGCATCAGATCCATGAATGCTGCCGGAGCATTGGTCAGCCCAAATGGCATGACCGTAAACTCAAAGTGTCCATATCGGGTGCGGAAAGCAGTCTTAGGTATGTCCTCCTCCTTCACCCTAAGCTGAAAATACCCAGATCGGAGATTAATCTTAGAGAAAACTCTCGAACCCTGAAGTTGATCAAAAAGATCGTTAATCCTCGGTAACGGATACTTATTCTTTCCAATAAGAGCATTCAACGATCTGTAATCAATACAAAGTCGAGTGTCCCATCATTCTTCTTAACAAATGAACCGAGCACCCCACGCTGAAGTGCTCGGTCGGACGAAACTCTTTTCTTTGTAATTCCTCCAGCTTGCTTCTTCTACTCCCGCATCTCGAAATAGGCATCCGATAAGGAGGAATAAATATCGGAGTAGTACCCGACCGCAGTGGATGTCAAACACAATTTCCCGCTCTTGTGGTAATCTGCGGAAAATCTCCGGAAATACTGCGGAAAATCTCGAACCAACGGTAAACCATCCAACTTCAACCTAATACCAGCTTCATTCAGATCATAGCATTCCCCTACACCAACTATCGATAGCTGAATCCAGAACCTGTAACTCTATACTGTATTGCGCGATAGTCACACCAGTCGGAGCCGTGAGAGGTAGTACCTCTCCGTAAACCGTAATGGTACGGGCTGCACAATCAATGTGCACAGAGTTGTTGGTTAGGCAGTCCCTCCCAAGAATAACATCATAGTTCGGCGTGTCTAAAACCAACAAATCCGATACTATCGGATGTCCGCCTACAGATATCGCACAACTCCAAACCATCTCCTTAGAAAAGAAACCGACTCCCAAAGCAGCTTTTACTAAATACGTTTGAGGCAAGGTACTAACAGACAGAAGCAGAGATGTAACACATTTCTGTGTTACCATGGAAACAGATGCTCCTGTATCCAATACTGCATGTACCGGTATCTCATTCGGAAATAAAGTACCATGCAAAACTCCCTGCTGACTCGAGCCTCCCTGCTGGCTGGTACCTGACCGTTGACTAGGTCCTCCCTGATAACCAGGGCCTCCCTTCAGAAAAAGGAAAACCCGTCCTGCTCTGGTTGCTGTGACGGAGGGGGTGGCTGAAGCTGCTGTCGCTGCTGAGGTCTCGGGCCACCCATCTGAAACCCACGCCCTCGCGGCGCGTTTGCTGTGCTCGAGACTATGGACGCCGAAGATCGCCAAAACCCCGCCTACAAGAAGAGGGCAATCCGTACCCAAAGAGTGTCGACCTGCAACGTAAACATCGGCCCTCCCGCCGATAACAAAGTCGACCGGAGTGATACCTACCGCAAATCGACAAGGTCGTGCCGGTGGTGTTCCCTCTCTACCTCTACTAAAGCGCCTGTGCCTGTTCGGCCATCCAGAAATCTGCCGGGGTCCCCGCTGTATGGAACCCCTCCGTACCCCCGACCTCATTGCAAGGAGAGACGACTCTCACCCTCCTCTGGTTCGAGGAGTTGAGCCTTAATGACCGCGTCCCGAAACAAAGGAATGTCTAAGAGTCTCAAGCCCACCTGAACTCGGGCGCAGTAAAATAATAAACCTCTTAGCCTTCTATTCTTCCATTCCATAGTACTACGGTACGTAGCAAACCAACCGATCAAACTCTCACTCATACTCTCCGACAGTCCTGTCTCACCGATGAAACTCATCAAGCGTGCACGACACAGATCCTCGGCTACATCCCCTCGCCGCACCGCTAGTGGAAAATGTAGCCTCCCAGGAGTTTATCAACTCCTGCAAACCAAATCTCTACTATCCTGCACTTCTCGGTCATTGAACCTCGGGGGGTTCAAACTCGAACCCTCTCCGTAAGTCTGACCTCGTCTGATCGGGTGCCCAGATCTCCTCGTCGTTAATAGGACCGACGAGAAGTCTAGGTGTCGTAGTGACCACCCTCGTCGAGTCACTCACTTACCGATCCCAAAACTATGGCGAGCGGTGGCGTAAGTCTCGCTATCAACACCTAATCAAAATGCCCTTACCGTGGCATAAACAAATTTTCCCCGCCATCGCCGCCCCTGAACCAGCTAGGCTGGCGGTAATACCAAATCAGAGAGGGGTCCCTACGACAGCTAAGCCTCGGGGGCGGTGAGTGTGGTTGTTCAGACCCTGGGTTACGCTGAACCCGTATCCTATTCCACGGAGGTGTGGGATCCCAGTCCCGCCCCTCCGGTACCAAATCACGCTATCTACGCGTGTTAACCATATCTCAAAAATTTCAGACCAAACAGAGTCCAGACAAAAATCGGTCACTCCTAATCTCTACAGAAGCTAGCAGCAGTTTTCTAAGGCTCAGAGTGCAATGCAAGACTTGACACGTGGTTACTTCTCGAATGATAAAATCATGCATTTCACGAGAATCACGAAGCGGTTCATGCTTATTTCACCAAATCTTTTCCTAACACACAATTTTACGTACGAAACTTTTCCACAATCCCCTTACTCGTAATACTTTTACCGTAATCCGTAAATCCCGAGTTCAAATCTGCAACTATCAGGATAACTTGAAGGATCAACTTTGTTCCACAATTTTATTTTGAAGTGGTTCAAGTAAGGAGGTGGCCAATCTCCGTACCAAACCATTCTAAAATAAAATGTACAACAATAGTCGTCACTACAAGTCACCACTGACGACCAATATGGTCACTTACCTGCTCTGATACCAACTTGTCACCGCACGCCGCCCGAGCCCGGTTGCGGAGGCGGGGGCGCCGGGATGCCGGAAGCGGAAGCCGGAAACATACATGATGGCAGGTCCATCGAGACCCGCCGCGTGTAGCGGACCCAAAGAGCGAAATGAAAGTGGAAGCAACTTAACAAAATTTCCAGACATATAACTAAAATAAACTCAAACCATGCAATTCATGCATCAGCAACTGAGTAAGCCTCGCCCTCCGTGGACGAGTGCTTACGCACCAAACATAGATACATACAGAGTTCACGTAACCTAGGGTGTCTAGCAAGCGCCAAGCGCTCGTAACATGCAACAGTAATGTAATATATATACAAACATATGCAATCATCACAACAACAAAACAGAAAGTATGCACATGCAGCTACAGAGCCGACCCTAGGCCTAAACGTCAAAATACCTCGCGCGGGATTCAGACCAAGTAGACAAAATCCCAGCCCACAAGGTACTGCTGCTGCTCAATCCAACCAAGGCAGAAGCCTCACGGAAACCAACTCCACTGGTTGTGTACCAAGTCTACCTGAAACCCAAAAACAGAACCCAAAAGAAGGGTGAGTCCTAAAAAGGACCCCGTAAGGGATTTGGGGTAAGATAAGCATATGTAACCCCGCAAAACAGAAAGATAGCAATATACGTAATATATTCAATGTAATACGAGAATATCGTGCATATAAAGGAAACAGATCAGAATTTTGAAGGATGTGCGATTCTAAATCGCCCAAAAACCCTTATAATAAATCAGAACGACAGCCTCCCTCTAAGGGAGTCAGAAGCAGAAGCTATTACAGAAGCATGGTGCACCAGCTGGGGTAGCGAACCCTCAACTGTCGTAGGGTTAATGCATGCAGTATGCCATAAGGCATACTCCTACAAATTACGTAACGTACCTTAAAGCGTAAATTTCCGAAATACTGCAAAATGAAGTGCAACAATACATACACCTACAGACTACGAGAATATGCTCTAGGCATATAATACCGAAATACCTGCAGAATGAAAATGAAACTAAACATACACCTATCTTACCAAAAATAGCAGAACCAAACCCTTACCTCTCAAATCCAGAGTATTAGACTGATTCTGGACGACTTCCACACCACGACCCGAAACTCAGAAACTTCTCTTTTCCTAACCTCCGAACCTCGAATCTGTCAAACTAAGTTGAATTAGCAACCTTACCAACCATACTACCAAACTACACCCCCGACCCCAAAATCAAAAATCCGGCAGAATTTCCGTAAAATTCCAGATTTCCACAGAAATGTCAGAATTCAGAACCAACTTAGGCAATGCAAGATTATACATTGATAAACGTAATTCAATAAGCAGAACTGATCAAATCCAACCTTAAACCCTTCATTACTCGACATTTTCCGATAAACTCGCATAATTGCAACTTTTCCAATTCTTATCCGAATTCAACGTTTCAAACTTCAAACCACTCCTAAATTCAACCCCAATACCATTTAAACATCCAATTCAACCAAAAAGAAACTCCAACATGGAAAAAGAATCATTCCAAAATTCGGTTCTTAACCAACTTTTTATCCAACTTCCAATTCAATCCATTCAAGCTTCCAATTAATCACTCTAACCTCCAATTTCACTACTAAACCAAGAATGCTATCCAATTGCATCCAAAACAACAAAAACCACAATGAACATCAACCTACATAATCGGCCATTTGGGGGTTTTTGACTCAACTTGTTTTCCATCAAATTGAATCCACACATAAGCTTAGAATCATGCTAGGATTAACATACTTGAAGCATGATTCAAGAAAACAAACACACATCATTTTAGAATAATTCCCAAAATTTCGCCACTTTATGTTTCTAGCATCCAAGGAGTTTTTCCAAAATCTAACACTTGATTATCACTCTCCTACAACCCAAGAACATCATACTAAAAGATGGGAGGAAGAAAATCATCCTAGCTTATAGCTAAGAACAAACCCAAAATTCTCAAATCCTCTCTTTTTCCAACCAAACTTGAATCCAATAAGAAAAGAGAGCTTAGGAAGGAAACTTACCCAAGATTGAAGCTAAACCCTTGATGATTCTAGCCAAGATTTGAAGATCACAAAGCTTAGAGGAAGCTCTCATGGTGGCGGATGCAAGGAGGAAGAAGAAGAAGAAAATGAGATATTATCTCATTTAGGAAAATATAAGTCATATATTATTTTCCTACTCTTTTCCCATACCAATTCAACTTAAATGAAAAATTGCCAAGTGTCCCTTATCCCTTCTCCATTCCAGCCGAAAGTAAGCTGCTGCCCATGCTCCAATTATTTATTTTGCAACCAATTTCCAATTAATCTCCGACTTTTCCGAAAGTTCCAATTCTTTTGCCCAAAAATATTTACCGAACTCCAAAATTAACGAAACTTGGACACAACCCTCAGAATATTATAACATTCATAAAACATTTTTTAAAAGTTCATTTACCACTCCGGAGTGTCCTACCGAGCTCACTGAACCCGAACCAAAACCCGACGTGCGAGCGTGTCAACCTGAACCGAAAGTCCGTCACTCTAAAATTCTCTAAAAATACCCATAAATTCCATCTTAAATTATAACACAACTTACCCCAAAGCTGTCAGAAAAATTTCATCCCGAGCCCCGGGATTCCCGTACCGAGCCTCGAGTTTCGCCCGGAACCGAACGTCCCGCCCCAAATATTAATCTCCACAACCATCACCGGGACGTTTCCACGACACCAAAACTGCAAACGGCTTCCCAAACTGAGATCTCGAGAGTGCTACCGAGCCCTGGCAGACGTCCCGAGACGACCCCCGACAACCCCGGCGCGAGAAAAATATTTTGGCGGAAACGTCCGGGGACCCACACGACCTCAAATACGGAAGGGTTCGCCAAAATGATACTCGGATAGGGCTCGGGAGCCGCCTGAACGCCGAAAACGTGACCCGCAGCCAAAACAGAGTCCCGGGTCACCCGGCCGCAACCCGCTCGGGGTGGCCAGAATAAGATGCCTTATGGCATACTCGATTATTAACCCTACGACAGTTGAGGGTTCGCTACCCCAGCTGGTGCACCATGCTTCTGTAATAGCTTCGGCTTCTGACTCCCTTAAAGGGAGGCTGTCGTTCTGAGTGGTTATAAGGGTTTATGGCGATTTAGTATCGCACATCCTTCAGTATTCTGATCTGTTTTATTGCATGCACGATATTCTGTATTCAGTTGCATATATTCTGTATATTGCTATCTTTCTGTTTTGCAGGGTTTCATATGCTTATCTTACCCCAAATCCCTTACGGGTCCTTTTTAGGACTCACCCTTCTTTGGGGTTCTGGTTTTGGATTTCAGGTAGGTCTGGTAAGCAGCCAGCGGAGTAGGTCCGTGGGGCTTCTGCCTTGGTTGTGTTGAGCAGCAGCAGTACCTTGCGGGCTGGGATTTTGTCTACTTGGTCTGAATCCCGCGCGAGGTATTTTGACGTTTAGGCCTAGGGTCGGCTCTGTAGTTGCATGTGCATACTTTCTGGATTATTGTGATGATTGTTTAAGTGTGTATATATTACATTACTGTTGCATGTTATGAGCGCTTGACACTTGTTAGATACACTAGGTTCGGTGAATTCGTATGTGTTTATATTGTGTACGTAAGTACTCGTCCTTGGAGGACGGTGCTTACTTTGTTGTTATTACATGAACTGTTTATATGGTGATGGTGATGTACTTGTCCGTTTCGAGGCGAGACTCACCATGGATTTTCATTTTAGCTATATGTATGAAAATTTCAGTTTGTTTCCACAATCGTTTTCGGGCTCATGCGCAGCAGTCCCGATGGACCTGCCTTCTGTATCATTCCGGCTTCCGCTTCCGACGTCCCGGCGCCCCCGCCTCCGCAACCGGGCTCGGGCGGCGTGCGGTGACACTCACCCCCCCACTTATTATGTTTTCAGGAGATCCGGGCAAACGACCTGCGGTGTAGATCTCCCGCAGTGATCGTTGTGCATTTTTGGCTTTAAGGTACTTATCCGTTAAGTTTGGGGGTGTTTCTCGTTAGATACTTTTGTGATCTTTTTGAGTTGGGTCTGACATGTATTCTCCTGTTTATGTTCAGCAGTTGTAACTAGCAAGGTAATACTGGTTTTGGACATGGCTCTGTAGATGTTTTGCATATAGGTTAGTTTCAGCACTTGGGTTGTATCTTATTCGTAGGACGTTTCCGGCCCTACGAAGAGGGCGGAACTTCTTCTGCCTGTATTCCTTACTATCTGCTTTTTCCTACGCGCGCGATATTCTGTAAAATCACTAACTTGTCTCGGGTGCAGGTTTAGGACTAGAAAGATGTCGTAAAATCTGCAACACGACTTAACCTTAAAACCGAAAGGAAAATGCTTTAAGAGATGGGTTTCGGGTCTACACGAAACCTTTTAAGAGAACTACGTTTTCACCAGCCGACTCGGCAAGCTTCCGCAACCACTCGATAACCGCGCTTCCGGCATCCGGGCGGTGAGGTGACAACGGTACCGGCTGGGGTCACGATCCCCAAACTGTCGTAGGGTCACAGAAGTATATCAGCACCCCCAGTGCGGATATACATAACAGAAGTATACCAAAGGGTATACGCAGAATGTCAGCACCCTCAGTGCGGACATACAGAACAGAAGTATACCAGAGGGTATACACAAAATGTCGGCACCCCCAGTGCGGACACAACCAAACCAAGGAGCACCCGTGGTCTCCAAGACCATCCCGGGTCTCGTCACAGAACCAAAATATACCATAAGGTATATGCAGAATATCGGCACCTAGTGCGGATATACAGAACAGATAAGGAACCCGTGGCCTCCAAGACCATCCGGGCCTTGAAGCAGAACAAACTACAAACTATATCTTACCATATGACAGGTCTCGGGATCACCGGACCACCGTCCTCAACCCGGAACCTGCCTCAACTAAACCCGATATACATGTAATCCCTCCCAGAATGCATAACGAGAGAAGTTGATCCCTTACCTCAAAAAAACTGCTCCGCAGCAAAAGTCCCGGGAAATCCCGGCTCCCGGCCCGAAATGTGGTAGTGTGCCCATTGAGGTCCCGCACAACTCCACCAATGCAGAAACAAGCTGAACAACCACACACAAGTCAGAACTCACCAAAACAGACCCCCGGAAACCAATCCCGCACTTTCCCGCAAAAATCCACAGAAAGCTCGGTTTCTCAAACCGAGCTAGAACATTGTTATTCCTACACCCACAAACACACCCAAACCTTTAAATCCCACTTTCCAGACATTTTACTCGTAAACAAGCAAGAAGGTCGGTATTGTTCCTAATACCGAAAGCAGCGTTCGAACATCGTTACTAACCTACTTCCATCCTCGATACCAAAACACTATCCAAACCATTCCAATTACAACACAAACACATTCAAAACCTTTCCTTAACAATTCGGCCCTTTGCCCAATTTTTCACCAAACTTTAATTCAATCCATTCAAGCTACCAAACACATACTTAAACCACCAATTTCACATCTTAAGCATGCTTATTAACCAATCTCACCTTAATCACCCAAAATCATCCATAAACCCTAATTGAACAATTCGGCCATTTGGGGGTTTCTTACCCAACATGTTTTCCTTCAAATTGAATCCACACAACACCTTAGAATCATGCTAGGAACAACATATCCAAAGCATGATTCAAGAACACAACTAAACACCAAGTTTAGAAAATCAAGCTTAATTCGGCAATTTAGGGTTTCCTAACCATGGTGTTCTTCCACCATTTAAACCTTGATTCCTACCCTTCTCCATACCAAGAACAACATACTTAAACATGGAATCAAGAAGATCATCACAACTAGTAGCAAAGAGTAACATCAAATCGGTTTCAACCTCTTCTTTTCCAACCAACACATGCTTCAAACTTGCTAAATACATGAAGAAGAAACACCTTGATGATTTCCTAGCCAAATGAAAAACACAAGGAAGCTTGGAAGAGATGATGGTGGCGGCAATCAAGGAGGAAGAAGAAGAAATGAGCAAATGGCTTAATTTCCATAAAATGCTCCCTTATATATTTATTCCTTTAATGAGTCATGGGGACACTTGTCCCTTCTCCATGACTCAACACCTTAGTCATCACATGAGTCTTGCCTTAGCCAAAAATATGAAATGGCTAAGTGTTGGTGCGCAAATCCCGCGCCAACTCCAACCCGATAATTCCCGACGTACGCGCGTGCTAGCCCGAACCAAAATCCCGCCATACCAAAAATCCTCGGTTATCACCATAAAATCCGTCTCGAGACATAACATACCTCACACCAAAGCCGTCAGAAAATTTTCATCCCGAGCCCCGGGAGTCGCCCGGGACCGAACGTCCCGTCCCAAAAATTATACTCCGTAAAACGATTCGGGACGTTCCCACGATTCCAAATATGCCAACGGTTTCCTTTTTCGAGGTCTCGGGAGCGCTACCGATCCCGCTGTACGTCCCAAGACAAGTCTCGGCCCTGGAAAAATATTTTCCACGGAAATGTCCGGGGGATCCATGTGACCTCAAATCTGAAAGGATTCCCCAAGAGACTACTTTGAAGGACGTTGCGGATAAACTTGAGGGCCTTGAGCTTGGTAGGCTGGACGTCGCGAACCAAACATGCCGACTTGTTTTCGGACCTCATGCGCGCGATGCGGGAAGTCTTCATGCTTGAACGAGACCTTGGGCTGGGGCTGTACCCTGGAGAGGATCCTGAGCATGAGTTGACTTACACGGTGAAGATCCATGAGAGATGGCCGCGGCTGAGGCAGAAGATTGATGAGCTCAAGACCCAGGGCGAAGTCGCAGCGCAAGGGTATGAGGAAGGTTGGTTGCGGTGCCGGTGCTTCCAACTAGACCGGTTGCACCACAGGTTGGACACGGATGTCTTGGATGCCTCAAGACTGATGACCCAGGCGAGTACTTTGATTGACCG
Organism: Stellera chamaejasme; assembly: GCA_024586325.1. NCBI lineage: Eukaryota > Viridiplantae > Streptophyta > Magnoliopsida > Malvales > Thymelaeaceae > Stellera > Stellera chamaejasme. The sequence goes on from CM044979.1 coordinate 20,345,237, forward strand.
GGGTGAGCAAGGGAAGAAGATGGGTGCGGGTGGCACGCCATGCTAGATTAGGAAGGGGCTTAGGTCGTGTGTTTGACACCCTTTAGTTAGGTGGCCTTTGGGCCGTCGTACTTTGTACCTGTAAAGAATGTACAGTTCCAATATTATAAATGAACAAGTCAGTTTACCTCGATCGTCCACGTTTTTTATTCTCGTGATAAATTTGAAGGGGACGTTAGCAATTTGTTAGGCTAAGTCGTCGTATACCTGTTAGGATTCGCTTCGCGGGTCCCAAAGGTCGGAGTGTTACGGTCACCCCGAGCGGGTTGCGACCGGGTGGCCCGGGGCTTCGGTTTTGGCCCGCGGAACCGGGCTTTTGGCGTTCAGACGGCTCCCGAGCCTTATCCGAGTATCTTTTTGGCGAACCCTTTCGTTTTTGAGGTCGTGTGGGTCCCCCGGACGTTTCCGCCGAAAATATTTTTCCGGCGCCGGGGGGTTGTCGGGGTTGTCTCGGGGCGTACAGCGGGTTCGGTAGCGCTCCCGAGACCTCAGTTTGAGAAGCCGTTTGCAGTTTTGGAGTCGTGGGATTGTCCGGAGGTTTTGTGGAGACTAATATTTGGGGCGGGACGTTCGGTTCGGGCGACTCCGGGGCTCGGGATGGAAATTTTCAGCGGCTTTGGGGTAAGTTGTGTTATAATTCAAGATGGTTTTTATGAGTTTTTTTGGGGAATTTTGGAGTGACGGAATTTCGGTTCAGGTTGAGACGCTCGCACGTCGGGTTTTGGTTCGGGTTCAACGAGCTCGGTAGGACACTCGGATTTGTAAATGAACTTCAAACATGTTTTATGAATGTTATCATATTCTGAAGGTTGTGTCCAAGTTTCGTTTATTTTGGAATTCGGTAATTATTTTTGGGCCAAAAATATTGGAACTTTCGGAAAAATTGGGAGATTAATTGGAATTTGGTTGTAAAAGAAAAATAATTGGGTATGGGCAAACATCGATTTTCGGCTGGAAAGGGAGAGAGATAGAGGACACTTGGCTTATTCTTATTTATGATGAAAAGTGAAGGAAATATATTGGGATATATATTTCATAATATGGCTTATTATATTTTCATCATTTCTCTCTTCTTTTCTTCTTCTTCTTCAACCTCTTCTTTGCCGCCACCATGGGAGCTCAACCTCCAAGCTTGAAGTTCTTCTCCTTGGGTGAAATCAAAGAGGAATTGGGTGCTTTGAGTGGTAAGCTTCCTTCCTTCTTCTCTTTTCATGTTGGAAACATGATTTAGTGGAGAAAAGAGGAGATTTTGCAAATTATGGGTTTGTTCTTAGCTATAAGCTAGGATGATTTTCTTCCTCCCATCTTTTAGTATGTTGTTCTTGGGTAGTAGGGGAGTGTTAATCAAGTGTTGGATTTTGGAAAACACATCTTGGATGAAAACCCCCAAATTGCCGAATTTCTTGGAAATTCTAAAAATGATGTGTGCTTGTTATCTTGATTCATGCTTCAAGTATGTTAATCCTACCATGATTCTAAGCTTGTGTATGGATTCAATTTGATGGAAAACAAGTTGGGTTAAAAACCCCATTTGGCGAATTTATGAGATGATGTTCATGTTGAATTTTGTTGTTTTGGATGCAATTGGATAGTATTCTTGGCTTAGAAGTGAAATTGGTGATTAGATTGGTTGTTTGGTAGCTTGAATGGATTGAATTGGAAGTTGGGTAAAATGTTGGTGAAGAACCGAAATGTTGGAATGATTCTTTTTCCATGTTGGGGTTTGATGTTGGTTGAATTGGATGCTAAAGTGGTATTGGGGTTGGATTTAGGTGTGGTTTGAAGTTTGAAACGTTAAATTCGGTTAAGAAATGGAAAAGTTGCAATTATGCGGGTTTATCGGAAAATGTCGGGTAATGAAGGATTTTAAGGTTGGATTTAATCAGTTCTGCTTGTTGGATTATGTTTGACAATGTATAGTCTTGCATTGCCTAAGTTGGTTCTGAATTCTGAAGTTTCTGTGGAAATCTGGAATTTTACGGAAATTCTGCCGGATTTTCGGTTTTGGGGACGGGGGTGTAGTTTGGTAGAGTGGTTGGTAAGGTTGCTAATTCAACTTGAAGGCGACAGATTCTCGAGGTCGGAAGTTAGAAAAGAGAGGTTTCGAGTTGCGGGTCGTGGTGTGGAAGTTGTCCGAATCGGTCTAATACTGGATTTGTGAGGTAAGGGTTTGGTTACGCTATTTTTGGTAAGATAGGTGTATGTTTAGTTTCACTTTACGTCTGCAAGTATTTCAAGTATTATATGCCTAGGGCATATTCTGTAGTCTGTAGGTGTATGTGTTGTTGCGTTTGTTTTGCGGTATTTGAAATTTACGCTTTAAGGTACGTTACGTAATTTGTAGGAGTATGCCTTATGGCATACTCCGTCTGATAACCCTACGACAGTTGAGGGTTCGCTAACCAAGCTGGTGCACCATGCTTTTGTAACAGCTTCGGCATCAGACTCCCTTAGAGTGAGGCTGTCGTTCTGATTGGTAATAAGGGTTTATTGAGATTTAGTATCGCACATCCTTGATATTCGATCTGTTTTATTACATGCACGATATTATGTATTACATTGCATATATTCGTATATTGCTATCTTTACATTTTGCGGGGTTACATATGCTTATCTTACCCCAAATCCCTTACGGGTCCTTTTTAGGACTCACCCTTTTTGGGTTACTGTTTTTGGATTTCGGGAAGGTGCAGTAGCGGCCAGCGGGGTAGATTTCCGCGAGGCTTACGCCTTGGTTGTGTTGAGCGCAGCAGTACCTTGCAGCTGGGATTTTGTCTACTTGGTCTGAATCCCGCGAGGTATTTTGATGTTTAGGCCTAGGGTTGGCTCTGTAGTTGCATGTGCATATTTTACAGTTTCTTTGGGATGATTGTATATTTGTATATACTTATATATTACATTACGTGCATGTTACGGCGCTTGGCGCTTGCTAGACACCTTAGGTTACGTGAATTACGTATGTATCTATGTTTGGTGCGTAAGCACTCGTCCACGGAGGCGAGGCTTACTCTGTTCTTTGATGCATGAATTGTATGTTTTGATTTTATTTTAGTTATATGTATGAAATTTTTGTTAGGTTGCTTCCACAATCGTTTCGCCTTTCGGGTCCGCTACGCGCGGCGGTCTCGATGGACCTGCCTTTTACGTATCATTCGGCTTCCGCTTCCGGCGTCTGGCGCCCCGCCTCCGCAAACGTGTTCGGGTGGCGTGCGGTGACAAGTTGGTATCATAGCAGGTAATTGACAATATTGGTCTTCAGAGGTGACTTGTAGAGACAACTAATGTTGTACATTTTATAATAGAATGGTTTGGTACGGAGATTGTCCACCTCCTTAATTTAATCACTTCAAAATAATATTGTGGAGAAAAGTTTGGTCCTTCAAGTTATTACGATAGTTGCAGATTTGAACTCGGGATTTCGGATTACTCGTAAGATTATTACGATCGTGGGATTGTGGAAAAGATCCGGGTACGTAAAATTGTGTGTTAGGAAAAGATTTGGTGAAATAAGCATGAACTGCTTCTGTGATTTTGTGAAATATATGATTTTATCATTCTGAGAAATAATTTCTGTGTCAAGTACTGCATTGCACTACAGAGCCTTAGAAAACTGCTGCTAGCTTCTGTAGGGATTAGGAGTGACCGATTTGTCTGGACTCTGTTTGGTCTGAAATGTCTCAGGTTTGGTTAACACGCGTAGACAGCGTGTTTTGGTACGGAGGGGCGGGACTGGGATCCCACACCTCCGTGGAATAGGATACGGGCCCGGCGTAACCCGAGTCCGAACAACCACACTCACCGCCCGAGGTTTAGCGGTCGTAGGGACCCTCCGATTTGGTATTACTCGCCAGCCTAGGCTGGTTCGGGGCGGCGGTAGGCAAGGGAAGATCTGATTATGCCATAGTAAGGGCATTTTGATCAGGTGGTGATAGCGAGACTTTAGCCCTTTGCTCGCCACAGCTTTGTGTTTGGTAAGTGATTGACTCCGAGGAGGATGGTCACTACGACACCTAGACTTCTCGTCGGTACTATTAACGACGGGGAGATCTGGGGTACCAGTCTGACGAGGTCAGACTTCTGGAGAGGTTTCAGAGTTTGAACCCCCCCGAGGTTTAATGACCGAGAAGGGTCTGGGGTAGTCTGAGACTTGGTTTGCGGGAGTTGACAAACTCACAGGGGAGGCTCGTTTTCCACTAGCGGTGCGGCGGGGATGTAGCCGAGGATCTGCGTCAGGCATAGTTCGATAAGCTTCATCAGGGAGATAGAATCGTCGGAGAGTTTGAGTGAGAGTTTGATCGACTGGTTTACTATGTACCGTAGTATCAAGGTATGGAAGAGGAGAAGACCAAGAGGTTTATTCGTCGACTGCGTCCGAGTACAGGCGGGCTTTGAGACCTTTAGACATTACTTTGTTTCGGGAAGCGGTTATTAGGGCTCAACTCCTCGAGCAAGAGGAGGTTGAGAGTCGTCTCACCGTGCAATGAGGTCGGGGAGTACGGAGGGTTCCATACTGGCGGGGACCCGGCAGATTTCTGGACGGCCGAACCGGTGCAGGCGGTTTAGTAGAGGCGGAGGAGCACCACCGGCACGACCTTGTCGATTTGCGGTAGGTATCGCCCGGTTGACTTAGTTACCGGCGGGAGGGCCGATGTTTACGTTGCGGTTACGAGACTCACTGGATACGGGATTGTCCTCGGCGCAAGGCGGGGTTTTTGGCGATTATTAGCGTCCACGGTCTCGGGCACAGCCCAACGCGCCACGAGGCGTGGGTTTCAGCTGGGTGGCCCGAGACCTCAGCAGCGACAGCAGCTTTAGCCACCCCCTCCACCACAACAACCAGAGCAGGACAAGTTTTCCATTTTCTGAGGGGAGGCCCTAGTTATCAGGGAGAACCTAGTTAGCAGGCAGGCACTAGCCAGCAGGGAGGCTTGAGTCAGCGGGAAGTTCTGTAAGGTACTATATTTCCGAATGAGATACCGGTTCATGCGTTATTTGTTACAGGAGCATCTGTTTCCATTGTAACACAGAAATGTGTTACATCTCTGCATCTGTCTATTAGTACCTTGCCTCAAACGTATTTAGTAAAAAAACTGCAGGGAGTCAGTTTCTGTTTTCCAATGAGATGGTTCGGGGTTGTACGACATCCGTAGGCGGACATCTGATAGTATCGGATTTGTGGGTTTGAGACACGCCGAACTAGGATATTATTCTTGGGATGGACTGGCTATCCAAGAACTCCGTGCACGTTGAGTGTGCAACCCGTACTATCCTGGTGTCTGGAGAGGTACTACCTCTCACGACTCCGACTTGGTTTGACTATCGCACAAAGACGATGAGGATTCTGATTCAGGATCATTTGTCGATAGTTGGTGTAGGGAATGCTATGATCTGAATGAAGTGGTATTAGGTTGAAGTTGGATGGTTTATCGTTGGTTCGAGATTACCATAAGAGCGGGAAATTGTGTTTGACATCCACTGCGGTCAGTCTTGCTCGATATCTATTCCTTCTTATCGGATGCCTATTTACGAGATGCGGGAGTAGAAGAAGCAAGCGGAAGGAATTACAGTAAAAGAGTTTCATCCGACCGAGCACTTCAGTGTGGGGTGCTCTGGTTCTGTTTGTTAAGAAGAATGATGGGAATGCACTTACTGTGAAGAATAAGTATCCGTTGCTAAGGATTGCCGATCTTTTTGATCAACTTCGGGGTTCGAGAGTTTCCTCAAAGATTAATCTCCGATCTGGGTATTTTCAGCTTAGGGTGAAGGATGAGGACATACCTAAGACTGCTTTCCGCACCCGATTTAGACACTTTGAGTTTACGGTCATGCCGTTCGGGCTGACCAATGCTCAGCGGCATTAAGGGATCGATGTATCGGGTATTCCAACCGTACTTGGACTCATTTCTGGTGGTTCTTATTGATGATATTGATATATTTTAGGGATGAGGACTCGCATCGGGAGCATCGAGGATAGTTCTGCAAACACTTTGGGAACATCAACATTATGCTAAATTCTCAAAGCGTGAGTTCTAGATTCGGGAAGTCACTTTTGGGACCCATTATATCTGAGCATGGTTGGTCCGTGAATCCGAGAGAAGGTGAGGGCAGTTCGGGATTGGAAACAACCTACCACGGTACCGGAGATCGGGAGTTTCTGGGGTTAGCGAGGATATTATCGGAGGTTTGTCTTTGGGATTTTCTATTACGGCATCTCCGCTTACGCAGATTGACCAAGAAGGGTCAACCGTATATCTGATACGATAGGTGTGGCAGAATTTTCAGGAGTTGAAAGCGGCGGTTGACTAACGCTCCGATTCGACTCTTCCAGATCCGAGCTTACCGTCGTGATATATACGGATGCTTCCACATCCAGTTTGGGGTGTGTGTTGGTGCGAGGCGTTTTGTGGTAGCTTATGGGTCGAGGCAGCTGCGACCGCATGAGCTGAACCGAGTGACACATGATCCGGAGTTGGCTATAATAATTTATGCGCGAGACATTGGAATTAATTTCTGTTTGGTTATATATTTCAGATTCTTACCGACCATAAGAGACTGAAATATCTGATTATACAAGTAGGAGCTTAGCATGAGACAGCGCATATGGCTCTTATTCATTAAGTACTATGGTTGTTGTATCGAGTAAATCTCTGGATATGGCAACACGGTTGCCGATGCTATGAGCAGAAAGTATACCGGCTTAATTATGGGAGGAAATGTTGGTGACTGATCGAGGAGAGTGATTTGTTATGCCTTTGGCACAGGGGGAAGCTCTGGGAGCGTGCTTAGGTTATTACACTTATTATACATTCTGAGTGGCTTGACAGGGTGCGCGAGGCGCAAAGTAGAAATCCGGGGTTGAAGAAATTATCTGGGGTAGATAAGAGTTCTTTGTTACAGACGTTTCAGTATGGCAAGGATTGTTATACTTCCGAGACCGCCTTTATGTACCGGAGGATCGGGAGTTCGGAATGAGATTTTAGAGGAGGCACACTCGGCGGTTTGAGCATCGAAACCGGCGAGAGACAACTGCGGACTTTGCCCATTCCGATCTGGAAGTGGGGTAATGTTACTATGGACTTTCGCCCTTTGCACCCCACGACACGGTCTCGCCATGATGCGATCTGGGTTATTGTCAATCGGCTGACAAAGTGCGCACACTTTACGCTTATTCGGTCATAGACCCTCCGGAGAAGCTTGCGGCTTTACATCGGGGAGATGGTACGTTTACATGGAGTACCAAACTCCATTGTATCTCGACCGTGATCCGCGTTTCACAGACGGTTCGGAGAGCTTTTCATGAAGCACTTTGGGCACGCGACTCCATCGAATACGACTTATCACCCACAGACGGACGGGCAATCGGAGCGGTGATTACGATCTTGGAAGATATCTTTGCGAATCTGTACTTTGGATTTTGGAGGAGATTGAGACCAGCGATTACTTTGATAGAGTTCTCCTACAACAATTGCTTTGGACTACGTTTGACATGGCACCATATGAGGTGTTGTACGGGAGGAGGTGTATGACACCACACCGTTGGACAGATGCGTCGATAGGGTTGGTGGGACCCGAGCTTTTGAGGAGACTACGGCGAAGATCAGATTATTACAGCGCGGATCAAAACCACGAAGCATCTGCACCACTGCTTATACGAACCGCCGCCGTAGGGCTCTTGAATCTGAGTTTGGTAACGAGAATTTGGTGGAGGTAGCACCGTTCGGAGGGACAGAAGATTTGATAGGCGAGGCGAGTTACCCCGAGTTATATCGGTTCTCATGAGTTTCAGTAGGTTGTTAGGTTGGTTTTCCCCCAATCAAGTTTCTGTTTTATGTGATATCTTCAGGATAGCCTGTTGTGGATCGGTTAGATTTAGGTTCGGTCTTATGCAGGGTTGTCTGGTAGAAATACGGCAACCGACTGGGTGCAATAAGATGCACCGGAGGGTGGGGCGCCGTGAGGCTCTGTATGGTAGTCTAAACTACCACTCCCGCCGCACTAGTACGGTGGTCCGATTGTTCAGGTTAGAGGAATGTTTATATTTTACGGTTGGTAGCGACACTGTCTGGTTGGTTCGAGCTACTCTTGGAGGACCAAGAGTTCTAAGGGGGAGAATGTCACGGTCACCCCGGCGGGTTGCGACCGGGTGTCCGAGGCTTGGTTTTGGCCCGCGAACCGGGCTTTTGGCGTTCAGACGGCTCCGAGCCTTATCCGAGTATCTTTTGGCGAACCCTTTCGTTTTTGAGGTCGTGTGGGTCCCCCGGACGTTTCGCCGAAAATATTTTTCCGGCGCCGGGGGGTTGTCGGGGTTGTCTCGGGACGTACAGCGGGTTCGGTAGCGCTCCCGAGACCTCGGTTTGAGAAGCCGTTTGCAGTTTTGGAGTCGTGGGTTTGTCCCGGAGGTTTCTGTGGAGAGTAATATTTGGGGCGGGACGTTCGGTTCTGGGCGACTCCCGGGGCTCGGGATGGAAATTTTCTGGCGGCTTTGGGGTAAGTCATGTTATAATTCAAGATGGTTTTATGAGTATTTTTGGGAATTTTGGTGTGACGGAATTTTGGTTACATTTGACACGCCGCACGTCGGGTTTTGGTTCGGGTTCGTGAGCTCGGTAGGACACTCGGATTTGTAAATGAACTTTTGAAACATGTTTTATGAATGTTATCATATTCTGAAGGTTGTGTCCAAGTTTCGTTTATTTTGGAATTCGGTAATTATTTTTGGGCCAAAAATATTGGAACTTTCGGAAAAATTGGGAGATTAATTGGAATTTGGTTGTAAAACAAAAATAATTGGGTATGGGCAGCATCAGATTTTCGGCTGGAAAGGGAGAGAGATAGAGGACACTTGGCTTATTCTTATTTATGATGAAAAGTGAAGGAAATATATTGGGATATATATTTCATAATATGGCTTATTATATTTTCATCATTTCTCTCTTCTTTTCTTCTTCTTCTTCAACCTCTTGCCGCCACCATGGGAGCTCAACCTCCAAGCTTGAAGTTCTTCTCCTTGGGTGAAATCAAAGAAGAATTGGGTGCTTTGAGTGGTAAGCTTCCTTCCTTCTTCTCTTTTCATGTTGGAAACATGATTTAGTGGAGAAAAGAGGAGATTTTGCAAATTATGGGTTTGTTCTTAGCTATAAGCTAGGATGATTCTCTTCCTCCCATCTTTTAGTATGTTGTTCTTGGGTTGTAGGGGAGTGATAATCAAGTATTGGATTTTGGAAAACACACCTTGGATGAAAACCCCCAAATTGCCGAATTTTCTTGGAATTTTCCAAAATGATGTGTGTTTGTTATCTTGATTCATGCTTCAAGTATGTTAATCCTAGGATGATTCTAAGCTTGTGTATGGATTCAATTTGATGGAAAATAAGTTGGGTTGGAAACCCCCATTTGGCCGAATTTATGAGATGATGTTCATGTTGAATTTTGTTGTTTTGGATGCAATTGGATAGTATTCTTGGCTTAGAAGTGAAATTGGTGATTAGATTGCTTGTTTGGTAGCTTGAATGGATTGAATTGGAAGTTGGGTAAAATGTTGGTGAAGAACCGAAATGTTGGAATGATTCTTTTTCCATGTTGGGGTTTGATTTTGGTTAAATTGGATGTTAATATGGTGTTGGGGTTGAATTTAGGTGTGGTTTGAAGTTTGAAACGTTAAATTCGGTTAAGAAATGGAAAAGTTGCAATTAAGTGCGGTGACACGGTGGGATTGCTTGTGACTCGCGTGGGACGAAGCCATCAAGGACCTCAATGTGAAGGTGATTTCCAGCATGGGGATCTGTTGGGGTTCGCATCGCGTGGCCCCAAAGATCGGTTGAGGGATTATGGTCCGCATGGGCGAGACCCTCAAAGACCTCTGCAAAGCTATTTCAAGCTCGAGATCTGTTGGGATTCGCATCGCGGTCCCAAAGATTTCTCGCAAGGTTCGCATTGGCGATGCCCTTGGGTAGTGTACGCATGTTTGCGTGTATGGGCGACCTGACAAGGTCTGATGCCGTTACCTTAATAGGTTAGGCTTTTAGCCGTTCTGACCGGTCGGGTGCAGAAGGCGTTTGGGTGATCGTTCGTGAGATTATTCTGTAGTAGTGTTAAGAAGTGGAGAAATTTCATTCATTCAAGCCATGGGGCTGCCATGATTTACACATAGTATGGACGGAGGTCGTCCGCAAGGAAGTTGCGAGGAGCTATTTCCCATCTTGGTCCTGCAACTCATAGATGCCTGGCCGGACTTGTTTGTGGATGATGTATGGACCATCCCAGTTGGGTCGCAGGATGCCCTGTTTGGGGTCTTGAGCAGTGAGGATGGATCTGAGTAGCGCGAGGCTTCCTGGTTTGAGTGCCTTAGGTTTGACTTTGGCGTCATGTTGCAAGTTGAGACGTTGTTTGAGAGCGAACAGGCGGAGGCCTGCTCCTTCGCGCAGATCTTCAAGCAGGTCTAGAAAGGCGCGAAGTCCTCGCGTGTTAGCCTCATCGATGAAGTTGATCATCCTTTTTGTTGGGAAGTCTACCTCAATGGGGAGGAGCGCATCAGCGCCATAGACAAGGGAGAAAGGTGTCTCCCCATTGGTGTTCTTTTTGTCGTCCTGTAGTCCCATGGACGCTGGGAGTTCATCGACCCATCGCCCCTTTGCGCCGGCTAGACGCTTCGGAGTCCTTCCTTGATTTTGCGGTTGGTCACCTCAACTTGGCCTTTGGACCGGGATGCACCACCGGGGCATAGAGCATGCGGATCTTGTTATCTTCAGCCCATTGCTGGGACGCTATGGCTGGCGAATCGCTTCCATTGTCGGTGATGATGCTTAGTGAAGTGTCACGAGCACCCGCGCCCGGTTGCGGAGGCGGGGCCGCCATGCTGACGTCGGAACCTTGGCGAAAGTGCGGCGGAGAGCAACGTTGAAGTGGTGAGGAGCGGAAAGCAGCCCGTTTGTCCAACCGAAATCCGCTGCATGTAGTGGTCCCATGACCCGGCCCGTAAAGTCTTGTTCTCGAAGGCCCGGTGACTGAGAACACTTTGCTCGCTTGTAAACTTATTGGTCGTGTTACGACCCGCAACCTACAAAACTCAAAGATGGCAAGTATACGATATATTCCCTAGCTATCCATGGCGAGCCCCGCCCCACTGAAATAGGCGAGCACTCAACCATCACCAAACATGCAGTTCATGGAAATATCAATCATAACTCACAAAACATTCATCTACAGAGACCATCCGATGTATAAATCAGCATGAACACAACTCGGGTCCCGCCCTCCACAGACATGGGCGAGCCCTCCAGTCAAACCGAAACACAGAACCAAAATATATCCAAGATACATAGCATGATCTGATCTAAAACATGCATGCACATACATCTACAGAGCCGACAAGGTAAAACCCTAGAATACCTAGGTGCGGAATCTAGAAAACTTCCCGAACAGAAGATTCCCGCACGTAGTACTGCTGCTAAACCACAAATATAAGAGATAACGTCAGATTACCCAAACAGATCACAAAAGGTATCTAACGAGAATACCCCCAATCATAAACAAACCAATACCTCAAACAAACAGAAATGCAGAACGAGCACCGCGGGAGGTCTACTCCGCAGGTCGTTTGCCCGGATCCCCTGAAAATGTTTAATAATTGGGGGTGAGTTCTCGAAAGAACCCAGTAAGGAGGTAAGTACGGTAGCGGGAAAACTTTGAAAATATTTCCCTGCATAAAAGGGTTAGTATGCGATGAACTAAATAATACAGTCCTAAGTATATCAGGATTATGATATGCACATGTGATGATGCTCTTAAGTCCCGTCGGACTGGTGGTACGCCAATACAAAGGTTCCCCGAACCCTCGACAGCACCCTACAGCGGCTTGTTAAGCTCACACCGATGATCGGGTCATAACGCGTGGTACCAGCGAGGGGATATCGCCCCTAACCGTCGGACATAAGGCGGCACAATGCCGGCACATAACATCGTGAGTTAACGACCACGGTTGGCATACCGGCTTAGGTCCCGGCGTTCCCGTCAGCCGTAACTCACGGACTTCTCACGTACAGAACATAAATATGGGTCCGTTGTCGACCCCCGATAAGCAAGTCCGATATGATGTACGTTCATAACCCATATTTAAGAAAAACCCTGCACACCACTACGTACCATGTGACTAGACCCGGGAGTCACCGGGCCCCACCCTCGACCCGAGTACTAGCCCTTAACTAACCTAATACACATGTTCGGGAAATCCCGGCTCCCATCCGAAACGTGGTAGTGTGAGTTCGAAGTCCCGCACTACTCCACCACCGCTGATTCAAGCTGAACAACCACACACAAGTCAGAACTCACCAAAACATACCCCCGGAAACCAATCCCGCACTTTCCCGAAAATATCCACAGAAATCTCAGTTTCTCAAACCGAGCTTGAACATTGTTATTCATACATCCATAAACACATCCATAAACCGAGATCATGCGGACATGAAACACCGCCGGATCTCTGTCCCAACGTCAGAGGGCAATCCCGAATCCAATGATCATCTGCCACGAATCACAAGCACTGTCCCTTTGCACGAAGCATGGCCGGTCGGGTGCTACTGCCACAACTCGCACAAGTTCGTGCACTGGGACACCCTACCGCCCTGCCACTCGCCCGGTTCTCCTTGTGCTTCCCGTAAACCTTGACGAACCTGCCGTGTCGAAACTCTCCCCCTGTCTCGAGATCGGTGAGGAACGTGCCGACTCTCAACCTCCTCCTGCTCGAGGAGTTGGGCCTTCTGCACGGCCTCATGATAAGAAGTGATGTCCATGGGTCTCAAAGCCCACCTGTAGTCAGGGCGTAACCGGCGGATGAACCTCTTGGCCTTCTCCTGCTCCATACCATAATACTGTGGTACGTAGCGAACCAGCAGGTCGAACTCCCGCTCATACTCTCCGACAGTCCGGGTACCCTGCTCCAGATCATCAAATCTGCATCGCCGAGATCCTCGGCTGCATCTCCAATGCTGCTGGTGGAAGTAGTAGGCAAACTGCCCCTAGGTAATATCCAAATCCTGCCCACCTTACTCGCGCCGCATCGGCTCTCAATCGCCATGCAGACTCCTCCATGCAGAGTTAAAGCTGCAGGAGGAAGGTGTAACCTCCTAGAAGTTTGTCAACTCCTGCAAACCAAGTCTTTGCTGCATCCGGTCTTCCTCTGCTGTTGAACCACGGGGGTTCAAACGCTGGAACCTCTCCAGTCCGACCTCGTCGACCGATGCCTCGATCTCCCCGTCGTAGTGACCATCCTCCTCAAAGTCACTCTCCTGTTGGTCCCGAACACTGAGGTGGCTGCTACCCACCTCCCGATCGAGTGTCGCTGCTGTGGCCTAATCGGGTTTCCCGTGCCTGCTGCGGCGAGAAGGTACCCAACAATCTGCTGTACTGACCCGGACTGTATCACATCGGGAGTGGGTCCCTCGACTACCGAACACTCGGGGTGGTGAGTTTGGTTGTTCAGGTCCTGGGTTCCGCTGAACCCGTCTCCTAACCCTCGGAGGTGTGGGATCCCGGTCCCGACCCTCCAGTACTCGCCACGTTGTCTGCGTGTAGTAACCATTCACGAAACCAACTTAATCCGTAGCAGTTAACTCTCTCTCTACCAAAAGCTAGCAGCAGATTCTAAGGCTCGTAGTGTAATGCAATGCATGATGCGAGATTCACTTCAAAATCACAAAAACAAATACCAAAACCTTAAACACGTAATCGATCATGTTCATATCACGTAATCACATCATATCCAATCAATAACCATAAAGGTACCCGGATTATGTTGGAAGTCCCAAACACAGACGGAGTACCTCGAACCTTACCGAAATGCTTCAAAGCACCGTCACCGCTCCACACACATTCCAAAGTGGTTCAAATAAGGAGGTGGCCAGACTGCATGCCGAACCACCCCGAAATAGAACACGGCTGAAACCCGCACTTCAAGTCATCTCCCACCGATACATATCCATGAACCGGCATGATCGCTTCAAAAGTCCACTCTGGACTAGTATACTTGCCTCCCAAAATCCACACCGAGACTAATCATATTCTGCTTCTCGGGTCACACCGACCCGACCTGCTCGATACCAACTTGTCACGACCACCCCACCCGGTTGCGGAGGCGGAGCCGGCCGCGACGTCGGAAGCGGAAGCTGCGGCGAAAAGCGCGGTAACGGTACTACCGAAACCCGCGGCGTGTAGTGGTCCCATGACCCGGCCCGCAAAGTCAAGTTCTCGAAGGCTCAGTGCCTGAGAACACTTTGTGCCACAAACCAAATCGTCGTATCACGACCCGCAACCTACAAAACCCAAACACGACAAGTATACAAAATAATCCTAGCTATCCACGGTGAGCCCCTCCCCACTGAAATAGGCGAGCACCCGACCATCACCAAATATGCAGTTCATGGAATACTATTCATTGATCATAATAAACAGAACACATAATCCATTTCATATACATATCCAATATACGCAAGTCTCGGGCTCCGCCCTCGACTCAGAAGGAAGTACAGAATCAGAATATTCCAGAATATACACAATATACAACATACAACATGATCTGTTCTAACATGCATGCAACTACATCTACAGAGCCGCCAAAACAAAACCATAGAATACCTAGGTGCGAAATCTGGAAACTTCCCGCTCAGAAGATTCCCGCACGTGGTACTGCTGCTGCTGCTAAAACACAACCAAAAGAGAGAGAAGAGTTAGTTAACTGCCAAACCCACAGAACAGAAATCTGGTACACCAACCAAACCTCTATCGAGACTTCCCCTTAAACAGAACAGAGGTTCCAAAATGGAACTGTCGATACCTGAAATCCAAAAAACAGAAAGCACCGCGGATCTCTAGTCCGCCGGCTGCTTGTCAGGTCGACCTGAAAGGTGGTAAACATGAAAGGGGTGAGTCCTCGAGAGGACCCAGTAAGGGCTGAGGTAAGATACAGTTTGCAAAGGTGCTAATGAGCCGTACCTGCAAAACAGAATAAACGTAAGGATAATATATAGATATAAAGTCGGGGTCCCAAGGACGTTCCCGCAAGGACAAGGTTAGACAGAATCCCGAAGGATGCGGTGCGGACCGCCAAAATGTGACCCTTTAAAAAAATAAGCCTCGAAAGGACAGCCCTCTCCAAGAGGTCGAAAGCAGAAAGCACGGTACCGCTAGGGTCGCGATCCCCAAATTGTCGTATTGTCACAAAAGTATACTCCAAGTATACACAGAATGTCGGCACCCTGAGCGGACACAACCAAACCAAGGAGCACCCGTGGTCTCCAAGACCATGTCACCGCACGCCACCCGAGCCCGGTTGCGGAGGCGGGGGCGCCGGGACGCCGGAAGCGGAAGCCGGAATGGAAAGGAATGGCAGGTCCATCGAGACCCGCCGCGCGTAGCGGACCCGAAAACGGAAAGATTGTGGAAGCAAACTAACGGAAATTTCATGCGTATAACCAAAATAAAATGCAACCATACAATTCATGCATTAGCAACAGAGTAAGCCCCGCCCTCCGTGGACGAGTGCTTACGCACCAAAACATATATACATACAGAATTCACAGAACCTAAAGTGTCTAGCAAGCGCCAAGCGCTCAGAACATATACAGAACAGAATATACAAATATATACAGAAATACAATCATCACAGCAAACCAGAAAATATGCACATGCAGCTACAGAGCCAAGCCTAGGACTAAGCGTCAAATACCTCGCGCGGGATTCAGATCCAAAAGACAATCCCGGGCCGCAAGGTGAAGCTGCTGCAAAACACAACCGAGGTAGAACCTCACGGAAATCTACTCCGCAGGCCGCTTATCAGGTCTACCTGAAACCCAAAAACAGAACCCGAAGAAGGGTGAGTCCTAAAAGGACCCCGTAAGGGATATGGGGTAAGGTAAGTATATGTAACCCTGCAAACAGAAAGATAGCAATATATGCAACAGAATACGGAATAACATGCATGTACGGAAAATAGATCGGAGTCCCGAAGGACGTGCGATTCTAAATCGCCATAACCCTTATAACAAATCGAACGCGACCTCCACTAAGGGAGTCGGAAGCCGAAGCTAATACTGAAGCATGGTGCACCAGTGGGTAGCGAACCCACAACCGTCGTAATGTTAATGCAGCAGTATGCCTTAAGGCATACTCCTACAAACTACAGAATATGCCCAAAGGCACGAAACTCCGAAATACTAGCAGAACAGAAAATGAAACCAAAACATATACTTAGCTTACCAAAACAACAGAACCAAACCCTTACCTCAAAAATCCAGAGTATTGGACCGATTCTGGACAACTCTTACACCGTGCCCCGAAACTTAGAACTTCTCTTTTCCTAACCTCCGAACCTCAGAATCTGCCAAACCAAGTTGAATTAGCATCCTTATCAACCACACTACCCAACTACATCCCCGACCCCAAAACTGAAAATCCGGCAGAATTTCCGTAAAATTCCAGATTTTCACAGAAACGTCAGAATTCAGAACCAACCTAGACAATGCAAGATTATACATTGACAAACATCATACAACAAGCGAACTGATCAAATCCAACCTTAAACCCTTCATTACCCGTCATTTTCCGATAATCCCGCTTAATTGTAACTTTTTCATTTCTTAACCGAATTCAACGATTCAAATTTCCATCCACTCCTAAATTCAACCCCAACACCATAATAACATCCAATTTAACCAAATTGAAACTCCAGCATTGAAAAAGAATCATTCTAAAATTCGGTTCTTAATCAACTTTTATCCAACTTCCAATTCAATCCATTCAAGCTACCAAACAACCATTCCAACCACCAATTCCACTTCTAAACCAAGCATGCTATCCAATTGCATCCAAACATACACCTAAACAAATCGGCCAAAAGGGGGTTTTCACCTCAACTTGTTTTCCATCAAATTGAATCCATACATAAGCTTAGAATCATGCTAGGACTAACATACTTGAAGCATGAAACAAGATAACAAACACACACCATTTTGGAAAATCTTCCATAAATTCGGCCAACACAAGTTCTTCATCCAAGATGTGTTTTCCAAAATCCAACACTTGATTAACACTCTCCTACAACCCAAGAACAACATACTAAAACATGGGAGGAAGAGAATCATCCTAGCTTATAGCTAAGAACAAACCCAACATTTGCCAAAACTCCTCTTTTCACCACTAAACTTCAAAACTAATGAGAAAAGAGGAGAAGGGATGATGCTTACCACAAGTAGCATCCAATTTCTCTTTGATTTCCACAAAGAAGGAGAACTTCAAGCTTGGAGGTGCATCAATGGTGGCGTCGGCAGCAAGAGCAAGAGGAAGAAGAAGAAGAGAAGAAATGAAAAGAAAATGAGATAAGTCCCATTTTCATGAAATATTAGCCTTTATAAAATTTCCTCACTTTAAGCCCATACCTCTCTTCCTAAATTAAAACAAGCCATGTGTCCCTTCCCCTTTCCAAAATTCTGCCGAAAAAAACAAAGCTGCCCATGCAGATTTTTATTTAATTTGCAACCTATTGCAAATTAACTCCCAATTTTTCCGAAAGTTCCAATTCTTTTTGCCCAAAAATAATTACCGAATTCCAAAATTAACGAAACTTGGACACAACCCTCAGAATATTATAACATTCACAAAACATATTTCAGAAGTTCATTTACCATTCCGGAGTGTCCTACCGAGCTCGCTGAACCCGAACCAAAACCCGACGTGCGAGCGTGACAACCTGAACCGAAATTCCGTCACTCCAAAATTCTATAAAAATACCCATAAATTCCATCTTAAATTATAACACAACTTACCCCAAAGCCGTCAGAAAATTTCCATCCCGACGAGCCCCGGGAGTCGCCCGGAACCGAACGTCCCGTCCCAAATATTAAACTCCACAACCATCACCGGGACGTTTCCACGACTCCAAAACTGCAAACGGCTTCCCAAACTGAGATCTCGAGAGTGCTACCGAGCCCGCTGTACGTCCCGAGACGACCCCGACACCCCCCCGGCGCCAGAAAAAATATTTTCGGCGGAAACGTCCGGGGGATCCACACGACCTCAAATACAGAAGGGTTCGCCAAAATGATACTCAGATAGGGCTCGGGAGCCGCCTGAACGCCGAAAAACGTGACCCGCAGGCCAAAACCGGAGCCCCGGGTCACCCGGTCGCAACCCGCTCGGGGTGACCGTAACATCCTCCCCCTTAGGACTCTTGGTCCTCCAAGAGTTGTATCAACCGCCAATCTTGCTCGGGTATCGGTCTGAATGTCCTTCTCTGTCTCCCAAGTCGCTTCCCGGTCAGTATGATGTGACCACTGAACCTTGACCATGGTAATCAACTTGCTACGGAGTCTCCTGACATCCCTACCCAGAAAGGCTACCGGTACCTCCTTATAAGAAAGATCGGGTTCCACTGTACCTCCTCCACCGGAATCGCTCGAGTCGGATCCGAATGCACTTCTTCAACATGCTAACATGGAAGACATTGTGCACAGCAGACAGAATAGGAGGTAACGCCAACCGGTATGCCACCCTACCGATCCGCTCCAGAATCTCATATGGGCCGATATACCGTGGGGCCAACTTGCCCTTCTTCCCGAATCTGACTGTCCCGCGGATAGGTGCTACCTTGAGCCAAACCCTATCCCCAACCTCAAACTCCAGAGCCCTACGGCGACGGTTCGCATAAGTAGTGGTGCGGTCGTTCGCGGCTTTGATCCGCGCCTGAATCAATCTGATCTTCGCCGTAGTCTCCTCAATAAGCTCAGTCCCAACTCAACCCTATCGACGCATCGGTCCAGCAATGTGGTGTCATACACCTCCTCCCGCATAACGCCTCATATGGTGCCATACCAATCGTAGTCTGAAGCTATTGTTGTACGAGAACTCAATCAAAGGCAACCGCTGGTCCCAATCTCCTCCAAAGTCCAAAGTACAGCCTTCGCAAAGATATCCTCCAATATCCGAATCACCCGCTCCGATCGCCCATCCGTCATGGGTGATAAGTCAGACTCAGATGGAGTCGCGTGCCAGCGCTTCATGAAAAGCTCTCCAGAACCGTGCCGTAAAACGCGGATCACGGTCAGATACAATGGAGTCTAGTACTCCATGTAATCGCACAATCTCCCTGATGTAAAGCCGGGCAAGCTTCTCCAGGGGGTCTGTGACCCGAACAGGCAGAAAGTGTGCGCACTTTGTCAGCCGATCCACAATAACCCAGATAGCATCATGGCGAGACCGTGTCAGGGGCAGTGCAGTCAGAAAATCCATGGTAACATTGCCCCACTTCCGGACTGGAATGGGCAAAGTCTGCAGTGTCCCTGCCGGTTTCTGATGCTCAACCTTCACCTGCTGACAAACGGCACACCTAGACACCTGTGTGGCAATGTGCCTCCTCATCCCAGGCCACCAGAAGTGAGTACGCAGATCCTGATACATCTTCTCACTCCCGGGATGAATACTCAATCTGCTCGAGTGCGCCTCCTCTAAAATCTCACTCCGGAGCTCTTGATCCTCCGGTACATAAAGGCGGTCTCGGAAGTATAGCAATCCCTGCCTATACTGAAATGCCGGTAACAAAGACCCCGTGTCCTCCCCAGATAACTTCTTCAGCCCCGGATCTCTACCTTGCGCCGCGCGCACTCTATCAAGCCACTCGTAATGTATGGTAAGTGTGTATACCCGAGCACGCTCCCGTAGCTGCCACTTGTGCCAAAGGCACGTCCGATCACTCTCCTCGGATCGGTCACCAACATCTCCTCCCTTGACCAACCCGGTATACTTCTGCTTTCGGCATCGGCAAGCCGTGTTGCCCTTGCGAGAGATGTACTCGATACTACAATCGTAGTCCTTAATGTATTCGAGCCATCTGCGCTGCCTCATGTTAAGCTCCTTCACAGAAATGATATTTCAGACTCTTATGGTCGGTAAGAATCTGAAATTTGTTACCAAGCGTATAATGCCTCCATTGTTTCAGCGCATAGATCACTGCAGCCAACTCCAGATCGTGTGTCGGATAGTTCAGCTCATGCGGTCGCAGCTGCCTCGACCCATAAGCTATCACATTCCGATCCTGCATCAGCACACACCCCAAACCGGATGTGGAAGCATCCGTATAAATCACATACGGTAAGCTCGGATCTGGAAGAGTCAGAATCGGAGCGTTAGTCAACTGCCGCTTCAATTCCTGAAAATTCTGCTCACACCTATCAGACCAGATAAACGGTTGACCCTTCTTGGTCAACTGCGTGAGCGGAGATGCCAGAATAGAAAACCCCGGTACGAACCTCCGATAATATCCTGCTAATCCCAGGAAGCTCCTGATCTCCCGCATCGTGGTAGGTTGTTTCCGCCCTGAACTGCCCTCACCTTCTCTCGGGTCCACGCATGACCATGCTCGAAATAACATGTCCCAGTAAAGGTGACCTCCCGGATTCAGAACTCACACTTTGAGAACTTAGCATAAAGCTGATGTTCCCAAAGTGTTTGCAGTAACTACCCTCGATGCTCCCGATGCGAGTCCGCATCCCGAGAATATATTAGAATATCATCAATGAAGACCACCACAAATGAGTCCAAGTACGGCCGAACACCCGATGCATCGATCCATGAATGCTGCCGAGCATTGGTCAGCCCAAATGGCATGACCGTAAACTCAAAGTGTCCATACCGGGTGCGGAAAGCAGTCTTAGGTATATCCTCCTCCTTCACCCTAAGCTGAAAGTATCCAGATCGCAGATCAATCTTCGAGAAAACTCTCGAGTCCCGAAGTTGATCAAAAAGATCATCAATCCTCGGCAACGGATACTTATTCTTCACAAGAAGGGCATTCAACCGTCTCGTAGTCTATGCAAAGTCGGAGCGTTCCATCTTTCTTCTTTACAAAAGTAACCGGAGCACCCCACGGCGAAGTGCTCGGTCGGATGAAGCCCTTCCGCTGTAATTCCTCCAATCGCTTCTTTAACTCCTGCATCTCGAAATGGGCATCCGATAAGGAGGAATAGATATTGGAGCAAAGGCCCGACCGCAGTAGATCTCAAACACAATTTCCCGCTCTGGTGGCAATCCGGGCAACTCCTCCGGAAATACTGCGGAAAATCTCGAACCACCGGTATACTAGCCAGCTTCAATCTAGTATCCGCCTCATTCAGATCAAAACATTCCCTACACCAACTACCGACACTGGTCCAGAATCTGCAACTCGTACTATGTTGTGCGATAGTCAAACCGGGCCGAGTCGTGAGAGGTAGTACCTCTCCGTAAACCATAATGGTACGGGCTGCACAATCAATGTGCATGAATTCTTGGATAGCCAATCCATCCCAAGAATAACATCATAGTTCGGCGTGTCCAAAACCAACAAGTCCGATACTATCTCGATGCCCGCCTACGTATATCGTACAACCCCGAACCATCCCATTGGAAAACAAACCGACTCCCATAGCTTTTACTAAATACATCTGCGGCAAAGTACTAACAGTGTGTGTAGAGATGTAACACATTTCGTGCTACAATAGAAATAGACGCCCAAGATCAAATAACGCATGAACAGATGTATTGTTCGGAAATACAAGACCTTGCAAAACTCCCCGCCGAGACGAGCCTCCCGCTGGCCGGGGCCCGCTTGCCGACCGGGTCCTCCCCGATGACTAGGGCCTCTCGCCGACTAGGACCTCCTCGCTCTATCTCGAAAACGCATCCCGCCCTAGGCTGCCGCGGTGGAGGGGGTGGCTGAAGCCGTGGTCGCCGCCGAGGTCTCGGGCCACCTCACTGAAACCCACGCCCTCGCGCGCGCTGGGCGGTGCCCGAGATCGCGGACGCTGAAAACTACTGTAACCTCGCCCCACCGTCTCGAGGGCAGTCCTGCACCAGTGAGTATCCGACCCGCATCGCAAACATCGACCCTCCCGCCGGTAACAAGGTCGACCCGGTGATACCCACCACAAGTCGGACAAGGTCGTGAGGGTGGTGCTCCCCCGCCTCCACTAGATCGCCCGGGTCTGCTCGCCGCCCGTAACTCGCCGGGGTCCCCGCCGTGTGGAACCCTCGAAGTCCCTCGACCTCTCGCGAGGTGAGGCGACTCTCAACGTCCTCCCGCCGAGGAGTTGAGCCTTGTGAACTGCCTCCCGTAAGTAGTAATATCCAACGGCCTCGAGCCCATCTCGTACTGGGCGCAATGACGGATAAACCTCTTCGCCTTCTCCTCCTCCATACCGTGGTACTGCGGTACGTAGTGGATAAGCCTCACAAACTCCTCTCATACTGCGACAGCCCTGTCTCCCTGCCAAGCTCATCAAACCGTGCCTGCCGCAGATCTCTAGCCGCAGCCCCGATGAACCTCCGATGGAACAGTGTGTAAACCGCTCCTGTAACATCCACCTCCCGATCGGGTGCTAGCCCCGCATTCGCCCTCAGATTGCCCTGAAGGCTCCTCCACCAATGATCTGCTCCCTCCTACAGATTGAACGTGGCAAGGGATACCATCACTATGGAAGGTAAGTGTAACCTCCCAAGGAGCTTGTCAATCTCCATAAACCAGGTCTCCGCTGCCTCGGGACCTCCCTTACCATCAAACTTCCCGGGTTCAACCGCTGGAACCTCTCCAACAAACGGACATCATCGAGTCGAGTGATGCCCCGAACCTCCCCGTCGCCGGTGGGTCCGACGGGTGGTATCGAATCCAGCTCAATAACCTCCTCCGCTGTCGAGGGGGCTGATAAGTCTCCTGGTCAGAACGATCAGAGCGAGCTGCGGAGCTACGCTCTGGTCGTATCCTCCGTGATCGCGGATTCCTGCGCTCCGCGTCCTCCTCAGACTCACTCTCAGATCGGGCCCGTACATGAGTGTGGGTGGTAGTCCGGTGTGGCTACTCACCCTCCCATCGAATGCACAGACGGTGCCACAACCAAATCCTCTCGCACTGAGGATCGCACGGAACCTGCCCGGTACTAGTGTCTCAACAACCGCTGGACTGCTCCAAAGACATGAACCAAAGCAAGTGGTAGACCCCGACCCTGCTGCACAACCGGTGGCGGGGTATGTACTGCTCGGCCTGTAATCCCCCGCCTCGCTCTCTACCTCTCGGAGGCGTGGGATTACGGTCCCCTCCTCCGGTCGTAAATCACGCCTGTCGGCGCGTGTTAACCATTCCTGAAACATTTCGGACCAAACAGAGTCCAAAACAATCAGTTACCTCTAATCCCTACAGAAACTAGCAGCAACTTTCTAAGGCTCTGTAGTGCAATGCAGTGCTTAACTCAGAAGTTATTTTGCAAAATGATAGAATCATGCATTTCACAGAATCACGAAGCAATTCATGCTTATTTCACCAATTCTTTTCCTAACACACAATTTTACGTACGAAACTTTTCCACAATCCTTTACTTGTAATACTTTTACCAAAGTCCCGAAATTCTGGATTCCACACTTTGCAACTACCAGATAACTTGAAGGACCAAACTTTGCTCCACAATTTTATTTTGAAGTGGTTCGAGTAAGGAGGTGGCCAATCTCCGTACCAAACCATTCTAAAATAAAATGTAGAACAATAGTTGTCACTTCAAATCACCACTGACGACCAATATGGTCACTTACCTGCTCTGATACCAACTTGTCACCGCACGCCACCCGAGCCCGGTTGCGGAGGCGGGGGCGCCGGGACGCCGGAAGCGGAAGCCGGAATGAATAGGAATGGCAGGTCCATCGAGACCCGCCGCGCGTAGCGGACCCGAAAACGGAAAGATTGTGGAAGCAAACTAACGGAAATTTCATGCGTATAACCAAAATAAAATGCAACCATACAATTCATGCATTAGTAACAGAGTAAGCCCCGCCTCCGTGGGACGAGTGCTTACGCACCAAAACATATATACATACCGAATTCACGTAACCTAAAGTGTCTAGCAAGCGCCAAGCGCCGTAACATATACGTAATGTAATATACAAATATATACGTAAATACAATCATCACAAAGAAACCAGAAAATATGCACATGCAGCTACAGAGCCAAGCCAATGACTAAGCGTCAAATACCTCGCGGGATTCAGATCCAAAAGACAATCCCGGGCCGCAAGGTGAAGCTGCTGCAAAACACAACCGAGGTAGAACCTCACGGAAATCTACTCCGCAGGCCGCTTATCAGGTCTACCTGAAACCCAAAAACAGAACCCGAAGAAGGGTGAGTCCTAAAAGGACCCCGTAAGGGATATGGGGTAAGGTAAGTATTTGTAACCCTGCAAAACAGAAAAATAGCAATATATGCTAAAGAATTCGGTATATCATGCATGAACTGTAAATAGATCGGAGTCCCGTAGGACGTGCGATTCTAAATCGCCATAACCCTTATAACAAATCGGAACGACGGCCTCCACTAAGGGAGTCGGAAGCCAAGCTAATACTGAAGCATGGTGCACCAGTGGGGTAGCGAACCCACAACCTGCCGTAATGTTAATGCATGCAGTATGCCATAAGGCATACTCCTACAAACTACGAATATGCCCAAAGGCATAAAATTCAAATACTAGCGAAGAGAAAATGAAACCAAAACATATACTTAGCTTACCAAAACAACGAGAACCAAACCCTTACCTCAAAAATCCAGTATTGGACCGATTCGGACAACTCCTACACCGTGCCCCGAAACTTAGAACTTCTCTTTTCCTAACCTCCGAAACTCAGAATCTGCCAAACCAAGTTGAATTAGCATCCTTATCAACCACACTACCCAACTACATCCCCGACCCCAAAACCGAAAATCCGGCACTTCCGTAAAATTTCAGATTTTCACGTAAACGCCGAATTCAGAACCAACCTAGACAATGCAAGATTATACATTGACAAACATCATACAACAAGCAGAACTGATCAAATCCAACCTTAAACCCTTCATTACCCGTCATTTTCCGATAATCCCGCTTAATTGTAACTTTTTCATTTCTTAACCGAATTCAACGATTCAAACTTCCATCCACTCCTAAATTCAACCCCAACACCATATTAACATCCAATTTAACCAAATTGAAACTCCAACATTGAAAAAGAATCATTCTAAAATTCGGTTCTTAATCAACTTTTTATCCAACTTCCAATTCAATCCATTCAAGCTACCAAACAACCATTCCAACCACCAATTCCACTTCTAAACCAAGCATGCTATCCAATTGCATCCAAACATACACCTAAACAAATCGGCCAAAAGGGGTTTTCACCTCAACTTGTTTTCCATCAAATTGAATCCATACATAAGCTTAGAATCATGCTAGGACTAACATACTTGAAGCATGAAACAAGATAACAAACACACACCATTTTGGCAAATCTTCCATAAATTCGGCCAACACTAGTTCTTCATCCAAGATGTGTTTTCCAAAATCCAACACTTGATTAACACTCTCCTACAACCCAAGAACAACATACTAAAACATGGGAGGAAGAGAATCATCCTAGCTTATAGCTAAGAACAAACCCAACATTTGCCAAAACTCCTCTTTTCACCACTAAACTTCAAAACTAATGAGAAAAGAGGAGAAGGGATGATGCTTACCACAAGTAGCATCCAATTTCTCTTTGATTTCCACAAAGAAGGAGAACTTCAAGCTTGGAGGTGCATCAATGGTGGCGTCGGCAGCAAGAGCAAGAGGAAGAAGAAGAAGAGAAGAAATGAAAAGAAAATGAGATAAGTCCCATTTTCATGAAATATTAGCCTTTATATAATTTCCTCACTTTAAGCCCATACCTCTCTTCCTAAATTAAAACAAGCCATGTGTCCCTTCCCCTTTCCAAAATTCTGCCGAAAAAACAAAGCTGCCCATGCTGATTTTTATTTAATTTGCAACCTATTGCAAATTAACTCCCAATTTTTCCGAAAGTTCCAATTCTTTTTGCCCAAAAATAATTACCGAATTCCAAAATTAACGAAACTTGGACACAACCCTCAGAATATTATAACATTCACAAAACATATTTCAGAAGTTCATTTACCATTCCGGAGTGTCCTACCGAGCTCGCTGAACCCGAACCAAAACCCGACGTGCGAGCGTCTCAACCTGAACCGAAATTCCGTCACTCCAAAATTCTATAAAAATACCCATAAATTCCATCTTAAATTATAACACAACTTACCCCAAAGCCGTCAGAGAATTTCCATCCCGAGCCCCGGGATTCCCGTCCCGAGCCCCGGGAGTCGCCCGGAACCGAACGTCCCGCCCCAAATATTAAACTCCACAACCATCACCGGACGTTTCCACGACTCCAAAACTGCAAACGGCTTCCCAAACTGAGATCTCGAGAGTGCTACCGAGCCCGCCAGTACGCCCCGAGACGACCCGACAACCCCCGCCGCCAAAAATATTTTAGGCGGAAAAGTCCTGGGGACCCACACGAACTCAAATACGGAAGTGTTCGAAAAAATGATACTCTGATATGGCTCGGGAGCCGCCTGAACGCCTAAAAACGTGACCCGCAGGCAAAACCGAGCCCGGTCACCTTGGCCGCAACCCGCTCGGGGTGACCGTAACAGACCATCCGGTCTCGTCACGGAACCAAAATATACCAAAAGGTATATGTAGAATATCGGCACCCGGTGCGGATATACGAAGCAGATAAGGAACCCGTGACCTCCAAGACCATCCGGCCTTGAAGCGAGAACAAACTAAAAACTATATCTTACCGTATGACAGGTCCCGGGATCACTGAACCACCGTCCTCAACCTGGAACCCGCCTCAACTAAACCCGATATACATATAATCCCTCCTAGAATGCATAATGAGAGAAGTTGAGCCCTTACCTCAGAAAAACAGCTCCGCAACAAAAGTCTTGGAAAATCCCGGCTCCCGGCCCGAAATGTGGTAATGTGCCTTTTAAGGTCCCGCACAACTCCACCAATCTTTGAATCAAGTTGAGCAACCACACACAAGTAAGAACTCACCAAAATACACCCCGAAAATCAATCCCGCACTTTCCCATAAAAATCCTAAAGCTCGGTTTCTCAAACCGAGCTAGAACATTATTATTCATACACCCACAAACACAAAAACCTTTAAATCCCACTTTCCGGACATTTTACCCGTAAACAAGCAAATAGGTCGGTATTGTTCCTAACATCCGAAAACGACGTTCGAACATCGTTACTAACCTACTTCCATCCCCGATACCAAAACACTACCCAAACGATTCCAATTACACACAAACACATTCAAAATCTTCCCTTACCAATTCGGCCTTAATCCCCAATTTTCAACCCAACTTCATTCAATCCAATCAAGGTTCCAATTACATGCATAATCCACCAATTTCACAACTTAGGCATGCTTACTAACCCAATTCACCTTAATCACCCAAAATCAACCATAAACCCTAACCATCAAATTCGGCCATTTGGGGAATTTTCACCCAATATGTTTATCCTCAAATTAAATCCACACAACACCTTATAATCATTCTAGGAACAACATATCCAAAGCATGATTCAAGAACACAACTAATCATCAAGTTTAGAAATTAATCATAAATTCGGCAATTTAGGGTTTTCTTAACCATGGTGTTCTTCCATCATTTAAACCTTGATTCGTACCCTTTTCCATACCAAGAACAACATACTTAAAGATGGAGGCAAGAAAATCATCACAAGTAGTAGCAAGGAGTAAACCCAATTCAGTTTCAACCTCTCTTTTTCAATCAAAACTCATGCTTCAATTTTCAAAATCATGAAGAAGAGAAGCTTACCAATGATTTGAGCCCAAACCCTTGTTGATTCCTTGTCAAAAGAAGAACTCAAGACAGCTTGAGAGAGAGCAAAATGGCGGATTCAAGGAGGAAGAAGAAGACAAATGAGCAAATGGCATTTTCCATAAAATCCTTCCCTTTTATAATTTTTAAGTGGTGAGTCATGGGACATGATGTGATTCCGGGAGGGTATCCTGGAACACGAGGAGCGGATCTAGCCAACAAAGGAGCAACACGGGGTAGGTATGATTGATGAGGCAGAAATGTCAACAGGTTGACCGATCTGAAATGCACAAAGCAAAACGATGCGGAAGCTTGTGAAACGAACGGATTTGGCCGCCAACTCCTCCTAGATCCTTGCCAAGGCAAAGATGGTGTTATGCCTTTGGCGACTCCTCCTTCTTGATACCAAAACGGTCCAAGACAAAGAAAGCCTTCGTTGCCAAAATTGTGGGGGAGTAAATGGGGCCAACACCTCCTTCTTCCAATGAGAAGGCAATATTGGTCTTAGTAGACTTGTAAAGAAAACTTAACAAGAATTGAGTGGAAAAGGTAGATAGGTTGAAAAGAGAATCACTCTCAATTTCAAGGAAAAAGGTGAAATATATTTGATGATTGAATTGTGTCTTGCAAACTAACCTAGACCTCCTTTTATAGGACAAGGAAGTTGGAATTCTAAACCTATTGACAAGTCCCTTCATCTCCATTCTTAATGATGGAAATTAAAGGAGATGTAAATATGGGAATTTAAAATAATTATTTCTAAAAATTATTCTAGGCTAGCTAATGGGTAGACCTAGCCAAAACAACTCAAAACTGAAATAAAATGATAAAAATTCGAGTTGGAAGATGAGGGATGAGTTTTGGCCAATAAATGAGAAGTAAATGATCCTCATTTAAGTGCTCTTGATGGAGAGGCTTCAAGGCTTGTAACTCCTTCTTCACCAATGGTTCCCTGGGTGATTTTGGATGACTCTTGAGTCCTCAAGGCTGCTGAAGTTCGTCCTTGAAGAGAAGTGAACGGTTGGAAGCTTTGAGAAAGCATTGAATGCGCCAGCTGCTGTCTCAACAGGTTGAGATATTCGTGAACCATGCATTTGGGCCAAATTGTCATTTGGTTGAGCCCAAACCGAAATGTTGAAAATTGTTTGCACCATTTGAGAATTGGGTTAGCCCAAATTGAGGAGTGCTTGCACTTTTCCTTCATCTTTGTGGATATCTTCACTTTGCTCCTCACACTTTGCAAAACTGTGCATCAACAGGTTGAGAGCTTCCTTAGCCTTCTTGGTTTGACTCCTTGTCATAGGTCCATTAAAGGTGGAAGTGTCATAAAAGCCAATGACCTCTTCTTTTGGCATGTGAGCTCTTGGATCCTCAAGGTTGCAGATGGGTGCAACTAGATCACTTGTCGGTTTCGCGTCGGGACACTTGTCCCATGGCACCTTAGTCATAACCATGACTCACCCTCATCCAAAAATCTGAAATTTTTGGCTAAGTGTTGGCGCACCACCCGCGCCAACTCCACCCGAGCCGTTCTCGACGCACGCGCGTGTTAACCCGAACCAAAAGCCCTCCATGCCAAAAATCCTCAATTATTACCATAAAATCCGTCTCGAGCCATAACATACTTTACACCAAAGCCTTGGCAAAATTTCCATCCCGAGCCCCGAGTCTCCGTCCCCACTCCCGGAGTCGTCCGGGACCGAACGTCCCGTCCCAACACACATACTCCGTAAAAAGAGGCAGGACGTTCCCACTATTCCAAATATGCAAACGATTTCCTTTTCTGAGGTCCCGGGAGCGCTACCGAGTCCGCTGTACGCCCCGAGACAAGTCCCGACCCCGGAAAAATATTTTCGGCGGAAATGTCTGGTGGACCCGTGTGACCTCAAAACCAGAAGGATTCCCAAAAATAATACCCAGATAAGACTCGGGAGCTGTCTGACCGCCCGAAAACATGACCCGCAAGCTAAAACCGGAGCCCCGGGTCACCCAAGTCACAACCCGCTCGGGGTGACCGTAACAACTCGATATTTGTTGTCGTACGAGAATTCCACTAACGGCAATTGCTGGTCCCAATCTCCCCAAAATCCAATGCATAGCTCGAAGCATTTCCTCAACAATCTGAATCACCCGCTCCGATTGACTATCGGTTTGGGGATGATAAAGACTCGGATGGAGTCGCGTGCCCAAAGCCATATGATAAGTTCCCGGAACCGTGCGGTAAATTGCGGATCACGATCGGATACAATGGAGTCTGGCACTCCATGTAACCGCACAATCTCCCTAATGTACAGATGGGCCAACTTCTCCAGAGTGTCTGTCACTCGTATCGGCAAAAAGGTGAGCACACTTTGTCAAGCGGTCCACGATAACCCCGATGGCATCGTGGTGAGACCGGGTCAAGGGTAGTCCAGTCGAGAAAATCCATAGTGATGTTTCCCCACTTCTTGACTGGAATAGGTAAAGTCTGCAACGTCCTGCCGGTTTCGATGTTCCACCTTCACCCCGACAAGTGGCACACTTAGACACATATGTGGCGATGTGTCTCCGCTACCCGGCCACCAAAAGTGTGTGCGCAAATCCTGAAACATCTTATCACTACCGGGTGTATACTCAACCGGCTCGAATGTGCCTCCTCCAGAATTTCATCCCGAAGTGCTTGATCCTCCGACACATATAACCGGTCCCCAAAGTACAACAGTCTCTGCCTGTACTGAAATGTCAGTAGTAGTGCTCCTTTGTCCTCTCCGGACAACTTCTTCAACCCCGGATCCTTCCCTTGTGCTTCACGCACTCTATCCAGCCACTCCGAATGAAATGTCAAAGTGTATACTTGAGTACCCTCCCAGAGCTCCCAGTTGTGCCAAAGGCACGTCAAATCATTCTCCTCGGTCCGATCCTCAGTATTGCCTCTCTTGACCAAACCGGTATACTTCCAACTCAGGGCATCGACAATTGTATTGCCTTTGCCAGCAGTGTACTCGATACTACAGTCATAGTCCTTTATGTAATCGAGCCACCTGCGCTGTCTCATGTTCAACTCCTTCTGAGTGAACAGATATTTCAGACTCTTGTGGTCAGTAAAGATCTGAAACTTGCTACCGAGTACATAGTGTCTCCACTGCTTCAACGCATAAATTACCGCAACCAACTCTAGATATTGTGTCGGATAATTCTGCTCATACGGTCGACGCTGTCTCGACCCATAAGCTATCACATTCCACTCCTGCATCAACACACATCCTAACCACGACCGAGCTGGCTCAGTCAGTAAGATCAAGATCGGCGCGTTGGTCACCGCCGCTTCAACTCCAGAAAGTTCTGTTCATTCCCTCGGTCCACCCAAACGGCTGCCCCTTCTTGGTCAATCGAGTAAGCGGGGAAGCCAAATGGAGAATCCCGGCACAAATCTCCAATAATAGCCTGCCAACTCCAGAAACTCCCGATCTCCCGTGCAGTCGGCTGCTTCCAATCCTGCACAGCCTTAACCTTCTCGGGATCCACTGAAAGACCATGCTCACCGATGATATGCCTAGAAAAGCCATCTCTCGAATCCAAAAGACACACTTCGAGAACTTAGCATAAAGTCGATGTTCCCAACGCGTCTGCAGAACAACCCTTAAATGCTCCTGGTGCGAGCCTTCATCCCGAGAATAAATTAGAATATCATCGATGAACCCTACCACAAACGAGTCCAAATACGGTCGAAACACCCGGTTCATCATGTCCATGAACGCTGTCGGTGCGTTGGTCAAACCAAACGGCATCACCGTATACTTGTAGTGCCCATACCGAGTACGGAAAGCAGTCTTCGGTATATCCTCCTCCTTTACCCGCAACTGAAAGTACCCTATCGTAGATCAATCTTTGAAAAGATCCTTGCACCTCCCAACTGGTCAAAGAGATTATCGATCCTAAGCAGTGGGTACTTATTCTTGATGGTGATGGCGTTCAACCGTCTGTAGTCAATACACAATTGGAGTGACCCGTCCTTCTTCTTAACAAACAGAACCGGAGTACCCCAAGGTGAAGTGCTCGGGCGGATGAAGCCCTTCTCCTGTAGTTCCTCCAACTGCTTCTTCAGCTCAACCATCTCCCCTATCGGCATCCGATAAGGAGGAATAGAGATTGGGGTGGAACCCGGTTGCAAGTGGATCTCAAACACAATTTCCCGCTCTGGTGGCATCCCGGGCAAATCCTCCGAAAATACCTGCAGAAAATCCCGAACCACTGGAATCTTATCCAGCTCCAACCGAGTATCTGATGTGTTCAGATCATAGCACTCCTCCGAATCCACTATCGGAACCCGATCCAGAACCTGGAGTTCCATACTGCTCCTTACCGCCTCCATCCCATCAGAACTCATGAGAGGTAACACCTCTCCAGAAACCGTAATACTACTGTTGGCACAGTCAATGTGCACGGAATTCTTGGACAGCCAATCCATCCCAAGAATAACGTCGTACTTCGGTGTGTTCAATGCCAACGGATCCGACAAAAACTTATGTCTGCCAAAAGATAACATGCAACCCCGTCGTTGGTGGGACCGACGAGAAGTCTTGGTATCGTAGTAAAATGCTTCAAGGTACGGCCCGCTGCTCCACACACATTCCAAAGTGGTTCAAATAAGGAGTTGATCAGGCTTCGTACAGAACCGCCCCAGAATGAAACGTAGAACGGTGGCTTGCACTTCGAAGTGATCTCCCGCAGATATTCCTCCATGAACTAGCATGACTGTTCCAAAAGTCCACTCCTGGACTAGTATACTTGCCTCCAAAGTCCATACCGAGACTGATCATACTCTGCCTCTCGGGTCACACCGACCCGACCTGCTCTGATACCAACTTGTCACGAGCACCCGCGCCCGGTTGCGGAGGCGGGGCCGCCCGTGACGTCGGAACCAGAAACTGCGGCGGAGAGCGCGGAAACGGTCCAACCGAAATCCGCTGCGTGTAGTGGTCCCATGACCCGGCCCACAAAGTCTTGTTCTCGAAGGCCCGGTGCCTGAGAACACTTTGCTCGCTTGTAAACTTATTGGTCGTGTTACGACCCGCAACCTACAAAACTCAAAGATGGCAAGTATACGATATATTCCCTAGCTATCCATGGCGAGCCCCGCCCCACTGAAATAGGCGAGCACTCAACCATCACCAAACATGCAGTTCATGGAAATATCAATCATAACTCACAAAACATTCATCTACAGAGACCATCCGTTGTATAAATCAGCATGAACACAACTCGGGTCCCGCCCTCCACAGACATGGGCGAGCCCTCCAGTCAAACCGAAACACAGAACCAGAATATATCCAAGATACATAGCATGATCTAATCTAAAACATGCATGCACATACATCTACAGAGCCGACAAGGTAAAACCCTAGAATACCTAGGTGCGGAATCTGGAAAACTTCCCAACAGAAGATTCCCGCACGTAGTACTGCTGCTGCTGCTAAACCACAAACAGAAGAGATAACGTCAGATTACCCAAATAGATCACAAAAGGTATCTAACGAGAATACCCCCAATCATGTGAGTGTCACCGCGGGAGGTCTACTCCGCAGGTTGTTTGCCCGGATCCCCTGAAAATATTTAATAATTGGGGGTGAGTTCTCGAAAGAACCCAGTAAGGAGGTAAGTACGGTAGCGGGAAAACTTTGAAAATATTTCCCTGCATAAAAGGGTTAGTATGCGATGAACTAAATAATACAGTCCTAAGTATATCAGGATTATGATATGCACATGTGATGATGCTCTTAAGTCCCGTCGGACTGGTGGTACGCCAATACAAAGGTTCCCCGAACCCTCGACAGCACCCTACAGCGGCTTGTTAAGCTCACACCGATGATCGGGTCATAACGCGTGGTACCAGCGAGGGGATATCGCCCCTAATTGTCGGACATAAAGCGGCACAATGCCGGCACATAACATCGTGAGTTAACGACAATGGTTGGCATACCGGCTTTGGTCGGCGTTCCCGTCAGCCGTAACTCACGGACTTCTCACGTACAGAACGTAAATATGGGTCCATTGTCGATCCCCGATAAGCAAGTTCGATATGATATACGTTCATAACCCATATTTAAGAAAAACCCTGCACACCGCTACGTACCATGTGACTAGACCCGGGAGTCACCAGGCCCCACCCTCGACCCGAGTACTAGCCCTTAACTAACCTAATACACATGTATTGCGTATTAAGAAAGTTAAACCCCTTACCTCAGAAAAACCGATTCGCACCCAAATCTCGGGAAATCCCGGCTCCCGGCCCGAAACGTGGTAGTGTTACTTCCGAAGTCCCGCACTACTCCACCACTGCTGATTCAAGCTGAACAACCACACACAAGTCAGAAATCACCAAAATAGACCCCCGGAAACCAATCCCGCACAATCCCGCACTTTCCCGCAAAAATCCACAGAAAGCTCGGTTTCTCAAACCGAGCTAGAACATTGTTATTTATACATCCATAAACACAACCAAGCATTCAAAACATACCTTCTTCCCAAATCGTTCACACAAGTCCGAATCGAAATTCTCGTTCAGCTGTCCCGGTACAAGTTTCGACAGAGTTTCAGCTGCGTTTCTGCCTACCCCTGTTCACATATGATCCACAGATACAGAATATATGTTCAGAATTCCCAGAATCAGCCAATATCATTGGCGCCAAAACCGAGGCTCGGGCCGGAAAAAACGGCTTTCACCCCGAGCCCGTTCTAACAAAACCAATTACACCATCAGAATCAGAACTTCGCTCTGATCACAAATATATCCTTACCTTTCGCTGAATCCACCGTTGGATTTTACACCAAATTTTTCAGACGCACTTCGGCACCACCTCAGGCGCGTTTCTTCCTACGCTCCTGTTATCAAACATGCACAAGAAGGTGCCGGGAACGTTTAGAAACCAATAAATCAAGCAGAAAAGGTGGTTCCATAATTACTCCCAAATTTCAGCAGCTCACGGTTTACAAACCGGGCTGAACCTTCACAAACCGACCTCAGATTATTCACTTACACAACACAAGGATCGTTTTGGTAACCTTACCTCGAAGGTTCCTCAAGTATTGAAGGAAATCAGTTCTGGAGCTTCTTGAGGCGCATCCATGGCTGAAGCTCGGCAGGAAGGAAGAAGAAGAAGAAATTTGGCTTTTTGCAATTTTATTTTCCTTTTATACTTTTTTTTTCTTCTTTTCTTTTTCCTTTCTCATCTTTAAATCAAGAAGGGACAAGTGTCCCTTCTCACTTCTTCCCAGCCGACTTCACCATCCTTTCTTTCCAAATAATGGCTGATTTTTGGCCAATTACAATTTGGCCCATAACTTATCCAAAAGTTGCAATTTAGCCCAACCCGAAAATTGCAACTTTCAAACCGTAACTCTGAACGGAACGAAATCCGAGACACATTCTCGGGACCTCATAACACACACAAATCATGCTTCACAAGTTTAATTATAAGTCCCGAGTGTCATACCGTGCCAGCTTAACCCGAGCAAATCCCGACGTGTGCGCGTGCTAACCCGAACCAAAAATCACACCGTGCATAATTCCTCGGTTATCACCATAATATCCGTCCCGGGCCATAACATAACTCACATCAAAGCCGTCGCAAAATTTTCATCCCGAGCCCCGGGAGTCGCCCGGGACCGAACGTCCCGTCCCAAAAAAATATACTCCATAAAAAGATGCGGGATGTTCCCACAATCCCGAATATGTTGACGGTTTCCTTTTCTGAGGTCCCGGGAGAGCTACCGAGCCCGCTAAACGTCCCGAGACAAGTCCCGGCCCCGAAAAAAAATATTTTCCGCGGAAATGTCCGGGGGACCCATACGACCTCAAATATGCAAGGATTCCCGAAGATGACACCCAGAAAAGACTCGGGAGCTGTCTAACCACCCGTAGACATGACCCGCAGGCCAAAAACGGAGCCCCGGGTTACCAAAATCACAACCCGCTCGGGGTGACCGTAACTTGGAGAGCATATCCGCAATGGTGTTCTCGAGCGAGGGATATGAATGAAGACTCCTCCTCGAAGTTCGTCCGTAGTGAATTGACAAGCTTCAAGTATTTGATCGAGTGGCATCCTTGCACTTTGAACACCCTTGTACTTGGTGCATCACCGGTTGGGAGTCATTTGTGAATGTGTATTCGGCGAATACCTACTTTGATTGCCAACTTGAGGCCCGCGATGAGGGCTTCATATTCTGCAACGTTACTAGTCACAGGGAATTGAAAGGATACACGAAGAGCGCTTTCCATACCTAGGGGTCCACGCAAGTAGTCACCTCTGCTGGAGATCTTTGCTTTCAACGCGCCATCAACGTACATTTCCCACTGGGGGTGGAGGTTCAGGCACCGTTACTTGTTCCGAGGCGTGCTATACTCGAGGCGAGAATTCTGCAAGGAAGTCTGTGAGGGACTGACCCTTTATTGCTTTGCGGGGTTCATAGCTGATGTCGTACCCACTTAGTTCGATGCACCATTTCACCGGGCGGCCTGAGTGCTCCGGTCTTTGAAGGATCTCCTTGTTTGGGAGGTCCGTGCGCACGGTGATCGTGTGCCCTTGGAAGTAGGGGTTGAGCTTCCTTGCTGCATAGACTAATGTAAAGATAGCTTTCAGTAAAGGAGGATACCTTGTCTCTGCTGATTGTAAGGTGTCGCTGGTGTAGTAGACCGGCCTTTGTTTGTCACCTTCCTCCTTGATAAGGACTGATGCCACGCTGCTGCTAGTCATGGAGAGATATAGGACAAGGTCATCGCCGGGCACAGGGCACTTGAGTGTGGGTAGCTCCGTAGGTGCTGATTGATGGTGTCGTATGCATCCTGGCAGTCCCCGTATACTTGCGGGGTTTCTTCTTCCGGATTTGGCTGAAGAAAGGCTTGCAACGGTCACTGAGCTTTGATATAAATCGTCCCAGGCGACTAACCTTCCTATTAGTTGCTGGGACGTCTTTCAGGCTTCTTGGGATGCGAAGGCGCGATGGCTTCTATCTTCTTGGGGTTGGCGCGAATCCCTCCTCTTGAGACACAGTAACCAAGGAATTTCCCTTCACCAATGCCAAAGATGCACTTCTTTGGGTTCAGCGCAAGTTGTATGCGCGGAAATTGGCGAAGGTCTCTTCTAGGTCCGCCAAGTGTTTGGCGGTGGCTTTGCTCTTCGCCACTATGTCGTCAACATAGGCCTCAAGATTTCTCCCAATTTGACCTGTGAACACCCTGTTCACCAACCTTTGAAAAGTCGCCCCTGCATTCCTCAAGCCAAAGGCATGCGAATGTAGTGGTAGACTACTTCGCCGGTTGTGAAGGTGGTCTTCATGGCATCCTCAGGATCCATGAAGATTTGATGGTAGCCAACGTGATGTGATCACCGAAAATGATCAACTCTTGGAAGGATCTAGCTTGGAAGATGAACAACAAGCTCTTGATAATTTCGGCTAGCAAAGCACCTTTCAACTACAAGGTTGAACAATACTTTAGAAGCCAAGGGAAGGAGATGGATCTAGCACCTCTCAACTACTTGATCAAGCAATACTAGATATAATTCTTGAACCAAAATTATGGGACAAGGGAATGGATTGTAGAAATGAGAACCAAAAGCCAAAATGATCTCTTGTAGAGGAAGAGATTTTCGGCAGCAATTGCATCAAATAAGTTCTACCATTACAAGGTTTAGTTGCTAGCTTAAATAGGAAAGGTAAGTGGAGGTTATTGTCCAAAGTGTAGTAACACTTTTGACAAACACTCTAGGGTTACTTACCATTCCCATAAGACAAAAGGAAGTCATGATGATACTACTTAAAATGGTGAGGGAAAAGTGAAAGGTAACCACCATTTGTGGTAATGGAGGGTAAAGACCAACCATTACTTCAAACTAGTGAGTAAAGACCTCCACTTTATCCTACTTTCCCTCCCATCTTCCAATAACATAAATATTGTTCAAATATAAGTCAACTAAGATAAAAATCTGATATAATGGAGGATTGGGCGAAATTGGATAAATTTGGGCCGGCCCAATCATGGTGGCGCGTGGCCCACACCCGCGGGCTTGAAGTGGCGCTATGCTCGCTTGGCCGGCGAGAGGGGCTACTTCCGGGCATCTCCAAGCTTGTGGAAGGCTAGGTAGCTATCCATGGTTGGTGGCGCCTCGGTCCAGGGTGGTGGTGAGCGCGTGGGGCGTGTGGGTAAGGGTGGTGGCGCGTGGAGCGCGTGGCGCTCTCCGCGGCTTCAAGGGAAGTGTAGGTGATTTGGGGGTCTTTTCCACTTGAATTCCCCAGAGTTGAAGCTTGAGGTCTTGGTCTCGATCTTCATTCCGCTCCTCGGTTTGTGCCATGATCCTCATAAACGCTTGGAGCTTCTCTTGCACCTTCTTTGACCTAGACCGTGTCATGGGTCCATTGAGGCCTTGGAATGGGCTTGGCGTCTCTTGTGTGGAAGTGGGGTGGATGTCCACATCACACCGTACGCATCAAGGAAAGAAAGTCTTGGGTATCGCACGGTTGAGTCCACCAGTTGGTCTATGGGAGGCAAGGGTATGAATCTCTAGGGCAAGCCTGTTGACCCCCCTGTAGTCCACACATAGGGGCCACTCTCCGTTTTCCTTGTTAGCAAGCACGATGTTAGCGACCCACTCGAGTAATGAACTTCCTTAATTATATTAGCTTCAAGCAACTTCGTAACTTAGTGCGTACAAACTCTTTTGATGCAGGGCCATGCCCCTTGTTTTTCGCCTAAGCGGCTTAAAGCCAGGGAGTACATTGAGTTTGTGGGAGATAACAGAAGGATCTACACCCGGGAGACCAGCCGGGCTCCATGCGAAGACGTTAATGTTGGCTTGGAGGAGGTGGATGAGGGCTTCCTTGTCCTTCTCTGGGAGGTCCTTCCCAATGTGGAACTTCTTCCCTGTGGATATCTCGACCTCCTTAAAGTCACCGAGATAGGTGCAGGGCCACTTCACCCTCGCAGCACGGGCTCCTCGGCTGGTTTCTTCCTCTTTTGCTCCTTGCAGGGAGGCGAGAGGGGCCAGCGAGCGCGTTGGACGTAGTTACCCCTCGCTACATTACGGTTGGCGTAGATGTAGGCATCGCCGGTGAGGTGCGAAACACCAATGTTAGGTGCGCACATCACAACGGATATGGAATTTGGTCTGTGTGGCGCGCCCAACAATTGCAGTGTAA
The DNA here is from genome assembly GCA_024586325.1 of Stellera chamaejasme. Lineage (NCBI taxonomy): Eukaryota > Viridiplantae > Streptophyta > Magnoliopsida > Malvales > Thymelaeaceae > Stellera > Stellera chamaejasme. Next base: position 20,384,179 of record CM044979.1, read on the forward strand.
GGTGATGGGAGATTGAGGACGATGAAGTCCACGAAGCTTTAATGACAGACCTTCATATTGTCCCTGGTGGAGCCCACCAACATGAACAGGAGCGTGATGGCCCCCAAGGTTGGGATTTCCTCCTTTCTAATCCCAAAAGTTACCCCCTTCGCCGGTTTGATTTGGGACAGGGGTACCTTCGCCTCAACAAGTGTGTGCTTGTAAATGACGTTGGCATTAGCCCCTGTGTCCATGTAGATCCGGCCAATGTCCCATCCAGCGATGCGAACCGTGATGATGAGTGGGTCTGAGTGTGGGATCGCCACAGAAGTCCCATCACGGCGATGGATGAGATGGCTGGCTGTGTGGTTCAGCTGAAAGATTTGACTCATATAACGGCGCCTCGCAGCTGCGCCTTCGCCTTTGTGTGATCACATTGTTTTGACCCACTGGCGGTGGAATCGATCAGCTCCCCAAGGGCTCTGTTCTACTGTGGTGATCCCGACCGCGATCCTCTCGGTCGCCTTTGTTAGAGACCATGGGTGGCATACCGGTCAAGCGGCATCCCCATGCGTCTCATAACTCACGGACTTCTCGTACCCGGTTACGAGTTTTATGCCTTTCCCAGGACTCGAACATGGGACTCCGGGCTTAATGTCCCATTTCACATGAGTCTGAGTACCACTTGGGCCCTTTTTTGTTAGAGACCAGGTTGGCATACCAGTCCAACTGGCGTTCCCTGCATCCCTAACTCACGGACTTCTCGTACCCGGTTACGAGTTTCATGCCTTCCCCAGGACTCGAACATGGGACTCCGGGCTTAATGTCCCATTTCACATGAGTCTGAGTACCACTTGAGCTACTAGCCCAAATCTGAGCTTAATGTCCCATTTCATTTGTGTCTTGGCTTCAACATTCATGAAGTAACCAAGGTCCACAAGCGTCGGGAAGACCCCAAATCTGCTACTGACCAAAACGTGCATTGTGATGTTTGTCTTGAAAACTCCAACTTGAAGTTTTGAGTCTTGGAGCTTCAACAAGCAAGTCTACCACTTCTTCCACCTTCCAAATCTGCTATTTTCAAGGTGAGGTTGAGTGGTTATGGTTTGATCTTCCTGTGTTTGAAATAACCATAGTAAGGAACTCATCCATTTTCTTGTTTTCTTGGACAAGTTCAAGGAGTTTGGAGGTGATTTTCTTGTCAACAACAACACCATCAAATTGTTGGGTGAAGTTCAGCAAGGTGAGGAACCCTTGTTAAGTTTTATAAAAGTTTTTGTTTTTGGTTGGTGTTGATCTTCAAGTATGTTGATGCTTGATGCTTGATGAACACGTTTTGTTCTTGAAAGGTTGTCGAAAACATGTTGTTGAAATTTTGTTGGTGAGGCCGAATTATTGAACTATTATTTGGGTGATTTTAGGTTGAAGAAAGTTGGAATAAAAGCATGTTTAAGTGTGTTTGACATGTTTTAAAGTTGTGGGGAAAATTAGAAATTATTTGGAAAAGTTTTGATGAAGAACCGAATGTATTAGTTGCTGATTTTATGTTGTGGTGTTGTTAAAGTGTTGAAAGAAGGATTAAACCATGTTTTGGTAAAGAAAATAAAGATTAAAGTGGTAAAATTGGATGTTTGGAAAGTTTAGGGCCAAATTGGAAGTTGGGCCGAAAGTTTGGGCTTGGGTCGAAAAATTGTTTGAAATTGATAAAAGTTGACTTTTTGGCAAAGTTGACCAAATCGGGTAAAGTTGACAACTTTGTGAAAGTTGGATGACCAAAATGCAAAATATGGAAAAGTTTGGATAAAAGTGCAAACTTGGTTAAAATTGAAGTATTTTGCTAAGAATTGTGAAAATAAGGTTTTCTACAAAATCTTGGATCAATATGACACTTGGTAGAATTTTGGGGCAAAATTGTCGAGTTCTTAAAAACGTTAAGGACCAAAGGTGTAATTATTTGAAAGTTAAAGAAAAGTAAACCATACTAAGTGTGAAGTTGGTTATTGAACACTTTTTGGAATATAGTCACTTTGTGAAGTTTGGGTACTTTTGCAAAGTTCGAAAAGTTGAGAGACTTAAGTGTAATTAAGGATAAATTCTCAACATAAGAAACTTTAGTGAAATAACTAAAGTTAAGTTTGTGTTTTGATTACGGCAGATTAAATCTGCGTTAGGATCTTGCTTGTGCACTTGAGGGGCCACGGTAGATATCCGTTACTGTCAAGGTAAGGGGTTTAACTTCCTTAATACGCAAGGCGAGTGTATTAGGTTAGTTAAGGGCTAGTACTCGGAGTCGAGGGTGGGGCCCAGTGACTCCCGGGGCTAGTCACAAGGTACATATCGGGTTGCAGGGTTTTTATGTCTGGACTTTATACTATCGGGGGTCGATGACGGACCCACTTTCTGCTATGCTTTCGAGACCTATGCTTTATCGGATATACTTATCGGGGGTCGACGACGGACCCGTTTTCTGTTCTGTGCCAACTTTATGCCGCATCTTTTCTGAAAGTTAGGGGATGTACACCCCTCGCTGGTACCATGCGTTCTGATCCCAATAATCGGCGTGAGCTTAACAAGCCGCCGTAGGGTGCTGTCAGGTGGTCGGGGACCACATGTATGGGATGTACCACCAGTACAACGGGACTTCTGAGCATCATGACATTATATCATATTCCTGCTTATACTTAGGACTGCATTATCTGCTAGATCATTGCACGCTAACCTTTTTATGCAGGGAAAACTGTTTTTAAACTTTTTCTCGTTATCATACCTGCCCCCCTTACTGGGTTCTTTCGAGAACTCACCCCCACATAATTAATATTTTCAGGGGATCCGGGCAAACGACCTGCGGAGTAGATCTTCCGCGATGTTCATTCTACATTCTGTTTATTCTGAGGTATATATCTGTTTATGTATGGGGGTATTCTCGTTAGATCCCTTCTGTGATCTGAAATCTGGTTAATATGAAGTTACTTCTTCTGTTTATGTTTAGCAGACTTTTAGCGAGATATAATTCCGCTTTGTGGCTCGGCTCTGTAGACGTAGAATGCATATTAGTTACATTAATATTTTTGGTTTGTATATTATTCGTGGGAGTCTCCGGCCCTACGAAGAGGACGAAACTCATTCTGCCTGTATTATCTGTATTTTGTATAAGTTTTCTGCGCGCACGATATTCTGTTAAACCACTAACGTGTCTCGGGTGCAGGTTTAGGACTAGTAAGACGTCTTAAAATCTGCAAATACGTAATAACCTTAAAACTTGAAGGAAAATGTTTTAAGGGTTGGGTTAGTCCACAAAACCATTTTTAAGAGAAATTCCGATTCACGCCCATCGCCGGCGAAACCGCAGAATAGCTTTCGTTAGGGCTTCGGCGGCGGTGGAGTGACAGCCTTCGTGCTTGTACCCCACAGGGAACCCCTTCGCGGGGAGGGTTGCGAAGAAGGAACTTGGTGAGTTTTCCTTGGGCAATCATTTCTGCCAGCATGCGTTTAAGTTCCACACATTCCTCAGTGTCATGGCCCTTGTCGCGATAGTAGCGGCAGTACTTGTTATTTGGCCTCGCAACGCCCTTGGGAAGCGGGCGAGGCCATTTAGGGACTACCCTCCTTTGCTCCAGGCCATGGAAGATGTTTGTACGAGAGTCTCTGAGTGGAGGCAGGGTTGGATATGCCCTATCCCTGTTGCCTGTGGAGGTGGTTGCCTCCGCGGACCACAGCCCCTAGAATCGGCACGCGCTAAGGCGCCCCCTCGCGTCGGTCGTTGAGCTCTTGAGATAGGGCACGGTGACCTCCTCGGTGTGCATGAACCTAGTTGCCCTATCTAGGAAATGCTCCATGTTGCGAGGAGAGTTGGTGTGCACGTCAATGAAGAATAGGGAATCCCACTGGAGACCCTGTATTGCCGTCAGGAGACGAGTCTCCTCACCCAGGTTTGGAACCTGGATGGATTCTCCCTCGAAGCGTTGGATGTAGTCCCTCAGCGACTCATCCTTCCTCTGTTGCACCTTCAGCAGGTGCCCTGCAGTTTTTGGCGGACGCTTGGAGACGACAAAGTGGTTGGAGAAAACACAGGAGAGTTCCTCAAATGAGTCGAATTGTTTACTGCGAAGGGTGGTGTATCAATTTGCAGCGGCTCTAGTGAGGGTAGCTAAAGGCCCTACAGAGAGTGCTTTCATCAGCCCTTGCGATCACCATCGCTGAGATGTAGCGCTGGAGATGGATGTCGAGGTCTAAAAGACCATCATAGGAGTCCAACTTGGGCTGGTGGAAGTGCTCGCTGCGGAGCCTCCGGGATTCTCTAGGTAAAAGGCTGGGTCCAGATGTGATCCAGTCCCAAGCTGGTGGAGTAGGGTGTGTTCGCCCTTGCTTCCCTCTTCTCTATTTGTTCCAAGCGCTGGCGATGGCGGCGAGTGCGGCGGAGTGAGCAGTGGTCACGGTGGACTTCTGCTGCGACGGAGGAAGAGGAGGTTCTGGTGATTCAGTGGCTGTTGGATTGTCTGGAAACCTCTTGCGGTCAGAACGCCGCGCGGATTTTGAACGACAGCCTCAGTAATCGCCGCGAGAATCGTGGGATCAAGACCGGCCACCGCTGAATTCTGAACGATGACATTGTGCGGCGCCCCCACCACACCGGCTGGTTGGTTGTGGTTCGTCGAGAGGGCAACACGCCCTGACCTTACGGCGGCATCTGCCCCCACTGGTTGAACGATTTCTCTGGAGGGAGGGGCGTTACAATCATCGTGGGATGAGCTTTCCCCGGTTGAGTGCACTGACGCTCCACGGTTTGCGGAGGCAGTGGGTGGATTTCTCCTCCCACGGCCATTCTGAGGGCTTGCGCTCCTTGTGGTAGGCATGGCTTTTGTTCTTCGGTGGTTTCTTTGTGGGATTGTTTACGTTTCCCACAGACGGAGCCAATCTGATAGGGTGAGGAAATGACCGAACGATGATGTTGAGCTCAAGTAATCTGCGAGATGTAAAAAGGAATACTCAGGAGCAGAAAGAGGAGTGGAGGTGTGTAGATAGGGTGTACCTTTCCCAAGCCGTCCTTTTATAGGAGGCGTTGAGGTAGCGGTTGTCCCGTGATCCGGAGTAGTGGGGTGCTCCTCCACGTTCCAGAATAGTGGAAGACTGGAGGTGTGAAGGAGAACGTGGGCAAGTCGTGGGGATGACCGTTCCCAGCTTCCTTTCCCCAGTCTGTGGCATTGCTAAGTGATATATGGCGAAGACCAGGGGATGCGAAGGCCCTGTTTGGCGAAGCCAGGAGATGCGAACCCGCGAGGTCCCGGCGAAGCCATCGATAACAAAGCTCCCCGATAACGCCTTCACACGATGCGTTGGTATAGCGTTGTGTTTCTCGGCCGCCGATGATGATGACACGAGTGGCAATGCGCGAGGGGTATTTTCTTGGGTAGTGTACCAATCAACAACTTGAGAAAATCAATGAAACCTATGCAAGAAGGGTAAATAAGGGAAAGAAATTTGAACATTTGATGTGGGGATTGGGTTTGGTTACATCTTAGGAAGTAAAGGTTCCAACAATCAAGTAAAATCAAGCTTTCACATATAGGGGATGGACCTTTCCAAATCACAAAGTAGATTAATGTTTATGCATATGTGCTTGACGTACCCAGTGATGGAACTTATAATGTGCATGCTACATTTAATGTTTGTGATTTACTTCCTTTTGAAGGTGACATAGAGGACTTAAATCCGAGGTCGGATTCTTCTCAAGAGGGAGGGAATGATGTGGACATCGACCCAAATCCACCACGAGAGTCTCCTAGCACTTTCCAAGGCCTCAATGGGCCTTTGACCAGAGCGGTTGAAAAGATGCAAGACAAGCTTCAAGCCTTCATCCGGATCATGGCACAAGGAGAGGAGCGGGATGAGGATCGGGACCGTGCCATCAAGCTTCAAGACATGGGAATCCGAGTGGAAGGGACTCCCAAAGCCATGGACACCATCACACTCACCACCCTTGGGCCCGAGAATGAGCCCACGCGCCCCACGCACCTACCCCACTTCCCGGAAGATGCCCCACCACCCTTGGAATGCTTCACCACGTTCCCAAGTCTTGGAGAAGCCGGAAGGTAGCCCGGACGCGCCGGCCAAGCCCGCAACGCGCCTCCACGCGACACCTCCCTCCAAGCGCGTGTGTGACACGCCCCACCAAGGGCAATTCGGATATTTCACCTTTTCCAACATATTTCAGCTTAATTGACTTGTATTTGAATGTTATTTGTGATATTTAGGAAATGGGAGGGAAAGTGAGTTAGTGGAGGTCCTTACTCACTAGTGCGAACAGTGCTAGCCGCTGGCCAGGTCCTCCTTGTGCGGGAACGACCCAGTGACTCGGACCGGTCCTCCTCCTCCTCAGAAATAGGAGTAGGACTACGTCGTCTAGAGTCGATACGTGTGGTCTCAGTGTCAAACGGTGTACCAGTCGGTGCGGTGTGGTCGTTGTCACTCTCCTGATCAGACAACAGATCCCCCGAGAGAAGAAACCGTTCTGGCAGTGCGTATCGACCCAATACCTGCTCTCGAGGTGAAGGGCTGAGGTGAAGGTCGTGGTGTGGGCTGTCGAGCCCAGCGATGTGCCCTCCTCTCGGGGTTACTATTGAGAGAGGGATCCAAAATGTCGGTACGAGTAGCGTGGTCGTGTCTCGTATTGACCATCTAAAATTCCTAACGAAAACATACATAAAAGACAGTTAATTCTCCATGTTAGCAAACAACAGTTTCCTAATGGCTCTGTAGTGTAGATGATATGCATATTTAACTTAAACAGAGAATTTCAGCAGCAATTCCTTTGCTTGCTTACTTTGAAAGGACTCAGATAATCCACATCCTTCGTGGATCATTCTGGCGCGATATCTGATTTAACCACTTTATTTGAATTTCCAGTTATGCTTGGTTATGGTATCAACTAACCAACCCAAAACCTAACCTAAAGTTCTTGAATAATTTTAGTAAAAGTTGATCACTCTTTTAGTTAAATTACCGTAGAACTAGAAGCGGAGTCTAGGTCAGAAAGTCTAACCATTCCTAACTCTAACCTTAAGCTCTGATACAAAATTGTCACCCCACCGCCCCCGGAAGCTGGCAGAAGCGTCGTTGTTGCAAAAGCCGAAAGTATCGGCGGCGGGAGAATACGGATTTTCTCTTAAAAGGGTTGTGGTCCCGAAACCCGTCCCTTAAAACGTTTTCCTTCAAGTTTTAAGGATAACACGTGTTTGCAATTTTTAAAACGTCTTACTAGTCTTAAACTCTGCACCGAAACACGTTAGTGGTTTTACAAAATATCGCGCGCGCGGAAAGCAGAAAATAGGTAATACAAGTAGAAGGAGTTCCGCCCTCTTCGTAGGGTCAGAAACTCCCCACGAATAATATACAGACCAGAATATCAGAATACCCAATGTAACTAATATGCATACTACGCCTACAGAGTCGAGCCATAAAGCGTTTTATACCTCGCTAACTACTACTGCTGCTGCTAAACATAAACAGGAGAAATTAACGTCAGACTAAACGGATAACTTAAACCAACAGATCACAGAAGGGATCTAACGAGAAATACCCCCAAACTTAATCAGAAATATACCTCTCAGAACAGAATGCAGAACGATCACTGCGGGAGGTCTACTCCGCAGGTCGTTTGCCAGAATCCCCTGAAAATGTTTAATATGTGGGGGTGAGTTCTCGAAAGAACCCGTAAGGGGGCAAGTACGATACCGGGAAACTTTTTAAAACGCTTTTTTTCACTGCATAAAAGGTTAGCATGCAATGAACTAACAGATAATACAACCCTAAGTATAAACGGGAATATGGTATGCAAATGTCATGATGCTCAGAAGTCCCATCGGACTGGTGGTACTTTCCCATACAGATGGTCCCCGACCACAGACAGCACCATACAACGGCTTGTTAAGCTCACACCGATTATCGGGATCAGAACGCATGGTACCAGCGAGGGTTGATCTGCCCTAATCGCGAGAATAGTTAGCGGCATAAAGCCGACACAGAACAGAAAATGGGTTCGTCGTCGACCCCCGATAAGCATATCCGATATAGCATAAGTCCAAAACCAAAACAGAGAGTGGGTCCGTCATCGACCCCCGATAATCATGAAGTCCAGAAATAATAAAAACCTGCAAACCGCTATGTACCATGTGACTAGCCCCGGGAGTCACTGGGCCCCACCCTCGACCCGAGTACTAGCCCTTAACTAACCTAATACACATGAGTTGAACTGCAATGCGTATTAAGAAAGCTAAACCCCTTACCTTGACAGAATCGGATAATCTACTGTGGCCCCCAGACGCTCCACAGCAGTATCCACAGAAACGCAGATTTAATCTGCCAGAATCAGAAACATAGAATAACTCTAGTTAATTAACTAAAGTTTCTTACTTTGGGAATTTATCCAAAATTACCACTTAAGTCCTCCAACTTTTCAGAAATTTGCAATCTTGCCCAAAACTTCACAAAGTTGCAAAAGTGACAACTTTATACTTAAAGTGTCCAAAATTTATTCCATAACTTAAAGTGGCTAACTTTCCTTTAGCTTTTCCATAATTACACCTTTAGTCCTTAAACGTTTTAAGAACTTTCAAATTAGCCCTTAAGTTTCGCAAAGTTACAAAATACTCAACTTTGTCAACTTTTCCACACAAGTATCTTTTCCAACCAAACTTTCGGCCAAGTCCTTATTTTCGGCCAAACTTCCATTTTGACCCTAAACTTTATAAACTTACACTTTAGCCACTTAAACCATACTTTTTCCACCAAAACATCATTTAAACACTTTCTCCAACACTTTAACTTCACAAAATCATCATCACAACAACATCAACATTTTGGTTTCCACCCAAAACATCACCAAATAATCTCCAACTTTTCCAACACTTAAAAACATGTTAAACATACTTATAACATGCTTTCTACCAACTTTCTTCAACAAAAATCCACCCAAAAATTCATCCAACAATTCGGCCTATACCCAAAATACCAACAACAAGTTTTTTCATGATTCTTCAAGAACAAAGTATGTTCATCATACTTCCAACAACAACATACTTGAAAATCAAACACATCCATGAACCAAATCCATAAAAATTACCAAGGAGGATCCTCACCTTGATAATACTTGTAGCTTAGCTTAGGATGAGTAGGAGTTGAGACAAATCCACCACCAAAGATCCTTGAAGTTTTCGGCCAAAGAAGAACAAAGGAAATGGATGAGTTTTCTTCATGTTTTAATTTCAAGAACATGAAGATTCAACCAAAATAACTCAACCATACCTTGAATACTACTGATTTAGGAAGCCTAGGAAGTGGTAGGACTAAGCTTGTTGAAGATCCAAGCTCAAAACTTCAAGAAATAGTTTTTGGCACCAAAAGTGCTGCTGGACCCGTCGGATTGAACAAGTGTTTTGGGGACCTTATTTTCACTTTTGGCTCTTGCTTCCTTCAGAAAGGTTGTAGCCAAGACCTTGATGAAGATTTTCTCTGAAGACCCCAAGAGCAGATTCGGACGTCTACTAGGGCAGAAAGGCTGTGGAAGAGAGATGAAAATTTCTGGCAGCAAAGGGAGAGAGGTTCTTCTATCTCTTGCTCAATAATGGAGATGAGTGATGAGTGAGAGATAAAGAAAAGAGTGAATGGTCAGGAAATGAGTGGTGAAGTCTGATTAAATGGAAGGGGATGGGTAAAAGAGAAGGTATGGGCTTAAAGGAAGAAGACTTTTGTGAAGAAAAGAAAAGAAAAGAAATTGATTTGTTTCCTAAAAGCCATAAAACAAATATCTCCTCCCACTCACACTCTCACATGGGCCGGCCCAAAAAGAAAAGAGCCCAACATGTGATTTTCCAATTTTTTCTTCCTCGGTGACCATTTTGCCCTCCGAAACTGAATTTTGGCAAAACGTCCCGGAACTCCGTAAATGTTATCCAACATATAAAACACTTGTAAATAACTCCAAATTAACTTCCAAACACTGAATTCCATTAATTAATCACAAGCCGTTTGTGATCTGATAATTACAGAATTTGAACTTACGAAATTCACGAAATTCGTAACGTAGGGGGTGGGTGTAACACCCCTTAGCCTATAGTTGAAAAATTACAATTGGATGAATGCGTGAAAGGGGGGTGGGTGTAACACACTATGGGAAAATCGGCTATACGCCAAGTTTTCCAAGTGTAAGTTCTGGATTTGTGAGGTTGTTTATATGGGTCATGTTATCGGAGAACATGGCTTATCTGTAGATCCCGAGAAGATTAGGGCTGTACGAGATTGGAAGCAACCCACGAACGTGCGTGAGGTCGAAGCTCTGGGGTTAGCTGGTTACTATCGAGATTTGTTCAGGGCTTCTCCGTTCTAGCCTCACCCCTTACCCAGCTAACTCAGAAGGGACGAGCTTTTGTTTGGTCTGACGAGTGTGAGTACAGTTTTTAGGAGCTTAAAACAGAGGCTGATAAACCCTCCAATTCTGATACTACCAGATCCGAGTGCACCGTATGTTGTCTACTGCATCACGAGTCGGTCTAGGATGTGTTTTAATGCAGGAGAATAACGTTATCGCTTATGGGTCGAGACAGCTTCGACCGCACGAGCAAAATTATCCAACACATGATCTGGAATCTTTCTGATGATATATGCTCAAGCGGTGGAGACATTATCTGCTCGAAAGCAAATTTCAGATTTATACCGACCGCAAGAGTTTGAAGTTTTTGTTCACTCAGAAGGAGTTGAACATGAGACAACGTAGGTGGCTCGAGTACATTAAGGATTACGATTGTAGCATCGAGTACACCGCGGTTAAAGGTAACTCTATGGCGGATCCTCTGAGCAAGAAGTACACAGGATTGGTCAGGTGCGGAGACATAGATCATAGAGCCAAGGAGGATGATATGGTGTGCTTATGGCACAATTGGAGGCGTTGGGAGGACGACATTCGGTTGTTGTACTTCAGGATCGATTTTATGTGCCCAATGTTCGGGCACTCGGGAGAGATTATGGCAGATGCTCATTCAAGTCAATTGAGCATACACCACGGAGGCGAGAAGATGTATAAGGATTTGAGAATGCACATCTGGTGGCACGGCATGCGGAGAGACATTTCCACTTATGTCTCAAAGTGTACTACATGTCAAAGGGTGAAGATTGAACACCGAAGTGATGTGATCATGGGATCCCCAAGCAACAACAAAGTGTCAAAGATCGAAGAGGAAGGTGAATGAAGCTCGGAGCACCCTTTTTGGTGAGGAGGTTCAGAGGCTTAGGCTGCCCAATCCATGATTCAGGCGATCGCCTAACCAGGAGAAGGCAAAGCCTCCACGCGAGAGCTCCATGCGAAGCCTCTAGGCGAAGGCTAGGCTTCCCTCATGCGAAGCATCCAGGTGATGGCAAAGCCCTCAGGTGAAGCCGTTCCTGCGATGCCTCAAGGTGAAGCCCTCAAGCAAGAGCCTCCAATGTGAAGTCTTCAAAGCGAATGCAGGACCTCCATGCGAAGCTTGCAGGCAAAGGCGAAGCCTTTAGGCAAAGCCGTCTCTGCGAAGTCTCTAGGCGATGGCGAAGCCTTCAGTGCGAAGTCTTCCGGTTCAGGCGAAGCCCCGAGGCGAAGCCACCTATGCTCAACAATCCGGCCAACCATTCCAAGCCAATCCGGAACACTCCCTCCTTTTAATGAAGATACTTGGGAGTACAAATATTTACTTTATGTAAGAATACCTTTTTAGGTTAGCTTTTACCTTTCACCTTTTAGGATGACATGCATGCAAAAGCACTTTATGCTTTTGGCATGCATGCGCATTGTGTAAGAGTCTGTTCACTTCTCCCTCCTATAAAAGGGACAACAGACTCCTAGAAAACTCAGAACATAGTTAAACGCTTGAGAAGGAAAATTCCTCAAGCTTCGGTTCTCACCCCTTGCTACCTTCCGCCATCCCCCTTGGTGTTTATCATCGAGTTTAATATCTAGTATTGCTTAATCTCGTAGTTAAGAGGTGCTAGATCTTCCATCTTCCCCACCATTATCTCGTATATTACCCAACCTCGTAGTTGGGAGGTGGCTGAGGCCTAATATATCCTTCCCTGTTGTTGCGACTCCTTGGGCTAGATCTGGCGCTTCCTACGATCTCGCGTGTTCGCGGCAGCGTCCCGTGATCGTATCAAGAAGCCAGCGGGGACATTGCAGACATTGCCAATTCCGGTTAGGAAATGGGGTAATGTCACGATGGATTTTCGATAGCTCGCCTATGACACTATCTCATCACGATGCTATCTCGGGTCATCGTACACCGATTGACTAAGTGTGCTCACTTTCGCCTGTCCGAGTGATAGATCCGTTGGAGAAGCTTGCCCATCTCGTACATCAAAGGGATTGTGCGGTTACATAGAGTACCAGACTCCATAGTATCGATCAGGATCCACATTTTACCGCACGATTCTGGAATACTTTTCATAAAGCATTGGGCACACGTATCCATCTGAACACAACATATCACCCTCAGACTGACGGACAGTCGGAAAGGGTTATTCAGATTCTGGAGGATATGTTACGAAGCTGTGCGATAGATTTCAGAGGTGACTGGGATCAGCACTTGCCGTTGGCAGAGTTTTCGTACAACAATAGTTATCAGAGTACTATCGGTATGGCGCCTTACGAAGCTCTGTATGGACGAAGGTGTATGACACCTCATTGTTGGGCAGATGCATCGAGAGATTTGAAATTTGAGGTGGGTGATAAAATATGGCTGAAGGTAGCACCGATCGAAGAATTCTCGATTTAATAAATGAGGCAAGTTAGCCCGAGATATATCGGTCCGTATGAGATTCTTGAACGGGTTGGCAAGGATGCTTATCATCTGCACCGCCACCCGACATGGCTGCGGTTCATAATGTTTTCCATGTCGGTATGCTCAAGAATTGTTTGTTGGATCCGATTCGATGTACTGCGGAAGAGGTTCACTTGGCACCAGATTAGACATATCGGGAAGTACCGGTTGCCATTACGGCTTGAGATAATCTGAAACTCCGTAGCAAGTTAATTCCTATGGTCGAATTCGGTGGTCACATCATTCGACCGGGAAGCAACTTGGGAGACCGAGAAAAGTATGATGGAGCGATATCCCGAGGATTTCCAGAGATCGAGGACCCTCTTGGAGGACCAAGAGTCTTAAGGGGAGATTGTTACAGATCGCCATGTGCCGGACGACTTCCGAGATAGTTTCGTGTGATTTCCTGTTACCAACGCCCGATAAGTGCACAGTTAATTTGTGCGATTAAGCGCTATTACCGGGATTAGAGAATTTTGGGTGGCTCGGGACTTATAATTGGACATGTGAAGCATGATTTGGGTATAATATGATATCCCGAGGGTGTTTTCAGGTTTCATTCCGATCGGAGAAGCGGTGGGAAATTGTAACTTTTGGAAGTTTGGAGGCTAATGTGAAAAGTTGAAAAAATTAATAATTGGGGGACCAATATTTTCGGCTGACTTGGACCAAAAGAAGAAAAGGTGAGGGACACTTGTGTTGGAATTCTTAGCGCACCAAGTCCTTTTGAGCTCATCTCAAATGGAGAAGTGATTTTCAGCTCAAAGTGAGCTGAAATGAGTTCTATGGAATTCAACTATGTGAATTGTGGCTATGTGGAACATTTGTGATGTTTCATGAGTAGTAACTACTTACTAGCATCATTTATACAAAATAAGGGTATTTTGGTAAAAGAACATGGCTTTGGCAATCGAGGTACATGGTGTATGCACCCTAGTGCATGTTTTTAACAATCATTTTTCCTAATCAACTAATTTAATTTTTAGGGACCTATTCGATTAATTTAGTTTGAATTCTAACTCAATTAAAAGATAGGGGATTGAATTGAACACTTTAAACCTTAAGCATGGTGAATGTGTCATTTGCCCACCTTTTCCTTAGCTCACAAACATCAGGTTGTTGATCCTATCTCCACCTCCACCATGTTCGCTTCCAAGCCTTACCCAAACTCTTCATCGCAGCCTAGACCTAGCTATCCTAGAACCCTATAAATAGACCCATCTTCCAGCACCTCAGACGCCAAGGAGCAAGACTCAAAATACCTGCAAGCCAAGCTCCCGACGAATTTTCCTCCGCCTCCCTTCTCAACCTTCCAGCCACCTACAAGAGCTCCACGACGCCCTCCAATCGTCGCCGAATCTGTTGCACGCCAAAGAAACCACTCGGAGTCGCCGCAAGTTGTTCTGTCACCCTGAGCGGGTTGCGACCGGGTGACCCGGGGCTCCGGTTTTGGCCTGCGGGTCACGGTTTTGGGCGTTCAGACGGCTCCCGAGCCTTATCCGAGCATCATTCTGGTGAATCCTTTCATATTTGAGGTCGTGTGGGTCCCCGGACGTTTCCGCCGAAAATATTTTTTCGGGGCCGGGGGGTTGTCGGGGTTGGCCCGGGACGTACAGCGGGTTCGGTAGCGCTCCCGGGACCTCGGATTGAGGAACCGGTTGCGGATTTGGAATCGTGGGAACGACCCGGAGATTTTTACGGAGCATATTTTCTGGGGCGGGACGTGCGGTCCCGGGCGACTCCCGGGCTCAGGCGGAATCCCGGGGCTCGGGATGGAATTTCTCCGACGGCTCTGAGGTAAGTCATGTTATATTTTAAAGTGGATTTTATGGATATTTTTGTGGAATTTTGTGGTGACGGGTTGAGGTTCGAGGTTGTTATGCGGCCACTGGCAAAGGATTTGTTCGGGATCAGCGAGCTCGGTAGGACGCTACGGAAGGGTAAATAAATATTTGAAAAATGTTTTATTAATGTTATGATATTCTGAGGATTCTGGTCAGTTTTGGGTTTATTTGGAGTTCGTTACCTATATTTGGGGTTTTAATTGCAAAGATTTGGAGAATTAGTGGGTTAAATGGTAATTAACCCAAAAGTTAAAAATAAGTTGGGCCTGGTTGGGCCTTGAGTCGGCAGCAGCAAAGGGGAGGGACACTTGTCCCATTTTTATTACATATGGAAAGGGAAGAGATATATAAGACTTAGTTTTACATGAAAATTCATTTTAACTTCATTTTATTTCTTCTTCTTCCTTCCCTTCTTCTCGCCGCCACACTTCTTCTTCTTCAAGCTCCATGTCTTCCATTTGTTCTTGCTGAAATCTTCAAGGGATTGGGTCCAAAAGATTGGTAAGCTTCCTCTTCTTCTCTTTCAAGTTGGAAACAAAGAAATGTTGGAAAAGAGAGGATTTTCAAGCTATGTGGTTACTCTTGTCTACATGCTAGAGTAATCTTCTCCCTCCCATCTTTTAGTATGTTGTTCTTGGGCTTGAGGGGAGTAGGAATCCATGGTTGGTTGTTGGAAAACTCCATGGAAGAGGGAACCCTAGGGAGGCCGAATTATTGGTGATTTTTCCAAAATTGTGTGTGTTTGTCTTCTTGAATCATGCTTCAAGTATGTTGTTCCTAGCATGATTCTAAGACTATCTATGGTTTTAATTTGATGGAAAACAAGTTGAGGGAAAAAGCCCTCTTTGGCCGAATTGTTAGTGAAGTAGTTTTGGTTATTTAGGTGAAATTGGTTAGTAATCTTGCTTAATAATTGCAATTGGTGATTAAAGAGTGCTAATGGAACTTTGTTTGGATTGAAATGGAAGTTGGGTGAGAAATCCCCATTAAGGCCGAATTATTCAAAATTGGGGTTTTGTTGTTTTGATGCAATTGGTTAGTAAGTTTGGTTAGGAAGTGAAATTGGTGATTAGTGGGATTAATTGGAAGCTTGAACGGGTTGAATTGGAAGTGTGGTGAAAAATTGGTTAAGGATCAAATTGTTGAAGTGATTCTTTTTCTATGTTGGTGGTGTGTGTTGATTGAATTGGATGCTAAATTGGTAATGTGGGTGGAAGTAGGTGCGTTATGGCGTTTGAAATACCATTTTCGGGTTAGAAATGAGAAAGTTAGTTTTATACGGGTTTACCGGGAAAAGTGTCTGGAATGCGGGTTTAAGGGTTGGAATATGTTTGTGGGTGTTGGAATAACAAGGTTCTAGCTCGGTTCAGAAACCGAGCTTTCGTGGAATTTTGCGGGAAAGTGCGGGTTTGTGCGGAAATTGCTTTCTCGGGGTTTGTTTGGGTGAGTTCGATCCAACTATGGTTGTACAGCTTGATTCTGCGTTGGTGGAGTAGCGCAGAACCGTATGAGCCAAGTTGTGCGTATCGGGTCGGGAGCCGGGATTTTCCGAGTTTTGGGTGTGTGGGCGCGTTTGAGGTAAGGGCTTAATTTGGTAAAATGTACGTTTGTTACGCTTCGTATATGTTATCGTGTATGATATACATTGTATTTGTATATTTTATTATTATTAGTTCGATTCGTGACGAGACCCGTATGGTTGGAGAGACCACGGGTGCTCCTTGGTTACATTACGTATCCGCACCGGAGTGCCGATACTACGTTACGTGACCCTACGACGGTTTGGGGATCGCGACCCCACCGGCACCGTGCTATACATTACTGCTCGACCTGTATATTCGACCTCTGCCGAGGACCGCCGTTACATGGTCGCTCGGCGGTTGGACCGCATATGATGGATTCGATTTACTTTATGCTTTATGTTCATATGTACATGCATATCTTTGTGATATTCTGTTTTGCGAGTTCAGATTGTCGCCACGTGGGCAAACTACACTTTTACCTTTAGCCCTTACCGGGTCCTTTCGAGGACTCACCCTTTCGTTGTTTACCACTTTCAGCCGCCCCGACAAGCAACCGGTGGAGTAGAGAATCGCGGTGCTTCCTTCATTTTGAGGTTGGGTTGCAGCAGCGGTACCACGTGCGGAGGTCGCCTGATTCCGCGCTAGGTATTTATAGGATTTTGTTTATCGGCTCTGTAGCGATAATCGCATGCATATAGCTCGAGATCATGTAGTTGTAAATGTTGTATAACTTGAGATTTATTCTGCTTTTGTTTGTCTTCGAGTCGAGGCGGAGCCCGACTTGCCTATTTTGGTAATGTTGTTTAATTGTGGTTCTGGTGATTTTGTGTTTGTGGCAATGATAGATGTTGGATAAACCATGAACCGCATGTTTGGTAGAGGTGGAGTTGTTGCGCATGCTTGCCTTGTACGGATTTTTAGGTTGCTGGTCAATACCCGTTTGTTTTGTATTTGAACTCGATGCTCCGTTGCCGCGCTTTCCGCCGTAGGTTCCGGTTCACGACGTCGCGGCTGGCTCCGCCACCGCAACCGGGCGGAGTGGCTGTGACAAGTTGGTATCAGAGCAGGTCGGGTCGGAGTGATCCAAGAGGTAAAGTATGGTTAGTTCAGTACGGGTTGAGGAAGGCGAGCATATAAGTCCAAAGATGGACTTTTGAAGTGAGGCATGCTAGTTCATGGGTAAGCTTTACAAGTAATGACTTTGAAGGGCAAGCTACTGGTTTACACTTCATTGCAGGTGGTTCGATGCGAGCCTGATCAACTCCTTATTTGAACCATTTCGGAATGCGTGTGGAGCGGTGGCGGTTCTTTGGAGCATTATGGAAGGTATGGGTGTTGTATGAAGTGATCCCGTGATTATAAGCATGATCTGATTTTATGTTAAGGTTTATTATTTAGTTTCGGGATTCTGAAAAGAATCCTTGCATCATGCATTGCATTACACTACAGAGCCATAGAATGCTGCTGCTAGTTTTAGGAAGAGAAAGTTAATTGTGTGGTTATATGGTTTTGGGTTTGAATTATTTTCGTGTATGGCTAGAACACGCCGTCGGCGTGAGCAAGAACCGGAGGGTCGGGACCGGGATCCCACACCTCCGAGGGTTAGAAGGCGGGTCCAGAGAAACCCGGGATCTGAGCAGTCACACACACCCCCCCGAGTGATCAGCAGTCTGAGGGACCCGCTCCTGATATACTACAGGTGTTGGGTCGAGTTCGGCGATTCGAGTACCTTAGTACCAGCCCGGATTCGAGGCGGCGGCGGGCACGGGGAGGTCGGACAGGCCACAGCGGAGACAGCCGGTACAGGAGGTGGGCAGCAGCCACCTCAGTGCGCAGGATCAGCAGGATAGTGATTCTGAGGAGGGAGATCTACGCAGTGCTGAGAGTTCTCGTCGGTCCCACCACCGACGGGAAGAGCTGAGACGCCAGTCTGATGAGATCAGACTTCTGGAGCGGTTTCAGCGTTTGAACCCCCCGAGGTTCAACGGCCGTGGAGGACCTGAGGCGGCTGAGGCATGGTTTGCGGGAGTTGACAAGCTCCTTGGGAGGCTACACCTTCCGTCTGAGGTGAGAGTCTCGTTGGCTACATTCAATCTGGGCAGACAGTGCAGATCATTGGTGGAGGAGCCTGTGGGGCCGTCGAGAGCCGAGGCGGCACGTGATAGGGGCGGGATTCGGACTTGACTTGGGAGCGCTTTGCTTACTACTTCCATCAGCAAGATACATTGGGGATGCCGTCGAGGACCTCCGTCGAGCACGGTTGTGACGACAGAGCGGGCACCAGGACCGTTGGTGAGTACTGGCGGAGTTTGACCGATTGGTCCGCTATGTGCCGCAGAGATTATGGCATGGAGCAGAGAAGGCCAAACGGTTCATTCGCCGCTTGCGTCCTGAGTATCGGTGGGCTTTGAGACCTCTGGACATCACTTCCTACCACGAGGCTGTGCAGAAGGCCCAACTCCTCGAGCAGGAGGAGGTTGAGAGTCGGTACCTACCGCACCGACCCGGCTGATAGAGGAGGGCTTCGCACGGCAGGTTCAGCGAGGTCTTCGGGGAGGTCAGGCAGTGCAGGCGAGCGGCAGGGCAGCAGGACTACGCCAGTATCCCCGACTTGTGTGAGTTGTGGCGGGCAGCACCCCGGCCGGCCATGCTACCGGCAGTCAGGGCAGTGTCTGCGATGTGGGGCCGGTGATAATTGGATTCGTGATTGTCCTTTGACACTGGGCCATGGATCCGGCAGTGCTACGCGTCCGCAGCCTCGGTTTCAGCCTAACGCACCCCGAGGGCGCGGTTCACAGAGGGGCGGGCCGAGGCCATCACAGCAGCCGAGACGACCGTTTCAGCCACCCCCTCCGCCACAGCAGCCTGGAGTAGGACGTGTATTCCAGGTGGAGCGGGGTGAGTCATCGCAGCGTGAGCCTCCACCACAGCAGCCCGCAGCAGGACGGGTGTTTCAGATCGAGCGTGGAGAGACTTCGCAGCGTGGGGCGCTCCAAGGTACTTTACTTTTGAACGATACTCCTGTACGTGTACTGTTTGATACTGGGGCGTCTGTTTCGATTGTGGCACAGAAGTGTGTCGAGTCACTCCACCTGACTACCAGTGGACTTCCGAGCGTCTTCATGGTGAAGACGGCTGGGAGTCGATTTACCTTTCAATGAGATGGTACGGGACTGCGTGCTATCCATTGGCGATCACCGGATTATGTCGATCTGCTGGTGTTGAACACCGAAGTATGACGTTATTCTTGGGATGGATTGGCTGTCCAAGAATTCCGTGCATAATTGACTGTGCCAACCGTAGTGTTACGGTTTCTGGAGAGGTGTTACCCCTCTCAGGTTCAGATGGGACGAAGGCGGTCAGGACCAGCATGGAGCTGCAGGTTCTGGATCAGGTCCCGATAGTGGATTCGGAGGAGTACTACGGTCTGAACACGTCTGATACTCGGTTGGAGCTGGATAAGATTCCAGTTGTCCGAGATTTTCCGCAGGTATTTCCGGAGGATTTGCCCGGGATGCCACCAGAGCGGGAGATCA
Organism: Stellera chamaejasme; assembly: GCA_024586325.1. Classification (NCBI taxonomy): domain Eukaryota; kingdom Viridiplantae; phylum Streptophyta; class Magnoliopsida; order Malvales; family Thymelaeaceae; genus Stellera; species Stellera chamaejasme. Next base: position 20,403,897 of record CM044979.1, read on the forward strand.
CGTTTGAGATCCAGTTGCAGCCCGGTTCTACTCCCATTTCCATTCCACCTTATCGGATGCCGATAGTGGAAATGGTGGAGCTGAAGAAGCAGTTAGAGGAACTGCAGGAGAAGGGCTTCATCCGTCCGAGCACTTCACCATGGGGTGCTCCAGTTCTGTTTGTTAGGAAGAAGGATGGGTCACTCCGATTGTGTATCGATTACAGACGGCTGAACGCCATCACTATCAAGAATAAGTACCCATTGCCGAGGATCGACGATCTCTTTGATCAGCCGAGAGGTGCGAAGATCTTTTCAAGATCGATCTGCGATCGGGGTACTTTCGATTGCGAGTGAAGGAGGAGGACATCCCGAAGACAGCTTTCCGTGACGCGGTATGGGCACTATGAGTATACGGTGATGCCGTTTGGTTTGACTAATGCACCGGCTGCGTTTATGGATCGATGACATTCTGATTTACTCACGGGATGAGGATTCACACCGGGAGCATCGAGGATTGCTGCAGACACTTTGGGAACACCAGCTTTACGCTCAGTTCTCAAAGTGTGACTTCTGGATCCGAGAGGTTTCATTTCTGGGGCATATCATCGGTGAGCACGGTTTGTCAGTGGATCCTGAGAAAGTTAAGGCGGTGCAGGAGTGGAAGCAGCCAACCTCAGTACGGGAGATCAGGAGTTTTCTGGGTTTAGCAGGCTACTACCGGCGGTTTGTGCCGGGGTTCTCCGTTTTGGCTTCCCCGCTTACGCAGCTGACCAAGAAGGGGCAGCCGTTTGTATGGACAGAAAAGTGCGAGGAGAGTTTCCAGGAACTGAAGCGGCGGCTGACCAGTGCGCCGATCTTGACTTTACCCGACCCGAGCTTACCGTATGTGATCTATACAGACGCATCTAGGTCGGGGCTGGGATGTGTGTTGATGCAGGAGCGGAATGTGATCGCTTATGGGTCGAGACAGCTGCGACCGCATGAGCAGAACTACCCGACACACGATCTGGAGTTGGCCGCAGTGATTTATGCATTGAAACAGTGGAGGCACTACCTACTCGGCAGTAAATTTCAGATTTTCACAGATCATAAGTCTGAAATATCTGTTCACTCAGAAGGAGCTGAACATGAGGCAGCGCAGGTGGCTCGAGTACATCAAGGACTACGATTGCACTATCGAGTACACCGAGGGCAAAGGCAATACAGTGGCCGATGCTCTGAGTAGGAAGTACACTGGCGTGGTCAGAGGGGGTAGCACTGAGGATCGGACTGAGGAGAATGACTTGACGTGCCTTTGGCACCGGTGGGAGCGCTGGGAGCAGGCTCAAGTGTACACTCTGACTATTCACTCGGAGTGGTTGGACCAGTGCGGGAGGCACGGGAGAGGGATCCAGAGTTGAGGAAGTTGTCCGGGGAGGACAAAGGGGCACTTCTACCGACATTTCATTTGACAGCGGGGTTTGTTATACTTCAGAGATCGGTTGTATGTGCCAGGGGATCAGGCACTACGGGATGAAATTCTGACGGAGGCACATTCGAGTCGATTGAGCATCCATCCCGGTAGTGAGAAGATGTATCAGGACTTGCGTACCCATTTCTGGTGGCCGGGTATGCGGAGACACATTGCCACACATGTGTCTAAGTGTGCCACTTGTCGGCCGGGTGAAGGTGGAGCATCGAAACCGGCAGGACGCACTTTGCCCATTCCGGGGAAGTGGGGCAACATCACGATGGTCGACCGCACTACCCCGGTCCCACCACGATGCCCGGGTTATCGTCGTTTGACGAAGTGTGCTCGCCGATTCGGATAGCGGACCGGAGAAGTTTGCCCGATTGTACATCGAGAGATTGTGCGGTTACATGGAGTGCCGGACTCCATTGGAAGCGTACGGAGAACGGAGCCAAACCGGGAAAGGGGAAGGTGGCGGTGACGGTTCAATCACAACATTATCACATAACAAACCCAACAACAGGTCAACCGCCCCTTGGGATCACCCTAAAATTTTCTTAAACCATAGCACTAATGCTCAACTAAGTCCCAAGATGTTTACCTATGCGAATGGGGTTGTTTTTCTCATAAAATTACTAAATTTGGCACTTCGGGTCATTTTGGGACAAAATATAACAAAAGGAGAAGTTAGAGGATCAAGAGGGCCAAATTTCATATTTAGGTGATCACCGGGTGGTCACCTAAAAACAGCCGGTCAACAAATTCAAAGTGTTGGAGTTGGTGATCACTGGTGATCACCTAAAAACAGCAAAGGGTTGGAGTTGGTGATCACCTGGTGATCACCTAAAAAACAGCAAACCAACTTGGAGTTGGTGATCACACAGTGATCACCTAAAAACGACAAACCAACTTGGAGTTGGTGATCACCGTGATCACCTAAAAACAATGAAATTGACGGAGGCACATTCGAGTCGATTGAGCATCCATCCCGGTAGTGAGAAGATGTATCAGGACTTGCGTACCCATTTTCGGTGGCGGGTATGCGGAGACACATTGCCACACATGTGTCTAAGTGTGCCACTTGTCGGCCGGGTGAAGGTGGAGCATCGAAACCGGCAGGGCGTTACAGACTTTGCCCATTCCGGTCGGAAGAAGTGGGCAACATCACGATGGACTTTCGACCGCACTACCCCTGACCCGGTCTCACCACGATGCCATCTGGGTTATCGTGGACCGTTTGACGAAGTGTGCTCACTTTCTGCCAGTTCGGATGACGGACTCCCTGGAGAAGTTTGCCCAGTTGTACATCAGAGAGATTGTGCGGTTACATGGAGTGCCGGACTCCATTGTGTCAGATCGAGATCCGCGTTTCACCGCACATTTCTGGGGCGCCTTTCACAAGGCCACAGGCACGCGACTCCATCGAGTACTGACTTACCATCCCCAAACCGACGGTCGATCGGAGCGGGTGATTCAGATTTTGGAGGATATCTTTGCGGAGCTGTACTTTGGATTTCGGAGGAGATTGGGATAGACGATTGCCGTTGGTAGAGTTCTCATATAATAACAGTTATCAGAGTACCATCGGCATGGCACCGTTTGAGGCGCTGTATGGGCGGCGGTGTATGACACCACACTGTTGGACTGAGGCGTCTGACAGAATAGAGCTGGGTCCCGAGCTTATTGAGGAGACCACAGCCAAGATCAGGATGATTCAGGCGCGGTTGAAGACCGCGAACGACCGCACCACCTCATACGCGAACAGACGACGCAGGGACTTGGAGTTTGAGGTGGGCGACAGGGTTTGGCTGAAGGTAGCGCCAATTCGGGGGACAGTCAGATTCGGCAAACGGGGTAAGTTAGCCCCGAGGTATATCGGACCGTATGAGATTACTGCGGCGGATAGGCGAGTTGGCCTACTGAGTTGGCTTTACCTCCGAGTATGTCTGCGGTGCACAACGTCTTTCATGTCAGTATGTTGAAGAAGTGCATCCTGGATCCGGTGCAGACGGTTCCGGTGGAGGAGGTTCAGCTGGAACCTGACTTATCGTATCAGGAGGTACCGATTGCCTTTTTAGGGCGAGATACTCGGAAACTCCGGAGCAGGTTGATTCCCATGGTCAAAGTTCAGTGGTCACATCATCTTGGCCGAAGCGACACAGGAGACCAGCGAGGATATCGGGAGCGATACCCGAGCAAGGTATCGGCGTTTGATACCCCTCTTGGAGGACCAAGAGTCCTAAGGGGGGGAGGATGTTACGGTTACCCTGAGCGGGTTGCGAACGTTTGACCAGGTGCTCCGGTTTTGGACTGCGGGTCACTGTTTTGGGCGTTCAGACTGCTCCCGAGCCTTATCCGAGCATCATTTTGGTGAGCCCTTTCATATTTGAGGTCGTGTGGGTCCCGGACGTTTCGCCGAAAATATTTTTCGGCGCCGGGGGTTGTCGGGGTTGGCTCGGAGCATTACAGCGGGCTCGGTAGCGCTCCCGGGACATCGGATTGAGGAACCGTTTTCTGTTTTGGAATCGTGGGTGCGACCCGGATATTTTTACGGAGCATATTTTCTGGTGCGGGACTTGCGGTCCCGGGCGACTCCCGGGGTTATTGGCGGAATCCCGGGGCTCGGGATGGAATTTCTCCGGCGGCTCTGAGGTAAGTCATGTTATATTTTAAAGTGGATTTTATGGATATTTTTGTGGAATTTTGTGGTGACGGGTTGAGGTTCGAGTTGTTATGCGGCTCTGGCAGGATTTGTTCGGGATCAGCGAGCTCGGTAGGGCCTACGGAAGGGTAAATAAATATTTGAAAAATGTTTTATTAATGTTATGATATTCTGAGGATTCTGGTCAGTTTTGGGTTCGTTTGGAGTTCGTTACCTATATTTGGGGTTTTAATTGCAAAGATTTGGAGAATTGGGAGGTTAAATTGCAATTAACCCAAAAGTTAAAAATAAGTTGGGCCTGGTTGGGCCTTGAGTCGGCAGCAGCAAAGGGCTGGGACACATGTCCCATTTTTATTACATATGGAAAGGGAAGAGATATATATGACTTAATTTTACATGAAAATTCATTTTAACTTCATTTTATCTCTTCTTCTTCCTTCCCTTCTTCTGCCGCCACTCTTCTTCCTCTTCAAGCTCCATGTCTTCCATTTGTTCTTGCTGAAATCTTCAAGGGATTGGGTCCAAAAGATTGGTAAGCTTCCCTCTTCTTCTCTTTCAAGTTGGAAACAAAGAAATGTTGGAAAAAGAGAGGATTTTCAAGCTATGTGGTTACTCTTGTCTACATGCTAGAGTAATCCTCTCCCTCCCAAATTTTAGTATGTTGTTCTTGGGCTTGAAGGGAGTAGGAATCCATGGTTGGTTGTTGGAAAAACTCCATGGAAGAGGGAACCCTAGGGAGGCCGAATTATTGGTGATTTTTCCAAAATTGTGTGTGTTTGTCTTCTTGAATCATGCTTCAAGTATGTTGTTCCTAGCATGATTCTAAGACTATCTATGGTTTTAATTTGATGGAAAACAAGTTGAGGGAAAAAGCCCTCTTTGGCCGAATTGTTAGTGAAGTAGTTTTGGTTATTTAGGTGAAATTGGTTAGTAATCTTGCTTAATAATTGCAATTGGTGATTAAAGAGTGCTAATGGAACTTTGTTTGGATTGAAATGGAAGTTGGGTGAGAAATCCCCATTAAGGCCGAATTATTCAAAATTGGGGTTTTGTTGTTTTGATGCAATTGGTTAGTAAGTTTGGTTAGGAAGTGAAATTTGTGATTAGTGGGATTAATTGGAAGCTTGAACGGTTTGAATTGGAAGTGTGGTGAAAAATTGGTTAAGGATCAAATTGTTGAAGTGATTCTTTTTCTATGTTGGTGGTGTGTGTTGATTGAATTGGATGCTAAATTGGTAATGTGGGTGGAAGTAGGTGCGTTATGGCGTTTGAAATACCATTTTCGGGTTAGAAATGAGAAAGTTAGTTTTATACGGGTTTCTGGGAAAAGTGTGCGGAATGCGGGTTTAAGGGTTGGAATATGTTTGTGGGTGTTGGAATAACAAGGTTCTAGCTCGGTTCGTAAAACCGAGCTTTCTGTGGAATTTTGCGGGAAAGTGCGGGTTTGTGCGGAAATTGCTTTCTGGGGTTTGTTTGGGTGAGTTCTGATCCAACTATGGTTGTACAGCTTGATTCTGCGTTGGTGGAGTAGCGCGGACCCGTAGGAGCCAAGTTACGCGTTTCGGGTCGGGAGTCGGGATTTTCCAAGTGTTGGGCTGCGGGCGGCGTTTGAGTAAGGGCTTAATTTGGTAAAATGTACGTTTGTTACGCTTCGTATATGTTATCGGTATGATACTTCGTTGTATTTGTATATTTTATTATTATTAGTTACGATTACGTGGCGAGACCCGTATGGTTGGAGAGACCACGGGTGCTCCTTGGTTACATTACGTATCCGCACCGGGAGTGCCGATACTTACGTTACGTGACCTACGGCGGTTTGGGGATCGCGACCCCGGCCGGTACCGTGCTATACATTGCATTACGATCTGTATATTGACCTCTGCCGAGGACCGCCGTTACTGGTCGTTACGGCGGTTGGACCGCATATGATGGATTCTGATTTACTTTATGCTTTATGTTCATATGTACATGCATATCTTTGTGATATTACATTTTGCGAGTTGATTGTCGCCACAGTGGGCAAACTACACTTTTACCTTTAGCCCTTATCGGGTCCTTTCGAGGACTCACCCTTTCGTTGTTTACCACTTTCAGGCCGCCATACGACAAGCAACCGGCGGAGTAGAGAATCGCGGTGCTTCCTTCATTTTGAGGTTGGGTTGCGGCGGCGGTACCACGTGCGGAGGTCGCTTCAGATTCCGCGCTAGGTCTTTATAGGATTTTGTTTCTTGGCTCTGTAGCTGTAACTGCATGCATATAGCTCAGATCATGTAGTTCTAAGTGTTGTATAACTTGAGATTTATTCGCTTTTGTTTGTCTTAAGTCGAGGCGGGCCGACTTGCCTATTTTGGTAATGTTGTTTAATTGTGGTTTTGGTGATTTTGTGGTTGTGGCAATGATAGATGTTGGATAAACCATGAACTGCATGTTTGGTAGAAGTTGGGTTGTTGCGCATGCTTGCCTTGTACGGATTTTTAGGTTGCTGGTCAATACCCGTTTGTTTTGTATTTGAACTCGATGCTCCGTTGCCGCGCTTTCCGCCGTAGGTTCCGGTTCACGACGTCGCGGCTGGCTCCGCCACCGCAACCGGGCGGAGTGGCTGTGACACAAGTCCTCCCAGCTAACGTGCACTTTGAAGATGTCTCACTGTTGCTATCCTTGCCAGCCGGAGCAAGAGGCGAGCTGCCCTGCGACTGCCGACGCCTCCCCAGTCACCGGAGCACCAGTCCCAACCGAAGCCGCCGCCAGAAGATCCAGGTCCGGCGAGATCCTCAAGAAGGGAGCCGAGCCCTGTCCGGCGTTTTCCATCGCGTGAGCCACTCTAGCGCTGCCCGAAGTCGCCTCTTACACCCTCATTCGCCGAGCACTGTTGCAGCCCAAGTCATCGCCGCTTTGTTGCCGTTCGCCGTGAAACCGCACAGCCTAGCCACTGGACAAGCGAACTGCGGCGCGGTTTGCGACTCGCGGGAACAAGTGTCACGTTTTTGTGTCAACAAAACTCGGTTTAACAAATTTTAACTTTGTTTTCTTACAAAAAGAGTTTAGCTCGGGTTTTGGAATCTCAAGAAAAAGGCAATTCGACCATCACACCCGGACAAGTTCTAAGGCAATTCTGATTGCCGCTCCACCGATTTGACAGTACGCATTCTAACCCCGAGTTCTCCGGTCCAACGGGAGCGAACTACGTGGGCTTTGATCCTGATTAAAATGGGTACGTAGGCAACTTGGAAACCCATAATCTAGGCCCAAGTCCAATTAACTAAAATTAATCCATCGTCTGAAAATAAAAAAATTAATCAATTTTCATTATTTAATTTATGGAAATCGGCTTTTATTTTGTTTAAGAATTATTTTCAGACAAATTGGGTGCCTAACACCTTCCCAATTTGTACCCAATCCCGGACTTAAAATCTTTGGTTTTGATGGAAATTGCCCTTTCTAAAATTCGGAGTAAAAATTGGGTTTTTCCTTAATTTCCCATTTTCTAAAAATAAAGGTGGCGACTCCTCGTTTTCCCAAAATTGGCGAGAAAAGCCCCGACGAGCGGCCCTCCCGCTCACGAGGCGAATCATTGGGACCATTTCAAAAAATTTGAAAATAAGAGGATTGAATGCTGAAAATATTTTTAAAACATTATGAAAGCCGATTATGTGTGAAATATTTGTTGATTGCAAAGAATAGTGATTGATAACATGGTGATTGACATATGTGTGCTCTGCATCACGAATATCTTGTTTATTTGTGTGTACATTAACCTAGGTAGTGTGCCCTGGAGACCATGTTGCATAAGAAAGTTGGTCCTCCCAACATGACTATGCCTTTGGTCCCAACTCCACAGCGTTCGAAGGTCGTAATGTATCGTTTGACCAATGGGTGCTCGTCGCACCACGAGGGACGTATATGCACACCTAGTTGTTGGAGAACCTTTAACCAACCCATTCTCACCCCCATGTACATAGTGACTTTAGAACTGAACTTTAGGTACCTACTATTCACGGTGTATTGCATATCTCTGTGTTTGCTATATGTTTTCCTCGCACGGTGTATTGACACGCTCACTGCATGACACTCACCCACATGCACCTAAATCAAGACAGTGTACTTGAAAGCTTAAGAAACTTAAACATAGGCTTTAAATTAAGTGCTATAGTCTAATTTCTACCGACTGTCTAGGTTGCAAGAACTAAAGTGAGTCAACTAAGAGTATCAGAGCTTCAACTCCCGAGCTTAGTACCGTCATGCACCGTGCACTAAGGGCAACCCTAATCTAGTAATCTTTATTGTGTCATCTACCTTTACATGAGTCTACCACCATGTTAACCATAGCATTGCTATAACCTGACTTACTCCTCACCACGGTAAGCCACCATTCTGTCACTCTAGATAATCCATGCATCCATGCATTTGTGTACGTCCATGCATACACGTCATGTAACATGCTCATGCATACATGCATTTGTGTCTCATGCATACACATAATTATCTGACATGCATTCATATAGGCGTGTCACATGCATGTAAAAAGCTGTTAGACATAGGAGGATTAATCGAAGGTCATAGGTTCGGTCTGAAAGTTCAAAGTCCATCGAGAAAGAAGCAAGGTCAAGGCGCACTAAATTGAAGACACGATGAAACTAGATGCCCATTCTCACTCTTTGGTGGAACTTATCTCGTGTTCATTGCACTTCTTTTCTACAATGCCAAATGTCAAAATCACCTTAGACGAATAAAAATGATCAAGTTCCTGTCAAGAGTACCATGAACTGATTGAGAAGGGCCTTGATTGTCCCATATCAACTTGAAGAAGATCTGTCTTATCCCCCATTCTCTCGCAAATATTTCTTGATCTTACATTGATGTACCCTTCTCTGCATTCTTTTGATGTTTAGGATGACTTGAGCTTCTATGTATTTTCTACACTATGATTTTTCTATGATCCAAAGCTAGTGGATATCAATATGCATTTGCACTATTCAAGAATGTGAGATTTCAAATTTGGTGAGTGAATGACAACTGAACTTTTAAGTCCCGAGTGTTTCGATCAATCTTTACACACGAACGACATTTTATCCTTTGATTACCACTTTGAGCCTTAAACACTTGAGCTTGTTCCTTCTTGAAATCGAAGTCCTAACTGCGAAAAGGGTATGCATCCCGCGAGTGTTGAGTCTCGAAGACCACTGATCATCGCTGCAACAGTTGGTGAAATGAATTGTGCGAGGAAGTCCAATCAGGGAAACTCGCATTGGAGGAAACTCAAGCGATGAAAGCACAAATCGTCTTCACCCATCATATGGCGGTCTCGCTTTGTATTGTCGAGTTGATTTGAGAAAAAGAAGAAAAAGAAAATAAAAAGTAGAAAGAAAGAAAGTTTGATGTGGAAATTCAATCTAGCCTTGAAGCTGAAAAGGAAGCCTCGCTAGGTCGAAAGCCCGTAAGGGCAGCTTAGGCAAAAGTGGAGGTAAAAAAAGGGAAAAGTTGTCATTGTTGCGCTTTAACTTCTCTGCGCTTCAAAAGCAGATCACAAAGTCCTCAAGAAGTAAACAGATTTTAAAGAAGTATCAAACATTCATCAAGAGAATCGGACCCATCGAGGTTGTGAGGCTTTGCATTTCGCGAGAAGCATATCCTGGGGGCATCATTTGGGTATTTGAGCCTATATATCATTTCTTTCTTCGAACCTTAACCTAGGCCACATTACAACCTTACAGAAAGTCCATACTGTCGACTCATTTTTATGTGGATCGTTCACTTGATTGTTTTCTAGCTGCGTTTGCTCAAAACACATTTCTTCCATGGTTCATTAGCAACTATGCTTTAGGTTTTGGAAATCTTATAGTGTAGAGATGCTTAAAAGTTCTCTTTATCCCGAGCACAAATGAGATCAGTTCACTCAAATCAAACCCTTCAGTATCACATTCATTTCTTTCCTCACCATAAGTCCATCGAAATAAAGCTCCCTCGAAAAGCATTTCCGGACTATTGATGAGAAGCCTTTCCTCAAAACTCGTGATATCACCTCAAGCCTTCCAGAGGCGAGCAAGCAAGCCATATTGACTCCAGTCGACATATTCATAAGCCGAGAGAAGCGGGGGCATGAATCCTCTCAAGTCATCATGTAATCAAAGAAGTGCACTCACCTAGCATAACTACCAAAATGCCATCAGACACACACATGGGGGCATCTCTCGCTCCAGAGCTGAACATATGCAAAGGCCTTTCAGTTTGTGCCCATGACTTTTGAAATAAAGAAAAGAGTCTCATAGTCAACCTGATAACTCATTACATTCAACCATAGTCTTAGGGAGCATATCATGCATCATGACACCTGCCGAGCACAAGCCCTACCGGATAGGCAACCTTTAGTCAAGCCCTACCGGATAGACAACCTTTAGTCAAGCCCTACCGGATAGGCACCCATCTCAAGCCCTACCACATAAGCCCTATTAGATAGTCACCCATCTAAAGCCCCGCTAGATATGCCACCATTAAGCAATTAGGCAAAGATGACCACCTCTCGATAGGATGACCCTAGTCGTTCCCCTCTCAATAGGACAACCCTGACTGTTCCTCTCCCGATAGGATGAACCTGACCGTTCCTTTAGGTGGATAGATAACCTTTGCACTTTGGCCCCGTATTTTCTCAACCTTGGCACTTTGGCCCTTCTTTTCAATAACTATGGCACGTTGGCCCCATTTCAAACAACTCTAGCATTTAGGCCCCACCTTTGGATGATCTTGGCTCTTTGGTATTTTAGAAAAACTCTGGCATTTAGGCCCTTCCTTTCAACCTAGGCACTTTGGCACCCGTATTTCGACAATCTTGGCACTTCAGCCTCTACATCTCGAATAAAACTGGCACTTTTGCCTCCATATTTTAACAATCTAGGCGCTTTGGCCCTCGCACTTTGATGATTTTGACACTTCGGCCTTCATTCTTAGACAACCTTGGGAGCCCCGATTTAGGCAATTAGACTACTGGACACATAAGTTCCGCATAAGGCAATTAGACTGCGGGTATTTAGACCCCATATTAGGCGATTAGACCGCCTAGGCATTTGGCCCCACTTTAGATGATTAGGCTGCACAGGTATTCGACCCCACTTTAGGCGATTAGGCGCACTGGGTATTCCGACCTCACTTTAGGCGATTAGACCGCCTGACGATTAGGTCTCACATTAGGCGATTAGACCGCTTGACGATTAGGTCCCACATTAGGCGATTAGACCGCCTGGGTATTCCGACCCCACTTTAGGCGATTAGACTGCTTGATGATTAGGTCCCACATTAGGCGATTAGACTGTCTGGGTAATTATAGGCCTCGATTTTGGCGATTAGACTGCTTGACGATTAGGTCCCACATTAGGCGATTAGACTGTCTGGGTAATTATAGGCCTCGATTTTGGCGAGTAGATAGCCTGGGCGATTATAGGCCCCGATTTAGGCGAATAGATAGCCTAGGTAATTATAGGCACTGATTTAGGTGAATAGATAGCCTGGGTAATTATAGGCCCTGATTTAGGCGAATAGATAGCCTGGGTAATTATAGGCCCTTATTTAGGCGAATAGATAGCCTTGGCGATTATAGGCCCCGATTTAGGCGAATAGATAGCCTAGGCGATTATAGGCCCCGATTTAGGCGAATAGATAGTCTGGGCGATTATAGGCCCCGATTTAGGCGAATAGATAGCCTGGGTAATTATAGGCCCCGATTTAAGCGAATAGATAGCCCACTAACACTCGAACATCAGCTGACCTTTCCTTAAGTAAAAATAAGCTGATGGGGGGCAAACTGTTAACAATCATTTTTTCTCCTAATTGACTAATTTAATTTTTAGGGACCTATTCGATTAATTTAATTTTGATTCGACTAAATTAAAAGAAGGGGGATTGAATTGAACACTTTAAACCTTAAGCATGGTTAAGGTGTCATTTGCCCACCTTTTCCTTACCTCACAAGCATCAGTTGTTGATCCTATCTCCACCTCCACCATGTTCACTTCCAAGCCTTACCCAAACTCTTCATCACAGCCTAGACCTAGCTATCCAAGAACCCTATAAATAGACCTATCTTGGCACCTCGACGCCATGGAGAAAGACTCAAAGTACCTGCAAGCCAAGCTCCCGAAGAATTTTCCTCCGCCACCTATGAGACCTCCACGACGCCCTCCAATCGTCGCCGAATCTGTTGCAGGCCAGCAAACCACTCGGAGTCGTCGCACGTCCTCCCAGCTTACGTGCACCGTGAAGAAGTCTCACCTGTTGCTATCCTTGCCAGCCGGAGCAAGAGGCGAGCTGCCCAGCCACCGCCGACGCCTCCCCAGTCACTGGAACACCAGTCCCAACCGAAACCGCCGCTGGAAGACCCAGGTCCAGCGAGATCCTCAAGAAGGGAGCTGAGCCCTGCCCGGCGTTTTCCATCGCAAGAGCCACTCTAGCGCTGCCCCGAAGTCGCCTCTTACACCCTCATTCGTCGGAGCACCTGTTGCAGCCCAAGTCATCGCCGCCTGTCGCCGTTCGCCGTGAGACCGCACAGCTCGGCCACTGGACGACCGAACTCCGGCGCGGTTTGCGATCGGAGGAACACGTGTCGCGTTTTTGTTTTAACAAAACCAAGTTTAATAAATTTTAACTTTGTTTTCTTACAGAAAGAGTTTAGCTCGGGTTTTTTGGAATCTCTGAAAAAGGCAATTCGACCGTCGCTCCACCGATTTGACAGGTACGCATTCTAACCCCGAGTTCTCCCGGTCCAACGAGAGCGAACTACGTGGGCTTTAATCCCGATTCAAGCGGGTACGTAGGGAGCTTGGAAGCCCATAATCCAGGCCCAAGTCCAATTAACTAAAATTAATCCGTAAATCTGAAAATAAAAAAATTAATCATTTTGCATTATTTAATTTATGGGAATCGGCTTTTATTTTGTTTTAAAAATTATTTTCAGACAAATTGGGTGCCTAACACCTTCCCAATTTATAGCCAATCCCCGGACTTAAAATCTCTAGTTTTCGTGGAAATTTCCCTTTCTAAAATTCGGAGTCAAAAATTGGATTTTTCCTTAATTTCCCATTTTCTAAAAAATAAAGGTGGCGACTCCCTCGTTTTCCCAAAATTGGCAGAAAAGCCCTCCGACGAGCGGCCCTCCCGCTCACACATGTGTGCACATCTCTTGGAAGTTACAAATAGATTTCGGCCATGAAAGCCTAAAATTGGCGAAGAGGCACCTCAAGGGAAGGCACCCTTCTCCTAAAAGAGGAGTTACTTAGCATTTAGACAAGGGAGTGTACAAGGAGGGAGTAACCACTACTTAGACCGAAAGTATGTGTACTTTAGGCCATGAGGAGTTGTAATCCTTCATAGTAACTCCCTACATCATCTATAAATTGATGATTCGGCCACAACACAACACACACTGAAGAATATGAAACTCTTCTCTTTTCTCTCTAGTTCTTGGCCGAAATATCAAGCATTCCTAGAGCATTTGGTGGAACTATTTTGTGTCTATTCAACACAAAACAACCTCATTCCATCACATGCAATTAATCCTCATCAAGCAATTCGAAGGCTTGAAGATTGAAGAGGAATTCGCCACCAACGAAGAAGACTTGGAGCAATGACAAAGATCCTTACGTTGTTTTCTCAAGGGTGTAAGGTATGCCTCCTATCTCTAATCCTGCCTCCTCCTTCTTCACTTTCTTCTTTGTGAAAGTGGAGAGGCATGATTATGGAAAACACATCATGCTATGAATCTCTAAATCTACAACTTGTCCCATGTAGGAGAAAGATGGGAAAAGAAAAGAAAAGAGGAAAAGAAAAAGAAAAATATAAAAGGGAAAGGATATGGCCAAAAGGCCATATCTTCTTCTTCCTTACCTCTCTGCCGTTTTCAACAACCATGAATGTCCATGTTCAAGCTCCAAAATTGATCTTTACAAATACTCGGCCAAGCTTCGAGGTAAGGATATTAAACTGGTCCTTGTGATGAGTAGTTAACTCTCTACAGATCAGTTTTTGCTAATTCAGCTCCGTTTGGAAACCGTGAGCTTCTGAAAATTGCTTCATATTTATGAAACTTCTCCTACGGTTGATTTTATGGTTCCTAAGCATTCCTTGCACCTTCTATTACGTCTTTTATGTCGGGAGTGGGAGCTGAAACTTTGCGAAGTCTTTGCGAAATTGTTCGAATTTATGAATAGAAACTCAGCTTGAGCTTGATTTGACAGAAGGTAACGGTATATTTATAATCGGGGTGAAGAGTTATATGTGTTGTGCTATTCGGTTTTTCCAGAAAAGGCCGTATGTGAAAGCCGTTGTTTCCTGCCCGAGCCCTAATTTTGGCGCCATTGATGTGGATTGATTCTATGAATTCTGACTGTGTATTCTGTATCTGTGGATCATATGTGAACAGGGGGAAGTCGGAAGTGCAGCGGAAACTCTGCCGAAATCCGTATCGGGACCACTGATCGAGAAATTCCATTCGGACTTCTGTGAAAGGTAACGGTTCAGTGTGTCTTCTAGTGTTGCATTATTCGTGTGCATCCTAGAATATATATTGAGGCTAGGTTTGGTCCGAGGTGGCCCAGTGATGCCAAACCTAGTCCCGTGGTATAAGCATCGGTATGCATGTTACGAGAGCAGCAAGTGGGATGTGTATCTACACGAAATGGTGTAAGTGTGATCTACACCAAAATGGTGTAAGTGTGATACGACGGTGGGGATCGCGACCACTGAACTGGCCATGCTCTTGTGTGTGATATGTGTGTGCCTCGGCTAAGGCTGGGAAGACCATTATTGTGTCTAACTTCATATTAAATTGTTGTTTGAACTGCACCGCTTTTGATTGAAATTGCATTGTTTGAGCATGTGTATGCATTTTATATTTTGTTATATTTTGTATATTCTGCGTTTTCTCTTTGGATGTAGGTTTCTTGTACAACAAATTACACCATACTTATACCTCAGCCCTTACAAAGTTCTATCAAGGACTTACCTCTTATTTTTCCCATTTCAGGAAAAGTGCTTGACAAGCAACCTACCGAGTAAAATCCAGAGGTTAGCTTTTGTGTTGTGTTATTTCGGATACTAATTGTACATTCCGATCGGTGTGTTGTGTGATTGTGTATGCGGGATAAGGGGTAAGATCCGTATTGTGTGTGATTCCGTATTGATGTGGACATCGACCAAGTGATCCCGAGCCTCCAAAAGAAGTGCCAAATTCTTTCCAAGGACTCGGAGGTCCCATGACAAGGGCTCGATCCAAGAAGCTACAAGAGAAGCTCCAAGCATTCATGAGGATCGTGGCTCAAGGAGAGGAGCGGGAGGAAGACCAAGCACGGGTCAACAAGCTGCAAGACTTGGGTGTTCGAATGGAAAAGCACCCCAACACCTTGGAAAGCATCAACCTTACAACTCTTTCGGGCGAGGACCAGGCGAACCAGGCCCTGGATCAGGCGATCGCCCAGCCCAGGACAACTCTTTCGGGCGACACGCCAGGCGACCCCTTTCACCATCCAGGCGGTCGCCTGACCCCCAGCAACAGTGATAGGCAGGCGGTTGGGCGAGGACCAGGCGAACCAGCCCCTGGATCAGGCGATCGCCCAGCCCAGGATGGTTTGTCAACCGTGAAGGGCAAGTAACCAAGCGAGATCAAGCGGCCCAAACCCTAGATCAGGCGATCGCCTGGCTCCCCGAAATCAGCTTCCCTCCACCTTTTGAAGCCTAGCCATTTTTGTTGACTTACACTATTTGTAATTTTAATTCCTATTTTCAGCCCCTTTTGTAAGTTCTTTGGTTTCTATAAACCATATAACTTCATAAACATGAGTTATATGATTTATGGAAATTAGAGAAAAGGGTTTTCAACCCTTCCCATCCATCCCTTACACCTCTCACCTCACCCACCTTAATCCTAGGAAGCTTGTCCCTAACCCTCCTCTCTCCTCCCTTCTCTCACCATTTTAGTTAGGCTTAGAGTTCATTTGCAAGTTAGAACTAATATGGTAAGAACCCTTCATTGCCGAAAATATCAAGGCTTGATTGTTCTTCATTGTTCTCATTTCTTGCTTCATCAATCCATTAGTGATCCATGCAAGAGGGTCCAATTAAATACCTAGCATTGTTTGATCAAGTAGTCAAAAGGTTCTAGGTTCCATTCTCCTCCCCCATTGCCGAATTGTTGCTCCATTTCTTGGAGTTCTTCCTCACTCAAGCTAGATCATCAAGCTCTTGATCATGCAACCCTTGTGTGATCATATCAAGTGGTATCAGAGCCAACTTGCTTGAATGAGGTAAATGTTTTGTGTGATTTTCTTCAAGTTATCCTCTTGAATTCCTTTTCAAAACTTGAAGAAAATTTCGGTTGGTATCTCTTGAGAGAGGCCGAAAATTTGTGAGTGGTTCATGTGCCTAGGGCAAGCTTGTTTGGTTCATGTGATTAGGGCAAAGTTTATGCTTGAATATTGATTGCTGAAGTTGTGTGAAAAAGAAAAACAATTTCGGATTTGAAGAGAGAGAAAGTATTGAAAAAGAGTTTCTATTGAAAAGAAATGCAAAAGTGTTCTTGGTGTTCTTGAGTGTTCTTGGTGTTCATGCAAAGTTCATGTGAAGTTCATGTCAAACACATGTGAATAGTAACTTTGATCCAAAAATCTTTTATGAACTTGCACAAAAGGTGTTTGTGATTGTAAAAGAGCCTTTCTATATCACACCTAATTTCTTTCAACCACCAACCAACCTCATTTCTCAAAACCCTAGTTCAAGTAACTAGAACTTTTGCATTGCTTATTTTCGGATTCTACTAGGGTTTCATTGAACTCTCCTTGTGTGTTTGCATTTGATCTTAATAGAAGATTGGTGACTAGAATTGAGATTTTTGAAGATCATTAAGTTCCAAACACGAGAGACGAGTAAACACTTAGGGAGTGTGAGAGGATTGTGTGCAAATATATTCTTGTTGTGAATTGCCACGGAGGCAATCTTCTTTGTTGTAGGAATGACTTCACCCGCGGATTCACCATCACCCCCTCATCCAACCCAACTTGATCTCTTGGAAGCTCTCCACAAAATTAATAGGAGGTTGGATGGGATTGATCGAAGATTTGAGGATTCGGAAACTCAACAAGCCACCTTAGGAGCCAAGCTAGCTAAGCTTGAGGTGGCTCATGGTAAACAACCGTCATCATCTCGGCACCAAGAGGAAGCCGGAACACCTAGGGGTTTTGGTGGCCATACACATACCACCATTGACCCCTCTTCCAAGCAACACCAACAAACCTCCATTTCTCGGTCCACTCAACAAAGAAGGAGTGCACCTTTTGTTCATGACATTTCGGATGAACAAGAGGAATATTGTGAAGAGGACCAATTAGAGGGGAAGAAGGAAGGTCTTCCAAGATAGGGCACAAGCAAGAGCTGATCTTGAGAGAGACCTTGAAGATGAAGAGGAAGCCGAAAGAGCTCATCACCATAGGGGTTTCAACCGAGATCTTCATGAGAAAAGACCAAACCGAGATCAACAAGCACTCAATAATTTGAAGCTTCAAATCCCACCATTCCATGGTTCAAGTGATCCGGAGGAGTACTTGGAATGGGTGGTCAAAACCGAGAGAGTTGTTGATATGATGGGGTATAGTGATGCTACCATTTTGAAGCTAGTGGTGATTGAGTTCCAAGGATATGCTCTCACTTGGTGGGAGCAAGAACATCAAGAGAGGGCTAGAAACCGAGAGGATCCCATCATGACTTGGGAAGAGCTCAAGCAAGCTATGAAGCGGCGGTTTGTGCCTACTTAATTCAAGAGAGATTGTGCTCAAAAGCTTCAAACGCTCAATCAAGGCAACCGGAGTGTGGAAGACTATCAAAAGGACCTTGAGAGGGCTTTGATGAGAGCGGATGTGAAGGAGGCTCAAGAGGCCAAAATGGCAAGGTTTTTGTATGGGTTGAGAGAGGATGTGTACAAGACCGTGGAGCTTTGTGACTACCAAACCTACCAAGAGCTTGTTCACAAAGCCATCAAGGTGGACAAGCAACTTAAGAGAGGTCACTCCTACCACTCCACCACTACTAGCCGAAACACTTGGACCAAACCCAACCCCTACAATAAACCCACACCATCCAAGCCTTACCAAACCACCACATCCAAATCCACTCCTCGGCCTCCCTACACAAATCTGAAACCTTACACCACCCAAACCTCCTCAACCTCCCACCAACCGAGAACTAACCCTTACCCCAAGCCTCATGACACTCCGCACCAAACAAGAACCATTGAGTGTTTCAAGTGTTTGGGCAAAGGACATTATGCTAGAGATTGCCCCAACAAAAGAGTGATGGTCATTCGGCCAAATGGAGATATTTCTAGTGAGGATGAGGAAGAGGTTTTACAAGAGCCTCAAGATGAAGAATGTGAGGAGGAAGAAGGGAGATGCCTTTGGAAGGCTTGATCTTGGTCACCAAGAGGGTTTTGCAAAGTTCTCCAAGCTTGGTCGAAACTACTCAAAGGGAGAATCTCTTCCAATCAAGGGCTTTGGTAAATGGAACGCTTTGTAGCCTCATCATTGACAGCGGGAGTTGTGTGAATGCGGCAAGTGAGGACATGGTGGCTGAATTGGGACTTCACACTCATGCTCATCCGAGACCTTATCAACTCCAATGGGTTGATGATAGGTCATTTGTGAAGGTGGTGAAACAAGTGGAAGTGCCAATCAAGATAGGCAAGTATGAGGACTTGATCACTTGTGATGTGGTAAGGATGCAAGCTACACACATCCTTTTGGGAAGACCTTGGCAATATGATAAGGAGTCACTACACCATGGGAAAGCCAACAAGTACTCCCTCACCCACCTTGGCCGCCCCTACACCTTGCTACCCCTTACTCCAACCCAAGCTCTCCAAGACCAAGTGCACCTAGCTTCCAAAGCCGAAAAGAAGAAAAGGGAAGAGGGAAGAGAGGAAAGAGAGAAAGTGGGTAGGTCCAAGGGACCTTGAGTGATAAGAAAGAGTGTGCATCTAAGGGAAACACTTTGAGCAAGAAAGAGAGAAAACAAGAGAGTTGTCCCTCCATGGCCAAAGAGAGAGATTTGAAAAAGGCACTTTTGGGAAATAAAACTTGTTTTCTCATGATTCCAAAACATTGCATGCTAACTCTTGACAACATAGCTTCTCTTCCTTTGTATGTGCAGGAAGTCCTCAAGGAGTTTGATGATGTTTTCAATGAGCCTCAAAATCATCCCCTATACCGAGGCATTGAGCACCAAATCGAACTCCTTCCCGGGCCTCCCTTGCCCAACAAGGCAACCTACAG
Source organism: Stellera chamaejasme (assembly GCA_024586325.1). NCBI lineage: Eukaryota > Viridiplantae > Streptophyta > Magnoliopsida > Malvales > Thymelaeaceae > Stellera > Stellera chamaejasme. The sequence goes on from CM044979.1 coordinate 20,423,292, forward strand.
AACCAACCCCCAAGAATCCAAAGAGATCCAAGCTCAAGTGCAAGAGCTACTTGAAGGGTTTCATTGGGAGAGTCTCTCCCCTTGTGTAGTGCCGGTCATACTTGTGCCTAAGAGTGATGGTACATGGCGGATGTGCATGGATTGCCACCCCATCAACACCATCACCGTGAACTTGAAGAGATGAATCCGAGGTCGAATTCCTTCCAAGTGGGAGGGAATGATGTGGACATCGACCAAGTGATCCCGAGCCTCCAAAAGAAGTGCCAAATCCTTTCCAAGGACTCGGAGGTCCCATGACAAGGGCTCGATCCAAGAAGCTACAAGAGAAGCTCCAAGCATTCATGAGGATCGTGGCTCAAGGAGAGGAGGCGGGAGGAAGACCAAGCACGGGTCAACAAGCTGCAAGACTTGGGTGTTCGAATGGAAAAGCACCCCAACACCTTGGAAAGCATCAACCTTACAACTCTTTCGGGCGAGGACCGGGCGGGCAGGCCCTGGATCGGGCGATCGCCCAGCCCAAGACAACTCTTTCGGGCGACGCTCGGGCGACCCCTTTCACCATCCAGTGGTCGCTGACCTCCGGCAACGGTGATAGGCAGGTGGTTGGGCGAGACCGGAGAACCAGCCCCTGGATCGGGCGATCGCCCAGCCCAGGATGGTTTGTCAACCGTGAAGGGCAAGTAACCGGGCGAGATCCAGGCGACCCAAACCACTGGATCGGGCGATCGCTGCTCCCGAAATCAGCTTCCTCCACTTTTGAAGCCTAGCCATTTTTGTTGACTTACACTATTTGTAATTTTAATTCCTATTTTCAGCGCCTTTTGTAAGTTCTTTGGTTTCTATAAACAATATAACTTCATAAACATGAGTTATATGATTTATGGAAATTAGAGAAAAGGGTTTTCAACCCTTCCCATCCATCCCTTACACCTCTCACCTCAACCCCCTTAATCCTAGGAAGCTTGTCCCTAAGCCTCCTCTCTCCTCCCTTCTCTCACCATTTTAGTTAGGCTTAGAGTTCATTTGCAACTTAGAACTCACATTGTAAGAACCCTTCATTGCCGAAAATATCAAGGCTTGATTGTTCTTCATTGTTCTCATTTCTTGCTTCATCAATCCATTAGTGATCCATGCAAGAGGGTCCAATTAAATACCTAGCATTGTTTGATCAAGTAGTCAAAAGGTTCTAGGTTCCATTCTCCTCCCCCATTGCCGAATTGTTGCTCCATTTCTTGGAGTTCTTCCTCACTCAAGCTAGATCATCAAGCTCTTGATCATGCAACCCTTGTGTGATCATATCACGTATGATCAGATTTACTGCTGTGAATGCGTGTGAATTTGGTCCCAGGATTTCAGCTAGTGTGTGCGGTGTGTGTGATTGCGCATGATTAGTTGTCAGTCATGTGTATGTGCTTTGTGTTCTGTTATTTTGGCTCAATTTGGGTATTTTTATGAATCAACATGATAATGGTACTTTGGTAATTTGGCTCAATTTGGGTATTTTTATGAATCAACATGATAATGGTACTTTGGTAATTTGGCTCTGTACGTATGTTGTGTGCAATTCGGTATGATCGATTTTCGATATATATGTGTGTATGCTCGGTACTAGAATTTGGGTGTGTATGTCGATTCTGGGTGATCGATTGTGTCTTGAGATTTTTGTTATGTAAGTCTGTTGTGTGTGTATCGATAAGATCGGTGTGACAGGGTTTTTATTTGTGTATTCAGTTCCGTGGTTCCTTGTATGTGTGTTCTCTCTGGAATTACGAGAAGTATGATTCGGTTATGAATTGATTATATATGAGCACCGTGGGGTTTCTCACGGTTAAACTTTCTTGTGTGTGTAGCGGCGAAGCATCATTACGTCGAGGATTGTGGGTGGATCTTGGGCGTCGCCACCTCGCACGTCACGTATGTATTCCAATTGAATATTTCTAGCTCTGTATATTGTAAATGACATGCATATTTGTAGTAGTATCATATCTGAGATTTATGCTGGAAATTCTGTGTTTATATTTGTTGGAAGTTCTGTAATTTTTGTGCGGAAATATTGTGTATATGTGTTGATGGCACAAGATGTGTGCTGATCTTGATGCTGGAATGTGAGAATCTACAGTGATATATTTGAGCGGAAGTCATAGTGTTGTGTAAATGTGTGCAAAAGCTGTGTTGGGCGGGAGTTTGTGATTGATCCGCATTGAAATTTTGTTGTGTGAATGAAATGTGTGAAATGTGAGGTTTTGTGCGGGAAATGTGAAATGGTGCGAGTATGCGCCTTATTTTCACTTTGTGTTTGTTGCACATAGTATCGTGATCTGAGTCGATTTTGAATTGTAATCATGTAAAATCATTGGTGTGATCGAAAATTTTAAAATGGCCTCGGGTTGGTGCGGCTAACTTAGTGATTGTGTGTGCTGTTACCCGTGTAAAGTGTGTGATCGGGGTGATTAGCGATAATCGTAATCACCTGTACGCTTCCGCGGTAAGGGGGTAACAGATGGTGGTATCAGAGCATGGTTTGTGGTTTGTGTTCAGTGCTAAATTTCTGTTCTGCTGAAATCTGAAATCTGGTATGGAATCTGATTTGTTATCTGGTTTGATATTCGGTTTGATATCTGGGTTCGGTATGTATGTGATCTGTGGCCTGGATTATATTTTCTGAGATTGGACGCTATTACATTATGCGTTTGCATTTGCATATACAGAGCCAATTGGAATACTGTTGCTTGGTAGTTTCTGGATGTTTAACCGTGATTTATATGTGCTCTTCATTTTGTGTGAATTATTCAGAAAATTGTGAGTATCCGAAGAAGAGTGGATCGGGATGAGCAGGGAGGCGGGATAGAGAGCTCGAACCCCACAAAATGTGCCGTAGGTAGTGGGTCTAGAGCCACAGGCTTCTCCGGCATTAATACGGATTCTTGAGCAGGTCCGAGACAGTCTGGTATTGCTACCTCTTGGTGTATCACGGAAAGGACAGTTAGAGCAGGGACGAGAGCAGCAACACCATGATGTCGATGTGAGTGGTGTGGGACATAATGAACCCCACATTATGATAAATAACAATCCTTCCGCGCATAAGGATGTAAGTATGGATGAGGGAAGGAGACACCCTCGGACCAGGAGGGTGCGTCTAGAGAATGGCCCGTCATCGAGACATGATTGTGATGCTCACAGCCATTTACGTGATAGTAAGCATGGTCGACGGCGACGCTGATGTTAGGAGGAGGATGTGGGGCTGCACCGACCCAAGAGACGCAGAGAGAGCACGAGTGCCCAAGCAAGCTGCTTGAGCGATTTCAGCGCCTGACCCCACCTGTCTGCGAGAAATGCGGGCACTGAGGCTGCAGAGATCTAGTACAACCAGATCAATTCGAGGTTCGAGAGGCTGGTGTTCCCTCCCACTACGATGGTTTCCCCGGTAACATACAATCTGGAGAGCCGGGCCGTCATCTGGTAGGAGAGTGTCGAAGCAGTACTAGGCGAGCAGCTGCAAGAAGAAAGCCCGATGTGGATATGTCACGGGATCCGTTCAACGATTTGTTACGTAGGCGGTATGCGGGTAGGCGCTCGAGATTATTTGTCCGACAGTTACCACCCGATATCGCTCGGGATAACTTGTCCGGCAAGTTTACTTCTGCATTCTGGTATCTCGGATGCATTTCGGCTTCGGATTTGTTGGTAGCAGGATAACTTGTCCGGCAAGTTACCTCATGCATTTCGGCATTAGGAGCTGTTACGCTCGGTATTACTTGTCGGACAAGTTACCTCCCATCATCACTCGGGATTACTTGTCCGACAAGTTTCCTCCCATCATCACTCGGGGTTACTTGTCTGACAAGTTACCTCTGCATTCGGCGTCTGGATCTGTTATGCTCGGAAAAAAACTTGTTCGGCAAGTATCCATACGTGTTCGGCTATCTGGATCTGTCTTATTACGATCGGCAGCGGGATTGTGACACGACATTCAGATGGCCTTATAACCCCCGGGCATTACTACTTTTTATGAGGCAACACGAAGGCCTAGTTGGTGGAGCAGGATGAGATAGAGAACGGATATGTGCCATACTGACCTCAGGACAGTGGGAAAAATTCTGGTACGCACGGATTTCTTTCCCCCCCGAAATAATGGGAAAGCCACACAGGCTAACACGAGTGTGAAGGGAAAAGAGTAGCGTCTCCATCGATGTGTGTTCAACTTATGGGACAGTTCATCCGGGTAGGCAGCGCTACCGAAAGACGGGCACATGTTTGAGATGCGGATCGACTAACCAAAGTGGACGAGAGATTATCACGAGATAGTATCGAGGAGGGATTCCAGCAACTTGCCGAGACTTCCGTATGGGTCATCGGTGAGACAAGAAGCACCACAGGGTAGTGTTGGGCAGAAGCCACCACATCGGCAACCTCTGCCTCCTCCGTCACATTAAACGAGAGGTATGATCTTTCTAAATAATATGCCTGCAACTGTTCTATTTGATACAGGTGCTTCTGTATCTATAGTTGCATAGAGATACGTTATGTCCCAACATTTGTGTGTTCATTCCATACCTCGTATTGCATTAATTAAAACTGCTGGGGATCAGTGTTTGCTGTCTAATGAAATAGTCAGGGGCTGTGTGATTAATATAGGGAAGCATCGGACTTCTACTGATCTGCTTGTGCTTGATATTCCGAAATATGATGTGATTTTGGGGAATGGGTTGGTTATCTCAGAACTATGTGCAGACAAATTGTGTGAAGTGAGAGGGTGTGCTATCCTCCAGTAAGTACTTCCTTTATCTTCTTCTTCCGAATGTGTGTCTGAGATACGTAGTCTAGAATTGAAAATTCTAGAATGAGATATGTGTGATTGATGAGGATGAGTATTTCGGTCTGAATTACTGTTATCGGGGATGAGATAGATCGGATATCTGTTGTGAGAGATTTTCAGCAGATTTTTTTGAGGATTTTCGGGTATGCCGCCAGAGCGGGAAATTGTGTTTGAGATCCGGCTATAGCCAGGATCAATTCTCATATTTGTTTCCCCCTACCGTATGCCGATTTCTGAGATGAATGAACTCAACAAGCAACTCTATGAGTCGCTTACCAAAGGGTTCATTGACCGAGCACGTCTCTATGGGGTGCTCCCATGTTATTGTGAAGAAGAAGGATGAGTGTGAGCATCAGGATCATCTACGAATTGTGCTAAAAACATTATGTGATCATCAACTATATGCCAAACTCTTCAAGTGTCAGTTCTGGATTTGGGAGGTGTCATTTCTTGGACGCATCATTGGAGAGTGATGTGATATATGTGTGGCACAAGTGGGAGCAGTGGGAACATACTCAGTTATATATCTTGATTATTCAGTCTGTTTGGTTAAAAAATTTGCGGGATGTGCAGAAGATTGATCCGGTATTGAAAAGGATATCTTGAGAAGCAAAGGGAGCGCTACATCCATCTTTTGAGTATAGGCAGGGTCCATTATACTTTACAGATCAACTATATGTGCTGAACGTTCCAACATTTCGAGATGAGCTTCTTGAAGAGGCACATGCGGGCGGATCGAGTGTGCATCCAGGAGGTGAGAAGATGTATCATGACCTGAGATCTCACTTTTGCTGGCTGGGCATGCGAAGGGACGTCGCCATATATGTCTCTAAGTGTGCCACATGTCGGAGGGTGAAGGCGAGTATCGAGAGATCGGCTAGTACTTCGCAGACTTTATCGATTCTGCGCAGAAAGTGGGGCAACATCACTATGGATTTTCTCGACAGGACTACCTATGACCCGATCACATCATGATACTATCTCGGGTCATAGTAGATTGGGTGACGAAGTGTGCTCATTTTTAAATGCGAAGATTATTGAGTCCTTGGAAAAGCTAGCCCAGTTCTACATCCGGGAATTAGTGCGATTACATGGAGTCCCGACTCCATTGTATTTTGATCGAGATCCGTGATTCACAACGCGGCTTTGGGGATGTTTTCACAAGGCTTTGTGCACCCGACTTCATTGGAGTACGACATATCATCCTCGGATGGACAGATAATCGAGTGAGTAATCCAGATTACGGAGAATATGCTACACATTGTATCTTGAACTTTGGTGGTGAGTGGGATCAACATTTTCCATTGGTATAATTTTCTCAAAAATTGCAGTACCATTGGCATGACACCTTATGAAGCTCTGTATGACCAACGTTGTGTGACGCCCCATTGTTGGGTAAAGGCTTCTAACGAGGGTTGAGCTGGGTTACGAAGTGATCGAAGAAATGACAGATAAGATCGAGAAAGATTCAGGTTAGTTGAGAGCCACCAATGATCGGACCACTTCATATGTGAATAAGCGGAGACGGGGTCTGGAAACCGAGGTTGGCGACAAAGTGTAGCTGAAGGTAGCACCAATTAGAGGAACTATTAGATTCGGTAAGAGAGGGAAGCTGGCTTCACGAAATGTGGGTCCGTATGAGATTACGGAGCGAGTGGACAAGGTAGCCTACAAACTTGCCTTGCCACCGAGTATGTTTGTCGTACACAATATGTTTCATGTGTGTATGTTGAAGAAATTTATTATGGGCCCGATTCAGACGTTAGCGGTGAGAGATGTGCAGTGGAGGCAGAATCTATCGTATCGAGAGATACCGGTAACTATTTTGGGACGGGATGTGCGAAGCTTCACGGTAAGCTTATTTCAATGATCCGAGTTCGGTGGTCCCACCACTGCGAGCGAGGCGACTTGGGAAGTCGAGCGGGGATGTGAGGATCGATACCCGATGAGTATCGAGAGACTTAAGACGGCCTTGGAGGACCAAGGGTCTTAATGGGGAGAATTATTACCGACGCCCTTGATAAGTGCACGATTAATTTATGTGATTAAGCGCTCCGGGATTAGTGAATTTTGAGTGGCTCGGGACTTATAATTAGACATATGAAGCATGATTTGGGTATAATATGATGTCCCGGGGGTTGTGTTCGGGTTTCGTTCTGATCGGAGAAGCGGTGTGAAAGTTACAATTTTCAGGTTGGATTAAATTGCAACTTTTAGAAGTTTGGGGGCTAATGTGAAAAGTTGGAAAAAATTAATAATTGTGGGGCCAATATTTTCGGCTGACTTGGGCCAAAAAGAATAAAAGGTGAGGGACACTTGTCCCATGTAGGAGAAATATGGGAAAAGAAAAGAAAGCGAAAAGAGGAAAAGAAAAAAATATAAAAGGGAAAGGATATGGCTAAAAGGCCATATCTTCTTCTTCCTTACCTCTCTGCCGTTTTCAATAGCCATGAATGTCCATGTTTAAGCTCCAAAATTGATCTTTACAAATACTCGGCCAAGCTTCGAGGTAAGGATATTAAACTGGTCCTTGTGATGAGTAGTTAACTCTCTACAGATCAGTTTTTGCTAATTCAGCTCCGTTTGGAAACCGTGAGCTTCTGAAAATTGCTTCATATTTATGAAACTTCTCCTACGGTTGATTTTATGGTTTCTAATGATGTGGACATCCACCCCACTTCCACGCAAGAGGCTTTAAGTCCCTTCCAAGGCCTCAATGGACCCATGACACGGTCTAGGTTAAAGAAGGCGCAAGAAAAACTCCAAGCGTTTATGAAGATCATGGCACAAGGCGAGGAGCGGGATGAAGATCAAGATCAAGAACTCAAGCTCAAACACATGGGAATTCAAGTGGAGAAGATCCCAAAACTTTTGGGAAGCATAACCTTCACCTCACTTGCGGCCGAGGAAGAGACAACGCGCCTCACGCGCCACCACTCAACACCCACGCGCCCCACGCGCCTCCACCAAATCTCGGAAGGGGCCCCGCAACACCTGGAATGCTGCACCATGTTCCCAAGCCTTGGGAAAGCCGGAAGGTAGCTTAGACGCGCCGCCACGCCTTGCCACGCGCCTTCATGCACCGTCCCTCTCCAAGCGCGTGTTGGACAAGCCCACCATGGGCAATTCGGACTTTACACATTTCCATAAGATTTTCAGCGTCAAGGACTTATATTTGAATTGTATTTATGCTATTCAGGAAATGGGAGGTAAAGTGAGTTAGTGGAGGTCCTTAACCACTAGTTTGAAGTAATGGTTGGTCCTTACCTTCCATTACCAAAAATGGTGGAATCCTTCCACTCTCCTTCACCATTTTAGGTAGTGTCATAATGCCTTTTGCTTTATGCATGAAAATGGTAGGAAGACTTAAGGGTTGTTACCAAAAGTGTTAGCTACACTTTGGGTAATAACCTCCACGCCACAATTTTCATGTATTTAGGTTAGCAAGTCCCATTTTAGCCACTTAGAACTCTTTTGGACGAATTGTATGACTCCATTTTGAGAGCATTTTGGCTTTGGTTTCTCATTTCTTCAATCCATTCCCTTGTTCCATAATTTTGGTTCAAGAATTATATCTAGTATTGCTTAATCAAGTAGTTAAGAGGTGCTAGATCCATCTTCTTCCCTTGGCATTCAAAGTATTGCTTCATCTTGTAGTGAAGAGGTGCTTTGGTTATTGGCCGAAATTATCCAAGTGTTATTGCTCATCTTCCAAGCTAGATCCTTTCAAGAGTTGATCATTTTCATGATCACATCAAGTGGTATCAGAGCTTTGTTTGTTGTAAGTTTCTTCAAAGAACCTTTGTTTTGATTTGTAAAATTTGAAGAAACTACTTTCTACCTTTCTTGAAGAGGCCGAAAAGTTCATGCCATTTCTTGCAAAGTGAAAGTGCAAAAATTGTTGTTTGTATGATGCCATGATGTTGTGAAGTGAAAAAGTGTGTTGTTATTGAAAAAGGATCAAGAAAAAGTGCAACTTTGAAGAAAGAGAAAAGTTGTGTTCATCAAGTGTTCTTGCAAGTTCATCATGTTCATCTTGTGTTCATACAAAGTTCATCACAAAAGTACATTTGATCCAAATGTACTCAACATCTTACATCAAAAGGTGTTTTTGTTTGCAAAAGACCTTTCTTATACCACACCTTACTTCTTTCAACCCCATCTACATTTAAACCTTTCAAAACCTAGTTTCAAGTAACTAGTGCTCTCTTTTTCTACTTGTTTTCGATTTTATTAGTTTGTTCTTGTGTCCATTATTGTGTCTTCCTTCAACAAGGTTGAAAGAGGTTGTGGACTTGAGAGGTTGAAGCCAATCAAGAGTGATACACCATAAGAGAATCCTCCTTGAGTGAACCACAAAAGAGAATACAAACACAAAGAGAAGGTTTATACTACTAACGTCATATTTTTCAATTGCAAAAGAAAGGAATCTTTGTTGTAGGTATGTCAACCGATTCTTCTTCATCACCTCCTCCTCCTCCCAAGTCAAAGTTGGAAGAGACTCTTGCCAACCTTGTGCAAGAACTTAAAGAGATCAAGGTTCAAATGGTCACCACTAGTGACAAGGTTACAAGACTTGAAATTGCACAAGGCAAACTACCGGAGAGCTCCCATGCTCAAGGTGTAACCGACGCCACAAGGAGAGAACCGCCCCAAAAGACACCACAAAATGCTCCTAGCATTCGGCCTCTTGTTCCACCAAGGAGGGGCCGAATGGTTGAGGAGGTTTCAAAGAGTAGTGATGAAGAACACCATGAAGTACCACCACCCAACCGAAACCCTAGAAGAAGAATCTTTCAAGATAAGGTGCAAGCAAAGGCCTATCTTGAAAGAGACCTAGATGAAGAAGAAGAGCATACAAGAAGCCACTTCCACCGAGGGTTTAACCGAAACCTAGGAGAGAGAGGCCAAGTTCAAGATCAACACGCTCTCAACAATGTGAAGCTTAAAGTTCCACCTTTCTATGGCTCAAGTGATCTGGAGGAGTACCTCACTTGGTTGAACAAAACCGAGAGAGCCATTGATGTCATGGGGTACAATGATGCTACCAAAGTCAAATTAGTTATCATTGAACTTCATTACTATGCCATCATTTGGTGGGAGCAAGAGCACAAAGCAAGAGCTAGAAACCGAGTAGTTCCCATTGACACTTGGGAGGAGCTCAAGCACGCCATGAGAGCTCGGTTCATTGCATGTTACTATGAAAGAGAGCGTGCTCAAAAGTTGCATCAGCTCACTCAAGGCAACCGAAGTGTTGAAGACTACCAAAAGGAGCTCGAGAGTGCTTTGATGAGAGCAAATGTCAAGGAGAAGAAAGAGGCAAAGATGGCCCGGTTTTTGTATGGTTTGAGAGATGATATCTCTCGAGCGGTGGAGCTTTGTGACTATGGAAGTTATCAAGAGTTAGTGCACAAGGCCATAAGAGTAGAGAAACAATTAAAGAGAGGAAGTTCCTACACTTCCTACCACACCCCAACCGAAACTCATGGAGCAAGCCAACTTCCGCAAGCAAGCCCTCCACCTCAAAACCCTACCAAACCGCCACCTCTAAGCCTCCTTATCCCTCCCACACACAACCGAAACCACCATCTCACCCCACTCCCTATTCCAACGCACAACCGAAACCTATTTACCCCTCCAAGTCCTCAAACCCGCCACCTCAAGCAAGAACCTTTGAATGTTTCAAGTGCCTTGGCAAGGGACACTATGCAAGAGAATGTCCCAACAAGAGAGTTATGTTGATTCGACCCAATGGAGACATTTCAAGTGAAGATGAGGAGGAAGTTCCACATGAACTTCTAAGTGAAGAAACCGAGGAAGAAGAGGGAGAGTTGCCCCTTGAGGGGCATATCTTGGTCACCAAGAGAGTTCTCCAAAGCTCTCCCAAGTTAATCGAAACTACACAAAGGGAGAACCTCTTCCAAACAAGAGCTTTGGTGAATGGCACACTATGTAGCCTCATTGTTAATAGCGGAAGTTGTGTGAATGCCGCAAGCGAAGACATGGTCCATGAGTTGCATCTTCCAACCAAGTTGCATCTGAAACCCTACCAACTCCAATAGGTAGATGATAGGTCATTTGTCAAAGTAGTGAAGCAAGTTGAAGTACCAATCCGAATTGGCAAGTATGAAGACACCATCACTTGTGATGTTGTTAGGATGCAAGCCACTCACATCTTACTTGGGAGGCCATGGCAATTTGACAAGGATGCAATTCATCATGGAAATGACAACAAGTACATCATCACACATCAAAACCGAAACCTAACACTACTTCCACTCACACCCACTCAAGCTTTACAAGATCAAATCCATTTTCCGAATAAGGGCGAGAGCAAAAGGAGGGAAATGGGAAGGGAGAAGAGAGAAAAGAGTGAGAAGGGTCAAGGATCCTTGAGAGAAAATAAGGATTGTGCATATGTGGGAAACACCTGAAGTGAGCAAGAGAGAAAACAAGAGTGCATACCCCACTTGGCCAAAGAGCGAGATTTCAAAAGAGCACTTTTGCAAAACAAAACTTGTTTTCTCATTCATGCATGCTAACCCTTGAACAAGTATCTTCTCTTTCTTTGGATGTGCAGGATCTCTTGAAGGCATATGAGGATGTTTTTGAGGACCCATGCGGCCTCCCTCCATATAGAGGGATTGAGCAACAAATTGACTTGATTCTGGGTGCTCCACTTCCCAACAAGGCCGCCTATAGAACAAACCCGGAAGAGTCCAAGGAGATTCAAGCACAAGTGCAAGAGTTACTCCAAAAGGGTTTCATCAAAGAGAGCCTTTCTCCATGTGTCGTGCCGGTCATCTTAGTGCCCAAAAGGGATGGTACTTGGCGGATGTGCATGGATTGCCAACCCATCAACACCATCACTGTAAAGTATAGACATCCTATCCCTAGACTTGATGATATGCTTGATGAATTGAGTGGTTCATGTGTCTTTTCTAAGATTGATTTGAAAAGTGGGTATAATCAAATTAGCATTAAAGAGGGTGATGAATGGAAAACGGCATTTAAGACTACTATTGGCTTGTATGAATGGAATGTTATGCCCTTTGGATTGACCAATGCACCTAGTACTTTCATGAGATTAATTAACCATGTTTTGAGGCATTTCATTGGAAAGTTTGTGGTTGTCTACTTTGATGACATTTTGGTGTATTCCAAGAATCATGTTGAGCATGTTGATCACTTGAAGCATGTTTTAGATACACTTAGACTTGAGAAGTTGTATGCTAAGTTTGAAAAATGTTTCTTTGCTACAAGTGAAGTTAATTTTCTTGGATTTGTTGTGGGAAAGCATGGAGTTAGGGTTGATGAGAGTAAAGTGGTAGCAATAAAGGAATGGCCCATTCCTAAGTCCATAACAAGTGAGATCATTTCTTGGTCTTGCTAGTTTTTATAGGAGGGTGTCAAAAGCTGACCCGACCTGATTAACCCGCCCGAACCTGACCTGACCTGACCCGACCTGACCTGAGCTGATCAAAAAAGTCAACGACCCTAAACCTGACCTGACCTGAACCCGACCTGACCCGAAAACAGCTCGGCCCGAATGAACCCGTAACCCCCGAATGACCCGAACCCGCCCTGACCTGAAACCAGCTCAACCCGAAATGACCCGAAACCCGAATGACCCGAACCCGATTAACCCGTGACCCGAGCCCCACGACTCGAATCTCAAACCCGGTTAACCCGAATATGAACCCGATCTGACCCGAATCCTGAACCCGATTAACCTGAATCCGAATCCTAAGGAACTCGAAATAAACTTTCATCATAACAAAACATAATCATCTAATGCATTATAGAGTTACTATCATCATAACAAAATAAACTACTATCTTTCATTGTCTAAACTCTAAATTAAGAAAATGATAGTAAATTACGTCAATTGTGCACTAATGACCAACAAAAATTGTAACATCCAAAATGTAATCATCCAACGCATAAAATACACAATTCTAAAATATAATCATCCATGCTGATCTAACAAGGTATTGATGTTGATCTAACAAGGTATTGATGCTGATATAACAAGGTATTGATGCTGATCTAACAAGGTATTGATGTCGATCTAACAAGGTATTGATGCGGATCTAACAAGGTATTGATGTCAATCTAACAATGTTATTGATGCTGATCTAACAAGGTATTGACGTCGATTTAACAAGGTATTGATGCTGATCTAACAAGGTATTGATGCTGATCTAACAAGGTATTGATGCTGATCTAACAAGTTATTGATGCTGATCTAACAAGGTATTGATGCTGATCTAACAAGGTATTGATGTCGATCTAACAAGGTATTGATGTCTGATCTAACAAATGGTTGGAGAAATATTTAATTTTCAATTTTTTTGGAATAATGTCTAATTTCACTTCAATTTTGTTAGAACAACTCCATGAAACAGATTTATTTTAAACTCCAAGTAAAGAGGAGAGGAAATGTGTGAATAATTTTCTCGTATGTCATTGTTGTGTATATATATATGAATATAAAATACGTAGTATTATTTATAAAGAATATAAATATAAAGAATAAAAGTTTAGATTGAAAATTCAGCTGCTCGAACTTGGATCGACGAAACTCGAACTTGAACCCGTAGAAACCCGAACTTGGACCCGAAGAAACCCGACCTGGACCCGGCCTGAACCCGGGACTGAAACAACCCGAACCCGAATGACCTGAACCCGAACCCGACTTGACCCGAAGTAAACTAAACCCGATGACGACCTGAACCCGAATAACCCGAACCCGAACCCAACCTGACCTGAAATCAGCTCAACCCGAAATGACCCGAAACCTGAATAACCCGAACCCGACCTGACCCGAAAACAGTCTAACCTGAAACAACCCGAATGACCCGAGCTGAACCCGACCTGACCCGCCCAATTGACACCCCCTAAGCTGTAAAGTATAGACATCCTATCCCTAGACTTGATGATATGCTTGATGAATTGAGTGGTTCATGTGTTTTCTCTAAGATTGATTTGAAAAGTGGGTATCATCAAATTAGCATGAAAGAGGGTGATGAATGGAAAACGGCATTTAAGACTATGATTGGCTTGTATGAATGGAATGTTATGCCCTTTGGATTAACCAATGCACCTAGTACTTTCATGAGATTAATGAACCATGTTTTGAGGCATTTCATTGGAAAGTTTGTGGTTGTCTACTTTGATGACATTTTGGTGTATTCCAAGAATCATGTTGAGCATATTGATCACTTGAAGCATGTTTTAGATACACTTAGACTTGAGAAGTTGTATGCTAAGTTTGAAAAATGTGTCTTTGCTATAAGTGAAGTCAATTTTCTTGGATTTGTTGTGGGAAAGCATGGAGTTAGGGTTGATGAGAGTAAATTGGTAGCAATAAAGGAATGGCCCATTCCTAAGTCCATAACCGAAGTGAGATCATTTCTTGGTCTTGCTAGTTTTTATAGGAGTAAAGCCCAAGAGGAGTCTTTTCTTGCTTTAAAGTCCAAATTGATGAGTGCTCCCTTGCTTGCTTTACCTAATTTTGAGAAGGTCTTTGAAATTGAATGTGATGCAAGTGGGATTGTTTGAAAGATATGTATGAGCATGACCTTGATTTTGGTGAGATATATGCTTCTTGTGCTAAGGGTGGCGAAATGACTACTACATATTTGATGGCTTCTTGTTTAAGTTTAAAAGGCTATGCATACCAAGGAGTTCCATGAGAGAAGTCATCACTAAAGAAGCAATAGTGGCGGCCTAATGGGCCATTTTGGTGTTCAAAAGACACTAGAGACTTTGAAGGAAAAATTCTATTGGACGGGTATGAAGAAAGATGTCACAAGGCAAAAGTCACTCTCAACCGAAAGGGAAGTACACTCCTCTTCCTTCTCCTAATCTCCTTGGGTTGACATTAGCATGGATTTTGTTAGTGGTTTGCCTAAAACATCACATGGACATGACGCTATTTTTGTGGTTGTTGATAGATTCTCTAAAATGGCACATTTTATTCCACATCATAAGAGTGATGATGCATCAAAAGTGGCGATTTGTTTTTCAAACATGTTGTTAAATATCATGGACTTCCTAGGTCAATCGTGAGTGATAGGGATTCTAGGTTCCTTGGGCATTTTGGAGGACCTTGTGGTCTCGGGTAGGAACAAGTTTAATGTTTTCCACATCTAGTCATCCACAAACCGATGGCCAATCCGAGGTTACTAATATAACCCTAATCACTATCTTGAGAACCATACTTAGGAAGAATTTGAAAGAATGGGAGAAGTGTTTGCCACATGTTGAGTTTGCTTATAATCGTGCATATCATTCCTCCACCTCATTTAGTCCATTTGAAGTTGTGTATGGTTTTAATCCCTTAACCCCTTTGGACTTGATTGCTTTAAACCATGATGATCAAGTTGATGTAAATGGACAAAAGAAGGCTCAACAAATGAAAGACTTGCAAGCTAAAGTTCATGAACAACTTAACAAGATCAATGAAGCTTATGCAAAAAGGGTGAATAAGGGCAAGAAATTTAGGACCTTTGAGGTAGGGGATTGGGTTTGGTTGCACCTTAGGAAGGAAAGGTTTCCACAAGCTAGGAAGAGCAAACTTTCACCTAGAGGAGATGGGCCTTTTCAAATTACAAAAAAGATAAATGATAATGCCTATGTTCTTGATTTGCCATGTGATGGTTCATATAACGTTCATGCAACCTTTAATGTTTGTGATTTGCTTCCTTTTGAAGGTGATATGAAAGAACCAAATCCGAGGTCGGATTCTTTTCAAGGGTGAGGAATGATGTGGACATCCACCCCACCTCCACGCAAGAGGCTTCAAGTCCCTTCCAAGGCCTCAATGGACCCATGAGACGGTCTAGGTTAAAGAAGGCGCAAGAAAACTCGAAGCATTTATGAAGATCATGACACAATGCGAGGAGCGGGATGATGATCATGATCAAGACCTCTAGCTCCATCACCTGGTAAATTCAAGTGGAGAATATCCCAAACCTTTTTGGAAGCATCACCTTCACCTCCCTTGCGGCCGAGGAAGAGACCACGCGCCTCACGCGCCACCACCCCCACCCACGCGCCCCACGCGCCTCCACCAAATCTCGAAAGGTGCCCCGCCACCCATGGAATGCTGCACTATGTTCCCAAGCCTTGGGAAAGCCGGAAGGTAGCTTAGACGCGCCGCCACGCCTTGCCGCGCGCCGCCACGCCTTGCCACGCGCCTTCACGCGCCGTCCCTCTCCAAGCGCGTGTTGGACACGCCCACCATGGGCAATTCAGACTTTACACATTTCCATAAGATTTTCAGCTTCAAGAACTTATATTTGAATTGTATTTATGCTATTTAGGAAATGGGAGGGATAGTGAGTTAGTGGAGGTCCTTAACCACTAGTTTGAAGTAATGGTTGGTCCTTACCTTCCATTACCAAAAATGGTGGAATCCTTCCACTCTCCTTCACCATTTTAGGTAGTGTCATAATGCCTTTTGCTTTATGCATGAAAATGGTAGGAAGACTTAAGGGGTTGTTACCAAAAGTGTTAGCCACACTTTGGGTAATAACCTCCACTACCACCCTTTTCATGTATTTAGGTTAGCAAGTCCCATTTCAGCCACTTAGAACTCATTTGGCCGAAATTATAGACTCCATTTTGAGAGCATTTTGGCTTTGGTTTCTCACTTCTTCAATCCATTCCCTTGTTCCATAATTTTGGTTCAAGAATCATATCTAGTATTGCTTAATCAAGTAGTTCGAGGTACTAGATCCATCTTCTTCCCTTGGCATTCAAAGTATTGCTTCTCTTGTATTGAAGTGGTGCTTTGGTTATTGGCCGAAATTATCCAAGTGTTATTGCTCATCTTCCAAGCTATATCCTTTCAAGAGTTGATCATTTTCATGATCACATCACCTAATCATTCCTTGCACCTTCAATTACGTATTTTACGTCAGAGTGGGAACTGAATCTTTGCAGAAGTGCTGCCAAAATTGTTCTGAATTTCTGAATAGAAACTCAGCTTCAGGCTTGATTTGACGGAAGGTAAGGGTATATTTGTAATCAGGGTGAAGAGTTATACGTGTTGTGCTATTCGGTTTTTCCAGAAAAGGCCGTATGTGAAAGCTGTTTTTTCCTGCCCGAGCCCTATTTTTGGCGCCACTGATATGGATTGATTCTGTGAATTCTGAATGTGTATTCGGTATCTGTGGATCATTTATGAACAGGGGGTAGTAGGAAGTGCAGCTGAAACTCTGCCGAAATCCGTATCGGGACCGCTGATCAGGAAATTCCATTCGGTCTTCTTTGAAAGGTAAGGTTTCGGTGTATCTTCCGTGCTGCATTATTCGGTGTGCATCCTAGAATATATATTGAGGCTAGGTTTGGTCCGAGGGGTGGCCCAGGTGACGCCAAACCTAGTCATATGATATAAGCATCGGTATGCAGGTTGTGGGAGCGGTAAGTGGGATGTGTATCTACACCAAAATGGTGTAAGTGTGATATGACGTTAGGGATCGCGACCCCGAGCTGGCTATGCTCTTGTGTGTGATGGGATATGTGTGCCTCAGCCAAAGTCGGGAAGACCGTCATTGTGTCTAACTCCATATTAAATCATTGTTTGAACTGCACCGCATTTGATTGAAATTGCATTGCTTGAGCATGTGTATGCATTTTATATTTCGTTATATTTTGTATATTCTGCGTTTTCTCTTTGGATGTAGGTTTCTTGTACAACAAATTACACCATACTTATACCTCAGCCCTTACTAAGTTCTTTCAAGGACTTACCTCTTATTTCCCCTATTTCAGGAAAAGTGCTGACAAGAAACCCGCCGAATAAAATCCGGTGGTTAGCTTTTGTGTTGTGTTATTTCAGGTACTAATTGTACAATCCGATCAGTGTGTTGTGTGATTTCGTATGATTAGATTTCTGTTGTGAATGCGTGTGAATTTGGTCCGGGATTTCGGCTAGTATGTGCGGTGTGTGTGATTACGCATGATCGGTTGTCGATCATGTGTATGTGCTTTGTGTTTTCAGATTTCGGCTTAATTTGCGTATTGTGTATGAATCAGCATGATAAGGGCACTTTGGTAATTTGGCTCGGTACGTGTGAATATTCAGTTTCTGGAATTTTTGTGAAAATATTCGTTGTGTGCAATTCGGTATGATCGAGTTTTCGTTATATATGTGTGTATGTTCGATCTTGGAATTTGGGCTGTGTATGTCGATTGCGGGTGATCAGTTGTGTCTTGAGATTTCTGTTGTGTAAGTCATTGTGTGTGTGTATCGATAAGATCGGTGTGACAGGGGTTTTCGATATGTGTATTCAGTTAAGGGCTCCTTGTATGTGTGTTATGTCTTGGAAATTCGAGAAGTATGATTCGGTTACGAATTGATTATATATGAGCACTTTGGGGTTTCTCACAGTTAAACTTTCTTATGTGTGTAGTAGCAGTAGCAGTATCTGTTACGTCGAGGATTGTGGTTGGACCTTGGAGCGTCGCCCCCTCGCACGTCACGTATGTATTCCAATTGAATATTTCTGGCTCTGTATATTGTAAATGACATGCATATTTGTAGTAGTATCAGATCTGAGGTTTATCTTTGGAAATTTTGTGCGTATATATGTCTTTGGAAGTTACGTGAGTTTTGTGCGGAAATATTGTGAGTATATGTGTTGATGGCACAAGATGTGTGCTGATCTTGATCTTTGGAATGTGAGAATCTGCGGTGATATGTTTGAGCAGGAAGTCATTGTGTTGTGTAAATGTGTGCAAAAGCGTGTTGGGCGGGAGTTTGTGATTGATCTGCGTTGAAATTCTGTTGTGTGAATGAAATGTGTGAAAAGTGAGGTTTTGTGTAGGAAATGTGAAATGGTGAGTGTGTGCACCTTATTTTCACTTTGTGTTTGTTGCACATAGTATCGTGATCCTGGTCAGTTTTGAATTGTAATCATGTAAAATCATTGGTGTGATCGAAAATTTTAAAATGGCCTCGGGTTGGAGCGGCTCACTTAGCGATTTTGTGTTGTGTGTGCTGTTACCCGTAGTAAAGTGTGTGATCGGGGTGATTAGCGATAATCCTAATCACTTGTACGCTTCCACGGTAAGGTGGGTAACATTTTCGATCTGTCTTCTGATTTCTGTGAATATCGGGAATTGAAGTTAAACATGTTGGACATGTTTTCTGTATGTTATGAAATCTCGGAGTTAATGTCAGGATTTCAGTTCAGTTGAAGATCCCGTTTGGAAGTTACGCAAGTTGCGGTTGGATTAAGTCGCAACTTTGCAAAGTTTGGGGACCGATTTGTAAATGTGGAAAATTGTGGAAGGTTTCCCCTTAAGGAAGGTAAAGTGGCGCCATTTGAGAGAGAAGGGAAGAGAAATCGGTTAAATGGAATAAGAAGGAGGAAGGAGAGAAAGGAAAAGAAGAACACTTTTCATTTCTTATCTTCTTCATCGTTCTTCCACTCTCTCGTTCGCCTTCTCCGTGAGTGCTCAAGTTTGAAGCTCAAAGTGATTTCCACCAATATTGGTCCAAACTCTGAGGTAATGAAATATGTTGTTCACAGTGAAGAAATATATGCTTCCTACGGATCAGAATTCTTATTGCATGTTTTGTTGATCAGTTGTGAAGAGAGAAAGAATTGAAAGTTTGCAGGAACCGGTATTGCGGATGCTTCTCTCCGCCACAGTTTCACGAACTTTCTGTTGCTTCCTTATGCGTGAAAGGAATTGGTTGCATGGAAATCTTGATATATAAGGTAAGGGTTCAGTTTTTCCGTGATTTTGCATTTTGGGATGCCTATAAAATCCATATCATAGTGGGGCTAAGTTTGGCTAAAGGGTATGTCTGAGGGCCATCGCCGATCTGGGAAAGAGGCTTCACATGAATCTGGGAGAAGCTTCGCATGAGTCGAGAAGAGACTTCGCAGGAATGCGGGAGGGTTCGGCATGAATCCGAGGCTTCACGCATGAATCCGAGGCTTCACGCATGAATCCGAGGCTTCACGCATGAATCCGAGGCTTCATGCCTGAATCCGAGGCTTCGCGCATGAATCGAGGCTTCACATGCATCGAAGTTTCGCGTGTATACGTGACTTCGTAAGAATTTTGTAAGAACGTTTTGTCTTTGGAGGATCCCATGGCCAGCTTCGCCGTGGGGTCTTTGCATTTGATTGGATGTTCCGCCCGGAAGGACTTCACCTTCACCCGGACTTCGCATTCGCTCTGAGAGGCTTCACATTCACTATGGGAGTCCTCGCTTTTGTCTTTGAAAGGCTTCGCCCACACCTGGGCTTCGCCTTTGCCAGGAAAAGCTTCGCTTTCACCAAGGGGTTTACTCATCCTCACACTTTTGGTATTGCGATGCGACCCTCGGCTCCCTTGAGCCCCAAACATTGTTAAACTTTGCATATGGCATAGGTTGGGTATATGCGTGGACTCTGCTATCTGTTTCAGGATAACTTGCTTGACAAGTTTCCTTCCGTATCTGTTATCTGAATCTATTCTGTTCGGCAACGGGTATTCCGGACCCCGGGCTGGTACCAAGCCTCTGATACTCTGATATTCTGATATATCTGTTATTTCTGAAAACCTCTTCTGTAAGGCTAAGAGCCTCAGAGGTCTACCGAATCTGTCTAACAAATGATATTGTTATTATTATTATCTGTTTGTATCTGTATATTTTTGGCACAGGTATTATTAGTTTAGTATGGTTCAGACTTCAGAAACCTTACCCTATGCCTGACCCTTACTGAGTTCTCATCGAGGACTCACCCTTAGTTTGTTCACCTTTTCAGGCTCATCTGATAAGAAGCCCGAGGAGTAGAGTCCCTCGATGCTTTCTGGTGTTGAATTTCAGGTATTAACAATTTGAATCGACTTCTAATTTAGAAAAAGAATAGTTAAGTTGCGATATCTGTATGATCCGATTCTGATTTTGATCATGTTACGAGATGTCGGCGGTTGTCTTTTGTTCTCTGTTTAGCGACACGGTGACCTACGTGGAGTTGCTTCTGAGGATCTTGGTGTATCAGATCCCTCCACACACGTAGGTATTTTGGATAGTAGGTTCTGGCTCTGTAAATGTAAACGCAAGCATGTATAGTATGTTGCATCACATATGTATCGGCTTGGATGTGTATAAGTATGTTTGAATTCAGATGATTCTCGTTACTTGTACTACAAGTTTATTTATGAATAAGTGAAATTTTAATCGGGTTGGTTTGGATCACTACACCAAGGGAACTCCGTGTTCGTTGTTCACCCCGGCTCCAGTTCTCGCCTCCGCATTATACCAGCTTCGCGCACGGCAAAGGGGTAACATAGAAATTGCACCCAGGGTTGAACTTTGAAGCCTTGGACGCCTCAAAGACCAGTGATCCCGAAGTGGGTGCCCTGCTTGACTGGGGTGACCGAGGAAGAAGATGGGTTTTGCGTGGCACGCCATGTTAGATTAGGGCGGGAGTTCAGGTCATGTGTATGACCCCCCTTAGCATGCTGGCCTGAGAGCCGTTGTAATTTTATACCTGCGAAGGAATGCATAGTGCGAATAGTATAAATGTACAAATTTCAGTTTACCTCGATTGTCATTTTTCCTCTGTTCCTGCGATAGCTTTGTAGGGGACATTAGCAAACTGCTAGGCAAAGTCGTTGAGGATCTGTTGGGGTTCGCATCGCGGGGCCCCAAAGATCTGTCGAGGGATTGTTTGTGGCTTGCATAGGCGAAGCCAACAAAGACCTCAGTTGCAGGGCTGATTTCCAGCTTGGGGATATGTTGGGGTTCGCAGCGCAGGGCCCCAGAGATATCGGTCGAGGGATTGTTTGTGGCTCGCATAGGAAAGCCATCAATGACCTCGGTGGCGAGGATGATTTCTAGCTTGCTGATCTATTGGGGTTCGCAGACGGGGCTCTCAAAGATAGCCGGGCAATGTCCGTGTCCGCAAGGTTCGCATAGGCGATGCCCTTGGGTAGTGTACGCATGTCCGTGTATGCATGGGTGACCTGACAAGGTCTGATGCTGTGACCTTAATAGGCCAGGCGTTTAGCCGTTCTGACCGGTCGGGTGTAGAAGGCGTTGGGCGATTGTCGAAGAGATTTAACTCGGTTTTGCGATAGCGATGAGAAGTGGAGAAATATTCCATTGATTTGAGCCATGGGAGTTCCATGATTTACACATAGTATGGACGCGGGTTGTCTGCATGGAAGTTTCGAGGAGTGGTTTCCCATCTTGGTCCCGCAACTCGTAGATGCCCGGCCGAACTTGCTTGTGAATGATATAGGGGCCCTTCCGGTTGGGTCGTAGGACGCCTTGTTTGGGGTCACGAGCGGTGAGGACAGACACGAGTAATGCGAGTCCTCCCGGTTTGAGTGCCTTGGGTTTGACTTTAGCATATGTTGCACATTGAGTCGCTGCTTGAGAGCGAACAAGCAAGGCGTGCCTCGTCGCGCAGATTCCTCGAGCAGGTCGTGTGCGACCACCCCGCCCGGTTGCGGAGGCGGGGCCGGCCGCGGCGTTCGGAGCGGAAGCTATGGCGGGAAGCACGGTAGCAGGACTACTGAAACCCGCTACGTGTAGTGGTCCCATGACCCAGCCCGCAATAACAGAATGGTCGCACTACGACCTGCAACCTACAGAACACATACATGGCAAGTATACAAAATGACTCAACAATTACCAAACGTACAGTTCAGGATGTACCAAACATTGATAATCGCAACAGAACTCAGAAACACTGAACCCACAGAAACAACGAACCCATTTCATAACATATCCAATATGGCAAGTTGGGGCTCCGCCCTCGACTCAGAAGACAGTACAGAACCAGAATATATCTGAGATTATAAATCATATACAATGTCATGATCCGAAATACATGCATGCAACTACACCTACAGAGCCACCAAAGTAAACCCTAGAATACCTAGGTGCGGAATCAAGAAAACCTCTCGCCTAAAAGATTTCCGCACGAGGTACTGCTGCTGCTGCTAAAGCACAATTAAAGAGAGAGAAAAGAGTTAGTTAACTGTAATCCATCAGAACTGAAATCAGATACGCCAACCAGAAACCTCTACCGAGACCACCCCTTAAACCCGAACAGAACAGAACAGAACAGAACGGAGGTTCCACAAGGGAACTATCAATACATGAAACCGGTTGGGCGATGATCTGTGGGGTCCCCTTGAGTTGGGCGATGATGGAGGTTTGCGATCATCCGGATCATCCCTTTATTCCGAGTGAGCCAATGTCCGGTGTCCCGTCGATCGGCCAGTCGAGCGAAGTCTCCAATACGGAGGGTGTTTTTCCCTTGGATAACATATATGCTATAGTGTTCTCGGAACGAGGGATGTGAATGAAGACTGCTTCCTCAAAGTTCGAACGCAGGGAGTTGACAAGCTTGAGGTACTTGATCAAAGTGGCATCC
Organism: Stellera chamaejasme; assembly: GCA_024586325.1. Taxonomy (NCBI): domain Eukaryota; kingdom Viridiplantae; phylum Streptophyta; class Magnoliopsida; order Malvales; family Thymelaeaceae; genus Stellera; species Stellera chamaejasme. Next base: position 20,446,509 of record CM044979.1, read on the forward strand.
TTGCACTCTAAGCACCCATGAACTTGGTGTTAACCAGTTGGGAATCGCTAAGAATGTGTATTTGGCGAATACACACTCTGATGGCCAGTTTGAGTCCCGCGATGAGGGCTTCATACTCTGCAACATTATTAGTACTGGGAATTGAAAAGACACACGGAGGGTAGTTTCCATACCTAGTGGTCCGCGCAGTAGACGCCACTGCTTTGGAGATGCCGCTTTGGGTCCATCATCAACGTACATCTCCCATTCTGCGGTGGAGGTTCGGACACCGGGACTTGTTCTGAGGTGTGGAACAATCAGCTCGAGAAGTCAGCCGAGAAAATTTGTGAGGGCTTGACCCTTTATTGCCTTTCGGGGCTCGTAGTTGATGTCGTATCCGCTCAGTTCAATGCACCACTTTGCGAGGCGGCCTGAGTGCTCCGGTCGTTGAAGGTCTCCTTGATCAGCAGGTCCATTCGCACTGTGATCATGTGCCCTTGGAAGTAGGGCTTGAGCTTCCAGCCACGTTGATGCCCCTTGTTTTCGCCTAAGCGGCTTAAAGCCGGGAGTACATTGAGTTTGTGGGAGATAACGAGAAGGATCTACGCGAAGATAACAAGGATGGGAGTACGTTTGTGGAGAGGTCCATCGGGCTGCATGCGAAGACGTCCATGTTGGCCTGGAGGAGGTGGATGAGGGCTTCCTTGTCTTTCTCTTGGAGGTCCTTCCCGACGCGAAACTTCTTGCTCAGGGAGATCTCGACCTCTTCAAAAGCACCAGATAGGTCAGGGGCTGCCTCGCTTTCCGGCACAGGCTCCTCAGCTGTTTTCTTCCTCTTGGGCTCCATGCATCGAGGTAGCTAAGAGGGGCCAGCGAGCGCGGAGACATAGTTACCCTTGGCCACGTTCTGGTTGACGTAAATGTAGGAATCACCGGCGGAGCTGCGGAACACCAGTTTAAAGGTGCGCACGTCACAGTGAATGTGGAATTCGATCAGTGTAGTGCGCCCCACAATGGCATTATAGGGCGAGGAGGTTGAGTACAATGATGTCCACAAACCTGGAGGTGCAGACCTGCTGTTGTCCTTGGTGGCGACGACCATCATAAGCGGGAGTGTGATGGACCCTAAGGTTGGGATCTCTTCCTTCCGATCTCAAAGGTTGCTTACCCGCTTAATTTGAGACAGGGGAACCTTCGCCTCAACAAGTGTGTGCTTGTAAATGACGTTGGCATTAGCCCCTGTATCCATGTAGATCCGGCTGATGTCCCATCCGGTGATGCGGGCTGTGATGATCAGTGGGTCTAAGTGAGGGATCGCCACAGAGGTCCCATCGGGGTGATGGATGAGGTGGTTGGCTTTGTGATCAAGCTGATAGATCTGCCTCATATAACAGCGCCTTGCAGCTGCGCCTTCACATTGAGTGATCACTTTGGTGTTGTTACACCCACCCCGAAGTTCTATAATATTTATGTTGAATTTCGACCGCAAGTTCAAATTCTTTAATTATCAGATCATGAATGGCTTGTGATTAATTAATGGAATTAAGTGTTTGAGAGTTAATTTGGAGTTATTTATAAGTTTTTTACTTGTTGGATAACATTTACGGAGTTAGGGCATTTTTGCCAAAAATCGGTTTCGGGGCAAAATGGTCACCGAGGAAGAAAAATTGGAAAACCTTGGTGCAATCCGACAGTCCAGTAGCACTTGTGGTTTCAAAACCATTTCTTGAAGTTTTGAGCTTGGATCTTCAACAAGCAAAGTTCTACCACTTCCTAAGCCTCCTAAATCAGTAATATTCAAGGTATGGTTGAGTTATTTTGGTTGAATCTTCATGTTCTTGGAATTAAAACATGAAGAAAACTTATCCATCTTCTTGTTCTTCTTTGGCCGAAACTTACAAGGATTTTTTGTGGTGGATTTGTCTCAACAACAACTCATCCAAAGCTTTGATTACAAGTATAATCAATGTGAGGATCCTCCTTGGAAAAGTTTATCAAATTAGTTAAAGAATGGTATGATCTCCAAGTATGTTGTTGTGTGAAGCATGTAGAACATATGTTATTCTTGGAAGTATATGAAATGTTGGTTGATTTTTCATGGTGAGGCCGAATGAATTTTTGGGTGGATTTTTGTTGAAGAAAGTTAGTAGAAAGCATGTTATAAGTATGTTTAACATGATTTTAAGTTGTTGGAAAAGGTTGGAATTTATTTGGTGAAATTTTGGGTGAAGGCCGAATTGTTGATTGTGATGATGATTTTGTGAAGTTAAAGTGTTGGAGAAAATGATTAAATGATGTTTTGGTGAAAAAAGTATGGTTTAAGTGGCTAAAGTGTAAGTTTATAAAGTTTAGGGTCAAAATGGAAATTTGGCCGAAATTATGGACTTGACCGAAAGTTTGGTTGGAAAAGATACTTGGGTGGAAAGGTTGACAAAGTTGAGTATTCTGTAACTTTGTGGAACTTAAGGGCTAATTTGAAAGTTCTTAAAAAGTTTAAGGACTAAAAGTTAGTTATGGAGAAGTTAAAGGAAAGATAGCCACTTTAAGTTATGGAATAAATTTTGGACACTTTAAGTATAAAGTTGTCACTTTCTGCAACTTTGTGAAGTTTTTGGCAAGTTTGCAAATTTCAGAAAAGTTGGAGAACTTAAGTGGTAATTTTGGATAAATTCCCAAAGTAAGAAACTTTAGTTAATTAAATTGAGTTATTCGTGTTTCGATTACGCAGATTAAATCAGCGTTCTGTAGATATCTTGTTGTGGATCGTCTGCAGGGCCACTGAGATTATCCGATTCTGTCATGGCAAGGGTAGCTTTCTTAATACGCAATGCAGTTCAACTCATGTGTATTAGGTTAGTTAAGGAGCTAGTACTCGGGTCGAGGGTGGGGCCCAATGACTCCGGGGCTAGTCACATGGTACATAGTTGTCACGAGCGCCCGCGCCCGGTTGCGGAGGCGGGGCCGTCCCGCGACGTCGGAAGCGGAAGCTGCGGCGGAAACCGAGGAAACGGTCGGTTTAACCGAAACCCGCTGCTTGCAGTGGTCCCATGACCCGGCCCGCAAAGTCTTGTTCTCGAAGGCCCAGCGCCTGAGAACACTTTGCTCACTGAAAAGTATTGGTCGTATTACGACCTGCAACCTACAAACTCAAAGATGGAAAGTATATGATATAAACCCTCGCTATCCATGGCGAGCCCCGCCCTACTGAAATAGGCGAGCACCCGACCATCACCAAACATGCAGTTCATGGAAATATCATTCATAATTCACAAAAACATCCAGATACAGAAACCATCCGATTTATACCAATATGAACACATTTTGGGTCCCGCCCTCAACTGACATGACGAACCCTCTAGTCAAACAGAAATACATAAGCAGAATGTATCTAAGATACATAGCATGATCAGACAGATGACATGCATGCATATACACCTACAGAGCCGACCAAGAAATACCTTAGAATTCCCAAGTGCGGGATCTAGCTGAAACTCCAAGCTCGAGAAGATCCCCATGAAGTACATTCTTCTTGCTAACACACCAACAGAAGAGAGAAGTAAGTTAACTGTGAGAAAACCCATAATCCAGAAATCAGAAAGCAGACTGAAACCTCTACCGAGACTACCCCTATAAACTTAACAGAAGTTCCGTGTCGGAACCGCAGATACCTGATTACAGAACAGAAAGCACCACGGAACTCTAGTCCGCTGGCTGCTTGTCAGGTAACCCTGAAAGGTGGTAAACAGAAAGGGGTGAGTCCTCGGGAGGACTCAGTAAGGGCTGAGGTAAGACATAGTTCGCATAAAGTGCTAGTGCACAGTACCTGCAAAACCGATAGAACACAAGCACACACACACACACACACACACACACACACACATATATATATATATATATACACAGAATCCTGTAGAAAAGTATCACACCAAATCCCATAGAAAAGTATCACACCAAATCCCGTAGGAAAGTACCATACCAAATCCCGTAGGAAAGTATCACACCAAATCCCGTAGGAAAGTACCACATCGAATCCCGTAGGAAAGTACCACACCAAATCCCGTAGGAAAGTACCACACCAAATCACGTAGGAAAGTACTGTCACGACCACCCCGCCCGGTTGCGGAGGCGGAGCCGGCCGCGACGTTCGGAAACGGAAGCTACGGCGGAAAGCGCGGTAACGGTACTACCGAAACCCGCTACGTGCAGTGGTCCCATGACCCGGCCCGCAAAGTCTCGCTCTCGAAGGCCCGGTGCCTGAGAGCACTTTGCTCACTTAACAGAATGGTCGTACTACGACCTGCAACCTACAAAACACATACATGGCAAGTATACAAAATAACTTAACAATCCATGGTGAGCCCCACCCCACTGAAATAGGCGAGCACTCGACCATCACCAAACATGCAGTTCATGGAATAACATTTATTACTCATACCAAATAGAACGCTGAATCCATTCCATAACATATCTAATATACGCAAGTCTGGGCTCCGCCCTCGACTCGAAGGAGATATCTGAGAATCAACAAGTATTCCAGTATGCACCATATACAAAATCATGATGTGATCTACATGCATGCAACTACACCTACAGAGCCACCAAAGCAGAAACCCTAGAATACCTAGGTGCGGAATCTGAAAACCTCTCGCTCAGAAGATTCCCGCACGTAATACTGCTGCTGCTGCTAAACCACAACCAAAGAGAGAGAAAAGAGTTAGTTAACCATAAATCAATCGGAACAGATACACCAACCAAAAGCCTCTACCGAGACCACCCCTTAATGCGAGTAGAGCATCAGAGGTTCCACCATAGAACTGTCAATAGCTGAAACCAAAAACCAAAAGCACCGCGGATCTCTAGTCCGCCGGCTGCTTGTCGATCGACTGAAAGGTGGTAAACGAAAGGGGTGAGTCCTCGGGAGGACCCGATAAGGGCTGAGGTAAGATACGGTTTGTACATGTGCTCTTGAGCCGAACTGCAAAACAGAACAAACACAAGTAAATATATATATATATATATATATATATATATAAATATATGCACGTATGCAGAGTCAGAGGTGAGCCGGAACGCATCATACGCTGTCCAACCGCCAGAATGACCCTTAAAATAACAAAACGACAGCCCTCTCTAAGAGGTCAGAATTTACAGAATGGAAGCACGGTACCGGCTGGGGTCGCGATCCCCAAACTGTCGTAGGGTCACAGAAGTATATCGGCACCCCGGTGCGGATATACATAAAGTCGGCACCTCCAAAGTGCGGACACACGAGCAATGCAATATCGGCACTCCGGTGCGGATACGCAGAACAGAAGGTCGGCACCCTCAGTGCGGACACAACCAAACCAAACCAAGGAGCACCAGGTGGTCTCTAAGACCATCTCGGGTCTCGTCACGTAACGAAACATATCATAATGCATATGCAAAACAGAGCAGAATATACCAAAAGGGTATAAGTAGAATATCGGCACCTAGTGCGGATATACGTAATGAATAAGTAACTCGTGGCCTCCAAGACCATCTGGGCCTTGAAGCAGAACAAAATACAAACCATATCTTACCATGTGACAGGTCCCGGGATCACCGAACCACCGTCCTCAACCCGGAACCCGCCTCAACTAAACCCGGTATACATAAAGTCCCATTCCATAATGCATAACGAGAGAAGTTGAACCCTTACCTCAGAAAAACCGCTCCGCAGCAAAAGTCCCGGGAAATCCCGGCTCCCGGCCCGAAATGTAGTACTGTGCCCTTTAAGGTCCCGCACAACTCCACCAACGCAGAAACACACTGAACAACCACACACAAGTCAGAACTCACCAAAACAAACCCCCAGAAACCAAACCCGCACAATCCCGCACTTTCCCGCAAAAATCCACAGAAAGCTCGGTTTCACGAACCGAGCTAGAACATCGTTATTCATACACCCACAAACATTTTCCAACCCTTAAATCCCACTTCCCAGACACTTTACCCGTAACCACGCATAAAGGGCAACTTTGCTCCTATTATCCGAAAACGACGTTCCAAACATCGTTACGCACCTAATTCCATCCCCGATACCAAAACACCATCCAAATCACCCAAAACACAACCCAAACATAGATAAAGTTTCCCTTTAACATTTCGGCCCTTTACCAAATTTTCACCAAACTTCCAATTCAATCCATTCAAGCCACCAAACACATACTTTAACCACCAATTGCACACCTTAAGCATGAATTCTAACCAAATCCACCTTAATCAACCAAAACCAATCATAAACCCTAGCTTCTAGTTTCGGCCAATTAGGGGTTTCTTACCCAACATGTTTTCCATCAAATTTAAACCACACAACACCTTAGAATCATGCTAGGAACCACATATCCAAAGCATGATTCAAGAACACAACAAAATCCCAAGTTTAGAAAATCACCATAAATTCGGCCATTTAGGGTTTTAGCAACCATGGTGTTTTTCCAAAATCTAAACCTTGATTCTTACTCCTCTCCATACCAAGAACAACATACTTAAACTTGGAAGCAAGAAGATCACCACAACTCATAGCAAAGAACAAACACAATTCGGGTTCTAAACCCATTCCTCATCCATATTTCATGCTTCCAACTTGCAAAATCTTGAAGAGAAGAAGCTTACCAATGATTTGAGCCCAAAACTTTGATGATTCCTTGCCAAAAATGAAGAACACCAAGAAGCTTGGAAGAGAGAAGAATGGCGGATTGGGAGAGAGGAAGAAGAAGAATGAAGAAAGTTTACCATTTCTTTTCCTTTATATATTTTCCTTTTCTTTTCCTTCCTTTTCCATCTTTAACCAATTTAAGACAAGTGTCCTTATCCTTCCCTTAACCAGCCGACTTCCTCTTCTTCCTTTCCCAAATATTGCTGATTTTTGGGTTAATTACAACTTGGTCCCCAAACTTTCCCAAAAATTGCAATCTAGCCCAACCGCAACTTCCAAACCGCTTCTCCAATTGGAACAAAAACTGAACACAACCCTCAGAATATCATATCACACACAAATCATGTTTCACATGTTTAATTATAAATCCCGAGTGTCGTACCGTGCCCGCTTAACCCGAGCAAATCCCGACGTGCGCGCGTGCTAACCCGGACCAAAAATCACACCATGCCCAAAAATCCTCAATCTTCACCATAAAATCCGCCCCAAAATATAACATACTTTACACCCAAGCCGTCGGAAAATTTTCATCCCGAGCCCCGGGAGTCGCCCGGGACCGAACGTCCCGTCCCAAAAAACATACTCCGTAAAACGATGCGGGACGTTCCCACGATTCCAAATATGCCAACGGTTTCCTTTTCCGAGGTCCCGGGAGCGCTACCGAGCCCGTTGTACGTCCCGAGACAAGTCCCGGCCCCGGAAAAATATTTTCCGCGGAAATGTCCGGGGAACCCATACGACCTCAAAACCCGAAGGATTCCCAAAAATAATACCCAGATAAGTCTCGGGAGCTGTCTGACCGCCCAAAACCATGACCCGCAGGCCAAAACCGGAGCCCTGGGTCACCCAGGTCACAACCCGCTCGGGGTGACCGTAACAACGGACCACCATCCTCAACCCGGAACCCGCCTCAACTAGCCCCGGTATACATGATATCCCTCCTGTAATGCATAACGAGAGAAGTTGAACCCTTATCTCACTAAAACCGATCCGTAACAAAATCCCGGGAAATCCCGATGTTCCGCCCGAAACGCGGTAGTGTGACTTCCGAAGTCCCGCACTATTCCACCACTGTTGAATCAAGCTGAACAACCATACACAAGTAAGAAATCACCAAAATAGACCCTCGGAAACCAATCCCACACAATCCCGCACTTTCCCACAAAATTCCACAGAAGGCTCGGTTTCCCAAACCGAGCTAGAACATTGTTATCTACACACCCATAAACACAACCAAACATTCAAATCACACTTCCCCAACATTTACCCCGCAAACAAGCAAGTAGGTCGGTATTGTCCACAATTCCCGAAACGTTCCGAACATCGTTAATTACCTACTTCCATTCCTGACACCAATTCACTACCAAAACATTGCCAAAACACATCCCAACCCTAACCATACCCATCCTTAAATTCGGCCTCAACCTCCCTTTTTATACCAAACTTCATTCCAAACCAATTAAGGTTCCAAACACATGCTTAATTCATCAATTAAACATTTCAAGCATGCTTACCAACACACCTCACCCTAATTACCCAAAATCAAACCCAAACCCTTATGAACAATTCGCCCAAATTGGGTACTTTTTACCCAACATGTTTACCTTCAAATTGAATCCACACATCAACTTAGAATCATGCTAGGAACAACATATCTCAAGTATGATTCAAGAACATAACCAAACATCAAGTTTAGAATTCAACCTAGAATTCAGCCAATTAGGGTTTTCCAAACCATGGTGTTCTTCCATAAATCAAACATTGATTCCTACACTACTCCATGCCAAGAACAACATACTAAAGGATTGAAGCAAGAAGATGAACAAATCACATAGCTAGGGCTTAACTTCAATTCGGTTTCAACATGCTCTTTCACCCACAAATCATGCTCCAAACATACTACACCAAGAAGGAAAGAAGCTTACCTCAAGCTAAACTCAACACCAAGATCAAACGTTGCAAGATGAAGGACACTTGAGAGGTTGGAAATGGGAGAAGTTGGCAGATAGGTTAAGAGAGAAGGAAGAAATGAGCCAAAATGGCTTTTCTTCACAAATTCACCCTTATATATCTCCTTCTTTATGACACACACACCTTACTCACCACCTTACTCACCTAGCACACACCTTAGTCACCTAGGTGAATCACACACCAAGCCCAAATCCGAAATTGCTAAGTGTTGGGGTGTAATCCCGCGCCAACTTCACCCGAGTAACTCCCGACGTGTGTGCTTGCTTGCCCGAGCCAACAAACCCCTCGTGTGTGCTTGCTTGGTTATCACCACATTACCCGTAACGAGTCATAATACACCTCACACCATTGTTGTCACAAAACTTTCATCCCGAGCCCCGGGTGTTGCCCGGAAACGAACATCCCATCCCAAAAATATATACTCCGTAAAAAGATGCGGAATACTCGTACGATCCCAAATATGCTGACGGTTCCCTTTTCCGAGGTCCCGGTAAAGCTACCGAGCTTACTAATCGCCCAGAAACAAGTCCCGCTCCCGGAAAAATATTTTCCGCGGAAATGTCCGGGGAACCCGTGTGACTTCAAATATGAAAGCATTCCCGAGAATGATACTCAAAAACGATTTGGGAGCTGTCTGACCACCCGAAGACATGACCCGCTCGGGGTGACTGTAACAATAGCGGTTTGCAGGTTTTTGTTATTATTCTGGAATTTATGCTTATCGGGGGTCGACAACGGACCCACTCTCTATTATGGTTTTCTGGACTTATGCTATATCGGATATGCTTATCGGGGGTCGACGACGGACCCATTTTCTGTTCTGTGTCGGCTTTATGCCGCTACCTATTCCCAGCGATTAGGGGCAGATCACCCCTCGCTGGTACCATGCGTTCTGATCCCGATAATCGGCGTGAGCTTAACAAGCCGACGTAGGGTGCTGTCTGTGGTCGGGGACCATCTGTATGGGAAAGTACCACCAGTCCGACGGGACTTTTGAGCATCATGATATTTGCATACCATATTTCTGTTTATACTTAGGGTTGTATTATCTACTAGTTCATTGCATACTAACCTTTTATGCATGGAAAAACGTTTATAAAAAGTTTTCCCGGTATCGTACCTACGTTTATAAAAAGTTTTCCCGGTATCGTACCTGCCCCCTTACGGGTTCTTTCGAGAACTCACTCCCACATATTAAACATTTTCAGGGGATCCCGACAAACGACCTGCGGAGTAGACCTCCCGCAATGATCATTTTGCATTCTGTGTTCTGGGAGGTATTTTTCTAATTAAGTTTGGTACACTACCCAAGCAAATGCCCCCTCGCATCTCGCCTCTCGCGGCACCATCAGCAACAGCCAAGGAAACGCGCCGCGATCCCACCGGATCACGCGAAGGCTTTGTCAAGGAAGCTTCGCTCCTGATGGCCTCGCCAGGACCTTGCGGGTTTGCATCTCCTGGCCTCGCCGAGATAGGGCTTTCGCGATCCTCGAGCTTCGCCACCAATCACTTGGCTGCATGACAGGCGGGAAAGGAGGCTGGGAACGGTCGTCCCCACGATCTACCCACGTTCTCCACTACATCTCCAGCCTTCCGCAACTCAAGGACGTGGAGGAGCACTCCACCACTCCCATCACGGGACAACCGCCACCTCAACGCCTCCTATAAAAGGATGGCTTGGGAAAGGTACACCCTATCTACACACCTCCACTCCTCTTTCTGCTCCTGAGTATTCTATTTTACACCTTGCAGATTACTCCGGAGCTCAAGATCATCGTTCTGACCGTACTACCACCATTCAAGCATCTAGGAGCCAAGTCCCGTAAAGGAACCAGGCTATCAGATTGGCACTGTCTGTGGGAACCCAACAATCCCACGAAGAAACCACCGAAGATCAAGAAGCCATGCCTATCACGAGGAGCGTAAGTCGTCAGAACGGCCGTGGGAGGAGAAATCCCCCCACCGCCGTCGTAAACCATGGAGCGTCAGTCCACTCTACCGGGGAGAGCTCATCTCATGGTGAGCGTAATGCTCCTCCCTCAAGAGAAATCGTCCAACCAGTGGGGATGGGTGCTGCCGTAGGGTCAGGGCGAGTCACCCTCTCGACCAACCATAACCAGCCCGTCGGTGTGGTGGGGGCGCCGCACAATGTCATCGTCCAGAACTCAGCGGTTGCTAGTCTTGATCCCACAATCCTCGCAGCAATCACTGAGGCCATCGTGCAAAATCTACGCTGCGTCCTAGCCACAGGAGGGTTCCAAACCATTCAATACCCGCTAAATCAACAGGAAACTACCCTTCCTCCGCCATAACAGGAAGTCCATCCGACCCGGCTCACTCTGCCGCACTCGCCGCCATCGCCAGGCGCCATGAACAGATAGAGAAAAGGGAGGCAAGGGCGAACACTCCCTACTCCAACAGCTTGGGGCGGGATCACCTTTGGACCCAGCCTTTCACTCAAAGAATCCTGGAGGCTCCGCTCTCGGAACACTTCCGCCAGCCCAAGCTGGATGCCTATGATGGTCTTTCAGACCCCGACATTCATCTCCAGCGCTACATCCCCACAATGGAGATCGCGAGGGCTGATGACAACACTCTCTGTAGAGCCTTTAGCTCTACCTCACCGGAGCTGCCGCAAATCGGTACACCACCCTTCACGGTAAGCGTTTGATTCCTTTGAGGAACTATCACGCGTTTTCTCCAACCACTTTGTCGTCTCCAAGCCTTTCTTTCAAGATCTGCGGGACACCTGCTGAAGGTGCGGCAGAGGAAGGATGAGTCCTTGAGGGACTACATCCAACGTTTCCAAGGGGAATCCATCCAGGTTCCAAACCTGGGGGAAGAAACTCGTCTCTTGACGGCCATACAGGGTCTCCAGTGGGGGTCCCTGTTCTTTACGGATGTGCACACCAACCCTCCTCAAAACATGGAGCAGTTCCTAGATAGGGCGACTAGGTTCATGCATGCGAGGAGATTACTGCACGCTATCTCAAGGGCTCGGTGGACCGACACGAGGGCAGCCCTCACACGTCCGGGACTCCAGAGGCCGGGGTTCGCGGAGGCGGCAACCTCCATAGGGCAACAGAGACAGGGTTTATCCAACCCCGCCCCCACTCAAGGAATCCCGTACAAACATCTTCTATGCCCCGGAGCAGAGAAGGAGGTTCCCAAATGGCCTCGCCCACTACCCAAGGGCATCGCAAGGTCAGGCAACACGTACTTCCGCTATAATCGCGATAAGGGCCACGACATTGAGGAATGCGTGGAGCTTACGCGCATCCTGGTAGAAATGATAGCTCAAGGAAAGCTCACTGAATTCCTTGTTCACAACCCCTCCCCGCGAAGGGGTTCCCCCAGGGGGTACAAGCGTGAAGGCGATCGGGAGGATCGCGGCCGCGAGCACCACAGGCAAAACAGGGCCCCTGGGGGCACTGATCAGATCCCACCTGTCAGGGGTCACATCAATGTGATCACACAGTGCGAAGGCGCAGCTGCAAGGCACCGCTACATGAGGCAAATTTATCAGCTGGATCACACAGCCAGCCATCTCATTCATCGCCGAGAAGGAACTTCCGTGGCGATCCCCTATTCAGATCCACTCATCCTCACGACTCGCATCGCCGGATGGGACATCGGCCGGATCTACATGGATACAGGGGCCAACGCCAACGTCGTCTACAAGCATACACTTGTTGAGGCAAAGGTACCCCTGTCCCAAATCAAGCCGGCGAAGGGGACCACTTTTGGAATTGTGAGGGACGAAATCCCAACCTTGGGGGCCATCACGCTCCCATTCGTGATGGTGGGCACCACCGGGGACAACGAGCAAGTCTGCCACTCAAGCTTCGTGGACTTCATCGTCCTCGATCTCCCTTCGCCTTACAATGCCATTGTTGGGCGCACCACACTGAACCGAATTCCATATCCGTTGCGGCTGTGCGCTGCTTAACATTGGTGTTTCACACCTCGGCCGGTGACGCCTACATCTATGTCAACCGAGCGTGGCGAGGGCAACTACGTCAACACGCTTGCTGGCCCTCTCGGCTGCCTCAATGCATGGAGCCAAGAGGAAGAAACCAGCTGAGGAGCTCGTGCCGAAGCGAAGTTGCCCTGGACCTATCTCGGTGACTTTAAGGAGGTCGAGATATCACCGGGGAAGAAGTTCCGCGTAGGGAAAGACCTCCCAAAGGAAGACAAGGAAGAAGTTCTTTGTTCTTGTGACAAGGAAAATGGCGAATGGCGTCGTGTGTGGACTACAAGGGAGTCAATAGGGCTTGCCCAGAGATCCATACCCCTACCCCCAATAGACCAACCGGTGGACTCAAGCGTGCGATACCCGGTGCTTTCTTTCCTTGATGCATACGGTGGCTACCATCAAATTTTCATGGATCCTAACGATGGAAACATTGGCGCGGCCATCTATAGGCAGGCTGTGGACATTGGCTCCCTTGTAACAATAGACCGGATGATTGGCGAACTCCCATCATCGCCGATCTAAAGGGGGCGGACACGAGACCCTCGCACCCACGCTCGAGTAACAAGATTCGTTCTCGTGAACGGACAGCCGTGGCATCGCGGGTTCTCCTCACCACTCCAACGATGCCTCACCGCCAAAGAGGGATTTTGTGTATTGGAAGCCATCCACCGGGGCAGCTGCGGTGCCCACATTGCAGAGAGGCACTGCACACAAAGTCCTTCGCCAAGGGTACTCTTGGCTAACATTGAAGAAAGATGCAGCCTCACCGGTCGAACATGCCATCAATGTCAGCTCAACTCGCGCATCCAACGATTACCATCAACGGAGTCCCCGTACTCGAAATCTCGTACCCTTCGCCCTTTGGGCCCTTGACCTTATCGGGCCATTGCCAATGGCGACAGGCCCGTACCAGTTCGGTGTTGTCGCCGTGGACTACTTCACTAAGTGGGTTGAGGTCGATCCATTGGTGAAGATCACATCCCCAAAATCATCGACTTCTGTGGAAGAACATCATCTACAGATATGGCAGCCCTCGCGCCATCATCACAGACAATGGAAACCAATTCGCTAGCCACAACGTCCAACAATGGGCTGAAGACAACAAGATCCGCATGCTCTACGCCCCAGTAGCGCACCCCCAGTCCAACGGCCAGGTTGAGGTAGCCAACCGCACAATAAAGGAAGGGCTCAAGAAATGCCAGGCTGGCGCGAAAGGGAGATGGGTTGATGAACTCCCCAATGTCCTATGGGACTATAGGACAACAAAGAGAACACCAACGGGGGAGACACCTTTCTCCCTGGTCTATGGCACAGATGCACTCCTCCCCATAGAAGCAGACTTCCCAACAATAAGGATGATCAACTTCAACGATGAGGCCAACAATCAAGGACTCCGCGGCAAACTAGACCGGCTTGAGGAACTCCGCGAGGGAGCGCGCCTTCGCCAGTTTGCCCTCAAACAGTGTCTCAACTTGCAACACGACGCTAAAGTCAGACCAAAGGCACTCAAGCCAGGAGGCCTCACCCTACTTAGATCAGTCATCACCGCCCGCGACCCCAAACAGGCGTCTTGCGACCCAACTGGGATGGTCCTTACATCATCCACAAACAAGTCCGGCCGGGCGTCTATGAGTTACAGGACCAGGATGGAAGACACCTACCTCGCAACTTCCACGCGGATGACCTTCGCCCATACTACGTGTAAATCATGGTAACCCCATGGCTTGAATGAATGAGATGTTGCTCCACTTCTTAACACTAACGCAGAATAATATCATCAACGATCACCCAAACGCCTTCTGCACCCGACCGGTCAGAACGGCTAGAGCCTAACCTATTAAGGTAACGGCATAAGACCTTGTCAGGTCACCCATACACGCAAACGTGCGTACACTACCCAAGGGCATCGCTAACGCGAACCTTGCGAGCAATCTTTGGGACCCCGCGATGCGAATCCCAATAGACCCCAAGCTTGAAACAGCTTTGCAGAGGTCTCTGATGGCTTCGCCCATGCGAACCTCAGATAATCCCTCGAAAAATCTTTGGGACCCCGCGATGCGAATCCCAATAGACCCCAAGCTTGAAACAGCTTTGTAGAGGTCTCTGATGGCTTCGCCCATGCGAACCTAAGATAATCCCTCGAAAAATCTTTGGGAGCCCGCGATGCGAATCCCAATAGACCCCCAAGGTCGAAACAGTTTGCAGGTCTCTGATGGCTTCGCCCATGCGAACCTCAGACAACCCTCGAAGGATCTTTGGGCCCCGCAATGCGAACCCCAAAGGATCCTCAATGACTTAGCCTAGTGATTCGCTAACGTCCCCTACAAGACTATCGCAAAAATAAAAAGCGACAAGGTAATCGAAAACCTCTTCATTTCAATGTTAGAATTATACATTTACAGCACAAAATTGCGATGGCTCAGGGGCCATCCTACCTAAAAGGGGGTCGAACACATGACCAAAAGCCCCTTCCTAATCTACCAAGGCGTACCAGCCTGCCCCCATCTTCTTCCCTTGCTCGCCCCAGTCAAGCAGGGTGCTCACCTTGGAAGCGGCATCGCAGCCAACCTTCCTCGTATCCTTGCGCTCTGACTTTGCCCTACGCCTGGAGCTCATCGATCCTCTGCCTTAGGCGAGGCCACCTATCATGGATCTTCACTTGGTAAGTTGATGTATGTGCAGGATCCTCTCCAGGATATAACGTCAGCCCAAGATCTCGCTCGAGATCCCACACCTCCTGCACCGCGCCCATCAGGTCTGCCAGCAGGTCAAAATGCTGATGCGCGATGTCCAGCCTATCAAGCTCCGCGTTCTCAAGCTTCTCTGCAGTCTCCTTCAGGCAGATCTCCGTTTCAGACTTTAGAGAAGAGAGCGCCGTCTTTAAAACAGCGACTTCGGCCTTCTTCTCGGCGAGCTCATCTTCTCTCTTCGCCAGCTCCGCCTCGCGGGCGGGACACCAAGCCAGAAGCTTCTCCAGGAGCGCGTCCCTCTGCAGATGCCCCAGGCAAGACTCCTCCTTCTCCCTGGTGAGAGCCGCGCACCAAGTCTCCAGCTCAGCCACCCTCTTGTTGGCCCTCTCTGCCTCAGCCTTGGCAACGTGGATAGTTTCCACCTCCTTCTTCAAGCGAGCGATCTCGCTAATCTGAGCATGATCCCTCGCATTCGCGTAGCTCAGGAACTGGTGCCACTGGCTGAGACCAGCGTACTCGTTAACGGCAGCCTGCGATGAGATGGGTCAACACAGAAACTGGAAGACAAGAAAACAAAGGCACAGGGAGATGACTCACCTGAAGGTTGCGCTTGGCGGCCTCCTTCAAAAACTCAACTGGGGAGTCCAGGCTTCGATCCATCAACTCCCTATCGAAGGGAGTGCGAAGCCCTCCAAACACGACAAGCATCGCGCGCTCTCCCCACACAACAAAGAGGAATTGTTGTTCGGAGGAGGACAGGGTCCCAAGCTCCTTCCTAGGGCAGACCCTCCTCCTTATAGACTTGCGCCCGAGGTCTTCCCTCAAGGCCTTCAAGGCACCAGGATCCTCAGTCCACTGGGGGATCTCCTTCGCGATCTCGCGCTTCCTCTCCAGGAAGTGTGACCACACCCCAGTCTCCTCCAGCACGGTCACTGCCGCGCCCAAGTCCACCACGCTGTCACGAATACTGCATGGTGGGCGAGAGGGCTCCGCCTCTGCAATAAGCTACTTGTTAGCACAACGAAGGAAACGTGAAAACGAGGAAATGAAGAATGAGACTCACCTTGCGAGGGGCCTTGATCCAAAGCAGGAGGTCCGCACTGCGGTTTCACCAAAGCAGAAGGTTCGCAAGTGTGGCGAACCACATCCCAAGCACTCGTTTGAGAGGGGACCTCATTCAACGCCAAAGCCCCATCTACGACATCGCTTGGAGGACCTGAGGGTGCTTCCTCTGGAGCCCCTTCCCTCTGGGAAGCCTGGCTGCTTGTTGGGAGAACACCCCCATCATCTCTCCCCACTCCAAGCTGAATATCACCAGCGCGAGAGCGCCACTCTCCGCGGGACTGCGGGCGCCTTTACTCCAAAAGAACTGCCAGCCTTCGCGCTGGACTTGGACTTTCTTCGCATGGCCAGCAAGAGATCGCCGGCCGAGGAAATCTTCTTTGAGGGTCCCCCCACCTGGGGAGAAGCCTCAATCTGAGGGGTGGCCTCCGCTTGGGAAGGGAGAGGCAAAACAGCACTCTCAGAAGGAACTTCAAGACTCGCCCTGGGAGGGCTCGCCAGCAACCCAGACACAAAGGCGTCCATCCCAGTATCTTCAACTGGCGCCGCCGCTTTCAACTGAGAACCAGGGGCCTCCACCACCGGAGTCTCGCTAACCCCTTTCTCCCCAGAAACGCCTTCAAGAGCCCCCTCCTTGGGCACTTCATCAACACTGGGAGTCTCTCCCTGGACAGGTCCTCGCGGAGTGGCCTGGTCCGATCCGCGAGGAGCTTCCTCTCCAAGGCGCTGTGCCGCATCGCGGGACACCTTCTTCCTCTTTGCCCCTCCTACGAGCGGCACGCCTGAACCTGAGGCTGGCCTTTTCTTCCGCGAGGGTTGAACGGCACCGAGAACCTTCTCCGCGGCAGGGGGAGCATTTTCCCTATACGCGCACGCGAGGTGGATCTGCACCGCAGCGCGCATGGAACCCCTCTTGCCTTTCTCCTCGCCAGGGCGAGCGGGAGCATCTGGAAGAACAGAGATCAGTACACAGACAAGAAAATAAAAGAAACACCACTCATAACACACCTCTGGGTCCTTCGACGGCAGCGCGGAGCGCATCCACCACCTCGCCACGATGCGCGGGTGCCCAACCTTCATAAGGCGGAGGCACTTTGGGATCTATCAGGTGGCCGGTGCTAACACCAGCCCACCTGAGGACCACCTCATCCAACTGTGTGAGGGAAAAAGGGAAAAGTGCATCGCACGAGCTCCTCGCCAACACGTCGTCCAGCCACCCAAGGAGGCGAACATATTCGCTCCACCTGTGCCCGTCCGCGCATGCAACAGGCCTTGGGGCCACACTCTGCACGGCCTCGTAGTCCTCGCAATCGGGAACCGCCAGACTCGTCCCTCGCAAACGAAGAAAAACTACCATGCCGGTCATGGTGGGACTTTAAAGGAATACCAAAAGACACGTAACTATTCCCCCAACACCGAGGGGAGTAACATGGAAAAATTGTCCCCTGCTCGCAGCTCCAGCTGTAGAAACGCAAGAAGACGTCCGCGAAGGGCTCCACCCCAGCCAACCGGCACGCCACGATGAACCCGGCGATATGGATGAAAGCGTTAGGGCCAAGCTGTGACGGTGGGAGACCCCACAGAGTACACAGGTCCTGGACAAGGGGGCAGTGGAAATCTCAACCCAGAAGACATCTGGGCGGTGTAGAGACAGAGGGAAGAATTCTCCAGGTTCTCCGGCGTCTGCGGGAGCTTCAACTCCTTGCACGGCCCAGTCCGCGCCGTGTACACATGCACGGCCTCGACGGGGAAGAAAGCCTTCTCAAGCTCCTGCTGAAGCTTATCAGGCTTCACAGCAGTCTTGTCCACGACAGAACGATCAAGGAAAGGTGTTCTCTAGCAGCCATCACTACGACAGAACGAAAGAAAGATTAGGGAGATGAACAGTCTAAGAGCAATTTCATCGAACACCTCATAGGCAAAAGCGAAAGGAGTGACCTCTTACCTGAAATTGCGAAGACAGAAGCGAACCAGCGCAAGAACAACAGATGCGGTGAGGAATCGAGCACGTTCCACAAATATCAAACTTAAACGCAAAAGCAGAAACAAACAACCAGGTAGAAAAGAAACGAGAATGAAGTTCAAGCAAGAGAGCGAAAAGCAAAAGGACAGAGATCCGCGAAAGAAGCTGGCTATTTATAGGCACGGTCCTAACGAGACCGAAACGTCGCCTCAAACGGAGAACTAATCCCAGTGGGACGCGTGTCAAAAATCGCTAACGGTAAGAAACGTTTGGCCTTCCGCCAAGGTGACTATTCCCAACGGTAACTTTAAGCCAAAACGCGGAGTACAGGACCTTGCCCCTACTCCGCCTCTAGGAGGAGGCACCTTGGTACACTACCCAAGCAAATGCCCCCTCGCGGCACCATCAGCAGCAGCCAAGGAAACGCGCCGCGATCCCACCGGATCACGCGAAGGCTTTGTCAAGGAAGCTTCGCACCTGCTGGCCTCGCCAGGACCTTGCGGGTTCGCATCTCCTGGCCTCGCCAGACAGGGCCTTCGCGATCCCTGAGCTTCGCCACCAATCACTTGGAAGCATGACAGACTGGGGAAAGGAGGCTGGGAACGGTCGTCCCCACGATCTACCCACGTTCTCCACTACGTCTCCAGCCTTCCGCTACTCAAGGACGTGGAGGAGCACTCCACCACTCCCATCACGGGACAACCGCCACCTCAACGCCTCCTATAAAAGGATGGCTTGGGAAAGGTACACCCTATCTACACACCTCCACTCCTCTTTCTGCTCCTGAGTATTCTATTTTACACCTTGCAGACTACTCCGGAGCTCAAGATCGTCGTTCCACCCATTCCACCACCATTCAAGTATCTGGAAGCCCAGTCCCGTAAAGGAACCAGGCTATCAGTGCACGAGAACACTTTGCTCACGGAGTATGCGAGACGAGTTATGCACTTATAACCTTCGGTCGTGTTTCGACCCACAACCTACAATTTCCAAACATGACAAGTATACAGTATAAACCCTAACTATCCATGGCGAGCCCCGCCCCACTGAAATAGGCGAACACTCAACCATCACCAAACATACAGTTCATGAATAACCTCATTCATAAGATCCACAGAATCATACAGATACAGAATGTGTCTAACACATCAAAATATGACCATACCCCGGGTCTCGCCTTCTCTTGTCATGGCGAGTCCCGGTCCTACAGTATACTGAGCATATATATAGAAGCAAAATGTATCTAGGATACATAGCATGACCAGACAGATGACATGCATGCATACACACCTCTGAGAACCAACCAAGGAAACCTCAGAATACCTACGTGCGGGATCTAGGATAAACACTGAGATCAGAAGATCCCTGCAAGTACCGCTGCTGCTGCTAACACACCAACAGAAGAGAGAAGTCAGTTAACTGTAAATCCCATATGCTATCCTTAGCATAATTCCAGAAGTCAGAAAACAATCTATAGATTCAGACTCATACACAGATTCAGATTTCAGATATAGAGTCCAGTTTGAGACAACAGATTTTGAGATGCAAATTCAGATTTCAGATGACAGTTCAGATATCGGACTTGGACTACTGATTCGAGATATCAGATCCCAAACTGTAGTTACTCAAAGAGACTGTCCCTTACAGACGAGAAAATCAGACGAAACGAAGGGTACAAGCAGAATCAGACAACACATCCCAGACTCACTCTGCGGGTTGTTGGTCAGGTACTCTTGAAATGGTACAGAAAGGGGGTAAGTCCTCTTTTGAGAACTTAATAAGGGTTTTGGGATAGGCACGGTTTCTCTTTATGTATAAAAACCTGCACACCAATGCCTATCCCGACTGACCAAGTTTGGGTATCCTCGGGCCACCCTCAATCCAAACTCAGACTTGTTACACCCAGACACACATTTCATAAAGTAATCCGAAATGCAGAATTGAGAGCAATACTGAAACCCTTACCGCACTATTACCGACCCGCTGAAGAATCCCGACAAAATCCCGATGCTTGGCGCGAAACTCGGTAGTGTGACTTCCGAAGTCCCGCACTACTCCACAACTGTTGATTCAAGCTGAACAACCACATACAAATCAGAAATCACCATTATAGATCCCCAGGAACTAATCTCGCGCATTCTCGCACTTTCCAGCAAAATCCCGCAGAAAACTCAGATTCTCAAACCGAGCTAAAACATCGATATTTACACTCTAACATGCATAACCAAGCATTTATATCCTACTTTCTCCAAATTCACACAAATAAGCAAGTAGGTCGGTTATATCCATAATTTCAGAAAATGACGTTAGAACATCGTTTGTTACCTACTTCCATTCCATATACCAAATCACTACCAAAACATTCTCAAAACACATCACAACCATAACCATACCCTTCTTTTATTTCCGGCCTCAACCTTCCTTTTTATACCAAACTTCAATCCAAACCAATTGAGGTTCCAATCACATGCTTAATTCCTCAATTAAACATTTCAAGCATGCTTACTAACATACTTCACCTTAATCACCCAAAATCATACCAAAACCCTTAAGTACAAATCGGCCATTTGGGTACTTTTTACCCAACATGTTCACCTTCAAATTGAACCCACATATCAACTTAGAATCATGCTAGGAACAACATATCTCAAGCATGAATCAAGAAGACAACCAATCAACAAGTTTATATTTCAACCTAAAATTCGGCCAACCTAGGGTTTCCAAACCATGATGTTCTTCCATAAACCAAACCTCAATTCCTACACCACTTCATGCCAAGAACAACATACTTAAATCTTGAAGCAAGAAGATGAACACATCATGTAGCAAAGACATACATGAATTCGGTTCTAATCCAAACTTCCACCCAAAAATCATGCTCCAAACTTACTAAATCATGAAGAACACAAGCTTACCTCAAGCTTAAGTCCAACACCAAGATTAATCCTTGCTTAAACCCTTGCAAGATGAAGAACACTTGAGAGGTAGAAAAGGGAAGAAGAAGTCACGTATGATGTTGAAAGAAGAAAGAAAATGAGCAAAATGGCATTTCTTCAAGCACCTTAAATGAGTCACTAGGACAAATGTCCTTCAAGCACCTTAGTCACCACCTTAGTCACCATAGTGACTCACAACCCAAGCCCAAATACAAATTTGCTAAGTGTTGGGGTGTAATCTCGTGCCAACTTCACCCGAGTAACTCCCGACGTGTGCGCTTGCTTGCCCGAGCCAAAAATCTTGTCGTGTGTGCTTGCTCGGTTATCACCACATTACTCATCCCGAGCCATAACACACCTCACAGTATTGTCGTCATAAAACTTTCATCCCAAGCCCAGAGTTTTTCATCTACGAGCCCGGGCATCACCCGGGAACGAACATCCCAACCCCGAAAAATATACTCTGTGGAAAGGTGCGGAATGCTCGTACGACCCCAGATATGCTAAGAGTTCCCTTTTACGAGGTCTCGATAACTCTACCGAGCTTACTGATCGACCGGAAACATGTCCCGTTCCCGAAAAAATATTTTCTGCCGAAAGGTGCGGGGGACCCGTGTGATCTCAAATATGAAAGCATTCCTGATAATATTACCCAGAGAAGGTCCGGGAGCTGTCTGACCAACCAAAGACATGGCCCGCATGCTTTAAACGGAGCCCCGGAACACGAAAGTCACCACCCGCTCGGGGTGACTGTAACACCTTATTCACCGCCGCCGATACTTTCGGCTTCCGCAACAACAACGCTTCGCCAGCTTCCGGGGCGGTGGGGTGACAATTTGGTATCATAGCTTAAGGTTAAAGTTAGGAATGGTTAGACTTCCCGACCTAAACTCTGCTTCTAGTTCTGAGGTAATTTAACTAAAAGATCGCCAACTTTTATTAAAATTATTCTAGAATTTTAGGTTGATTTAGGGTTGGTTAGTGTTACGGTCACCACGAGCGGGTTGTGACCGGGTGACCAGGGCTCGGTTTGACTGCGGGTCACGTTTTTGGTGGTTAAATGGCTCCAGAGACTTATCTCGAGCTTTATTTACGGTAATCCTTAAGGATTTGAGGTCGTGTGGGTCCCAGAACATTTTCGCCGAAAATATTTTTCGGGGCCGGCGGGTTGTCTCGGGACGTACAGCGGGCTCGGTAGCGCTCCCAGGACCTCGGTTTGGGGAACCGTTTGCATATTTGGAATCGTGGGAACATCCCAGATCTTTTTACGGAGTATAATTTTTTGGTGGGGACGTTCTGTCCCGGGCGACTCCCGGGGCTCGGGACGGGAATCCCAGGGCTCGGGATGGAAATTTTCTGACAGCTTCTGTGTAAGTTATGTTATATTTTAAGACGGATTTTATGGTGATATTTGTGGAATTTTGGCGTGATGGGATATTGGTTCAGGTTGGCACACGCGCACGTCGGGTTCAGCGAGCTCGGTAGCACACTCTGAAGTTGTAAATAAATATTTGAAACATGTTTTATGAATGTTATGATATTCCGAGGGTTGTGTCCAATTTTCGTTTCAATTGGAGTTCGGGAGTTGCGGTTGGGCCAAAATTGTAACTTTTGGAAGAGTTTGGGGATTAAGGTTGTAATTTGGCCAAAAGTAGTCAATAATCAGAAAGGAAGGGCTACTGAAGTCGGCTGGAAGGGTGGAGGATAAGGGACACTTGGCTTTATTTCATTGAAGATGGAAAAGAAAAGGAAATTAAAGGAGAAAATATATAAGGAAGAAAATTGATAATTTTCTTCATTTCTTCACTTTTCTTCTTCTTCCTCCCTCTTCCATCCGCCATTTCTACTGTTCACGGGAGCTTCTTCTTCTTCAATTCTTGGCTGGAATCAACAAGAAATTGGATTCTAAGTGTGGTAAGCTTCCTTCTCATCTCTCTTTCCAAGTTAAAAACAAGATATGATGCGAAAAAGAGAGGGATTTTTGAAATAAGGGTTTGTTCTTGGCTATGGGTTTTAGTGATCCTCTTGCTTCCAAATTTAAGTATGTTGATCTTGGCATGGAGGGAAGTAAGAATCTATGGTTGGATTTTGGAAAAACATCATGGATGGGGGAAACATAATTAGTCGAATTATTGGTGGAATTTCTAAAATATTGTGTGGTTGTGTTCTTGAATCATGCTTTGGGTATGTTGTTCCTAGCATGATTCTAAGGCATTCTACGGTTTCAATTTGGTGGAAAATTGGTTGAGTAGAAAAGCCCCAATTTGAGTGAATAGTGGATTAGGGTTCATGGTTGATTTGGAACCTTGAATGAGTAATCTTGTTTAAGAATTGTAATTGGTGAGTAAAGAGAGCAAATGGAACCTTGAATGATTTGATTTGGAAGCTTGGTGGAAAATGGGGTGAAGGCGAAACTTAAGATGGATCTTTTTCCATGTTAGAGTTGTGTTATGGTTGTTTTGGATAGTAATTTGGTATTGTGGATGGAAGTAGGTTCGTATTGATGTTTGAAACGTTGTTTTCGGGCAATAGGAGCAAAGTTCACCTTTATGCGGGATTAAGGGTAAAATGTCTGGAATGTGGAATTTAAAGGTTGGATTGTGTTTGTGGGTGTATGAATAACAGTGTTCTAGCTTGGTTCGTGAAACCGAGCTTTCTGTGGATTTTTGCGGGAAAGTGCGGGATTATGCGGGTTTGGTTTCCGGGGGTTTGTTTGGGTGTGTTCTGACTCAATTGTGTTGTTCGGCTGTAATTCTGCGTGGGTGGAGTAGCTTGGGACCGTAAAAGGCAAGTTGCGACTTTTCGGGCTGGGGCCAAGGATTTCCGGGAATTGTGCTACGGAGCGGTGTTGCTGAGGTAAGGGCTCAACTTTTCTTGTTATGCATTCAGTATGGGACATTATGCATCGGGTTTAGTTGAGGCGGGTTCCCGAGTTGAGGACGGTGGTTCGGTGATCTCGGCACCTGTCATATGGTAGGGTACATGTTTGTACTTGTTCTGTTTCAAGGCCCGGGTGGTCTTGGAGACCACGAGTTTATATGTTGTTCTGCATGTCCGCGCTAGGCGCTGATATTTCTGCTTATACGTTTTTGGTATATTATATTATGTTTTGCATATGCATTATTATTATGTGGTTACATTACGTAGTAGTGTGCGCACCGAGGTGCCGACATTCTATTTGTATCCGCACTTGGGTGCCGATATACTTCGTGACCCTACGACAGTTTGGGGATCGCGACCCCTGCCCTGTACCGTGCTTTACATTGCATTACGCATATTCTAACCTCTTAGAGAGGGCTGTCGTACTGTGGTCAGTTGTTGGGTTCCGGCTTACCTCTGACTTTGCATACATTCATATATATGTATATTTGTGTTGGTGCTTGTTCTGTTTTGCAGGTTCGGTTCAAGAAAGCACTTGTAAAAGCGTATCTTACCTCAGCCCTTACCGGGTCCTCCCGAGGACTCACCCCTTATATGTTTACCACCTTTCAGGTTGTTACGAAAAGCAACCGGCGGAATAGAGATCCGCGGTGCTTTTGTTATTCTAGGTTTCAGCAAAGACAACAGCGGTACCACGTGCGGAAAATCTCTGAGCGAGAAAGTTTCCGTTTCCGCACTTAGGTATATCTAGGTTTTAGTTTGATGGCTCTGTAGCTGTAGTTGCATGCATGTTTATCGGATCATGAGTTTGTGTATGATGGAAATTCTGGTATATATGTATATTTGACCTTGTTGTCTTCTAAGTCGAGGCGGAGCCCGACTTGCCTATATTGGTTTGGTATATGAGATGGATTACGCATTTACCTTGTCTTGTATGGTATTTGGTGAAAGTTATATTACTTGTATGCTTGCCACGTATGGGTTTGGTAGGTTGCATGTGAGTTTCAACTATTACGTTTAACGAGCAAAATGCTCCGCCACCGCGTTTTCCGCCGTAGGTTCCGGTGTCCGACGTCGCGGTCGGCCCCGCCTCCGCAACCGGGCGGGGTGGCTGTGACAGATTAGTTGACACCATAACCTAGCATAATCTAGAAACTCAAGTAATTGGTTAAAATAGATATCGCGCCAGGGTAATCCATGAAGGATATGGATTATCTGAGTCCTTTCAAAGTAAGCATGCAAAGGAATTGTTGCTGAAATTCTAAGTTTTCCGTTTAAGTTAAATATGCATATCATCTACAATACAGAGCCATTAGGAAACTGATGTTTGCTAACATGGAGATTAACTGTCCTTTCTGTCTGTTTTTGTTGGGAATTTCAGATGGTCAACACGAGACGCGACCGCGCTACTCGTACTGACATTTCGGATCCCTCTCTCAATAGTAACCCCGAGGAGGGCACACCGCCGGGCTCGACAGCCCACACCACGACCTTCACCTCAGCCCCGACCTAGATCTGCTTGATGCCAGGAGCGCGTCAAGCTTGTGGAGGTATTGGGTCAGATACGCACCGTTCTGAACGTGTCTTTGCTTAGGGGGATCTGTTGTCTGATCAAGAGAGTGACAACAACCACTCCGCACCGACTGGTACACCCTCTGACACTAAGACCACACGTATCGACTCCAGACTACGCAGTCCTACTCCTATTTCTGAGGAGGAGGAGGACCGGTCTGAGTCACGGGTCGTTCCCTCACCGAAGGACTCGGTTAGCGGCTTGCACCGCTCGCAATAGCAGACTACCCGCAGGGCTCGGAGGAGAGATCACCGATCCATCGTCGCCGACCTAGGGACGATTCATATTGAAATTCCGAGGATACTCGAGGACCCCGAGGCCGCGTAGGGGGAGCATTGTGGGTTACGATGAGGTTGGGATGATGGAGAACCTGCAGCGCTTCAACCCGCCCAAGTTTTCGGGCAAGACAGGGCCAGATGCAGCCGAGAGCTGGTTGTTAGATATGGAGCGTCTCCTGCCGAGATTGGGACTGCCATCCGAGGCGATGGTTTCTCTTGCCACCTTTTATCTGCATGACGGTGCACACAACTGGTGGCAGGGGATAGTCAGGGACCAGGCGACACAGTACCGGGATATGAGTCGTACCGACACGGGGATGACTTGGGAGGAGTTTTCCCCCTTTTTTCACGAGAGGTGGTTAGGTACGCACCGGGAGCGCCGGCAGGCAGAATTTGATGCGCTCACTCGGGGCAGCGGGACCGTCACCGAGTATGAGCTGGAGTTCAGCCGACACATCCGTTACTCCTCTCGGTTCGATTCTTCCAAACCGGAGAAAAGCGAGGAGGTTCATCGGGGCCTGTGCTCGCAGATCGAGAGCAGGTGATAGCGTTCAATATCTCTGTCTATCACGAGGCCATTCAGAAGGCCCTTCTATTGGAGACGGAGTTGATCGGATCAGCAGTTACATCTTCCCGGCCCCAGTGGCGGGAAGTCATTAGGCAGCGAGGCTAAGGGCGGCATCGGGAACCGAGTAGATCGAGCAGTTCGGCGGGGCCAAGGGAAAGGCCCCACTACGAGATGCGGTTTCGACAGTGTGGCAGGCGCCATGTGTCACGACCACCCGCCCGGTTGCGGAGGCGGAGCCGGCCGCGACTTTCGGAAGCGGAAGCTACGGCAGAAAGCGCGGTAACGGTA
This sequence comes from Stellera chamaejasme, assembly GCA_024586325.1. Classification (NCBI taxonomy): domain Eukaryota; kingdom Viridiplantae; phylum Streptophyta; class Magnoliopsida; order Malvales; family Thymelaeaceae; genus Stellera; species Stellera chamaejasme. Next base: position 20,473,352 of record CM044979.1, read on the forward strand.
CTACCGAAACCTGCAACGTGCAGTGGTCCCATGACCCAGCCCGCAAACAGATTGGTCGTAATACGACCCGCAACCTACAAACTTAAACACGTACATGGCAAATATACAAAACAACTTAACAATCAAACATGCAGTTCATGGAATAACATTCATTACTCATGACAAGTAGAACACAGAACCCATTTTATACACATATCCAATATGGCAAGTCGGGGCTCCGCCCTCGACTCAGAAGACAGTACAGGAACAGAATATATCTCAGATTATACATCATAACAATACCATGATCCGAATACATGCATGCAACTACACCTACAGAGCCATCAAAGTACACCCTAGAATACTTAGGTGCGGAATCAGGAAAACCTCTCGCCCAGAAGATTCCCGCACGAGGTACTGCTGCTGCTGCTAAAAACCCAACCACAAGAGAGAGAAAGAGTTAGTTAACTGTAAATCCAACAAATCCGAAATCAGATACACCAACCAGAAACCTCTACCGAGACTACCCCTTAAACCCGAACAGAACATAACGGAGGTTCCACAAGGGAACTACCAATACCTGAAACCAAAACAACAGAAAACACCGCGGATCCCTATTCCGCCGGCTTCTTGTCAGATCGGCCTGAAAGGTGGTAAACAGAAAGGGGTGAGTCCTCGGGAGGACCCAGTAAGGGCTGAGGTAAGATACAGTTTGCACAAGTGCTGCTGAGCCGAACCTGCAAAACAGAACAAACACAAGCAACCATATACATATATGCATGTATGCAAAGTCGAGGTGAGCCGGAACCCATCATACGCGGTCCAACCGCCGTAACGACCCAAAACGGCAGCCCTCCCTAAGAGGTCGAATATACGTAATGAACAAAAGCACGGTACCGGTTGGGGTCGCGATCCCCAAACTGTCATAGGATCACAAAGGTATACCTGCACTCCCGGTGCGGATATACGTAAAGTGTCGGCACCCTCCAGTGCGGATACCAACAGAACAGAACCAAGGAGCACCCGTGGCCTCTAAGACCATCCGGGTCTCGTCACAGAACAGAACCACATAATAATAATGCATATGCAAAACAGAACAGAATATATACCAAAATGGCATAAGTATAAATATCGGCGCCTAGCGCGGATATACAGAACAGAATACCACCGTCCTCAACTCCCGGATCGGGAACCCGCCTCAACTAAACCCGTATACATAGAGTCCCATACTAGTATGTATAACGAGAGAAGTTGAACCCTTACCTCGAAAAACCGCTCGACAGCACAAACCCCGGGAAATCCCGGCTCCCGGCCCGAAGAGGAACACACCAAAACAAACACCCCGAAACCAAACCAAAAAGACAATCCCGCACTTTCCCGCAAAAATCCACAGAAAGCTCGGTTTCACGAACCGAGCTAGAACATCCTTATTCATACACCCACAAACACATCAAACCAGCAAACCCCATTTTCCAGACACTTTACCCGTAAACCCGCATAAAGGTAACTTTTGCATACATTACCCGAAAACGACGTTTCAAACACCATACGCACCTAATTCCATCCACGATACCAAATTACTATCCAAAACATCCTTAACACCACCCAAACATAGATAAAGTTTCTCCTCACCAATTCGGCCCTTAACCAAATTTTCACCCATCTTCCAATTCAATCCATTCAAGGTTCCATAAGCATGCTTTAACCACCAATTACCCATCTTAAGCTTGATTACTAACCAATTTTACCTTAAACACCAAAACCACTCATAAACCCTAACTATTGAATTCGGCCAAAGAGGGGTTTTCCATCCAACATGTTTTCCATCAAATTGAAACCATAGAATTCCTTAGAATCATGCTAGGAACCACATATCCAAAGCATGATTCAAGAACACAACAAAACACCCACTTTAGAAAACACCCTTAAATTCGGCAACCTAGGGTTTCACCATCCATGGTGTTTTTCCAAAATCCAAACCTAGATTCTTACTCCTCTCCATGCCAAGAACAACATACTAAAAGATGGGAGCAAGAGGATCAATCCAACACATAGCAAAGAACAAACCCTAATTGGGTTCTAAACCCATTCTCCAACCAAAATCAAGCTTCCAACTTGCTAGAAACATGGAGAAGAGAAGCTTACCAATTTATGGAACCCAAAACCTTGTTGATTCTTGACCAATTGAAGAACACATGAAGCTTGGAGGAAGAGAAGAATGGCGGGAAGGAAGAAGGAAGAAGAAGAAGAAAAGTGTAAGAAATGTAATTTCCTTCCCTTTTATATTTTCTTCTTTTCTTTTCTTTTCCATCTTTAACAAAATTAGGACAAGTGTCCCTATCCTTACTTAACTCAGCCGACTTACTCTCTTCCTCTTTGTCCTATATTGCCAACTTTTGGGTTAATTACAACTTGGTCCTCAAACCTTTCCAAAAGTTGCAATTTTAGCCCAACCGCAATTTCCAAACCCCAATTGGAACCAAAACTGAACACAACCCTCGGAACATCATAACACACCCAAAACCTGTTTCCCATGTCCAATTGCAAATCCAGAGTGTCCTACCGTGCCCGCTGAACCCGAGCAAAACCCGACGTGCGCGCGTACTAACCCGGAACCAAAATCACACCATGCCCAAAAATCCTCAAATATTACCATAAAATCCGTCTCAAAATATAACATATCTTACACCAGAGCCGTCGGAAAATTTCCATCTCTAGCCCCGGAAGTCGCCCGGGACCGAACGTCCCGCCCCAGAAAATATACTCCGTAAAAAGATGCAGGACGTTCCCACGATTCCAAATATGCAAACGGTTTCCCATTCCGAGGTCCCGGGAAAGCTACCGAGCCCGCTGTACGTCCCGAGACAACCCCCGGCCCCGAAAAAATATTTTCTGCGAAAATGTCCGGGGGGCCCATACGACCTCAAATCCCGAAGGATTCCAAAAAATAATGCTCAAATAAGTCTCGGAAGTCGTTTGACCGCCCAAAAACGTGACTCGCTGGCCAAAACTGGAGTCCCGGGTCACCCGGGTCACAACCCGCTCGGGGTGACCGTAACATTCTCCCCCCCTTAGGACTCTTGGTCCTCCAAGAGTCACCTGCACCATACAGGTGTCGCTACCAACTAGAATATATATACTTTCCCTTTACTAAGTATAATCGAACCATCGTTACTGGTGCGACGGGAGTGGTAATTTAGACAACCATCCAGAGCCTCTCAGCGGCGTCCCACCCTCTGGGTGCATCTTGTTGCGCCCCGAGTCAGTTGCCGGTATTTCTACCTGACAACCCCAGACAGTACCGAATCTATACCTAACTGACCTTCAACAGGCCATCCTGGAAGACATCGCATGTTACAGACATACTCAGGGGGGGTAAAGCCAACCTGCCCACTCGCTCCAAAATCTCATAAAGACCGATAGCCTTTGGGCCCACTACGCTTGCTCTGCGCACTCTGATCCTCCTCCAAGTTCACGATCGGAACACATTCCAGAACCTGCAGCTCCATGCTGCTCCTTACCGCCTCCAACCCATCAGAACTCATGAAAGGTAACACCTCTCCAGAAACCGTAAGGCAACGGTTAGCACAACCAACATGCACAAAATTCTTCAACAGCCAACCCATCCCAATACCTATACCAAATTGGGAGGGGGACCCTGAGCTGCGGAAACCTCAGGGGTGGTGAGTGTGGTTGTTCAGGTCTTGGGTTACGCTGAACCCAACTCCTAAACCTCGAAGGTGTGGGATCCCAATCCCGACCCTCCAGTACTCGATCACGCTGTCTGCGTACGGTAACCATTCCTTAAACCAAATCCAACCAAAAACCAACTTATCCCATAACCAAATAATCCAAAACAATTAACTCTCTCTCTACCAAAAGCTAGCAGCAGTATTCTAAGGCTCTGTAGTGTAATGCAATGCATGATGCAGAAATTCATCTCAGAATCACAAAACCAAAATCCAAAACCTTAAACACAGAATCAGATCATGTTCATAGCACAGAATCACATCACAACCAATCAATAAAACAAAGGTAACCGGACTATGTCAGAAGTCTACACTCGAGCTTTGCGCTTCACTACGCGCCCCGAAGTCCAACATCCCAGACCTTCCAGAATGCTTCAAAGAACCGCCCCAGAATGGAACATAGAACGATGGATTGCACTTCGAAGCCATTCCCCGCAGATACTTCTCCATGAACTGTCATGTCTGCTCCAAAAGTCCACTCCTGGACTAGTATACTTGCCTCCAGAAACCCATATTGAAACTGATCATACCTTGTCTCTCGGGTCACACCGACCCGACCTGCTCTGATACCAACTTGTCACGACAACCCCGCCCGGTTGCGGAGGCGGGGTCAGCCGCGACGTTCGGAAGCGGAAGCTACGGCGGAAAGCGTAGTAACGGTACTACCGAAACCCGCTACGTGCAGTGGTCTCACGACCCGGCCCGCAAACAGATTGGTCGTACTACGACCCGCAACCTACAAACTTAAACACGTACATGGCAAGTATACAAAACAACTTAACAATCAAACATCAGAGCCATCAAAGTACACCCTAGAATACTTAGGTGCGGAATCAGGAAAACCTCTCGCCCAGAAGATTCCCGCACGAGGTACTGCTGCTGCTGCTAAAAACCCAACCACAAGAGAGAGAAAGAGTTAGTTAACTGTAAATCCAACAAATCCGAAATCGAGATACACCAACCGAGAAACCTCTACCGAGACTACCCCTTAAACCCATATAAGGCAGGCGGAGGTTCCACAAGGGAACTACCAATAGAAACCAAAACAACGAAAACACCGCGGATCCATAATCCGCCGGCCGCTTGTCGATCGGCACGAAAGGTGGTAAACAGAAAGGGGTGAGTCCTCGGGAGGACCCGATAAGGCTGAGGTAAGATACGGTTTGTACAAGCTCACTGAACCGAACTCGCAAAATGAACAAACAAACACAAGCAAACATATACATATATGCATGTATGCAAAGTCAGAGGTGAGCCGGAATCCATCATACGCTGTCCAACCGCCCTCCCTAAGAGTTCTAAGAATATACATACGTAACATAATAGAAGCACGGTATCGGCTGGGGTCGCGATCCCCAAACTGCCGTAGGGTCACGAAGTATACCCGCACTCCGGTGCGTGTATACGTAAAGTGTCGGCACCCTCCAAAGTGCGGACATACGAGCAGAATATCAGCACTCCGGTGCGGATACAAATAGTAATGTCGGCACCCACAGTGCGCGAGAATCTGCGAAACGTAACCAAGGAGCACCCGTGGCCACTAAGACCATCCGGGTCTCGTCACGAAATGTAACCACATAATAATAATGCATATGCAAAACAAAACAAAATATATACCAAAATGGCATAAGTATAAATATCGGCGCCTAGCGCGGATATACAGAACAGAATACCAACCCGTGGCCTCCAAGACCATCCGAGCCTTGAAACAGAATAAATACAAACATGCATCTTACCATATGACAGATCCCAGGATCACCGAACCACCGTCCTCAACCCGGGAACCCGCCTCAACTAAACCCGTATACATAAAGTCCCATACCAGTATGTATAACGAGAGAAGTTGAACCCTTACCTCGAAAAACCGCTCGACAGCACAAACCCCGGGAAATCCCGGCTCCCGGCCCGAAAAGTGAAAGTGTGCCTTTTATGGTCCCACACCGCTCCACCAATGCAGAATCAAGCTGAACAACCACAAACCAATCAGAACACATCAAAATACACCCCCAGAAACCAAACCCGCACAATCCCGCACTTTCCCGCAAAAATCCACAGAAAGCTCGGTTTTACGAACCGAGCTAGAACCTTGTTATTCTAACACCCACAAACAAATTCCAACCTTTAAACCCGTAATTCCCGACATTTTCCCGGTAAACCCGTATAAAGGTAACCTTTCCATTTATTATCCGAAAATGACGTTTCAAATACCATACCGCACCTAAATCCAACCCCGATATCAATTTACCATCCAAATCAATCAAAATCAAACCCCAACATAGAGAAAGTTCCTTCTCATAAATTCGGCCCTTTACCAAATTCCCACCAAACTTCCAATTCAATCCATTCAAGGTTCCAATTACTCACTTTAATCACCAATTACACTTCTTAAGCTTGATTACTATCCAATTTCACATAAATCACCACAATTCAACATGAACCCAAATTGCACTATTCACCCAATTTGGGGCTTTTCTACTCAACCAATTTTCCACCAAATTGAAACCATAGAAAGCCTTAGAATCATGCTAGGAACCACATATCCAAAGTATGATCCAAAAACACAACAAATGATCATCTTTAGAAACATCCCTAATTTTTGCCAAAATATGTTTCTATCCTCCATGATGTTTTTCCAAAATCTAACTATAGATTCTTACTCCTCTCCATGCCAAGAAAAACATACTAAAAGATGGAAGCAAGAGGATCATCAAAACCTATAGCAAAGAACAAACCCAAATTGGTTTCTAAACCCACTTTTCAACCACAATCAATGCTTCCAACTTGTAGATTCTTAAAGAGAAGGAGCTTACCAATTTATGGAGCCCAAAACCTTGTTGATTCCTTGCCAAAATGAAGAACACATGAAGAGCTTCAATGAATAGTGTTAATGGTGATTTAACATTGAAGGAAGGAAGAAGAAGAAGAAGAAATGAAGAAGTTTGTCTTTACTTCCCCTTTTCCATCTCTTTTCAAAATAGGACAAGTGTCCCTTCTCACTTAGCAGCCGACTTACTCTCTTCCTCTTTGTCCAATGCCAACTTTTGGGTTAATTACAACTTAGTCCTTTAACCTTTCCAAAAGTTACAATTTTAGCCCAACCGCAATTTCCAAACCCCAATTGGAACGAAAACTGAACACAACCCTTGGAACCTCATAACATACACAAATCATCTTTCAGATGTTCAATTACCCATCCAGAGTGTCCTACCGGACCCGTTGAACCTGAGCAAATCTCGACGTGCTAACCCAAATCCAAATCCCTCCATGCCAAAATTCCACAAATATTACCATAAAATCCGTCCCAAAATATAACATACTTTAGCCCGAAGCCATCGGAGAAATTTTCATCCCGAGCCCCGGGAGTCGCCCGGGACCGAACGTCCCGCCCCTGAATATATACTCCGTATAAAGATTTGGGACGTTCCCACGATACCAAATATGCAAACGGTTTTCCATTCTGAGGTCCCGGGAGCGCTACCAAGCCCGCTGTATGTCACGAGACAAGTCCCGGCCCCGGAAAAATATTTTCCGCGGAAATGTCCGGGGAACCCACACGACCTCAAAACCCGAAGAATTCCAAAAAATAATGCTCAAATAAGTCTCAGGAGTCGTCTGACCGCCCAAAACCGTGACCCGCAGGCCAAAACCGGAGCCCCGGGTCACCCGGGTCACAACCCGCTCGGAGTGACCGTAACATTCTCCCCCCCTTAGAACTCTTGGTCCTCCAAGAGTAACCTGAACCATACGGATGTCGCTACCAACCAGAATGTATACATTCTCTTTACCAAGCATAATCGAACCACCGTTACTGGTGCGGCGGGAGGTTTGAGATCTCCACCACGAGACCATCGATTTTACCACCACCAGTTCAGCGGATTACCGAGCCAGCGGGTTTTCCAGGTCGAGCAGGCCGGCACATCACAGCAGAGAGCATTTGAGGATCAGATCGAGACACTTATGAACAAACAACTATATGCTAAGTTCTCTAAATGCGACTTCTGGATGTGAGAAGTAGCTTTTTTGGGTCTCATTGTTGGAGAGCACGGTATTTCAATGGACCCAGAGAAAACTAAGTCAGTTGAGGAGTGGGGGTAGCCACGGACAGTCAAGGATATACGAAGCTTCCTGGGTTTGGCAGGGTACTACCACAGATTCGTACCAGGATTCTCCATACTGGCATCGCCGCTCACTCAGCTGACTAAGAAGGGTCAGCCGTTTGTTTGGTCCTCAGCCTGCGAGGGCGGTTTTGAACTCAGCGATTGTTGACACACGCACCGATTCTCGAGCCAACCGGACTGACACTCCTTTACGTGATCTACACTGATGCGTCAAGGATGGGACTCGGCTGTGTGTTATTTCAAGGGCAGCACGTCATTGCGTATGGGTCGAGGCAAATGCGACCACACGAGCAGAACTACCCGACGCATGACTGGAGGGTGGCTGCGATCAACTATGCCCCCAAAAAGTGGAGGCACTACCTACTCGGTAACAGGTTCCATATTTTCACCGACCACAAGAGCTTAAAGTATCTATTTACTCAGAAGGATCTAAACATGAGGCAGCGACGGTGGCTCAAGTACATGAAGGATTACGACTGTACCATCGAGTACACCGCTAGCAAGGGGAACTCAGTAGCAGATGGTTTGAGCAGGACGTACACGAGTATTGTCAATGCTGGAGATTTGGGAACAAGGCTAAGGGGATAAATCTGATGTTGTTATGGCATCGGTGGGAGCGATTGGAGCAAGCTCGAGTTAACACTTTGACTATTCGGTATGATTGGTTGACCGAGATCCGAGAGGCACTGAGACCGAGGACACGGGGTTGAAGAAACTCTCGGGTGAGAACAAAGGTGCCTTGCGACCATTCTTCTAGTACAAGTAGAGATTGCTTTGTACTTTAGGAGTCGCCTCTATGTACCGGACGAATCGTCAATTCGAGACCTACTTAGGAGAGGCACACTCCAGTGGTTTGAGCATCCACCCCGAAGGTGAGAAAATGTACAATGACCTTAAATCTCACTTCTGGTGGCTAAGGATGCGAGACATATAGCTGCCTACGTGGTGAGATGTGCGACTTGTCGGCGTGTCAAGGTAGAGCATCGAAGCCAGGTGGTACACTGCAGACTCTACCTATTCCTGTCGGGAAGTGGGGTAATATTACGATGGATTTCTGACTGGTCTACCTCCGACCGGGCGCATCATGATGCTATACGGTTATAGTCGACCGAACAAGCTGCGCATACTTTCTACCGATCCGAGTGATGGACTCACTGGAGATGCTTGCCCGGTTGTATATTCGGGAGATCGTGCGATTACATGGAGTACAGGACTCCATTATATCTTATAGGGACCCACGATTTACCGCGAGATTCTGGGGTGCCTTTCATAAGGCTCTGGGCACGCGACTCCACCTGAGCACGGCATACCATCCTCAGACAGACAGGCGGTCAGAGAGAGTTATTCAGATTGTCGAGGATATGCTCAGGAGTTGTGTTTTAGACTTCAGTGGACATTGGGATCAACACTTGCCGTTAGTAGAGTTCTCCTACAACAACATCTATCAGACTACTATCGGCATGGCACCTTATGAGGCACTGTAAGGTCGAAGATGCATGACACCGAATTGTTGGACAGATGCCTCAGACAGGATGACTATTGGTCCCGAGCTTTTAGAGGAGGCAGCGGAGAAGATCCGTCGATTCATATGCGAATGAAGGCCACGAGCGATTGGACCACCTCATACGTCAACAAGAGATGGCGAGATTTGGAGTTTGAGGTGGGAGACAGGGGTTTGGTTGAAGGTTGCACCGACTCGTGGGACCGTCCGATTTGGCAGACGGGGCAAGTTAGCCCCGAGATATATTGGTCCTTATGAGATTTTGGTGCGTATAGGCAAGGTTGCATACAGATTGGCCTTGCCTTTGAGCATGTCAGCTGTGTTACCCAACCTCCCCCGGAAACTGGCGGAAGCGTCTTACTTGCAGAGGTCAGAGGTATCGGCGGCGGGTGAATGCGGAATTTCTTCTTAAAAGGGTTGTGGGCGAAACCCGTCCCTTAAAACATTTTCCNTCAAGTTTTAAGGTTATTGCGTGTTTGCAGATTTTAAGACGTCTTACTAGTACTAAACCTGCACCCGAGAAACGTTAGTGGTTTTACAGAATATCGAGCGCGCAGAAAACATAAGGAGATAATAAGTCATACAGGCAGAAGGAGTTCCGCCCTCTTCGTTGGGTCGGAAACACCCCACGAATAACATACAGTTTAGGCCCGAATGCTAAAAGTGTCTAATATGCAGTCTACACCTACAAAGCCGAGCCAAAAAGCAGAATTATACCTCGCTAAACAAAAGGCGATGTTGTTGCAAAACATAAACAGGAGAAATAATGTCGAATAACTAGATAAATTTTACCGACAGTTACGGGAAGGACCTAATGAGAATACCCCAAGACATAAACAATTATACCTCGGAAGATACAGTTGCGAGCGAACACCGCGGGATGTTACGGTCACCCCGAGCGGGTTGCGGCCGGGTGACCGGGGCTCGGTTTTGGCCTACGGGTCACGTTTTAGGAGGTTAAACGACTCCGGGACTTATCTAAGCGGTATTTCTGGGAATCCTTCTGGTTTTGAGGTCATGTGGGTCCCCGGAGATTTCTGCGAAAAATATTTTTCCGGGGCGGGGCTTGTCTCGGGGCGTCTGGCCAGCTCGGTAGCGCTACCGGGACCTCAGTTTGAGAAACCGTTTGCGTATTTGGGATCGTGAGAACGTCCTGCATCTTTTTACGGAGTATAGTTTTTGGGGCGGGACGTTCGGTCCCGGGCGACTCCCGGGGCTCGGGATGGAAATCTTCCGACGGCTTTGGGGTAAGTCATGTTACTTTGTAAGACGGATTTTATGGTTATTTTTACGGAATTTTAGCGTGACGGGATTTTGTTTTAGGTTGACCCGCACGTACGTCGGGAATTTACGCGGGAGGAGTTGGCGCGGGTGGTGCGCCCAACACTTGGCTATTTTCGGTTTTGGGCTGAAAGTGATTCATGCTTTATGGTTAAATGGTCATGGGACAAGTGTCCCATGACTCATTTTTGTCCTTAGTATAAAAGGATGAATTATTACATGAAAATAGCCATTTATGCCAATTTTCATTTTCTTCTTCTTCTTCCCTTGCCATCCGCCATTTCTTCTCTCCTTCAAGCTTCTTGGTGTTCTTCATCTTGGCTGGAATTCAACAAGGATTGGGCTTAAGTGTGGGTAAGCTTCCTCTCTTCTTCTATTTTCAAGTTGGAAACATGATTTGGTGAAGAAAAGAGGAGAAAATTCGAATTCATGATTTGTTCTTTACTACATGTTTGAGTGATCTTCTTCCTCCCATCTTTTAGTATGTTCTTCTTGGGTAGGAGAGGAGTAAGAATCATGGTTTAAACTTTGGAAAAACTCCATGGAAGGAGGAACCCTAGGTTGCCGAAATTAGTGAGTAATTTTCCAAAATCTTGTATGTTTGTGTTCTTGGATCATGCTTCAAGTATGTTGTTCCTTGCATGATTCTAAGACTTTCTATGGTTTCAATTTGATGGAAAACAAGTTGGGTGAAAAACCCCCAATTGGCCGAATTTACCATGTTAGGGTTTATGATGATTTTGGTTGTTAAGGTTGAAATTGGTTAGTAATCTTGCTTAAGGAATGTAATTGGTGGTTAAAGTGTGTAAATGGAACCTTGTTTGGATTGAAATGGAAGTTGGGTAAAGTTTGGTGAAAGGGCCGAAACTTTGGATGAATCTTTTTCTATGTTGGGGTTGAGTTTTGGTTTGTTGGTTGGTAATTTGGTATTGTGGATGGAAGTAAGTTCGTATTGATGTTTGAAACATTGATGTGATCACCGAAAATGATCAACTCTTGGAAGGATCTAGCTTGGAAGATGAGCAACAATCTCTTGATAATTTCGGCTTAGCAAAGCACCTTTCAACTACAAGGTTGAACAATACTTTAGAAGCCAAGGGAAGGAGATGGATCTAGCACCTCTTAACTACTTGATCAAGCAATACTAGATATAATTCTTGAACCAAAATTATGGAACAAGGGAATGGAGTGTAGAAATGAGAACCAAGAACCAAAATGATCTCTTGTAGAAGAAGAGAATTTCGGCTGAAATGCTTCAAGATGAGTTCTCCCTTTACAATGTCTAGTTGCTAGTTTAAATAGGAAAGGTAAGTGGAGGTTATTGTCCAAAGTGTAGTAACACTTTTGACAAACACCCTAGGGTTACTTACCATTTCCATGATACAAAAGAAATCATAATGATACTACTAAAAATGGTGAGGGAAAAGTGAAAGGTAACCACCATTTGTGGTAATGGAGGGCAAGGACCAACCATTACTACAAACTAGTGAGTAAAGACCTCCACTTTAACCTACTTTCCCTCCCATCTTCCAATAACATAAATATTGTTCAAATATAAGTCAACTAAGATAAAAATCTGATATAAATGGACATTGGGCCAAAATTGGAAGAATTTGGGCCGCCCCGATCATGGTGGCGCGTGGCCCACGCGCGCGGGCCTTAAGTGGCGCGTTGCGCGCTTGGCGGCAGTGAGGCTACTTCGGGCATCTCAAGGTGGGGAAGGCTAGGTAGCTGTCCATGGGTGGTGGCGCATCGGTCCGGGCGGGGGTGAGCGCGTGGAGCGCGTGGGTGAGGTGGTGGCGCGTGAAGCGCGTGGCGCCTCCTCGTCTTCAAGGGAAGTGTAGGTGATGCTTCCCAAATGGTTTGGGGTCTTCTCCACTTGAATTCCCATGAGTTGGAGCTTGAGGTCTTGGTCTCGATCTTCATTCCGCTCCTCGGTTTGTGCCATGATCCTTATAAACGCTTGGAGCTTCTCTTGCACCTTCTTTGACCTAGACCGTGTCATGGGTCCATTGAGGCCTTGGAAAGGGCTTGGCATCTCTTGTGTGGAAGTGGGGTGGATGTCCACATCAAACATGGTTTTCGGGCAACGGAGCAAAGTTCACTTTTATGCGGGATTAAGGGTGAAAGTGTGCGGAATGTGGGTTTAAAGGTTGGAATGTGTTTGTGGGTGTATGAATAACAATGTTCGAGGCTCGGTTCGTGGCAAGAGCTTTACGTGGATTTTTGCGGGAAAGTCAGGGATTGTGCGGGGATTGGTTTTCGGGGTTTGTTTGGGTGTGTTCTGACTTAATTATGGTTGTTCAACTTGATTCTGCGTGGGTGGAGTAGCGTGGGACCGTAGGAGCCAAGTTTTACTTTTTGGGCCGGGGGCCGGGATTTCCCGGGTTTTGTGTTGCGGTGCAGTGTTTCTGAGGTAAGGGCTCAACTTCTCTCGTTATGCATTTTGGGAGTAATTGCATGTATATCGGGGTTGGTTGAGGCGGGTCCTGGGCGAGGACGGTGGTTCGATGACCGAGACCCGTCACATGGTAAGATGTATGTTTGTTGTCTCAAGGCCGGATGGTCTTGGAGGCCCCGGGTTCCTAATTCATTCGGTGTATCTGTATCGGGTGATGTTACTTACATTTATATTTACATGTATATGTGTTACATTACGTGATGAGACCCGTCTTTGGTCTTAAGACCACGGGTGCTCCATGGTTTGGTTTGGTTATGTTCGCACTTTGGAGGGTGCCGACATTCTGTGTATATCCGCACTTGGGGTGCCGATATACTTCTGTGACCCTACGACAGTTTGGGGATCGCGACCCCAGCCGGTACCGTGCTTTCTGTTCTGTATGTTCTGACCTCTTGGAGAGGGCTGTCGTTCCGTGGGTCAGCGGTTGGACCGCATGTGTTGGGATTCTGATTTACTTTGCGCCTTATGTTTATATATATACATGTATACTCTTGTGTTGTTCTGTTTTGCAGGTTCAGTATGTTGCCGCTTGGGCAAACTATATCTTACCTCAGCCCTTACTGGGTCCTTCTGAGGACTCACCCTTTTATTTGTTTACCACCTTTCAGGCCGTCCTGACAAGCAACCAGCGGAGTAGAGATCCACGGTGCTTCGGTCATTTTTGGGGTTTCGGTTGCAGCAGCAGCACCACGTGCGGAAATCCTCGAGCAAGAGGCTTCTGAGTCCGCACTTAGGTATTTATAGGAATTTGGTTAATGGCTCTGTAGTTGTAGCTGCATGCATGTTAATCAGATCATGGTTTTGTATATGATGCATATACTGAGATATATCCTGCTTTTGTTTGTCTTCTGAGTCGTGGGCGGAGCCCCGACTTGCCTATATTGGAATTGTTATATTATAAACTCGGTGTTTCTGTGTTTGTGACGATGATCGATGTTTGATACACCATGAACTGCATGTTCGGTAGAAGTCGGATTGTTATGTATGCTTGCCTTGTATAACCGTAGGTTGCTAGTCGTTACTCGACTATTTTTTTATTTGAGCTCGATGCTCCGTTGCCGCGTTTTCCACCATAATTCCAATCCGACGTCGCGGTCGGCCCCGCCTCCGCAACCGGGCGGTGTGGCTGTGACACGGGAGGTATACTCCGCAGTCTTTTGCCGGATTCCCTGAAAAGATTTAGTATGTGGGGGTGAGTTCTCGAAAGAACACGGTAAGGGGCAAGCATAGTAACGGGAAAAGCTTTTAAAACGTTTTCCTTGCATAAAAGATTAGCGTGCCATGAACTAGCATATAATATCGATGGCCGCCGAGCCCAGTACACTCAAAGGCCTAACCAAAGGCCCACGCATAAGCCCGATATACGGGCCCATTAAAAACCGTTAATAGGCTCAATAACCCGAACTATGCTTAAGGACTTTCCCGAACCACAATTCCCGAAGTACCTATATTCCCTAAAAACACGATATGGAGATATTACAATAATACCACTCAGACCTGGAACTATAAATACATTCACTATTCATACCTAAAAGGGGTAACGTTTGACAACCACTCAACACGACTTGTCAAAACACAACCTCAGAGGACCTCTCTATTTCTCGACAGTCGTGTCCTAATACGCGAAGTCAACCTAATGGCTTGATCAACATCGGGACACGTAGGTCAAACCGGGCGTGGCGGTAACGCGCGCATGCAGATCCGCCACCAAATGGCGCCGTCTGTGGGAAAGGCGGTGGTCCCCAAAATCAGATTGAGCGTGGGGACCATTCCGTTCCGATCATCTAGACCGGAGGGAGAAGGTTCTACCGGCGGCCGCACGGCCGACCCGATTACAAGAGTTCCTCAAAGGAAACGTCCCATGAAGCAACCTCCCTACGGCCTACTTCCAGCTTCCGTCGAAGCGACATTCGACACTTGGACCCTGATCTTGTCCAAGCAGTTCGGATGGTTCTTCAGGAAGAGCGAAGAAACCAGGACGACCAGACTGGTCAATCCTGTAAACCTCGGGACAGCCAGTTACCACGGCAGAAGCGGTCAGACTATGGTAGACAGCAGGCAGCTTCGCAGCAAGTTGCTTCCCCGGACCGTCAAAGCCGACAGCGGTCAAGATCCCGAGGAGCACACGAGACCGATCCCCAAGACCGAGAGGCTGAGTGCGTGGTGATCCAGCGGGGCGATGTGATCAGGCAAATGTTGCATCGTGCTGGAACAAGTCGAGAGAAACTCGGGCATTCCCGAACCCAAGTGCGAAGTTATCACGATGACGGACCATTCACAGGATTCGGGACAGCCGGATGTCCCAGTATTTAACTTACCGCACCCATTGAAATATACCAAGGTTCGGGAGACCACGATGCTTTTGTCCGGAAGTACGGAGAGCAATGGAACTGAAAGGGGCCAACGAGGCGGCCACTGTGTAAGTGTTTTGAAGTAGCTCTAGGAGGTCCGGCCTCGGCTTGGTATAACTCGCTCCTCCCGAACTCGGTATCATCGTTCGGGACATGGCCACCAAGTTCACGGCGCACTTCATCGGGTGTAAGAGGTCATCGAAAAGGGCCATACAAATGTTCGACATCAAATAGAGACCGAGCGAGGGTATCCGAGAGTTCGTCGAAAGGTTCAACCGAGAAGCCGTACACGCGTCGATCGGCGGACAACATTCGGATCATGGCATTCACAAAGGCGCTCATCCCCAATTCGCGCACGGCTTATGAATTATCCGAAAGAACTTCACCAATGTCGAGGAAATGTACGCGATCACGCAAGAGCATATGATCGCGCAAGAAATGTTGTCCCAACGCGAAGGGAAGCAGGACAACAGAGATAATCGTGAGCCGAGGAAGGAGAACACGAGGAGTCGCGAGTCAAGCAATGGGAACCGGGAGGACAGAAGAGAACTCCACCCCAACCAACCGGGACCGAACATGAAGGGCAAAGAGAAGAAATCTCCACCCCAACCAACCGGGAGTCGAACACCATAACAACCACCCTAGGCTCAAATCCAAGGAAGAGGAAAGCGAGGAGATAGCCTCACCGAGCTACGGGATCCGTCTTCAAGAGTAAAGCGGGCGGACGGGTCCGAAGTGCGTCATCATCACCCTCCGAATTGGAACCATAGATGTCAAAAGGGTTCTCTGCGGCGATGGCTCAAACGCAAATGTGTTATTCGAAAAGGCATATGAAGGCCTCAAGCTTAAGTCAAGTGGCCGAACCCTTTCAAGACAGCAACCTACGGCGTAGGCCGGATGAACTACCGGTGCTCGGCTCTATCGAGCTCCCAACGATGTTCACGGGAGTCGGTCCCGAAGGTCAATCCCGGTACACGACATTGATGGTCAAATGGCTTGTCATCGATGTCCCCTCTGCGTACAACGCTATCATCGGGAGAGAAACCCAGGTGGCTATTCACATGAGAACTGGCGTGAAATACCTAACCGTCACCTTTGCTACAGATGAGGGCGACGCCTCGATCTACGTGAGCCAAAGAGAAGCCAAGGACGTCATGGCAATAGCTCGAAGGATCCTACTCCGACCTGCTCAAAGGAGGACAAGGGGATAGCGGATACCGAAGAAGTCGTATTGGAAGGAGATAGGACAAAAGAATTGCGAAAGACATGCCCGAGGGCGTAAGGAAAATCTTGTAAACTTGCTTCAAATGAGTAAAGACTTGTTCGCCTACTCTCCAAGTGATATGCCGGGATCGACCGAAGGTAATCCAACACAGCCTGCACATCAACCCGAATGGGGTCATAAGAGAAGTATCGTATCCCGAGTGGCTAAGCAATCTCGTAGTAGCAACCGAGAAGACAGCGACAAGTTGCGCATGTGCATCGATTTTACAAGCGTAAGCGATGCCTGCCCGAAGGATTCATATCCTACTCCACCGATCGGCGAGCTTGTGGATTCTACGGCCGGACATGCAAGGCTCTCCTTCCTCGATGCTTACAGCAGTTATCATCAGATCAGGATGAACCCGCAGATGAAGAAAAGAGCGTCCTTCATAAGCGGCGGGGACACACTGTTATACCAGAATGCCCTTCGGACTTAAGAACGCCGGAGCAACTTACCAAAGATTGATGGACAAGGTATTCTCCGGACAGATAGGAAGAATTCTTGAAGTTTACGTTGATGATATCATCATCAAGAGCAAGGAGGAAGTGGACCTCGTCCGCGATATTGAAGAGGTGTTCGGACAGATCCGAAAGTATGGACTCCGATTGAATCCGGACAAGTGCGTTTTCGGAGTGACATCCGGGAAATTCCTCGGATTTATGGTGTCCGAGCACGGCATCTATGCGAACCCAGCAAAGATCGAAGCTCTCCTAAACGTGAGGACACCTTCATCAATAAAGGACGTGCAGAGACTTCTCGGGAAAATTACGGCCCTAAGTCATTTTATATCTCGTTATGGAGACAAGTGCCGCCCTTTCTTCAAACTCTTGATCAAGGAAGGTGCGGAGCCCGGTAGAATTGGGGTGAGTAGAGGAGAGAAGAAATCTAAGGACGAGAACGCAAGGGACCGAGCTAAATTCAGTTGGAATCCCGAATGTCAGAAGGCTTGGGAGGAAATCAGAGCTTACCTCTTGGAAATGCCTACGCTTCGGCAACCAACCGAAGACAGACCCCTCATTGTATACTTGGCAGTAGGAGAAAAGGCTGTGAGTTCGGTGCTTGTTCAAGAAGACGATCAAGGAAAACAGTGGTCAGTTTATTACGTGAGCAAATCATTACACGGAGCCGAACTTAACTACCCGATGATCCAGAAAGCCGTTTACTCTCTAGTCCTCTCAGCCAGGAGATTAAAGCCGTACTTCCTCAGATTTTCCATTGTTGTTCGGAGCAACGTCCCTATCAAGGACATCCTGAAGCGGGTAGACCACTCCGGAAGACTGTCAAAGTGGTGTGTAGAACTAAGCGAGTATGAGATCAAATACGAACCACGGAGAGCAATCAAGGCACAGGCGTTGGCAGATTTTATCGCCGAGTTGCCAAAGAATCTGAGAGAGAAGATTCGTTAAACGGAGACAGCCCGGTTTGGACCCTACATGTAGATGGAGATTCAGGGTCAGACAAACAAGGTGCCGGGTTAGTTCTCGAAGGCCCAGAAGGAATGAAGGCAATAAAGTCAATCAAGTTCACTTTCCCGGTAACGAACAACACGACCGAGTATGAAGCCCTTATTGCTGGTCTAGAACTGGCCAAGAAAGCGGGAATCCGATCACTAAAAGCATGTAGCGACTCAAACCTCCTCGTTCAACGGATGAATGGGAGTACGAAATCAAGGAACCAAGTCTCAAAAATACGCCGAAGTGGCTAGAAAACTGGCGCGGATTTCGAGAAGTTGTGTATTGAGAAGATCGCGGTCGCTCAATTCCGAGGCCGATCAGCTTTGAAGTCGGTTTCTTATGATGAAGTAAGAAGTGAACCTTGCGTCGATTACTCCCGGGTATGCTGCATTACCTCAGGATGGAGGGTCCCTTATTGGAAGTACCTCGGTGAAGGAGTACTCCCGGACAATCCAGTCGAAGCCGCGAACATCAGGAGAAAGGCAAGCAAATTCGTGATAATAGGTGATAATCTGTACCGAAAGGGCTTCTCTTCCCGATGCGAAGTGCGTCGGAAAAGGAGACACCGAGGACATCTGATGGAAACTCACGAAGGTACTTGTGGGTCGCACATTAAATCGGATGCGTTGGCTCTTTGTCATGCGAGACAAGGGTTCTTGGCCCACCCTCAAGGAAGACGCAAGGAAGCTAGTCAACAAATGCAAGAAGTGCCGGGAACACGCTCGAATACAGAGAATTCCATCGAACACGTGTTGTCTTCGGACTACCCCATACCATTTCTTTGTATGGTGAATCGATCTGATTGGGGCCTTGCCTACCGCCCCGGAGGACTGAAGTATTGCGTTGTCGCCGTGGACTATTTTACCAAATGGATAGAAGCCGAACCACTGGCGACAATTACGGCTGAAAATATCCGAAAGTTAAATGCGGAAGAACATCATCTGCAAGTTCGGATGCCCGAAGGTTCTTGTTCTTGATAACGGTACTCGAGTTCAGCGACGGTGGATTCGAGGATTTCACCGAGGAATTCGGAATCAAAATTCATTTTCTCCGGTCACCCACCCGCGAGTAATGGCCAAGTTGAAGTATCTAACCGAACGTTGAAAGATGGGTTAAAAGCGAGACTCGGAAAAGCAAAGGGGAAATGGCCCGGAGAACTCCCTCATGTTTTATGGAGTTACCGGACCACGCCCCGAAGGTCGACCGGAGAAACCCCGTTCTCTTTGGCATATGGAACCGAAGCGCTCATCCCCATTGAAGTCACGAACTCTTCTCTCCGAACTGAAGTGTTCGAAGAAAAGGCGAACGAACAAGGCTTGCGGACGAATTTGGACTTGCTCGAAGGAAGGAGAGAAGAAGCAGAGCTTCGAAGGAAAGCGTTCCAACAAAGGACCGCATCTACGACAAATTCCAAAGTGAAGGCAAAGAATATAAAAGTGGGTGACTTGGTCCTACGGCAAACTAAGTTGGGATCCCGAAGGCCAAAAGGGGGCGCGTTCGCCCCGAACTGGGAAGGCCCATTCGAGGTCGTTGCCGAAGAAAGAAAAGGAGTTTACAAGTTACTGGATCCCGAAGGAAGGGAATTAGCAAACTCTTACCATTCCGAGGCACTAAAGAAATACTTTGTATGACCGAAGGATAATAAAGCGTGATTGCACTGTTAACAAGTGTTGAACCGATCCTGAATACTTTCATTAACAACGCCCGAGGCCGGGATTACAAAAATGGAATGGAAAGAAAAGTACATCATTGAGGATCCAAAAGTCATCTACGGTGGTAGTTGCAGTGGCTGTAGAAACTCGTCGCCGTACTAGCTAGGATCTTCTTGGGCTCGTCATTCCCGTCAAGCCCGGATAGGTCAGCACGAGGTTGCGCTCGACAATTTGCTTCTGGCGAAAAAGAACCCGAAGGTAAATTTGTCGATTGACATCCCTACGGAATCCTTCAGCGCCTTTTGATACTTGGGATACTTTTCTGAACTTTGGCAAGTTCGTCCCGAAGTCTCGGGAGTTCCTCATCCTTGGCCTTCAGATCTTGCTCCTCCCGAAGCTTGCGGATCTCTTCATCCTTGACCCGTAGCTCATGCTCATGATGCTCTTTCAGATTGGCGAAGTCAACCTGAAACTTCTCTTTCGGTTTGAGCTTCGAACTTCTTCCCGAAGAACTTCTTGAGAATGGCGACGCTCTTTGACCACGCTTAGGAAAGCAACCTCAGCGAGCAAAGTCGTCGGCTTGGTCGTCTTGAGGTTTTCCCGAATGTTACTGCCCTCGGGAAGCTCGAGTACGGATGTGGTACGGGAGTGCCGCAGCAGCTGCTCATAGTGGTGGACTCGCTGAATTAGCTTGGCCGCCACAGCAATGGCTTTTGTCGCCCGCTGCTCAGCTTCGGACCGGACCCGATTTGGCCTTCGGGTGATTCGGGAAACCCAACCGCCCATCGTTGCCATCTGCATGACCTCAAAGGATTACCTCGCCGTGATATCGACCCGAAATTCCAGATAAAAAAATAATTAACCAAGTACTTACCTGGTACCCAAGGACGGCCATTTTTGAGGAGGCAACATCCAAGTCAGGGTAGAAGTGTTCTAAACATTCCAGAGTTCGGGCAGTGGTGGTCCCTTCCCATAGCTCGGGAGCCATATTTTTAGCATCTTCATCGTCCAGGATGTTCTGATCCTCATGGATCAGCCACCCAGGCTCCCGGGGGATCAGATCGTTCCCGAATCGCGAGAGCTTCTCGTCCCGCAGCCGCCTCCTCTCTTCCTGGGACTCTTTCCAGTCCGGACCTAACGTACAAAAATGAGATCGAACTATGTCATGCAGCGGGTCTTCACCGAACATTCGGGAAATATTCCCGAATAAGTTCCAAAAGCAGAGATTGCGTAACTTCACAAATTGGTTACCTAGCTGAAACTCGATCGGTGGGACCTCTGGGGCGCTCTGTTCAGTCACCCTCGAAGCCGTAAACTTCCCCCTAGTCCTTCTGATTCGTTCGGGAGAATTCTGCAGCATCTCATAAACGTCATCCCGAGTAGGGTGACCTTCAACGTGAACCAGAGATGGAACCTCCCCGGACAACTTCTGGCCTCCAGCCTCAGCATGGACCACATCAGCCCTCTTGTGTTTTCTCTCAACTGCTGCGGGTTTCGAGCCTCCAGCTTTGGAGCCCTGTTTATCCTTCCGCATGTCCCGATAGATAGCGCTGAGGCCGAACTCGGGCTCTATCTCTGCAAAAAGGGAAAGAATTAGTTAATATCAGACGAATACATCGACAAATAGAATAATGGTATAAACCTTTGTTGAAGTCCTCGAGGGATATTTCGCCCCGAAGACGATGCACCAAGGCCAGGTCTCGGGTCGAAGGGGGGATTCCCGGATACCCAACTCCCCCAAGTCCCCGAATGATACCCAAGTGGGAAATGACCCCTTGGGTAATTAGTCTCCAGTACAAAGGAAAGGGAACGACTTCCTTCGGTCCATCCCGCACCAAGGACGATAGTCCGGATTTTATTGTTGAACCGGTCAAAATTCTCCTTGGCAAGCAGCCTCCTTGGCAATCGCCGGGGATTTTGCACGTCCGGCAGCCCTCCTACCTTCTACGCGGTTTGCAGGCCCCATGACGCATCGGGCTCCATAAAGAAAAATTCTTGATGCCATCCCTTGCGGCTCTTTGGGAGGTTCCAAGCGAAACTGAATTTCATAGTAGGAGGACCCCCTGCTTGAAGAAGTAGAAACAATTCCTCGGGATCACATTGACCTTATAGTCTGGAGGAAAGTGGATACGGTTGGCTCTGTCTCGAAGCAGAGCGCAAAGAATGAGATAGGCGTTAATATGGCGGTGGGATTCCGCAAGCTGTCGGATAAATGGGTGCGGCGGGAAGCGGAGCCCGCATGCGATTGATCCTTAAAGATCACCAACCAGCCTTTCCCAGGCTCGTCGCCCGGCATTCTGGGGAAGGAACCCAGTACGAACTGTCATCGGGACGAAGAAAGTGGACTGCCACTCTTTTATTAACTCGGAGTTGCCTTGCTCGGTAGTTCTCTATTTCAGACCACCAACCATCGGGAGCATCACCTTTGGTTTCTAAAAGGTAACTGAGGGACGAATAATAGAAAGGGTGGGAAAAGTAGGAGCCATTCTCATGTACCTCGGGTAAATGGCCGGAGGAGACAAGGACAGCTCGCTGGAAGAAGGTTAAAGGACGGGCTGACAGCAGCAGCGTCAACAACTCGACGGTGAAGTCGGTAGAACTGATGGACTGCGGACGAACCTTTGTAACCTTTCGGTACGGTGGATTCACCGAGGAAAGGGGGGAAGAAATCTTCTGGGTTAGATTCTTCAACAGTCCTCCACCTCTTGAAGATATTAACCGCCTCCTGGAGCGTAAGATTATCCGTCGTGATTTTATTGTGAGAAGAGAGAAGAGAGCTTGAGAGATACAAATGAAAGTGACGCTCAACTCACATTAATAGAAAAGATCGGGCGGAAGAAACGTCAAAAGTCATTTGATTCCTGCCGTCGATTCAAAAGTGGCAGTTGAGAAGATGAACCGTCGCGAATCCCGAAGACATGAAATACTACCGACTTCAAAAGCCCGAACATTGTTCGAGACAAAAGGATGACTTTGCATTCTCACTTTCTCGGACATCACAGTCCGGGATATACTTCAAAAGCCCGAACATTGTTCGAGACAAAAGGAGGACTTTCGATCCTCACTTTCCCGAACATTATAGGACGAGAAATGCTTCAGAAGCCCGAACATTGTTCGAGACAAAAGGAGGACTTTGCATCCTCACTTTACCGGACATCACAGTCGGGGATATACTACAATAGCCAGAACATTGTTTGAGACAAATGGAGGACTTTGCATCCTCACTTTCCCGGACATCACGGTCAGGATATACTTCAAAACCCGAACATTGTTCGAGACAAAAGGAGGACTTTGCATCCTCACTTTCCCGGACATCTCAGTCAGGATATACTTCAAAAGCCCGAACATTGTTCGAGACAAAAGGAGGACTTTGCATCCTCACTTTCCCGGACATCACAGTCGGGATACACTTCAAAAGCCGAACATAGTTCGAGACAAAAGGAGGACTTTGCATCCTCACTTTCCCGGACATTACAGTCCGGGATATACTTCAAAAGCCCGAACATTGTTCGAGAAAAGTAGGACTTTGCATCCTCACTTTCCAGGACATTACAGCACGGGATACGTTTCAAACACCCGAACAAGGTCCGAGACAAAAGGACTGCATCTTCGGTTTCCCAGATTTTATCATCCGGGAAAGGCTCTACAGACCCGAACAGAACACTCAGTTACCCCGAACTAACGACATGCTCAATTACCCGAACTGCAAGGTCGATGTCCCGAACACTACACAAGACAGGAATAACATGCATGAATCACATTAACTTTGGACTCCTCTTAGTCGGCCAAAAAGGCTGAGGGGGGACTTGATGGCCGCCAGGCCCAAATACACTCAAAAGGCCTAACAAAAGGCCCACTCATAAGCCCGAAATAAGGGCCCCATTAAAAAACCGTTAATAGACTAAATAACCCGAACTATGCTTAAGGACGTTCCCGAACCACAATTCCCGAAGTACCTATACTCCCTAAAAACACGATATGGAGATATTACAATAATACCACTCAGACCTGGAACTATAAATACATTCACTATTCATACCTAAAAGGGGTAACGTTTTACAACGCGACTCGTCAAAACATCACCTCAGAGGATCTCTCTATTTCTCGACAATCATGTCCTAATACGCAAAGTTGACCTAATGGCTTTAGTCAACATCGGGACACGTAGGTCAAACCGGGCGTGGCGGTAACGCGCATGCATCCGCCACCAAATACAATCCTAAGTATAAACAGGAATATGATATGCAAATGTCGTGATGCTCGTGATCTGTCGGACTGGTGGTACTTTCCCATACTGGTGGTCCCGACCAGCGACGGCAACCTACGGCGGCTTGTTAAACTCACATCGATTATTGGGATCGAACGCATGGTACCGGCGAGGGTGATCTGCCCTAAGCCGTCGAATAAAAATGCAGCATAAAGCGACGCGAGAAAAGCGGGTCCGTTGTCGACCCACGATAAGCGGATCCGATATAGCATAAGTCCGAGAAAAATAATAAAACACTGCAAACCGCTATGTACCATGTGACTAGTCCCGGAGTCACTGGTCCCCACCCTCGACCTAGTACTAGCCCTTAACTAACCTAATACACATGCATTGCGTATTAAGAAAGCTAAACCCCTTACCTCGACGAAACATATATCTACTCGGCCCCTGAAGCTCACAAGCGGTATCCCGAAATGAAAATTTAATCTGCGAATCAAACACAGAATACTCTAGTTAATTAACTAAAGTTCCTTACTGTGGGAATTTGTCCAATTACCACTTAAGTCCCCAAATATTCAAAAATTTGCAAACTTGCCCAAAACTTCACAAAGTTGCAAAAGTGAACTTTATACTTAAAGTGTCCAAAGTTACTTCCATAACTTAAAGTGGCTAGCTTTCCTTTAACTTTTCATACATACACTTTTACCCAAACATTTCCATAAAGTGCATTCTTGCACTTAACTTTCTAAAATTTACAAAATATCCAATTTTATCAACCTTTCAACACATATAACTTTTCAACCCAATATTTCGGCCAAATGCCCAAAGTTTCGGCCCAACTTCCTTTTTGACCCTAAACTTTATAAACTTGCATTTTAACCACACAAATCAAACTTTCTTCACCCAAACACCATTAAACAACTTCCACAACACTTTAACTACACAA
Source organism: Stellera chamaejasme (assembly GCA_024586325.1). Taxonomy (NCBI): domain Eukaryota; kingdom Viridiplantae; phylum Streptophyta; class Magnoliopsida; order Malvales; family Thymelaeaceae; genus Stellera; species Stellera chamaejasme. Next base: position 20,498,315 of record CM044979.1, read on the forward strand.
ACACCTCATCAAACCATCATCAACAATTCGGTTTCTTCCCAAAATTTACCAAATAAATTCTAACTTTTTCCAACAACTTAAAAACATGTTAAACATACTTATAACACGCTTTCTACCAACTTTCTTCAACAAAAATCCACCCAAAAAAATCATCAAAGTTTCGGCCTCTACCCTAAATTTCAACTAACATGCTTTTTCATGATTTCTTAAGAACAAAACATGTTCATCATGGAACCAACTTCAACATAGTTGAAGATCAGAATCATCCAACAACCAAACTTCATGAAAATTAACAAGGATGTTCCTCACCTTGCTGAAACTTGTAGATCAACCTAGGATGAGCTGTTGTTGACGCAAATTCATCACCAAAATCCTTCAAAAATTCGGCCATGAAGAACAACAAGATGGATGAGTTTTTCTTCCATGTTTAAACTTCAAAAACAAGAATATCTAACCAAAACGAACTCAACCATACCTTGAAGTTACAGATTTAGGAGTCTAGGAAGTAGTAGAGCTTGGTTCGTTGAAGATCCAAGCTCAAAACTTCAAGAAATGAACTTTGGAAACCAGAAGTTACTCTGGACCCAGCTTGCACCAGAGTTTTGAGGGCCTTCCTCTCACGTTTGGCTCTTTCTTCCTTCAGAAAGGTTGTAGCCAAGCCGTAGATGAAGGTTTTCAATGAAGACACCAAGAGCTGATTCGGTCGTTTTCTAGGGCAGAAAGGGTGTGGAAGTCAGACGAAATTTCTGGGCAGCAAGGAGGAGAAGGGTGCTCTCTTGCTTTTCTTTTCTTGCAAGTGTTGGAAGAAAAAGAGCTGAAATGAAAATGAATGGTAGTAGAGAGGGAGATGGAACCTGTTACTAAAGGAAAAAGGGAGAGGGGACAAGGTTCTTACCAAGGTAGTCCTTGGTTAGGGTGAGAGGTTAAGAGGGGACAAGCTTGTCTCCCCTTTTTCCTTTTCCATAAACCACTAATTACAACCCAAAAACAAAAAAAAATAACTTCATCTCCTTAGCCCAAAAGAGCAATAGCCCAACAAGTGATTTTCCATATTTTTCCTTACTCGGTGACCATTTTGCAGCCCGAAACCGATTTTCGGCAAAACTTCCCGGAACTCCATAAATGTTATCCAGAACATAAAACACTTATAAATAACTCCAAAGTAACTTCCAAACACTGAATTCTAATAATTAATCACAAGCCGTTTGTGATGCGATAATTACAGAAATTTGAATTTCAGTAGAAACTCAACGAAATTTGGAACGCAGGTGGGTGTAACATGTCAGTGTGCATAATGTTTTCCACGTCGGCATGCTCAAGCGCATCTTGGGCGCTTGATCAGACCATTCTGGTGGAGGAAATTGAACTAGAGCTGGATCTATCCTACCGAGAGGTACAGATAGATTTTCTGGCCAGAGACATTCGAAGGCTCTGCAACAAGTCCATTTCGATGATCAAGGTTCAGTGGTCACATCATTATGATCGGGAGGCGACTTGGGAGACGGAGCAGCACTTGATGAGTAAGTATCCGGATGAGTACAGGTTGTTGAAACCACTCTTGGAGGACCAAGAGTCCTAGGGGGAAGGTTGTTACACCCACCCCGACGTTCTGTAATATTTCTATTGAATTTCGGCCGCATCAAATTCTATAATTATCATATCACAAACGGCTTGTGATTAATTAATGGAATTCAGTATTTGGGAGTTAATTTGGAGTTATTTATAAGTGTTTTACATGTTGGATAACATTTACGGAGTTGCGAGGCTTTTTGCCAAAAATCGGTTTCAGGGGGAAAAACTGTCACCGAGGAAGAAAAAATTGGAAAACCACATGTTGGATTAATCCCATTTGGCCGGTGACAAGATATTTTTTTTTGGATATTATTTACCTATTTCTATTTATGAAGATGATATAAGTTTCTTTTTAACCCATCCCTCTTACACTTCCTTTAGCCCATGCCCTTCTTTTCATACTCATCCCCTTCCATTTATTCAGACATCATCTCTTATTTCTGACCATTCACTCTTTTCTTTATCTCTCATTCATCATTCATCTCCATTATTAAGCAAGAGAAAGAAACACCTCTCTCCCTTTGCTGCCCAGAAGTTTTCATCCTCTTTCACGGCCTTTCTGCCCTAGTAGACTTCCGAATTTTCTCTTGGGGTCTTCAGATAAACTCTTCATCATGGTCTTGGCTACAACTTTACCGAAGGAATCAAGATCCAAAAGTGAAAGGAAGATCCCCAAAATCTTGGTGCAATCTGATGGGTCCAGCAGCACTTTTGGTTTCAAAAACCATTTCTTGAAGTTTTGAGCTTGGATCTTCAACAAGCAAAGTTCTACCACTTCCTAGGCCTCCTAAATCAGTAATATTCAAGGTATGGTTGAGTTATTTTGGTTGAATCTTCATGTTCTTGGAATTTAAACATGAAGAAAACTCATCCATCTTCTTGTTCTTCTTTGGCCGAAACTTACAAGGATTTTTGGTGGTGGATTTGTCTCAACAACAAATCATCAAAAGCTTTGAGTACAAGTATTTTCAAGGTAAGGATCCTCCTTGAAAATTTTTATGGATTTGGTTAAAGAATGGGTATGATCTTCAAGTATGTTGTTGTGTGAAGCATGTAGAACATATTTTGTTCTTGGAAGTATGTTGGTTGATTTTTCATGGTGAGGCCGAAATGTTGAATGTATTTTTGGGTGGATTTTTTTTTTTAAGAAAGTTAGTAGAAAGCATGTTATAAGTATGTTTAACATGATTTTAAGTTGTTGGAAAAGGTTGAAATTTATTTGGTGAAATTTTGGGTGAAGGCCAAAATGATGATGATGTTGTAATGATGATTTTGTGAAGTTAAAGTGTTGGAGAAAGTGATTAAATGATGTTTTGGTGAAAAAAGTATGGTTTAAGTGGCTAAAGTGTAAGTTTATAAAGTTTAGGGTCAAAATGGAAATTTGGCCGAAATTATGGACTTGACCGAAAGTTTGGTTGGAAAAGATACTTGGGTGGAAAGGTTGACAAAGTTGAGTATTCTGTAACTTTTTGGAACTTAAGGGCTAATTTGAAAGTTCTTAAAAAGTTTAAGGACTAAAAGTTAGTTATGGAGAAGTTAAAGGAAAGATAGCCACTTTAAGTTATGGAATAAATTTTGGACACTTTAAGTATAAAGTTGTCACTTTACGCAACTTAAGTTGGAGAACTTAAGTGGTAATTTTGGATAAATTTCTGAAAAGTTGGAGAACTTAAGTGGTAATTTTGGATAAATTCTCAAAGTAAGAAACTTTAGTTAATTAACTAGAGTTATTCTGTGTTTCTGATTCTGGCAGATTAAATCTGTGTTCCTGTGGATACTGTTGTGGATCGTCTGAGGGACACAGTAGATTATCCGATTCTGTCAAGGTAAGGGGTTTAGCTTTCTTAATACGCAATGTAGTTCAACTCATGTGTATTAGGTTAGTTAAGGGCTAGTACTCGAGTCGAGGGTGGGGCCCAATGACTCCCGGGGCTAGTCACATGGTACATAGCGGTTTGATGGTTTTTGTTATTATTATGGAATTCATGCTTATCGGGGGTCGATGACGGACCCACACTCTGTTATGGTTTTCTGGACTTATTATTTTGGAATTCATGCTTATCGGGGGTCGATGACGGACCCACTCTCTGTTATGGTTTTCTGGACTTATGCTTATCGGGGGTCGACGACGGACCCATTTTCTGTTCTATGTCGGCTTTATGCCGCTACCTATTCTGACAGTTAGGGGCAGATCATCCCTCGCTGGTACCATGCGTTCTAGTCTCGATAATCGGCGTGAGCTTAAGAAGCCGCCGTAGGGTGCTGTCTGTGGTCGGGGACCATCTGTATGGGAAAGTACTACCGGTTCGATGGGACTTCTGAGCATCATGACATTTGCATACCATAGTCCAGTTTATACTTAGGGTTGTATTATCTGCTAGTTCATTGCATACTAAACCTTTATGCAAGGAAAAACGTTTTTAAAAAGTTTTCCCGGTATCGTACTTGACCCCTTACGGGTGTTACGAGCTGTCACCCCACCCCCGCCCCTCAGACCCCGCACGCGCGGAAGCACACGGAGAACGAACCAAACCGGGGAAGAAGGGGGAGGGGGGGCGACGGTTCGCTCACAACCCTATCACAAGAACAATACTAACGAGGCAACCGCCCCTTGAGATCACCCAAATTTTTCCTTAAACCATAGCATTAATGCTCAACCAAGTCCCAAGACGCTTACCTACACGAATGGGGTTCAAAGGAACCAAAACCTCCAAACTCAAGGTCCAGGCGACCGCCCGGCTCAAGCCTGGGTCGCCTGAACCTTCGCCCGGCCTGCTGCCCAGAAACTCGAGGAGCCCAGGCGATCGCCTGAACTGAGGAGAGGGGTCGCCTGGTCTTTCGCCTGCCCAGGCGACCGCCTGCTCCAAGGGAGGGGTCGCCTGGCCCTCCGCCCGACCGCCTGTATCCAACGAGAGGGGGGTCCAAGCGACCGCCTGCTCCAAGAAAGGGGTCGCCTGACCCACGCCTGCTCCCCTGTAACCTACGGAAGGGGTCCAGGTGACCGCCTGCTCCAAAAAAAAGGGTCGCCCGACCCTCCGACTGAACCGAAAACCTGAAAATTCAACGCAAAACGAACGGTTCCAAACCTGAACTTAACACTTAAGCAAACAATACCATAAACACATCCCAAGCCTTACAAAAAGAAACATGCATGTTATGAACAATATACAGAGCCATAAACAGATTCGAATACAAAAACCAACCAAGTGGCGGTCTCTCGGAATCCAACCGCGCTACTTGATGATACTACTGCTGTTGCCTCTAGTCCAAAACCCTCAAACTAGCAACCCCGCCACTACTCGGCGGCTTGCTTTTCCTTTCCTTTTCCTGAAATGGTAGATGTAAGGGTAAGTTCTCGCAAGAACTTAGTAAGAGTACAGGTATAGACATGGTGCAGTAAAGAATATCATTCGATACAATGTACCTGCAATCGAAAACAGAACGAACACAAGATACACAAAGCAAACAACCAATCATATGCTAAAACAATGCAACGCAATCATATGCAATGCAATCGATCAATCACAATCACGATCAATACACAATCGAAACGGTAATGCCCTTGGCCCGGCCAAGGCATATCGGTCACAAACGGTCGATAGAGCATGGTACCAGCTCAGGGGAGCGACCCCCATCAATCAATCAATACGAATCATCGATAACCATCGTAGGTATATCGGAATCCCAGTCAATTCATCGATAACCATCGTAGGTATATCGGAATCCCAATAGATTTCTGCACAAACAATGTCTATACCACGGAACTAGGTTGGCATCATCGGGGCACTCCCCTCTTCCAACCTAGCCTCAGTCTATATCCGAGTATGCTTGCTACGCAAGGCAATACTCCTAACACACACTGAACCCTTACCTCGGGTTGTAGTCCGAATCAGAATTCTCGATCGACGGTTCGGTAGAAATTTCGGCAGAGTTTTTGTCCAATTTCCTAACCACTCCTGTTCACAAACAATCCCAAATATAGAAAACATATTCAGAATTCACAGAAACAGCCATTAACAATGGCGCCAAAACCGAGGCTCGGGCTGGGAAAAACGGCTTTCACACCGAGCCTTTTCTAACAGAACCAATTACAGTAACAGAACCAGAACTTCACTCTGATCACAATTATACCCATACCTTTCACTGAATCCTCCGTTGAATTTTACACCCGAATTTTCAGACGCGCCTCGGCACCGCCTCGGGCACGTTTCTTCCTACATTCCTGTTATCAAGCATGCACAAGGAAGTGCCGGGAACGCTTAGGAACCAAAGAATCACACAAAGGAGCATATTACACTATTCACTCCAAAATTCAAATGCTCCTAACTTGCAAACTACACTGATTCTTCCAAAACGGATTTCAGATTATTGATCTACACAACTCAATGAACGGTTTGAGTACCTTACCTCGAAGTTTACTCACAAAACGACGAAGATCAGTGGTGGAGCTCAAGCTTCAAAAATGGCGGACTTAAGAGAAGGAGAGAGAGATACGGTTGAAGAAGAAGGAGAAATGGGAGAGATAACCAAAATACTCCCTTTTCTTCTTACTTAAGAATATACATATGTATTATTACATATATACTCATACATTTCTCCATAAATCCTTTCCTTTTCTTTTCTCCTTCAACCAAGAAGGGACACTTGTCCCTTCTCTCCTCTCTCCCATCCGCCCCATCCTTCCTTTTTACCAAAAATATGAAATTTCAATTATCTCACACACAACACAAAATTGCAATTTCGTTCAGCCCGAAAATGCAACTTTTTACCAAACTTATTCCGATTGGAACAAAACTTTAACCACATACTCAGGACATCATAAAACCCATAAAACATATTTTTCTTCCCCAATTATAAGTCCCGAGTCACTCAGAATCACAATTCCCGGAAATTACGCGTAGCCGCGTAATAAATTCTAAATCCGTCCCAGGTTGCCCCAAAATTCACCAAATCAAATCCACAATACCAAACATGCAAAGCGAGTCCCAAAACGAGATTATCTAAAACCCGGTAATTAAACTTAAACGCGTAATTAATTTAATTACGTGCCGGGTGTGGGTAACAATCCTCCCCCCTTAAGACCCTTGGTCCTCCAAGGCAGTCTTAAGGCGCTCATACTCTTGGGGGTATGATGAGACCATTGCACCACGATCATCGGAATTAGCTTACTACGAAGCTTCCGCACATCGTGCCCTAAAATCGCCACTAGCACCTCCCTGTATCAAATATCCGGTTCTATCTGTATATCTTCCACAGTTACTGTCTGAACCGGATCCAGGATACACTTCTTCAGCATACTCACATGGAACACGTTATGTACTGCTGACATATGCGGGGTAAAGCCAACCGGTAGGCTACTTTACCAACCCGCTCCAGAATCTCATATGGTCCCACATAACGCGGAGCCAACTTCCCTTTCTTGCCAAATCTGATAACTCCTCTGGTTGGTGCTACCTTAAGCCATACCTTGTCACCAACCTCGAATTCCAAATCTCGTCACCTTTTATTTAGATAGGAAGTGGTCTGATCATTAGCAGCCTTCAACCGATCATGAATCTTCTTAACTTTTGCGGTCATTTCCTCAATTAGTTGGGGACCCAATTCCACTCGATCTGAAGCATCGGCCCACCAAGGGGGTGTCACGCAACGTCGACCATACACAGCTTCATACGGTGCCATGCCCACGGTGGACGAATAACTGTGATTATATGAAAATTCCACCAATGGCGGTGATAATGCCACTCACCACCAAAGTCCGATTGCACAACTCCGTAACATATCCTCCAATACTTGGATCACCCGCTCGATTGTCCATCATGCATGGGTGATACGCTGAACTCATATGCAATCGTGTACCCAAAGCTTTATGGAAAGCTTTCCAAAATAGTGCTGTAAACCGCGGATCCCGATCAGACACTATGGAGTCTGGTACTCCATGTAACCGTACAATCTCTTTAATGTACAGTTGAGCTAACTTCTCCAAAGAATCCGTGATCCGCATTGGCAGAAAATGGGCACACTTCGTCAATCGATCCACTACGACCGATATAGTGTCATGGTGCGCTCGGGTCATAGGTAATCCTATTAAAAAGTCCATAGAAATATTGCCCCATTTCTGACCGAAATGGGCAATGTCTGTAAGGTACCCGCTGGTTTCTGATGCTCCGCCTTCACCCGTTGACACGTTGCACACTTAGAAACATAAGTAGCAATGTCCTTGCGCATACCCGGCCACCAGAAATGAGATTTCAAATCGTGATACATTTTCTCACCTCCCGGGTGTACGCTCAATCGACTCGTATGTGCCTCCTCAAGTATTTCATTGCGAAGGGTCGGTTCCTTCGGTACATACAGTCGATCTCTGAAATATAACAACCTCTGCTTGTATTCAAATGATGGGTGAAGTGATCCTTTCTCTTCTCCCGATACCTTCTTCAGTGACACATCTACACTCTGAGCGTCTCGTACCTTGTCCAGCCATTCTGACTGGATCGTCAATGTAAACAGTTGCTCTCGTTCTCGATGCTCCCACAAACTCCACAAACATACCAAATCATTCTCTTCATCATCACCATCCCGATCTCCACCTTTCACCAAACCGGTGTACTTCCGACTCAAAGCGTCAGCTACCGAATTCCCTTTACCAACGGTATATTCGATACTACAATCGTAATCCTTCATATACTCAAGCCACCTCCGCTGTCTCATATTCAAATCCTTCTAGGTAAATAAATATTTCAAACTCTTATGATCCGTAAGGATTTGAAATTTGCTACCCAATGTAGTGTCGCCATTGCTTGAGTGCATATATAACCGCTGCCAATTCCAAATCGTGAGTCGGGTAGTTTTGCTCATGCGGTCGAAGTTGTCTTGATCCATAAGCTATCACATTCCTATCTTGCATGAGTACACAACCCAAACCAGACCTGGAAGCGTCTGTGTAAATCGTATATGCTGCACTCGGATCTGGCAATATCAGAATAGGTGCGTGAGTCAGCCTATCCTTTAGTTCTGGTAGCTGCGCTCACAATGCTCGCCCCCGTGTAAGTTGAGTAAGGGGTAGAGCCGAGTTGAAAATCCAGATACGAACCTCCGATAATAACCTTCCAGTCCAAGGAAACTCCCGATCTCTCGCACCGTAGTCGGTTGCTTCCAGTCCATTCTTGCCTTAATCTTTTCGGGATCCACGGATAAACGATTCTCCCGATAACGTGCCCCAAAAAGGACACTTCCCTGATCCAAAACTGACATTTGGAGAGTTTGGCATACAATTGATGATCACTTAAAGTCTTCAGTACAATTCGCAGGTGATCCTGATGTTCACCTTCATCCTTAGAGTACACCAAGATATCATCAATAAATACCACTACAAACCGATCCAGGTATGGACGGAACACTCGGTTCATCATATCCATAAATGTTGCAGGCGCATTCGTCAAACCGAATGGCATGACGGTATACTCATAATGTCCATACCGGGTTCGGAAAGCCATTTTGGGGATATCCTCTTCTTTTATTTGAAGTGGAAGTACCCGATCTCAAATCAATATTCAAAAATACCTTTGCCCCCTTCAGCTGATCAAACAAATCATCAATTCGTGGGAGGGGGTATTTATTCTTCACCGTTATCGCATTCAGTTTGCGATAATCGATACACAGTCGTAACATTCCGTCCTTCTTTTTCACAAACAGGACCGGAGCACCCCACGAGGATGTGGTCGGTCGAATAAATCCTTTAGCAAGCAACTCATCCACCGGAGTACCCCACGGAGGCGTGCTCGGTCGAATAAATCCTTTAGCAAACAACTCATCCAGTTGCTTCTTAAGCTCATTCATTTCGAGGATAGACATTCGGTAGGGGAAAGCAGATATGAGTGCGATCCCTATGAAGCAAAATCTCGAAGACAATTTCTCGTTCCGGAGGCATTCCCGGTAAATCTTCGGGAAATACCTGCGGAAACTCCCTTACAACCAATATTCGGTCTATCTCATCCCTGATATCTGAATAGTTCAAACCGCAATACTCATTCTCAACAATCACCTCAAACTCCTCATCTCCGATCCCTGCTCATAAGAAGCGGAGGACAGAAGTACCTTCCCGGTAGATAGTTGGTACACTACCCAAGCAAATGCCCTCAAATGCTCACAAGGATCATGAAGGATCCAACACGGAACATCAGACCGTAAAAGGTCTTCGCGCTCCACACAAACTCAGTTCGGTGGCTGCACGCCTCAACATGATATTTTCAAACGGTATTTTCAATACGGAGTACAGGACCCTGCCCATGCTCCGCTCTCGGGAGGAGGCATCCTGGTACAGTCCAAGAAAATGCACCCTCGCATCGCATCAGAATCGAGACAAGGCTTCGCGAGTCTCACTGCGAGAGGTCTCACCCTCGCCTTCGCGAGGTCCCACCTCGCGGTCCAAGCCTCGCCTACGCGAGGTCTCGCCGTCGCGGTCTCCTAGCTCGCTGCGCGAGGACTCACCCTCACGGTCTTCAAGTCTCGCCTTCGCGAGGCCTCGCCACTGATCCCCAGCTCGCCTTCGCGAGGTCTCACTCGCGGTCTCAAGTCTCGCCTGTGTGAGGTCTTGCCCTCACGGTCTTCCAGCTTGCCTTAGCGAGGTCTCACCCTCGCGGTCTCAAGTCTCGCCTGTGCGAGGTCTCGCCCTCGCCAGATCGCAGGTCTCGCCCTTGCGGTCTCACTCGCCCTCGCGAGCCTATTGGGCCTTCGCGGGTCACCCTCGCGGTCTCAGGTCTCGCCTTCGCAGGTCTCGCCCTTGCGGTCTCACCCGCCTTCGCGGTCTCACTCGCCTTCGCTAGTCTCCTAGGCCTTTGCGGGTCTCGCCCCCGCGGTCTCAACTCACCTTCGCGAGGACTCTCATGCCTATACTGGCCCCGCCAGACAAGGCCCTTGCACTCACGGTTCGTGACCCTTATACCTTTATTGGCTCCGCTTTATCTGGGCCTTCGCCGCTACTTGATAGGCCACTTGGTCATCTGACATTAAGCGACCAATAAGGAGGTCAGCACGAGCCTGAGTGATCTTCACCAGATTCACACGCCATTCTCTGACAAACGAATCACCTAAGGTGGTTTGCTGAGATATTCATCATCACCGCCGCCTTATCTCCAAAAGTCCGACAGACTTATCTTACACTGGCCAAGGCTTCAACCGAGGAGTGATGTGATCACACGGGGTTGTATGACCACGAGCTCGGATCTAGCTCGATGGAGGCGGTTTCCGGTGAAGTGGAGCGATAAACAGAGGAGGAAGCGAAGAAGATAAAGTCGGCCAAGGGAACCTCCTCACTACGAGGTGAGGCAATGCCCTCGAAAATGCAGGAAAGGAGATGGGATCTAGCACCTCTTGACTACAAGTTCAAACAATACTAGATATTATGTTGGATCCTCTTGCACGGATCACTTAAGGAGATGGAATGCAAGAAATGAGAACAAGAAAGCCAAAACCTCACTTGGAGTATTTCTGATTTCTTATAATTATGTTCTGCCTTACAATGGGGTTGCTTCTAACTTATATAGTGAGAAGTAAGTAGGCTTGAGACAGCCGTGCGTGCGTGCAGAAAGCAAACAGTGCTTTTTGGCATGCGTGCAGAGTGAAAAGTTTCCAAAAAGGTGAAAAAGGAAAAGCTAGTCTAGAAAGTGTTCGGGTGTCTTTTCCTCAAAACGGGATGCCTACATTCCCGAGTAGATGCAGCGAAAGGACGCCCTGCTGTCGGACTTGGTCGGCTATCTGGTTAAGTATGGAGGCTTGGCGGGATGTCTTCGCCAAGTGCCTTGGCTGGAATGCCTTCGCCAAGGGCCTTTGCGAGCATGGCCTTACTTGGGGCTTTGCCGGTGTCCAGATTGTTGCCTTCCCTTCTCCTGCGACTTCGCCAAGGGCCCATTAGGCCTTCAAGGGATGGTTGGCCTTTATTGGCGAAATGGGGCTGATGTCCACATCATACCCTCCCTCTTCAAAAGAATCCGTCCTCGGATTCATAAGGAAATCATCCCTACAAATCTTAGGACACCACAACAACCTTGAAGAGGTATTAGGGGTCAGTGGACTAAACTTTAAACCTGAAAATCACAAAAAATGGTTTGAAGGCGTGAGATGGACAATCCGCCCTTTCTCTTCACTTCAACCTTACACATAGCTCAAGGTCAATCCCTTATAGATACTTACGCTAAACAAGGCACTATATTTACAAACCAAAATTTCCAACATGGTATGGTCAATGGTCTATCCCGGGATCAAACGTAAGCCTTGGCCACTCATTTGCATGGTCCAAATGCAAAAATCCAAATCATATCCCGAAGCATGCATAGGATCATCCAATGCATTTCCTGCATCACCCAAGTTCAACAATCCACATGTACTAGTGCCGGGATCAAACACTAGTCTAGACATACCATTCTTTTCTTTCATTCCCAGCATGCATTTACCATTTACTTTCAACAAAGGGGCTTGGTGATATCTATCTTGCAAAGAACATGACATGGGTGTAGATTCGGTTTCAAACGAGACATCATGACAAGTGTACTTCCTAGCTAAAGTAGGCATGTACTCTTCAAAAATCAAGTCATGATCACAAATTTTCAAAGCTTTATCACTAAGATGAAAAGACATGTTACCTCTCCCCAAGTTAGGGGAGTGTAGATCCTCCTCCTTTGATAGCTCTCCTTCCTCTGATAAGAGTGTTGGTTCCTCCTCAAGTTGTGCACTTCCAACTAGGAGCTTTGTCGAAAGCTCGGTGTCATCCATTTTTCTTTCAAGGCTTAAAAGTAGCACTCTTGTTTTCTCTCAACTTTCTTTTCCTTTCCTCTTATTGAAACTCTCTTCTCAATGTTGCACTCATTGGCCATTTTGGTATCTTCCTTTGGTTCTTTGGCCAACTCACTTTCTTTTTCACTCAAACTCTCTTCTTTCTTTTCTAATTCTTTTCTCTCAATTCTTTCACTCTCTTCACTCATCCACTTGGCATAATCCTCTTGAAACTCTAACATTTTCGTCTTGAGTCCTTTTAGGGCATCGACAATGTCAAGAAAATCTTGAGAGTCACATGGAGGGTTTGGGTGCTCTTGTCATGAGGGCTTTGGTTTGGGTAGGGATTTTGGGTTGTGCAAGTGTTGGGGATGGAGTACATGGTTCAACCGAGGGAGTTTGTGGAGGTGTGGGGCTCGGTCTCCTCTAAGGGCTATGGCTCCGGATGTGGGTGGAGGATGTAGGTCGATAGGGGAACCTTCTTCTTTGGAAGTAGTATGGGGAGGCGGCACTTTTGAGGTGAACCATATCTTTCCCATAGTATCCTCTTCAATCCACTCCAAGCCCGAATGGGGGCTTCATTGTATCGCTCTCTTTGAGCAAAATCTTGTCGCCACCATCTTTTGGCTTCTCCTTTAAACACCTTATGGAAAGGTCTAACTCCTCTTCTTTATGAAATTGGTAATACCAAAAGTGGTATTCCAATTCCTCAATCCATTGCCATAAGTCTTCTTCAAGTTTGCGCTTCCCTTTCAAGGGATGAAACCCAATGAAATGTAGGTTTTCTTCCTCCATTTGGCACACCTACACACTTAGACAATAAAATTAGTGCCACTCAATTCTCCTCACGTGTTTTAGGTGAGCACTCCATTTGTGAGTAGGGACACACGATTTCACTCTTGATTCTCCACACGAGGCTTTCACAAGTTCTCTTAACTTGATCACACTCAACTTTTAGATCAAATGCGAACGCACAAGTAGGAACAAGCAATAATTTCTAGTGAAAACCGAAACTTGCAATCGAAGAAAATGACTAGTTACTTGAAACCAGTTTTGTGAGATGTTAGGGTGGAGTTGGGGTTGAAAGAAACAGGTGGGGATAGTAGAAAAGGCTTTTTGCAGTCACAAACACTTTGTTTAAGTTCTGAAATTATTTTTGGATCAGAAGGCATTGTTCACTTGTGTTTTGATAAGAACACACAAGAATGCTCACGAACTTTTCCCAGAACGTGTTACTTGCTCAATACCTTTCTTTCTTTAAACACTTTTCTTTGCACTTCTGTCACTCAAGACAACCCTTTTGGTTTAACTCAAAAATACTTGACTTAAACAAACACACTTTCAAACAACTTTTCGGTCTCACTGAGATCATCAACCGATATCTTTTCTTCATGTTTTCGAAAGAACAATAAAGGTTTTAACTTAAAGAGAATAAACAACAACGCGGTACCTCCAGCAAGCGCTTTGGCTCTGATACCAACTGATGTGATCACACGGGGGTTGTATGACCACGAGCTCGGATCTAGCTCGATGGAGGCGGTTTCCAGCGAAGTGGAGCGATAAGCGAGAGGAGGAAAGCGAAGAACACAAAGTCGGCCAAGGGAACCTCCTCACTACGAGGTGAGGCAATGCCCTCAAAAATGCCTGGGAAAGGAGATTGGATCTAGCACCTCTTGACTACAAGGTCAAGCAATACTAGATATTATGCTTGGATCCTCTTGCGTGGATCACTTAAGAAGATGGAATGCAAGAAATGAGAACAAGAAAGCCAAAACCTCACTTGGAGAATTTCTGATTTCTTATAAATATGTTCTAGGTTACAATGGTGTTGTTTCTAACTTATATAGTGGAGGGATGTGAGAAGTAAGTCGGCTTAGTACAGCCGTGCGTGCGTGCGAAAGCAAACGGTGCTTTTTGACATGCGTGCGAGTAAAACGTTTCCAAAGGTGAAAAGGAAAAGCTAGCCTAAAAGTGTTCGGCTGTCTTTTCCTCGAAAAGGGATGCCTACATTCCCGAGTAGCTGCAGAGAAAGGACGTCTTCTTTGTTGGACTTGGTCGGCTATCTGGTTAAGTATGGAGGCTTCGCGGGATGTCTTCGCCAAGTGCCTTCGCGGGAATGCTTTCGCCAAGGGCCTTCGCGAGCATGGCCTTACTTGGGGCTTTGCCGGTGTCTAGATTGTTGCCATCCCTTCTCCTGCGCCTTCGCCAAGGGCCCATTAGGCCTTCAAGGGATGGTTGGCCTTTATTGGCGAAATGGGGCTGATGTCCACATCGGGAGGCTCCTCTGGCGTCACCCTATAAATAGGGTAATGTCCACCTTAAACCTGGGTAGCTACTACACGCCCCTCCACTCCTCTCTTGCTACTTCGAGTGCTTTCTTCATCCTTTACCGATCACTCTTAAACAGCAAGCTTGGAGCCTTCAAGAACACGGCACCATCAACAATTCAAGCGAGAGTCCGCGCCTACCTCGGGAATGCGACTATCAGTTTGGCGCCGTCTGTGGGAGCGAAAGTTCTCATCGAAAAACCCATATCAAAAACCACAAGTAGTAAGACATGCCTGTTACCCGGAGCACGAGTAGGCATAGTCACCAAGGAAGGAGGAATCCACCTGTGACGGTCACAAATAACGACCCACAGTCGGAAGCCTCCCCAAACAACGTTCCCCCACAACGGGGAGAACTCTCTGTTCATTCAACGGAGGAAAGCTCCTCCCACGTTAACCGTAACGTGCCCCAGGAGCGCACCACTCCACCACCAAATCCTCCACCAACAGGCCTTGATCCGGCCGTCCTGCAATCAATCACTGAGGCGGTGGCTCAAAATCTACGCGAAACACTCGCTAATACTCTCAGGAGCGTTTTGGATAGCGCGGGGACACTGAGAACCAGTCAACCCGAGCGTCCTGCCACCCCGCCTCAACAAGTAAGTAATCCTGACCCTCCTCCTTCGTCTATACTTATAGCACTTACTAGACAGTTAGAGGAAATGGAAAAAAGGGAAGATAGGGCCAGTGTTCATAACGTCACCAGGATGGGTTTGGACCACCTCTGCACCCAACCTTTCACTCAGCCGGTCTTGGAGACCCCTCTTCCAGATCTGTTTCGCCAGCCCAAGCTGGATGCTTACGATGGTGCATCGGACCACGACATTCATGTACAATGTTACGTCTCCGCGATGGCCATCATGAGGGCAGATGAGAACACCCTTTGTAGGGCTTTCAGATCCACACTCAGGGCCGGGCGAACTGGTATACCACCCTCCGCGATAAGCAATTTGACTCCTTTGAGTAGCTCTCCCACAATTTCTCCAATCATTTCGTGGTGTCCAAACCTTCCCCAAAGCGGCAGGACACCTCCTCAAGATTCGACGGAAGAAGGATGAGCCCTTCAGGAGTACATTCAGCGTTTCCAGGCGGAATCCGTCCAAGTCTCTAATTTGGGAGAGGAAGCCCGCTTGCTTGCAGCCATTCAGGGTCTCTGCTGGGAATCCCTTTTCTTCGTGAATGTGCACACCAACCCCCCGCCAACATGGAGTAGTTCTTGAGCACGGCATCCCGGTCGGTTCATGAATACGAAGAGGTCACCCGACCACTTGCGCGGGCCACCACAGCAGATTCGAAGGGGCAGCCCTCGCAAATGGACTCCAGTCCCGGAGGCGATACTACGCCATCCAACAGGGAGAGGACATATCTAACCCTCCCACCACTTAGAGAATCTCGCACCAACATCCTTCATGACCTGGAGCAGAAGAGGGAGGTCCCCAAGTGGCCCCGCCCCCTCTATCAGGAGGTGACTAGGCAGAGCAGTAAGTATTGCCGCTATCATCGTGACAAGGGTCACGACACTGAGGATTGTTTTGAGCTCAAACGCATGATTGGAGATATGCTTGCTCAAGGCAAACTCAGGGAATTCTTGCTTCTTAACTCGGAGGGGGTCGCAAACGAGAAAGTAATCTTGAAGATCGCATACATGGGGACCGCAGGCGGGGTCGCTCCCAACAAAACCCAGATCGAGAAGAACTGGTCCATATTCCCCAGCCAGGGGACACATCAGCGTGATCACACAATGTGAAGGCGCAGCGGCAAGACGCTGTCACATGAGGCAGATCTATGAGATTGATCATTCCTCAACTCATCTACTGCATCACCGCGATGGCACCTCTGTCGCAGTACCTCATGCAGACTTCTTGGTCATCACCGCCCGCATTGCGGGATGGGACACTGATAGGGTCTACATGGACACTGGGCGAATGCCAATGTGGTCTACAACAACACACTTGTTGAAGCAAAGGGGGCCACCTTTGGAGTGGGACGGGAAAAAATCCCAACCTTGGGAACAATCACACTCCCCTTCATGATGATGGGGGTTACCAAAGAGAAGAAGCAAGTATGCCACTCCAGCTTTGTGGACTTCATTGTCCTTGATCTCCCCACGCCATACAACGCCATCATTGGGCGTCACACCCAGACGGAATTCCACGTCCGCTGCGATGTGCGGGCCCTAACTCTGGTTTTCCACACAGCGGCGGGAGATGCCTACATTTACGTCAATCAAAACGTGGCCAGAGGCAATTATGTCTCTGCCCTCACAGGACCTCCTCAGCTCCCCAAGCCGTCAGAGCCTAAGAGAAAGGCACCCATGGAGGAGACTGGGCCCTCAGGCGAGGCCGCTCCTGACTTGTCTGGGCCCTTCGAAGAGGTTGAAATCGCTCCTGGCAAGAAGTTTCGGGTTGGAAAAGACCTTGAAGAGCAAGACCAGCAAGCACTCATCCATCTGCTCCATGCCAATAGCGACGTCATCGCATGGAGCCTGCGACTTACTGTGTGTGGATCCTGCTATTATTTCTCATAAATTGAGTGTACTCCCGGCTTTAGCCCGGTTAGACAGAAAACAAGGGGTATGACACCTGATAGTAAGGACTTTGTACGCACGGAAGTGCAAAAATTGCTTAAGGCAAGTATAATCAAGGAAGTTCACTACTCGAGTGGGTCGCCAATATAGTCCTCGCGGATAAGGAAGGTGGCCGGTGGCGACTTTGTGTCGACTTCAAAGGGGTCAATAGGGCCTGGCCAAGGGATCCCTATCTCCTACCCTCCATTGATCAGCTAGTGGACTCAACCGTCCATCACTCGGTCTTCTCTTTCCTCGACGCGTATAGTGGGTACCATCAAGTCTTTATGGACCCGAGAGGACGCGGTAAAACTGCCTTCACCACCGGCGAAGCGATCTACCACTACATCAGATGCCCTTTGGCTTAAAAACGCAGGGGCCACTTTCCAAAGGCTCGTAAATCAGGTCTTCGCGGATCAAATTGGCCGAAATCTTGAGGCTTATGTTGATGACATAGTGATCAAAAGCAAGGCCACCGCATCGCATCTAGCAGACTTAGAGGAAATGTTCGCCAACTTTCGCAAGTATAACATGCGCTTATACCCAAAGAAATGCATCTTTGGCGTAGGCGAGGGCAAGTTCCTGGGTTACCAGATCTCCAAAGGAGGGATTCATGCGAATCCCAAAAAGATTGAAGCTATCACCGGTCTTCGCACCCCCATGGGACTCAAAGAGGTACAAAGAAGCGGCAGGGAAGCCGGTGGCCTTGGGACGATTCGTCTCTAAACTCTGCGACCGCTGCAAACCTTTCTTCGACCAAATCCGCAAGAAGAAAGCTTGCAAGTGAACAGAGGAATGCCGAGAGGGATATGACTCAATCAAGCAACACTTGCAAGAACCGCCTGCACTCAAGTGTCCTAGACCAGGCGATGACCGGTCCTCTATCTCACCACCTCGAGATAAGAGCATCGCCTCTGTCCTTATCAAGGAAGAAGCTGCCAAGCAATGGCCGACCAGCCACACCCTCCGTGCTACGGAAACGAGGTATCCTCCTCTTCAAAAGGCTATCTTATCTCTGGTATATGCAGCACGGAAACTCAAGCCCTACTTCCAAGGGCACACAATTATAGTCCGGACGGACTTACCAATTCAGGAGATCCTCAGGCGACCCGAACATTGAGGGCGCCTCGCCAAATGGTGTATCGAACTTGGTGGCTTCAACATCAACTACGAGTCCAGAAAGGCGATTAAGGGCCAGGCCCTCGCCAACTTCATTGTGGAATTCTCGGATATCAACATCATCCCTGCCCCTGAGCAGGGCCCCGCACCACAACCCATTCCCCCATAATGGGACATGTTTGTGGATGGCTCATCCAAACTCGGATCCCCCGCGGGGGGCGTATATATGCGCGGACCCTTAGGTATGGAAGCTTCCCTTCGCGTATCTTTTCAGTTTCAAGTAACTAACAATGTTGCAGAGTATGAGGCCCTCATCGCGGGGCTCAAGCTCGCCATACGGGCAGGCATTCACCGCCTCCATGTCCACAGTGATTCGCAATCGGTGATCCACCGTGTCCAAGGGTGCATCAATGCAAAGACGCCACCCTAACCAAATACCTAAAATTGGTGAACACCTTACGGACCAACATTAAGGTGGCCATCTTCATCCATATTCCTTGTTACGAGAACACCACACAGACATGCTATCCAAGGGAAAGACACCCTCCACCTTGGCCACTCTCGTGAGCCCTCGATCGCAGAGATCGCCGATATTGCCTCACTGGCAACACAAGATCCGAGCACGGATTGGCGAGACCTCATCATCGCCGAGCTTCAGGCCACCGCCACGGACCCCCAAATTCGCAAGCGGGCCCTCCGCTTTGTTCTCATTAATGAACAACTATGGCATCACGGATTTGCAGCACCCCTCCAACGGTGCCTCAGCACTCTCGAGGGCCACTTCGTCTTGGACACCCTCCACCAAGGCAACTGTGGCACACATATAGCGGCGGAGGCACTTGCCCACAAGGCCCTCCGCCAAGGATACTACTGGCCCACCTTGAAAAAGGACGCCGCTGCACTGGTCAAAACATGCCACCAGTGCCAGATCAACTCTCGCATCCAGTGACTGCCATCTACGGGGTCTCCAAAGATCGACAAACCCAGTGCCCTTCGCCTGTGGGGCCTTGATCTCATTGGTCCAATGCCAACCGCGCCAGGTCAGTACCGCTTCTGCGTGGTCGCAGTTGATTACTTCTCTAAATGGGTCGAGGTAGAGCCTTTGGTCTCCATCACCTCCGCCAAGATCATCAAGTTTCTCTGGAAGAATCTTGTTTGCCGGTACGGCAACCCCCACGCCATCATTACAGACAATGGCACTCGGTTTTCCAGCCATAGCGTCCAACAATGGGCCCACCCAATGGCCAAGTTGAGGTCACCAACCGCACCCTCAAGGAGGGACTCGAAGCGCCTTGAGGGGGCCAAAGGCCGCTGGGTAGATGAACTCTCAAGTTTCTTGTGGGACTACCGCACCGCAACTCGCACCCCAACAAAGGCGAGACGCCTTTCTCCTCGGTTTATGGCGCAGACGCGCGTCTACCTATTGAGGCAGACCTTCCCACGATCCGCATGATCAATTTCACCGACGAAGCCAACGCTCAAGGGCTTCGCGCCCAACAAGACTTACTCAAGGAATTGCACGAGGGCGCTCGCCTCCGCATGTTTGCCCTCAAACAGAGGCTCAATCTTCATCGTAATGCCAGGGTCAAACCCAAGGCGCTGCAACAAGGGGGCCTTGCCTTGCTCAAGTCCGCCCTCACTGCTCGCGACCCTAAACTGGGCGTCTTGCGACCCAACTGGGGCGGACCTTACATTGTCCATAAACTAGTCCGCCTGTGGAGTTTATGAATTACAAGACCATGATGGTCGTCTGCTCCCCGCAACTTTCACGCGGATGACTTACGCTCATATTACGTGTAAGTCCTTAGCTTCATGTTTCAATTCAATAAAATACAAGTGTATTTCTTCCTCTCTTACAGCTTTACACGGCAACACAATGGCCCTCTCAATCGCCCTCTGCACCCAACCGGTCGATCGGCCGCTTGCCTAAATCACGGCATTAGACCTTGTCGAGTCCCGTTCGCGCACCCACACAAAGGGAACCCCCTCGCGGTCGCGCCAATGACAGTTGTGGGTCTTGTCTCTAAAAACCCCAACTGACCTTCAACTCGCCTCGCCCCAAGGGTAATCCCCTTGCGGTGCGAAAGGGTAATCCCCTTTTGGCTTCTTCAGGTGGGTCTATGTATAAGTCACCCTCGCGCGCCGCAACAGACCTTCCGCGCGGACTCCTCCACAGGTAGTTGCAAGTCTTGTCTCTACAAACCCCAACTGAGCATCAATTCGTCTCACCCCAAGGGTAATCCCCTTGCGGTGCGAAAGGGTAATCCCTTTGGCTTCTTTAGGGAGGTCTATGTGTAAGTCGCTCTCGTGCGCCGCAGCAGACCTTCCGCGCAGACTCCTCCACAGTAGTTGCGGGTCTTGTCTCTACAGATCCCAAGCGACCTTCAACTCGTCACGACCACCCCGCCCGGTTGCGGAGGGGCGGGCAGCGACGCTCGAAGCGGAAGCTACGACGGAAAGCGCGTAACAGTACTACCGAAACCCGCTATGTTACGGTCACCCCGAGCGGGTTGCGGCCGGGTGACCCGGCTCGGTTTTGGCTGCGGGTCACGTTTTTGGCGTTCAGATGGCTCCCGAGCCTTATCCGAGTATCATTTTGGCGAACCCTTCCATATTTGAGGCCGTGTGGGTCCTCGGACATTTCCGCCGAAAATATTTTTCCGGCTACGGGAGGTTGTCGGGGTTGTCTCGGGACGTACAGCGGGCTCGGTAGCACTCTCGAGATCTCAGTTTGGGAAGCCGTTTGTAGTTTTGGAATCATGGAAACGTCCCGGAGGTTTTTATGAAGAGTAATATTTGGGGCGGGACGTTCGGTTCCGGGCGACTCCCGGGGCTCGGGACGGGAATCCCGGGGCTCGGGATGGAAATTTTCTGACGGCTTTGGGGTAAGTTGTGTTGTAATTTAAGATGGAATTTATGGGTATTTTTGTGGAATTTTGGTGTGATGGGATTTTGGTTCTGTTGGACACGCTCGCACGTCGGGATTTGTTCGGGTTCAGCGAGCTCGGTAGGACACTCTGGAATTGTAAATGAACTTTTGGAACATGTTTTATGAATGTTATAATATTCTGAGGGTTGTGTCCAAGTTTCGTTAATTTTGGAATTCGGTAATTATTTTTGGGCAAAAAAATTGGAACTTTCGGAAAAATTGGGAGTTAATTTGTATTTGGTTGTAAAACAAAAATAATTGGGTATGGGCAGCATCTGATTTTCGGCTGGAAAGGGAGAGAGATAGAGGACACTTGGCTCATTCTTATTTATGATGAAAAGTGAAGGAAATATATTGGGATATATATTTCATAATATGGCTTATTATATTTTCATCATTTCTCTCTTCTTTTCTTCTTCTTCTTCAACCTCTTGCCGCCACCATGGGAGCTCAACCTCCAAGCTTGAAGTTCTTCTCCTTTGGTGAAATCAAAGAGGAATTGGGTGCTTTGAGTGGTAAGCATCCTTCCTTCTTCTCTTTACTCATTAGAATTGAAGTTTAGTGAAGAAATGAGGATTTTTGGAGAATGTTGAGTTTGTTCTTAGCTATAAGCTAGGATGATTCTCTTCCTCCCATCTTTTAGTATGTTGTTCTTGGGGTGTAGGGAGTGATAATCAAGTGTTGGATTTTGGAAAACACACCTTGGATGAAAACCCCTAAAATTTCCTAATTTGTTGGAAAATTCTATGTTGATGTGTGTTTGTCTCCTTGATTCATGCTTCAAGTATGTTAATCCTAGCATGATTCTAAGCTTATGTATGGATTCAATTTGATGGAAAATAAGTTGGGTTGGAAACCCCCATTTGGCCAATTTATGAGATGATGTTCAATGTTGGGTTTTGTTGTTTTGGATGCAATTGGATAGCATTCTTGGTTTAGAAGTGAAATTGGTGATTAGAATGGTTGTTTGGAAGCTTGAATGGATTGAATTGGAAGTTGGGTAAAATGTTGGTTAAGAACCGAATTATTGGAATGATTCTTTTTCCATGTTGGAGTTTCATGTTGGTTGATTTGGATGTTAAAATGGTGTTGGGGTTGAACTTAGGAATGGTTTGAAGTTTGAAACGTTGAATTCGGGTAAGAATTGGAAAAGTTGCAATAATGCGGGATTATCGGAAAATGTCGGGTAATGAAGGGTTTTAGGTTGGTTTTGGTCGGTTCTGCTTGTTGGATGATGTTTGTCAATGTATAACCTTGCATTGTCTAGGTTGGTTCGAATTCGACATTTACGTGGAAATCGGAATTTTACGGGAATTCTGCCGGATTTTCGGTTTTGGGGTCGGGGTGTAGTTTGGTAGTGTGGACGATAAGGATTCTAATTCAACTTGGTTTGACAGATTCTGAGGTTCGGAGGTGAGAAAAAGAGGGGTTTCTGAGTTTCGGATCGTAGTATGGAAGTTGTCCAGAAGCGGTCTGATACTCTGGACTTGAGAGGTAAGGGTTTGGTTCTGCTATTTTTGGTAAGATAGGTGTATGTATAGTTTCACTTTCTGTTCTGCAAGTATTTCAGTATTATATGCCTAGGGCATATTCTGTAGTCTGTAGGTGTATGTGTTGTTGCACTTGCTTTTGCGGTATTTCGGGAATTTCTACTTTAAGGTACGTTACGTAATTTGTAGGAGTATGCCTTATGGCATACTGTCTGCATTAACCCTACGACAGTTGTGGGTTCGCTACCCCACTGGTGCACCATGCTTCGTAATAGCTTCGCTTCGACTCCCTTAGAGGGAGGCTGTCGTTCGATTTGTTATAAGGGTTTATGGCGATTTAGAATCGCACATCCTTCGGGATTATGATCTGTTATCTTCACATGCACGATATTACGTATTCTGTTTCATATATTCTCGTATATTGCATTCTTTTCTTTTGCAGGTTACATATACTTGTCTTACCCCAAATTCCTTACGGGTCCTTTTAGGACTCACCCTTTTTGGGTTCTGTTTTTGGGTTTGGTAGACTGATAAGCGGCTTGCGGAGTAGGTTTCCGTGAGGTTTCTACCTTGGTTGAGGTTAGCGGCACTGCACCTTGCGGTCCGGGATTTGTCTCTTTGGTCTGATCCCGCGAGGTATTTTGATACTTAGATCTAGGGCTGGCTCTGTAGTTGCATATGCACACTTTTCGTATTGCCGTGATGATTGTATATTTGTATATGTTTACATATTCATTACGTGCATGCTCGAGCGCTTGGCGCTTGTTAGACACCTTAGGTTCTGTGAACTCGTATGTATCTATGTTTTGGTGTGTAAGCACTCGTCCACGGAGGGCGGGGCTTACTCTGTTGCTAGTGCATGAATTGTATGTTTGAATTTTTATTTAGTTATATGTATGTGTATGAAATTTTTGTTAGGTTGCTTCCACAATCGTTTCGCTCTTCGGGTCCGCTACGCGCGGCGGGTCTCGATGGACCTGCCATCTTGTGTTTTTCCGGCTTCCGCTTCCGACATCCCGGCGCCCCCGCCTCCGCAACCGGGCTCGGGTGGTGTACGGTGACAAGTTGGTATCGAGCAGGTAAGTGACCATATTGGTCGTCAGCGGTGACTTGTAGTGACAACTATTGTTGTACATTTTATTTTAGAATGGTTTGGTACGGAGATTGGCCACCTCCTTACTTGAACCACTTCAAAATAAAATTGTGGAACAAAGTTGATCCTTCAAGTTATCCTGATAGTTGCAGATTTCGCACACGGGATTTTCGGATTCTGGTAAGATTATTACGATCGTGGGACTGTGGAAAAGATCCGGGTACGTACAATTGTGTGTTAGGAAAAAGATTTGGTGAAATAAGCATGAACTGCTTCTGTGATTTTGTGAAATATATGATTTTATCATTCTGAGAAATAATTTCTGTGTCAAGTACTGCATTGCACTACAGAGCCTTAGAAAACTGCTGCTAGCTTCTGTAGGGATTAGGAGTGACCGATTTGTCTGGACTCTGTTTGGTCTGAAATGTCTCAGGTTTGGTTAACACGCGTAGACAGCGTGTTTTGCGACCGGAGGGAGGGGATTGTAATCCCACGCCTCCGAGAGATAGGGTTTGAACTGTTGGTTATGGGTTGAGTTGGTATATGGTTTGGAAATTTGGTTTGGGATAAGTTGTTTTTCTGGTTGGACTTGGTTTGAGGAATTGTGTACTACACGCGAATAGCGTGATTTGGTACCGGAGGGGCGGGACTGGGATCCCACACCTCCGTGGAATAGGATACGGGTTCAGCGTAACCCAGGGTCTGAACAACCACACTCACCGCCCCGAGGTTTAGCGGTCGTAGGGACCCCTCTCTGATTTGGTATTACCCGCCAGCCTAGCTGGTTCAGGGGCGGCAGTAGGCAGGGGAAAATCTGTTTATGCCACAGTAAGGGCTTTTTGATTAGGTGGTGATAGTGAGACTTAAGCCACTGCTCGCCACAGCTTTGGGATTGGTAAGTGAGTGACTCCGAGGAGGATGGTCACTACGGCACCTAGACTTTCCGTCGGTTCTATTAACGATGGGGAGATCGGAGGCACCCGATCGACGAGGTCGGACTTACGGAGAGGTTTCAGAATTTGAACCCCCCCGAGGTTCAATGACCGAGAAGGGCCAGAGGTAGTAGAGATTTGGTTTGCAGGAGTTGACAAACTCCTGGGGGGAGGCTACATTTTCCACCAGCAGTGCAGCGGGGATGTAGCCAGGGATCTGCGTCAGGCACAGTTTAATGAGCTTCTTCAGGGAGACAGGATTGTCGGAGAGTATGAGTGAGAGTTTGACCGGCTGGTTTATTACATACCGCAGTACCATGGTATGGAAGAGGAGGTTGAGAGTCGCCTCACCTCGCAGCGAGGTCAGGGGAGTACGAGGGGCTCCACACAGCAGGGACCCCGGCAGATTTCTGGATGGCCGAACAGGCCTGGGCAGTCTAGTAGAGGCAGAGAGGGAGCACCACCGGCACGATCTTGTCCGATTTGCAGTAGGGCAGGGTTTTGATCTTGGCGTCCACGGTCTCGGGCACGGCCCAATGCGCCGTGGGGCGTGGGTTTTAGTGGGGTGGCCCGAGACCTCGGCGGCGGCAGCAGCTTCAGCCACCCTCCACCACGGTAGCCGAGAGAGGGGCAAGTTTTCATATTGAGGAAGGCCCTAGTTATCGGGGAGGACCTAGTCAGCGGTCGTACCGGTCGGCGGGAGGCTTGAATCGGCGGGGAGTTACTGCGGGGTACTTTGTTTCGAATGAGGTGTCTTCATGCATTATTTGATACAGAGCATCTGTTTCCATTGTAACACGTAAATGTGTTACATCTCTCGTATCTGTCTGTTAGTACCTTGCCTCAAATGTACTTAGTAAAAGCTGGGAGTCAGCTGTTTTCTAATGAGATGGTTTGGGGTTGTACGACATCGTAGGCGGACATCCGATAGTATCGGATTTGTTGGTTTTTGACATGCCGAACTATGATATTATTCTTGGGATGGACTGACTATCTAAGAATTCTTTGCACATTGATTGTGCAAACCGTACCATTATGGTTTTACGGAGAGGTACTACCTCTCACGGCTCCGATCGGTTTGACTATCGCAAAGACAAAGATAGAGTTACTGATTACGGATTCATTGTCGATAGTTGGTGTGGGGTAATGCTATGATCTGAATGAAGCTGGTATTAGGTTGAAGTTGGATGGTTTACCGTTGGTTCGAGATTTTCCGCAGGTATTTCCGGAGGAGTTGCCCGGATTACCATAAGAGCGGGAAATTGTGTTTGACATCCACCTGCAGTCGGGTACTGCTCCGATATTTATTCCTCCTTATCGGATGCCTATTTCTGAAATACAGGAGTTGAAGAAGCAGCTGGAGGAATTACAGCAAAAGGGCTTCATCCGACCGAGCACTTCACCGTGGGGTACTCCGGTTCTGTTTGTTAAGAGGAAAGATGGGACGCTTCGACTTTGCTTTGATTACAGACGGTTGAATGCTCATGTTGGGAAGAATAAGTATCCGTTATCGAGGATTAACGATCTTTTTGATCAACTTCAGGATTCGAGAGTTTTCTCAAAGATTAATCTTCGATCCGGGTATTTTCAGCTTAGGGTGAAGGAAGAGGACATACCTAAGACCGCTTTCCGCACCCGATTTGGACATGTTGAGTTTACGGTCATGCCATTCGGGCTGACCAATGCCCCGGCGGCATTCATGGATCTCGATGCATAGGGTGTTCCGGAGGACTTGGACTCATTTTTGGTAGTCTTTATCGATGATATTCTGATTTATTTTTGGGATGAGGACTCGCATCGGGAGCATCTGAGGGTAGTTCTGCAGACATTTTGGGAACATCAGCTTTATGCTAAGTTCTCAAAGTGTGAGTTCTGGATTCGGGAAGTCACTTTTCTGGGACGCATCATGTCTCGAGCATGGTCATGCGTGGATCCAGAAAAGGTGAGGGCAGTTCGGGATTGGAAACAACCTGCCACGGTACGGGAGATCAGGAGCTTCTTGGGGTTAGTAGGATATTATCGGAGGTTTGTACTGGGATTTTCTGTTCTGGCATCTCCGTTTACGCAGTTGACGAAGAAGGGTCAGCAGTTTATCTGGTCTGATAGGTGTGAGCAGAATTTTCTGGAGCTGAAGCGGCAGTTGACTAACGCTCCGATTCTGACTCTTTCAGATCCGATCTTACCGTATGTGATTTATACGGATGCTTCCACGTCTGGTTTGGGATGTGTGTTGATGCAGGAGCGTAATGTGGTAGCTTATGGGTCGAGGCAATGCGACCGCATGAGCTGAACTACCCGACACATGATCCGGAGTTGGCTGCAGTGATTTATGCACGAATCAATGGAGGCATTATCTGCTTGGTAATAAATTTCAGATTCTTACCGACCATAAGAGTCTGAAATATCTGTTTACGCAGAAGGAGCTTAACATGAGGCAGCGCAGATGGCTTGAATACATTAAGGACTATGGTTGTTGTATCGAGTACATCTCTGGCACGGGCAACACGGTTGCCGATGTACTGAGCAGGAAGTATACCGGGTTGGTTAAGGGAGGAGGTGTTGGGGACCGATCCGAGGAGAGTGATTTGACATGCCTTTGGCACAGGGGGCAGCTCTGGGAGCGTGCTCAGGTTTATACACTAACTATACAATCTGAGTGGCTAGACAGGTTGCGCGAGGCGCAAGTTAGAAATCCTGGGTTGAAGAAATAATCTGGGGAAGATAAGGGTTTATTTCTTACCGACGTTTCGGTATAGGCGAGGATTGCTATACTTAAACCGCCTTTATGTACCAGAGGATCGGGGAGTTACGGAATGAGATTTTAGAGGAGGCACACCGAGCAGTTTGAGTGTTACGGTCACCCCGAGCGGGTTACGACCGGGAGACCCGGGGCTTCGGTTTTGGCCTGCGGGTCACGTTTTCGGCGTTCGGGCGGCTCCCGAGCCCTATCCGAGTATCATTTTGGCGAACCCTTCCGTATTTGAGGTCGTGTGGGTCCCCGGACGTTTCCGCCGAAAATATTTTTCGGGCGCTCGGTAGCACTCTCGAGATCTAAGGTTGGGAAGCGGTTTGCAGTTTTGGAATTGTGGAGAAGCCCCGGAGATGGTTGTGGAGTTTAATATTTGGGGCGGGACGTTCGGTTCCGGGCGACTCCCGGGGCTTGGGACGGGAATCCCGGGGCTCGGGATGGAAATTTTCTGACGGCTTTGGGGTAAGTTGTGTTATAATTTAAGATGGAATTTATGGGTATTTTTATAGAATTTTGGAGTGACGGTTTTTAGGTTCAGGTTGACACGCTCGCACGTCGGGTTTTGTTTCGGGTTAAGCGTGCTCGGTAGGACTCTCCGGATTGGTAAATTTACTTTTGAAAAATGTTCTGTGAATGTTTTAATATTCTGAGGGTTGTGTCCAAGTTTTGTTAATTTTGGAATTCGGTAATTATTTTTGGGCAAAAGAATTGGAACTTACGGAAAAATTGGGAGTTAAATTTTATTTGGTTACAAATTAAATAAAAATCAGTATGGGCAGCAGATTTTCGGCAGACTTGGGGCAATTAGAGGACACATGGCTATTTCTTATTTATGGTAGAGAAGTATGGGTTAAAAAGGTGAAGGGAAATATATATTATGGAGTAATATTTCATAAAATGAGTTTTCAACTCATTTCTTTTCTTTTTCATCTTCTTCTTCTTCCTTTGCTTGCTGCTGCCGACGCCTCCATTGTTGCTCACCTCCAAGCTTGAACTTCTTCTTCTTGGTAGAAATCAAAGAGAAATTGGATGCTACTTGTGGTAAGCATCATCCCTTCTCCTCTTTTCTCATTAGTTTTGAAGTTTAGTGGTGAAAAGAGGAGTTTTGGCAAATGTTGGGTTTGTTCTTAGCTATAAGCTAGGATGATTCTCTTCCTCCCATGTTTTAGTATGTTGTTCTTGGGTTGTAGGGGAGTGTTAATCAAGTGTTGGATTTTGGAAAACACATCTTGGATGAAGAACTAGTGTTGGCCGAATTTCTTGGAGATTTTCTAAAATGGTGTGTGTTTGTTGTCTTGTTTCATGCTTCAAGTATGTTAATCCTAGCATGATTCTAAGCTTATGTGTGGATTCAATTTGATGGAAAATAAGTTGGGTTGAAAACCCCCATTTGGCCGATTTTGTGAGATGATGTTCAATGTTGGATTTTGTTGTTTTGGATGCAATTGGATAGCATTCTTGGTTTAGAAGTGAAATTGGTGGTTAGATTGATTAATTGGAAGCTTGAATGGATTGAATTGGAAGTTGGATAAAAAGTTGGTTAAGAACCGAATTTTGGAATGATTCTTTATCTAGGTTGGAGTTTGGTTTTGGTCGATTTGGATGTTAAAATGGTATTGGGGTTGAATTTAGGAGTGGTTTGAAGTTTGAAACGTTGAATTCGGATAAGAAATGGAAAAGTTACTATTAAGCGGGATTATCGGAAAATGGCGGGTAATGAAGGGTTTAAGGTTGGTTTGATCAGTTCTGCTTGTTGAATTGTGTTTGTCAATGTATAATCTTGCATTGTCTAGGTTGATTCTGAATTCTGACATTTCTGTGGAAATCTGGAATTTTACGGAAATTCTGTCGGATTTTCGGTTTTGGGGTCGGGGGTGTAGTTTGGTAGTGTGGTTGGTAAGGTTGCTAATTTAGCTTGAATTGACAGATTCTGAGGTCCGGAAGTTAGAAAAAGAGAGGTTTTCGGGGTCGTGGTTTGGAAATCGTCCAGAACCGGTCAAATACTCTGGAATTGTGAGGTAAGGGTTTGGTTCTGCTATTTTTGGTAAGATAGGTGTATGTTTAGTTTCATTTTCTGTTCTGCAGGTATTTCAGTATTATATGCCTAGAGCATATTCTGTAGTCTGTAGGTGTATTTGTTGTTGCTCTTCTGTTTTGCAGTATTTCGGAAATTTCGCTTTAAGGTACGTTCAGTAATTTGTAGGAGTATGCCTTATGGCATACTGTCTGCTAACCCTACGACAGTTGTGGGTTCGCTACCCCAGTGGTGCACCATGCTTCGTAATAGCTTCGGCTTCGACTCCCTTAGAGGGAGACCGCTGCCTCGAGTTGTTATAAGGGTTTATGGCGATTTAGTATCGCACATACTTCGGTATTCTGATATGTTTTTATTAAATGCACGATATTCTGTATTCTGTTGCATATATTCTGGATATTGCTATCTTTCTGTTTTGCAGGTTACATATGCTTATCTTACCCCAAATCCCTTACGGGGTCCTTTTAGGACTCACCCTTTTGGGTTCTGTTTTTGGATTTCAGGTGTCCAGTAAGCAGCCGGGGTAGGTTTCGCGAGGCTTCGCCTTGGTTGTGTTGAGCAGCAGCAGTACCTTGCGAGCTGGGATTTTGTCTACTTGGTCTGAATCCCGCGAGGTATTTTGACGTTTAGGCCTAGGTTCGGCTCTGTATCTGCACGTGCATACTCTCTTGTATATTTCTGTGATGATTGTATATTTGTATATAATTATATATTCTGTTCTGTGCATGTTCTGATCGCTTTGCGCTTGCTAGATTCTTTAGGTTCGTGAACTCGTATGCATCTCAGTGTTTTGGTGCGTAAGCACTCGGCCCACGGAGGGCGGGGCTTACTCTGTTGCTAATGCATGAATTGCATGTTTAGATTTTATTTTACTTATATGTATGGAATTTTTGTTAAGTTGCTTCCACTTTCATTTCGCTCTTTGGGTCCGCTAAGCGCGACGAGTCTCAATGGACCTGCCATCATGTATGTTTCGGCTTCCGCTTCCGGCATCCCGACGCCCCCGCCTCCGCAACCGGGCTCGGGTGGCGGACGGTGACAAGTTGGTATCAGAGCAGGTAAGTGACCATATTGGTCGTCAGTGGTGACTTGTAGTGACGACTATTGTTGTACATTTTATTTTAGAATGGTTTGGTACGGAGATTGGCCACCTCCTTACTTGAACCATTTCAAAATAAAATTGTGGAACAAAGTTGATCCTTCAAGTTATCCTGATAGTTGCAGATTTCGGAACTCGGGATTTCTGGATTCTAGTAAAAGTATTACAAGTAAGGGGATTGTGGAAAAGTTTCAGGTACGTAAAATTGTGTGTTAGGAAAAGATTTGGTGAAATAAGCATGAATTGCTTCTGTGATTCTGTGAAATGCATGATTTTATCATTACGAGAAGTAACTTCGTGTCAAGTACGCATTGCACTACTGAGCCTTAGAAAACTGCTGCTAGCTTCGTAGAGATTAGCAAAGTGACCGATTTTTGTCCTGGACTCTGTTTGGTCTGAAATTTTTGAGATATGGTTAACACGCGTAGATAGCGTGATTTGGTACCGGAGGGGCGGGACTGGGATCCCACACCTCCGTGGAATAGGATACGGGTTCAGCGTAACCCAGGGTCTGAACAACCACACTCACCGCCCCCGAGGCTTAGCTGTCGTAGGGACCCCTCTCTGATTTGGTATTACCGCCAGCCTAGCTGGTTCAGGGGCGGCAGTAGGCAGGGGAAAATCTGTTTATGCCACGGTAAGGGCATTTTGATTAGGTGGTGATAGCGAGACTTAAGCCACTGCTCGCCATAGTTTTGGGATCGGTAAGTGAGTGACTCTGACGAGGGTGGTCACTACGACACCTAGACTTCTCGTCGGTCCCATCAACGACGGGGAGATCTGGGGCACCACCGACAAGGTCAGACTTCCGGAGAGGGTTCGAGTTTGAACCCCCCCGAGGTTCAATGACCGAGAAGGGTCTGGGGTAGTAGAGATTTGGTTTGCAGGAGTTGACAAACTCCTGGGGGAGGCTACATTTTTCCCCAGCAGTGCAGCGGGGATGTAGCCAGGGATCTGCGTTAGGCACAGTTCGATGAGCTTCATCAGGGAGACAAGATTGTCGGAAAGTTTGAGTGAGAGTTTGATCGGCTGGTTTACTATGTACCGTAGTATCAAGGTATGGAAGAGGAGAAGACCAAGAGGTTTATTTCATCGATCGCGCCCGAGTACAGTGGGTTTTGAGATCTTTAGACATTACTTTGTTTCGGGAAGCGGTTATTGGGCTCAACTCCTCGAGCAAGAGGAGGTTGAGAGTCGTCTCACCTTGCAATGAGGTCAGGGGAGCACGGAGGGGGTCCATACAGCAGGGACCCGGCAGATTTCTGGATGGCCGAACAGGCCCGGGCGCTTTAGTAGAGGTAGAGAGGAGCACCACCGGCACGACCTTGTCTGATTTGCGTAGGTATCACTCCGGTCGACTTTGTTACCGGCGGGAGGGCCGATGTTTACGTTGCAGGTCCGACACTCTTTGGTACGGGATTGCCCTCTTACCGTAGGGCAGTGGTTTTGGCGCCTTTCGCGTCCATAGTCTCGAGTACAGCCCAACGCGCCGCGAGGGCGTGGGTTTCGATGGGTGGCCCGAGACCTCAAGGCGGCGGCAGCCTTCAGCCACCCTCCGTCACAAAGCAACCGAGCAGGACGGGTTTTCCTTTTCTCGAAGGGAGGCCACGGTTATCGTGGAGGACCTAGTCAACGGTCGTACCAGCCACAGGAGGCTCGAGTCGGCAGGAGTTTTGCATGGTACTTTATTTCGAATGAGATACCGGTACATGCGGTATTGGATACAGGAGCATCTGTTTCCATGGTAACACGTAAATGTGTTACATCTCTCGCATCTGTCTGTTAGTACCTTGCCTCAAACGTATTTAGTAAAAGCTGGGAGTCGGGGCCGTTTTCTAATGAGATGGTTCGAGTTGTGCGATATCTCCAGCGGACATCCGATAGTATCGGATTTGTTGGTTTTAGACACGCCGAACTATGATATTATTCTTGGGATGGACTGGCTATCCAAGAATTCTCGTGCACATTGATTGTGCAACCCGAACCATTATGGTTTACGGAGAGGTACTACCTCTCACGGCTCCGATCATTGTGACTATCGGGCAATACAAGATAGAGTTACAGTGTTCTGGATTCAGTCGATAGTTGGTGTAGGGAATGCTATGATTTGAATGAGGCTGGTACTAGGTTGAAGTTGGATGGTTTACCATTGGTTCGAGATTTTCCGCAGTATTTCCGGAGGAGTTGCCCGGATTACCACAAGAGCGAAATTGTGTTTGACATCCACCTGCGGTCGGCATCGCTCCGATATCTATTCCTCCTTATCGGATGCCTATTTCTGAGATGCAGGAGTAGAAGAAGCAACTGGAGGAATTACAGCAGAAGGGCTTCATCCGACCGAGCACTTCAGCTTGGGGTGCTATGGTTATGTTTGTTAAGAAGAAAGATGGGACACTCTGACTTTGTTTTTATTCCAAGCGGTGGAATACTCTTACAGTGAAGAATAAGTATCCGTTACCGAGGATTGACGATCTTTTTGATCAACTTCGGGGTTTGAGGGTTTTCTCAAAGATTGATCTCTGATCTGGGTATTTTCAGCTTAGAGTGAAGGAAGAGGATATACCTAAGACTGCTTTCCGCACCCGATTGGGACACTTTGAGTTTACGGTCACGCCATTCGGGCTGATCAATGCTCCGGCGGTATTCATGGATCTGATACATCGGGTGTTCCGACCCTACTTGGACTCATTTCTGGTGGTTTTTATTGATGATATTCTGATATATTCTCGGGATAAAGATTCGCATCGGGAGCATCCGAGGTAGCCACAGACACTTTGGGAACATCAGCTTTATGCTAAGTTCTCAAAGTGTGAGTTCTGATCCGGAAGTCACCTTTTCGGGACACGTTATTTCGAGCATGGTTTGTCCGTGGATTCGAGAGAAGGTGAGGGCAGTTCGGGATTGGAAACAACCTACCACGGTGACGGGAGTTCGTGGAGCTTCACGGGGTTAGTAGGATTTTATCGGAGGTTTGTACCAGTGGTGTTCTATCCTGGCATCTCGCTACGCAGCTTGACCAAGAAGGGTCAACCGTATATCTCTCCTCGATAGGTGTGAGCAGAATTTTCAGGAGTTGAAACGGCAGTTGACTAACGCTCCGATTCTGACTCTTCCAGATCCGAGCTTACCGTACGTGATATATACGGATGCTTCCACGTCCGGTTTGGGGTGTGTGTTGATACAGGAGCGTAATGTGGTAGCTTATGGGTCGACGCAGCTGCGACCGCATGAGCTGAACTAACCGACACATGATCTGGAGTTGGCTGCAGTGATTTATGCGCTGAAACATTGGAAGTAATATCTGTTTGGTAATAAATTTCAGATTCTTACCGACCATAAGAGTCTGAAATATCTGTTTACACAGAAGGAGCTTAGCATGAGGTAGCGCAGATGTCTCGAATACATTAAGGACGATGGTTGTTGTATCTAGTACATCTCGCACGGCAACACGGTTGCCGCCAGATCGAAAGGTGAAGTATATCGGGTTGGTTAAGGGAGGAAATGTTAGGGATCGATCTGAGGAGAGTGATTTGATATGCCTTTGGCACAGGGGGCAGCTCTGGGAGCGTGCTCAGGTTATTACACTTACCATACATTCTGAGTGGCTTGACAGGATGCGCGAAGCGCAAGGTGGAGATCTGGTGTTGAAGAAATTATCTGGGGAAGATAAGGATTTATTTGTTACCGACGTTTCAAGATAGGCGAGGATTGCTATACTTCCGAGATTGCCTTTATGTACGAGGATCGGGAGTTCGGAATGAGATTTTAGAGGAGGCACACTCGAGCGGTTTGAGTATCGAAACCGGCGGGGACACTGCAGACTTTGCCCATTCCAGTTCGGGAGTGGGGCAATGTTACTATGGACTTTCTCGACCGCACCGCTCGACACGGTCTCGCCATGATGCGATCTGGGTTATTGTGAATCGGCTGATAAAGTGCGCACACTTTCGCTTATTCGGTCATAGACCCTCTGGAAAAGCTTGCCGGCTTTACATCGGGGAGATCGTGCGATTACATGGAGTACCGGACTCCATTGAATCGACCGTGATCCACGTTTTACAAAGACGGTTCGAGAGCTTTTTACGAAGCACTAGGCACGCGACTCCATCGAATATAGCTTATCACCCATGCAGACGGACGGGCGGTCGGAGCGGGTGATTCTGATATTGGAGGATATGTTGCGAATTTGTACTTTGGATTTTGGAGGAGTTTGGGACTAGCATTTGCGTTGATAGAGTTCTAGTTCAACAACAGCTTTCAGTCTACGATTGGCATGATACCATTTGAGGCGTTGTACGGGAGGAGGTGTATGACATCATACCGTTGGACAGATGTGTCGATGGGGTTGAACCGGGACCCGAGCTTTTGAGGAGTCTACGGCAAAGATCAGATTATTACAGCGCGGATTAAAACCTCGAACGCATCGCACCACCGCTTATACGAACCGCCGCCGTAGGCTCTTGAATCTGAGTTTGGTAATAGAATTTGATCGAGGTAGCACCGCTCGGAGGAACAAGAAGATTTGATAGGCGGGCGAGTTACCCCGAGTTATATCGGTTATCATGAGTTTCGAGTAAGTTGTTAGGTTGGCCTTACCCCCAATCAAGCTTCGCTTTTATGTGGTATCTTCCGTGATAGCCTGTTGTGGATCGGTTAGATTTAGGTTCTGACTCTATGCGGGGTTGTCTCGGTAGAAATACCGCAACGACTCGGGTGCAATAAGATGCACCCGGAGGGTGGGACGCCGTGAGGCTCAGTATGGTAGTCCAAACTACCACTCCCGCCGCACTCAAGACGGTGGTCCGATTGTTCTCGGGGTTAGAGGAATGTTTGTATATTCTGGTTGGTAGTGACACCGGTATGGATGGTTCAGCTACTCTTGGAGGACCAAGAGTTCTAAGGGGGAGGATGTTACGGTCACCCCGAGCGGGTTGCGACCGGGTGACCCGGGGCTCCGGTTTTGGCCTGCGGGTCACGTTTTTCGGCGTTCAGGCGGCTCCCGAGCCCTATCCGAGTATCATTTTGGCGAACCCTTCCGTATTTAAGGTCTTGTGGGTCCCCCGGACGTTTCCGCCGAAAATACTTTTCTGGTGCCAGGGGGTTGTCGGGATCGCCTCGGGACGTACAACGGGCTCGGCAGCACTCTCGAGATCTCAGTTTGGGAAGCCGTTTGCAGTTTTGGAGTCGTGGAGACGTCCCGGAGGTGGTTGTGGAGTTTAATGTTTGGGGCGG
This sequence comes from Stellera chamaejasme, assembly GCA_024586325.1. Classification (NCBI taxonomy): domain Eukaryota; kingdom Viridiplantae; phylum Streptophyta; class Magnoliopsida; order Malvales; family Thymelaeaceae; genus Stellera; species Stellera chamaejasme. The sequence continues at coordinate 20,534,225 of CM044979.1, forward strand.
GACGTTCGGTTCTTGGCGACTCCGGGGCTCGGGGACGGGAATCCCGGGCTCGGGATGGACATTATCTGACGGTTTTGGGGGAAGTTGTGTTATAATTTAAGATGTAATTTATGGGTATTTTTATAGAATTTTGTAGTGACGGAATTTCGGTTCGAGTTGACACGCTCGCACGTCGGGTTTTGGTTCGGGTTCAGCGAGCTCGGTAGGACACTCCGGAATGGTAAATGAACTTTTGAAAAATGTTTGTGAATGTTATAATATTCTGAGGGTTGTGTCCAAGTTTTGTTAATTTTGGAATTCGGTAATTATTTTTGGGCAAAAAGAATTGGAACTTTCGGAAAAATTGGGAGTTAATTTGTATTTGGTTACAAATTAAATAAAAATTAGTATGGGCAGCAGATTTTCGGCAGACTTGGGGCAATTAGAGGACACATGGCTATTTCTTATTTATGGTACAGAAGTATGGGTTAAAAAGGTGAAGGGAAATATATTTTATGGAGTAATATTTCATAAAATGAGTTTGAACTCATTTCTTTTCTTTTCATCTTCTTCTTCTTCCTTTGCTTGCTGCTGCCGACGCCTCCATTGTTGCTCACCTTAAGCTTGAACTTCTTCTTCTTGGTAGAAATCAAAGAGAAATTGGATGCTACTTGTGGTAAGCATCATCCCTTCTCCTCTTTTCTCATTAGTTTTGAAGTTTAGTGGTGAAAAGAGGAGTTTTGGCAAATGTTGGGTTTGTTCTTAGCTATAAGCTAGGATGATTCTCTTCCTCCCATGTTTTAGTATGTTGTTCTTGGGTTGTAGGGGAGTGTTAATCAAGTGTTGGATTTTGGAAAACACATCTTGGATGAAGAACATGTGTTGGCCGATTTTCTTGGAGATTTTCCAAATTGGTGTGTGTTTGTTGTCTTGATTCATGCTTCAAGTATGTTAATCCTAGCATGATTCTAAGCTTATGTGTGGATTCAATTTGATGGAAAATAAGTTGGGTTGGAAACCCCCATTTGGCCGATTTTGTGAGATGATGTTCAATGTTGGATTTTGTTGTTTTGGATGCAATTGGATAGCATTCTTGGTTTAGAAGTGAAATTGGTGGTTAGATTGATTAATTGGAAGCTTGAATGGATTGAATTGGAAGTTGGATAAAAAGTTGGTTAAGAACCGAATTTTGGAATGATTCTTTATCTAGGTTGGAGTTTGGTTTTGGTTGATTTGGATGTTAAAATGGTATTGGGGTGGAATTTAGGAGTGGTTTGAAGTTTGAAACGTTGAATTCGGATAAGAAATGGAAAAGTTACTATTAAGCGGGATTATCGGAAAATGGCGGGTAATGAAGGGTTTAAGGTTGGTTTGGTCAGTTATGCTTGTTGAATAGTGTTTGTCAATGTAAAATCTTGCATTGTCTAGGTTGATTATGAATTCTGACATTTCTGTGGAAATCTGGAATTTTACGTAAATTCCACGGATTTTCGGTTTTGGGGTCGGGGTGTAGTTTGGTAGTGTGGTTGGTAAGGTTGCTAATTTAGCTTGAATTGACAGATTCTAAGGTTGTCAATGCTAATTTAGCATATTCGTAGTCTGTAGGTGTATGTATTGTTGCATACATTTTGCGGTATTTCGGAAATTTCTGCTTTAAGTTACGTTCTTTAATTTGTAGGAGTATGCCTTATGGCATACTGTCTGTTAACCCTACGACAGTTGTGGGTTCGCTACCCCAGCTGGTGCACCATGCTTCTGTAATAGCTTCGGCTTCTGACTCCCTTAGAGGGAGGCTGTCGTTCTGATTGGTTATAAGGGTTTATGGCGATTTAGTATCGCACATCCTTCGGTATTCTGATATGTTTTTAGTACATGCACGATGTTCTGTATTCTGTTGCATATATTCTGTCTATTTCTATCTTTATGTTTTGCAGGGTTACATATACTTATCTTACCCCAAATCCCTTACGGGGTCCTTTTAGGACTCACCCTTTTTGGGTTCTGTTTTTGGATTTCGTGCAGTGCAGTAAGCGGCCGGGTAGGTTTCCGCGAGGCTTCGCCTTGGTTGTGTTGAGCAAAGAAGCAGACCTTGCGAGCTGGGATTTTGTCTACTTGGTCTGAATCCCGCGCGAGGTATTTTGACGTTTAGGCCTAGGGTCGGCTCTGTAGCTGCACGTGCATACTCTCTGTTTTATTGCTGTGATGATTGTATATTTGTATATACTTATATATTCTATTCTGTGCATGTTCTGAGCGCTTGGCGCTTGCTAGATACTTTAGGTTACGTGAACTCGTATGCATCAGTGTTTTGGTGCGTAAGCACTCGGCCCACGGAGGGCGGGCTTACTCTGTTGCTAATGCATGAATTGCATGTTTAGATTTTATTTTACTTATATGTATGGAATTTTTGTTAAGTTGCTTCCACTTTCATTTCGCTCTTTGGGTCGCTACGCGTGACGGGTCTCGATGGACTGCCATCATGTATGTTTCCGGCTTCCGCTTCCGGCATCCCAGCGCCCCCGCCTCCGCAACCGGGCTCGGGTGGCGGACGGTGACATTGAGCATCGAAATCGGCGGGGACACTGCAGATTTCGCCCATTCCATTCGGGAGTGGGGCAATATTACTATGGACTTTCTGACTTGCACCGCTCGACACGGTCTCGCCATGATGTTATCTCGGGTTATTGTGGATCGGGCCGACAGAGTGCGCACACTTTCGCTTATTCGGGTCACGAGACCCTGGAGAAGCTTGCCCTACTGTACATCGGGAGATTGTACGTTTACATGGAGTACCGAGACTCCATTGTATCTAACCGTGATCTCGTGTTTTACAAAGACGGTTACGAGAGCTTTTCACGAAGCACCGGCACGCGACTCCATCTGAATACAGACTTATCACCCACAGACGGACGGGCAATCGGAGCGGGTGATTCTCGATATTAGAGGATATGTTGCGAATCTGTACTTTGGATTTTGGAGGAGTTTGAGACTAGCGATTACTTTGATAGAGTTCTCGTACAACAACAAACTTCCAGACTACGATTGGCATGACACCATTTGAGGCGTTGTACGGGAGGAGGTGTATGACACCACACCGTTGGACAGATGTGTCGATAGGGTTAAGCCGGGACCCGAGCTTTTGAGGAGACTACGGCGAAGATCAGATTGTTACAAAGTGCGGATCAAAACCACGAACGACCGCACCACTGCTTATACGAACCGCCGCCGTAGGCTCTGGAATCGAGATTGGTGACAGAGTTTGGTGGAGGTAGCACCGATCAGAAGGACAGTAAGATTTGGTAGGCGGGGCAAGTTACCCCGAGTTTTATCAGTTCTCATGAGTTTCTGGAGTAAGTTGTTAGTTTGTTTCCCCCCCCCAACTGTTTCTGTTTTATGTGGTACCTTCCAAGATAGCCTGTTGTGGATCGGTTAGATTTAGGTTCGGTACTGTCTGGGGTTGTCTGGTAGAAATACCGGCAATCGACTGGGTGCAATAAGATGCACCCGGAGGGTGGGACGCCGTGAGGCTCAGTATGGTAGTCTAAACTACCACTCCCGCCGCACCGATGACGGTGGTCCGATTGTTACAGGTTAGAGGAATGTTTATATTTTCTGGTTGGTAGCGACCCCTGTCTGGTTGGTTCAGGCTACTCTTGGAGGACCAAGAGTTCTAAGGGGGGGAGAATGTTACGGTCACCCCGAGCGGGTGACCCGGGGCTCCGGTTTTGGCCTGCGGGTCACGTTTTTTGGCGTTCAGACGGCTCCCGAGCCTTATCCGAGTATCATTTTGGCGAACCCTTCCATATTTGAGGCCGTGTGGGTTCCTCAGACGTTTCCGCCGAAAATATTTTTCCGGCCGGGGTTGTCGGGGTTGTCTCGGGACGTCTGGCGGGCTCGGTAGCACTCTCGAGATCTCAGTTTGGGAAGCCGTTTGTAGTTTTGGAATCATGGAAACGTCCCGGAGATTTTTATGGAGAGTAATATTTGGGGCGGGACGTTCGGTTCCAGGCGACTCCCGGGGCTCGGGACGGGAATCCCGGGGCTCGGGATGGAAATTTTCTGACGGCTTTTGGGTAAGTTGTGTTATAATTTAAGATGGAATTTATGAGTATTTTTGTGGAATTTTGGTGTGATGGGATTTTGGTTCTGTTAGACACGCTCGCACGTCGGGATTTGTTCGGGTTCAACAAGCTCGGTAGAACACTCTGGAATTGTAAATGAACTTTTGGAACATGTTTTATGAATGTTATAATATTCTGAGGGTTGTGTCCAAGTTTCGTTAATTTTGGAATTCGGTAATTATTTTTGGGCAAAAAGAATTGGAACTTTCGGAAAAATTGGGAGTTAATTTGTATTTGGTTGTAAAACAAAAATAATTGGGTATGGGCAGCATCTGATTTTCGGCTGGAAAGGGAGAGAGATAGAGGACACTTGGCTTATTCTTATTTATGATGAAAAAGTGAAGGAAATATATTGGGATATATATTTCATAATATGGCTTATTATATTTTCATCATTTCTCTCTTCTTTTTCTTCTTCTTCTTCAAACCTCTTGCGCCGCCACCATGGGAGCTCAACCTCCAAGCTTGAAGTTCTTCTCCTTGGGTGAAATCAAAGAGGAATTGGGTGCTTTGAGTGGTAAGCATCCTTCCTTCTTCTCTTTACTCATTAGAATTGAAGTTTAGTGAAGAAATGAGGATTTTGGAGAATGTTGAGTTTGTTCTTAGCTATAAGCTAGGATGATTCTCTTCCTCCCATCTTTTAGTATGTTGTTCTTGGGTTGTAGGGAGTGATAATCAAGTGTTGGATTTTGGAAAACACACCTTGGATGAAAACCCTAAATTGCCGAATTTGTTGGAAAATTCTATGTTGATGGGTGTTTGTCTCCTTGATTCATGCTTCAAGTATGTTAATCCTAGCATGATTCTAAGCTTATGTATGGATTCAATTTGATGGAAAATAAGTTGGGTTGGAAACCCCATTTGGCCAATTTATGAGATGATGTTCAATGTTGGGTTTTGTTGTTTTGGATGCAATTGGATAGCATTCTTGGTTTAGAAGTGAAATTGGTGATTAGAATGGTTGTTTGGAAGCTTGAATGGATTGAATCGAAGTTGGGTAAAATGTTGGTTAAGAACCGAATTATTGGAATGATTCTTTTTCCATGTTGGAGTTTCATTTTGGTTGATTTGGATGTTAAAATGGTGTTGGGGTTGAATTTAGGAGTGGTTTGAAGTTTGAATCGTTGAATTCGGATAAGAAATGGAAAAGTTGCAATAATGCGGGATTATCGGAAAATGTCGGGTAATGAAGGGTTTTAGGTTGGTTTTGGTCGGTTCTGCTTGTTGGATGATGTTTGTCAATGTATAACCTTGCATTGTCTAGGTTGGTTACGAATTCGACATTTACGTGGAAATCTGGAATTTTACTGAAAGTGCCGGATTTTCGGTTTTGGGGTCGGGGGTGTAGTTTGGTAGTGTGGACGATAAGGATTCTAATTCAACTTGGTTTGACAGATTCTGAGGTTCGGAGGTGAGAAAAAGAGGGGTTTCTGAGTTTCGGGTCGTAGTATGGAAGTTGTCCGAGCGGTCGATACTGGACTTGAGAGGTAAGGGTTTGGTTACGCTATTTTTGGTAAGATAGGTGTATGTTTAGTTTCACTTTACTGCTCGCAAGTATTTCAGTATTATATGCCTAGGGCATATTCGTAGTCTGTAGGTCTATGTGTTGTTGCACTTTGTTTTGCGGTATTTCGGGAATTTCGCTTTAAGGTACGTTTTGTAATTTGTAGGAGTATGCCTTATGGCATACTGTCATTAACCCTACGACAGTTGAGGGTTCGCTACCCCAGCTGGTGCACCATGCTTCTGTAATAGCTTCGGCTTCTGACTCCCTTAGAGGGAGGCTGTCGTTCCGATTTGTTATAAGGGTTTATGGCGATTTAGAATCGCACATCCTTCGGGATTATGATCTTATCTTCACATGCACGATATTACATTTCATATATTCTGTATATTGCATTCTTTCTGCTTTTGCAGGTTACATATACTTATCTTACCCCAAATTCCTTACGGGTCCTTTTAGGACTCACCCTTTTTGGGTTCTGTTTTTGGGTTTCGAGTAGACCTGATAAGCGGCTTGCGGAGTAGGTTTCCGTGAGGTTTCTACCTTGGTTGAGGTTAGCAAGCACTGCACCTTGCGGTCCGGGATTTGTCTCTTTGGTGCGATCCCGCGAGGTATTTTGATACTTAGATCTAGGGCTGGCTCTGTAGTTGCATATGCACACTTTACGTATTCTTTGTGATGATTGTATATTTGTATATGTTTACATATTACATCTCGTGCATGCTCGAGCGCTTGGCGCTTGTTAGACACCTTAGGTTACGTGAACTCGTATATATCTATGTTTTGGTGCGTAAGCACTCGTCCCACGAGGGCGGGGCTTACTCGTTCTTTGGTGCATGAATTGTATGTTTGAATTTTTATTTAGTTATATGTATGTGTATGAAATTTTTGTTAGGTTGCTTCCACAATCGTTTCACTTTTCGGGTCCGCTACGCGCGGCGGGTCTTGATGGACCTGCCATCTTGTGTTTTTCCGGCTTCCGCTTCGACATCCCGGCGCCCCGCCTCCGCAATCGGACTCGGGTGGCGACGGTGACACGCTACGTGCGGTGGTCCTGACCCGGCCCGTAAACAATGAGAATGGTCGTACTACGACCTGCAACCTACAAAACACATACAAGGCAAGTATACAAAACAACTTAACAAACAAACATGCAGTTCATGGAATACCATTCATCACTCATGACAACCAAATCACCAAAACCATTTCATATACATAACCAATATAGGCAAGTCGGGGCTCCGCCCTCGACTCAGAAGACAGATACAGAACCAACACATATTCCAGAATATACGTCATATACAATATCATGATCCGAAATACATGCATGCAACTACACCTACAGAGCCACCAAAGTAAACCCTAGAATACCTAGGTGCGGAATCAAGAAAACCTCTCGCCCAGAAAATTCCCGCACGAGGTACTGCTGCTGCTGAAAACCCAAACAACCAAAAGCACCGCGGATCCCTAGTCCGCAGGCTGCTTGTCAGATCAACCTGAAAGGTGGTAAACAATAAGGGGTGAGTCCTCGGGAGGACCCGGTAAGGGCTGAGGTAAGATACGGTTTGCGAGATGTCTTTCTTGAACCGAACTCGCAAAACAAAAAAACACAAACACAAATATACAAATATATGAATGTATGCGAGTAAGAGGTGAGCCGGAACCCATCATACGCGGTCCAACCCCCAGAATGACCCAAGACGACAGCCCTCTCTGAGAGGTCAGAATATACAAAACATAACAGAACAGAACAGAAGCACGGTACCGGCAGGGGTCGCGATCCCCAAACTGTCGTAGGGTCACAGAAGTATATCTGCACTCCCGGTGCGGATATACGTAAAGTGTCGGCACCCTCCAGTGCGGACACACAGAACAGAAATATCGGCACTCCCGGTGCGGATACAAATAGAATGTCGGCACCCTCGGTGCGAGATCGCGTAACATAACCAAGGAGCACCTATGGCCTCTAAGACCATCCGGGTCTCGTCACGTAACAAAACCACATAATAATAATGCATATGCAAAACAAAATATATATATACCAAAATGGTATAAGCAGAAATATTGGCGCCTAGCGCGGATATACAGAGCAGAACATAAACCCGTGGCCTCCAAGACCATCCGGGCCTTGAAACAGAACAAATACAAACATGCATCTTACCATATGACAGGTCCCGGGATCATCGGACCACCGTCCTCAACCCGAAATCCTGCCTCAACTAGACCCGATATACATAATGTCCCATTCCAGAATGTATAATGAGAGAAGTTGAGCCCTTACCTCAGAAATACCGCTCCGCAGCACAAACCCCGGGAAATCCCGGCTCCCGGCCCGAAAAGTGACAACTCGCCTTTTAAGGCCCCGCACAACTCCACCAACGCAGAACACACACTTAAAGAATCCAATTCCTTTTTGATTTCAGCTAAGAATTGAAGAACATCGAGCTTGATGAACAGTAGTCATGGCGCCAAGGAAGAGAGGAAGAAGAAGAAGAAAAAGTGATGAAATATGCCTTATTATCCCTTTATATATTTTCTTCTTTTTCCTTCTCTTTTCCAACTTAAACTAAAATCAGCCAAGTGTCCCTTCTCACTCACACATCCAACTTCAGCAGCCCTTCCTTTCTGATTATTGCTATCTTTTGGCTAAATTACAACCTTAATCCTCAAACTCTTTCAAAAGTTACAATTTTGAAAAACCGCAACTCCCGAACTCCAATTGAAACGAAAATTGGACACAACCCTCGGAATATCATAAAATTCATAAAACATGTTTCAAATATTTATTTACAACTCCAGAGTGTCCTACCGAGCTCGCTGAACCCGAGCAAAACCCGACGTGCATACACATCGACAACCTGAACCAATATCCCATCACGCCAAAATTCCACAAATATCACCATAAAATCCGCCTTAAAATATAACATGACTTACCCTGGAGCCGTCGGAGAAATTCCATCCCGAGCCCCGGGAGTCGCCCGTGTCACCAGACGCCACCCGAGTCCGGTTGCGGAGGCGGGGGCACCGGACGTCCCGAGAAGCGGAAGTCGGAAAAATACAAGATGGCAGTCCATCGAGACCGGTCACCCGCGCGTAGCGGACCCAAAAAGCGAAGCGATTGAAGAAGCGACCTGAACATTTTCATACATATAACTAAAATAAAGTCCAAACATACAATTCATGCATTAGCAACAGAGTAAGCCCGCCTCCGTGGGACGAGTGCTTACGCACCAAAACATAGATACATACAGAATTCACAGAACCTAAAATGTCTAGCAAGCGCCAAGCGCTCAGAACATGCACAGAACAAAATATATACATATATACAAATACACAATCATCACAACAAATCAGAAAATATGCACATGCAACTACAGAGCCAACCCTAGGCCTAAACATCAAATACCTTGCGCGGGATTCCGACCAAGTAGATAAAATCCCGGCCCGCAATGTGCATCTGCTGCAAAACACGACCAAGGTAGAAACCTCACGGAAACCTACTCCGCAGGCCGCTTATCAGTCTACACCAAACCCAAAATGTAACCCAAAAAGGGTGAGTCCTAAAAGGACCCGTAAGGGATTTGGGGTAAGATAAGCATATGTAACCCTGCAAAACATAAAGATAGCAATATACAGAATATAATCAACAGAATACAGAATAACGTGCATGTAATAAAAATAGATCAGAATCCCGAAGGATGTGCGATTCTAAATCGCCATAAACCCTTATAATAAATCGGAACGACAGCCTCCCTTTAAGGGAGTCAGAAACCGAAGCTATTACAGAAGCATGGTGCACCAGCTGGGGTAGCGAACCCACAACTGTCGTAGGGTTAATGCATGCAGTATGCCACAAGGCATACTCCTACAAACTACGTAACGACCTTAAAGCGAAATTTCCAAATACCGCAAATTAGACTACGTAATATGCCCTAGGCATATAATACCGAAATACTTGCAATGAAAGTGAAACTAAACATACACATATCTTACCAAAAATAGCAGAACCAAACCCTTACCTCACAAATCCAGTATTAGACCGATTCGGACGACTTCCAAACCACGACCCGAAACTCGAAACCTCTCTTTTCTAACCTCCGAACCTTAGAATCTGTCAAACCAAGTTGAATTAGCATCCTTATCGACCACACTACCAAACTACACCCCGACCCCAAAACTGAAAATCCGGCTGAATTTCCGTAAAATTCCAGATTTCCACAGAAACTTCAGAATTCAGAACCAACTTAGACAATGCAAGATTATACATTGACAAACACAATTCAACAAGCAGAACTGATCAAATCCAACCTTTAAAACCCTTCATTACCCGACATTTTCCGATAAACCCGCATAATTGCAACTTTTCCAATTCTTACCCGAAATCAACGTTTCAAACTTCTAACCACTCCTAAATTCAACCCCAATACCACTTTAGTATCCAATTCAACCAACATCAAACCCTAACATGGAAAAAGAATCATTCCATTAATTCGGTTCTTAACCAACATTTTACCCAACTTCCAATTCAATCCATTCAAGCTTCCAATTAATCATACTAACCACCAACTTCATTTCTAAACCAAGAATGCTAACCAATTGCATCCAAAACAACCAAATTCAACATTGAACATCAACATACAATTCGGCCAAATTGGGGTTTTCTTACCCAACTTGTTCTCCATCAAATTGAATCCATACATAAGCTTAGAATCATGCTAGGATTAACATACTTGAAGCATGATTCAAGAAGACAAACACACATCATTTTAGAAAATCCCAAAAATTCGGCCAAAAGAGGGATTTTACAACCAAAGAGTTTCTCCAAAATCTAACACTTGATTATCACTCCCATACAACCCAAGAACATCATACTAAAAGATGGGAGGAAGAGATTCATCCTAGTATGTAGCTAAGAACAAACTCATAATTCTAAAAATCACCTCTTTTCATCACTAAATCTTGTTTCCAACAAGAAAAGAGAACAAGGGAGAAAGCTTACCACAAAAAGGATCCATTTCCTTGTTGATTTGAGCCAAGATTTGAAGATCACAAAGCTTGGAAGTGAGCTCCCATGGTGGCGGATAGAGGAAGAAGAAGAAGAAGAAGAAGAAAAGAAATGATGAAAATATAATCCTTTTATGAAATATATCACCATAATATATATATTCCTCTCTTTTTCCCATACTTCTCTACTTAACTAAAAATAGGACAAGTGTCCCCTAATTCTCTCCCAATACAGCCGAAAGTAGCAGTGCTGCTGCCCATGCCGATTACTTTTTATTTTGTGGCCATACGCAATTTAATCTCCTAACTTTTCCGAAAGTTCCAATTTTGGCCCAAAAATAACTACCGAACTCCAAATTAAACGAAACTTGGACACAATCTTCAGAATATTATAACATTCGTAAAACATGTTTCAAAAGTTCATTTACAAATCCGGAGTGTCCTACCGAGCTCGCTGAACCCGAACAAATCCCGACGTGCGAGCGTGTCCGGGACCCACACGACCTCAAAACGAAAGGGTTCGCCAAAATGATACTCGGATAAGGCTCGGGAGCCGCCTGAACACCGAAAAACGTGACTGCAGCCAAAACCGAGCCGGGTCACCCGGCCGCAACCCGCTCGGTGTGACCGTAACAGCCCGAGACCGAACGTCCCCACCCAAAACATATACTCCGTAAAAAGATCCGGGACATTCCCACGATTCCAAATATGCAAACGGTTTCCAATTCGGAGGTCCGGGAGCGCTACCGAGCCTGGGCCAGACGCCCCGAGACAACCCCGGCCCCAAAATATTTCCGCGAAAATGTCAGGGGACCCACACGACCTCAAAACCCGAAGGATTCCCAGAAACAACGCTCAAATAAGTCTTAGGAGCCGTTTAACCGCCCAAAACGTGACCCGGAGGCCAAAACCGAGCCCCCGCCGTTAAGGAAGTCACACCAAGAATCCGGCTAGGCCACCCGCTTGGCTGCTCCTCCTCCTTCCTTGGGCCGCTTCGGCCCCCCCGAGGAATGCAATCTCTGCAATTTGGGCGCCGTCCCTCCCGTTGGCATATTTGAGAAAGTCACGCCATTGCTCCATGGCGATACCCTTGGACCAAAGGAGAACAAAACTTATGAAACAAAGACCAAAGGTTTTTTTACCCGCAGATCTGCTTGGCCGACTCCTTCATGAGCTCGGCGGGGAGTCTAGGCTTCGCCTATTACCTCCCTATCATAGGGGTGCGCAACCCTCCAAGCACGACAGGAGGATGTTCTCCCCTCCTAACAACAAGGAGTTGTCGTTGTTAAGACGGAAGACCGGGTCCCACGCCTCGCGCAAAGGCCTCCCCTCTTCCTTATACACTTTGGCCCTGAGGTCCTCCCTCATGAGCCTCAGTGTAACCGGTGTTTCGGACCACTTGGGGGCCCCCGCAGCAGCAACACGTCTGCGCTCCAAATAATGGGACCACACCCCAGCCTCCTCCAGACTTCGACCGAGGCCCCTGTGTCCACCATGGCCTCACGAAGGCCGCGCCCTTGCTCAGAAGGCCCCGCACCTAGAGCAGTTAAAGATATCAATATCACTGAAGAAAGGGGGCAGTCTCAAAATAAACGACTTACCGGCAAAGGGTTGCACCCATCCACTGGCCTCTGGATGGCAGTAGGAGGGTTGGGCTGCTTCCCAAAGAACTTATCCTCGTAGAGGTCGGCGCCACCAACGCCTCCGCAGGGGCCTCGCTATCGAAGAAAAAGCCTCCCGAATGCTCAAGACCTCTTGCCCCTTCGTCGTAGGGGCCTCCTCCCCTGAAGGAATCACTACAGGGCCTCCTCCCCTATAGTGATGGCCGTCATCTCCTCCCCTGCAGGGGTGACCACCACCTCCTCCTCCGCAGAAATGGCCACCGCCTCCTGCTGCCCAATCGATGCTCGCCTTAGCAGCCAGTTTTCTCCTCCTCCTCATGGATAGTAGGAATTCCCACCTGACATCCCGCCTCTTTGAGGGGGCGCATTTCCCCTGGCAGCAATCTCTGCCACTACTACATGCCCAAGCAGGTCTTCGCCTTGAGCTTGGGGGGGACTCGCGAAGAGCCCAGACACAAAGGCCTCAAGGTTGGTGGAATCCTAGAGGGAGCCTGGCCTAACTACTGATACGGGCACAGCCTTCACAGGAGTGATGGTGTCCATCCTCACCCCCTCTAAGCCCTCTGCAACGGGCGTGGCCTCTTCAGTAGTGGAGGGGACCTCCACTTCCAGTCCCCTTGCCTCCTCCGCAAGCTCTGTGGCCTCTTCTGCGGCGGCGAGGACCTCTTCCTCAGCAGGCCCCACTGACTCAGCAAGTTCCTCCCCTCGGGAGCTCTACTCTTTCAGCGCGCGTCACCGGCAGCCACTTTCCTCCTTTTCTCCCCAGCCCTTGTAGGGGTGCCGCCATCTTGGAAGTCCCCTTTTCTTCCCCATAGGGCCAATGGGGCCAGCGCCTTAACAAAGCAGCAGCAGGCGTCTTTTCCAAAAGCGCTGGCCAAGTGCACTGATGTGCAGCCATCATGGAGGCTCTCTTGGCTTTGCCTCGCCGGACTCGGGGAGACATCTGCAAAAAAAGAGGACTTGAACTGTGTACAACTAAACATTATACGTATATATAAGTACACATATATACAATGTACCTGCAGGCCTGCCAGCGCCGCATTGAGGGCTTCTACCACTTCTCCACTGTGGGAGCCCACCCTTCATATGGCGGGGGCACCTGGGGTCTAGCAGTGGCCTGTGGCCGATCCCCGCCCACCTCAAAGTAGCCTCATCCAGTTGTGTCGCAGTGAAGGGGAACAGTTCGTCACAGGCACTCCTGGCGAACACCTCCTCCAACCACCTCAGCAACTGTACGTATGCCAGCCACCGCTGCCCCCAGTGGGACAACTCGGCCTCTGCGATATACTCGCACTGATCGCCTGGTCCTCGCCACGGGGTAGTTCTAGGCGTTATCGCGAGGCACAAAAAAGAAAAAAGATCCGTGCCATGAGTGGTAGGATCTAGGCGCAACAATAAAGGAGATGGAGTTGTTTCCCCCAACATTTATGGGGGTCACATGGAAGAATGCGTTCCCACTGCGCAATTCCAGCCGGTAAAACCGCCGAAGACGCCGGCGAATGGTTTTACACGGCAATCCGGCGTGCATTGGTGAAGCTCGCGATGGTCGAAACGTGTTGGGCGCCAATCGCGATGGTGGCAGCCCCACTCGGCGCACAGATCTTGCACCGGCGGCGGAAGAGGATACCGCAGCCTCGCCGTGAGCCGTGCCGTGTCTGCATACGCACCTCACTCTCCAAATTTTCTTCGGTCGTGGGCAGACCCAACGCCCGGCAGGCACCCAAACGGGCCGTATATACCAAAACCTTCTCCACTGGGAAGAAGGCCTTCACCATGTCCTGGTGAATCTTGTCAAAGCTCACCGTGGTCTTCTCCACGGGAGAAATCACCGGATGAACGGCTTCTTTGGACTCCATCCTCGCAAAAGTTGGGCAATGACGTGTAAATTGCAAGAATCCAAAAGACATTTCATCGAACACCCACTATGTCACCGTCGCCACCCGAGCCCGGTTGCAGAGGCGGGGCGCCGAGACGTCGGAAGCGGAAGCCGGAATGAATACGTAATGGCAGTCCATCGAGACTGCCGCGCGTGCGGACCCGAAAAGCGAAGCGACTGAGGAAGCAACCTAAAAATTTCATACGTATACCAAATAAAATCCATGGTGAGTCTCGCCCCTCGGAAACGGACGAGCACATCACCATCACCAAACATACAGTTCATGCATAAGCAACAAAGTAAGCCCCGCCCCCCGTGGACGGGTACTTACGCACACAACATAGATACATACATAGTTCCCCGAACATGGGGTATCTATCAAGCGCTAAGCGCTCAGAACATGCAACAGAACAGAATATATGTATATATACACAGTCCTCAAATCAGAAACTAGTCATCACAACCAGAAAGTATGCATGTGCAGCTACAGAGCCAACCTAAGCCTAAAAGTCGATACCTCGCGGGATCCAGATCAAAACCGCTACCTCTACAAAAACCCGTCCCGCAAGGTACAGCTAAAGCTGCTGCTTACCAGGTTTACCTGAAACCCAAAGACAGAACCCAAAAAGGGTGAGTCCTCGAAAGGACCCGTAAGGGATTTGGGGTAAGATAAGTATATGCAACCCTGCAAAACAGAGGTTAGCAACATACAGAATATATATAACAGAATACAGAATATCGTGCATGCAATGGAAATAGATCAGAATCCCGAAGGATGTGCGATTCTAAATCGCCATAAACCCTTATAACAAATCAGAACGACAGCCTCCCTCTAAGGGAGTCGAAGCGAAGCTATTACGAAGCATCGTGCACCGGTGGGTAGCGAACCCACAAGCTGTCGTAGGGTTATGCATGCAGTATACCACAAGGCATACACCTACAAACGTAGGGTTACTGCATGCAGTATGCCACAAGGCATACACCTACAAATTACAGAACGTACCTTAAGGCACAAATTTCCGAAATACCTGCAAAACAGAAGTGCAACAACACATACACCTACAGACTACAGAATATGCCCTAAGGCATATAATCCCGAATTACTTGCAGCAGAAAGTGAAACAAAACATACACCTATCTTACCAAAATAACAGAACCAAACCCTTACCTCACAAATCCAGAGTATTTGATCGATTCTGGACGACTTCCACACCGCAACCCGAAACTCAGAAACCTCTCTTTTTCTAACTTCTGGACCTCAGAATCTGTCAATTCAAGCTGAATTAGCAACCTTACCAACCACACTACCAAACTACACCCCGACCCCAAAACCGAAAATCCGGCAGAATTTCCGTAAAATTCCAGATTTCCACAGAAACGTCAGAATTCAGAACCGACTTAGACAATGCAAGATTATACATTGACAAACACAATTCAACAAGCAGAACTGATCAAATCCAACCTTTAAACCCTTCCCACCGACACTTTTCCGATAAACCCGCAATATGGTAACTTTTCCATTCCATACCCGAAATCAATGTTTCAAACATTAAACCACACCTAAATCCAACCCCAATACCATCTTAGCATCCAATTCAACCAAAATCAAACCCAAACATGGAAAACGAATCATCCAATAATTCAGCTCCTTTGCCAATTTTTACCCAACTTCTAAATCAATCCATTCAAGCTTCCAATTAATCATACTAACCACCAATTACACTTCTAAACCAAGAATGCTAACCAATTGCACCCAAAACAACCAAATTCAACATTGAACAACAACATACAATTCGGCCAAATTGGGGTTTTCTTACCCAACTTGTTTTCCATCAAATTGAATCCATACAAAGGCTTAGAATCATGCTAGGAACAACATACTTAAAGCATGATTCAAGAAAGCAAACACACACCAATTTAGAATTTCACCATAAATTCGGCCAAAAGGGGTTTCTCATCCAACGAGTTTTTTCAAAAATCTAAAACTTGATTATCACTCACCCACCACCCAAGACCAACATACTTGAAGATGGGAGGAAGAGAATCATCCTAGCATGTAGTGAAGAACAAACCCAAAATTCACAAATCCTTCTCTTTTCCTTCCAATCTTAATTCCAATAAGAAAAGAGAGCTTAGGAAGGAAACTTACCCAAGATTGAAGCTAAACCCTTGATGAATCAAGCCAAGATGAAGAACTTCAAAGCTTGAAGAAAGCTCCCATGGAGGCGGATAGCAAGTGAGGAAGAAGAAGAAGAAGAAGAAATGAGATAATTCACTTAAGAAATTAATAGCCAAATATATATATATATATCCCTTTCTTTTTTCCCATACCACTCCACTTAAATAAGAAAAAGCCATGTGTCCCTTATTGACTCCAATTCTGCCGAATTAAACTGCAGCCCATACCTTGATATTTTTGTTTTGTGGCCAAAAGCAAATTAACCTCCAAACTTTTCCAAAAGTTCCCATTTTTTGCCCAAACGCTATTACCGAACTCCAAATTAAACGAAACTTGGACACAATCCTCAGAATATTATAAAATTCGTAAAACATGTTCCAAAAGTTTATTTACAAATCCAGAGTGTCCTACCGAGCTCGATGAACCCGAATGAATCCCGACGTGCGAGCGAGTCAACCTGAACCAAAATCCCGTCACTCCAAAATTCCACAAAATACTCATAAAAACCATCTTAAATTATAACATGACTTACCCCAAAATCGTCAGAAAATTCCATCCCGAGTCCCGGGATTCCCTTCCCGAGCCCCAGGAGTCGCCCGGAACCGAACTTCCCGCCCCAAATATTATCCTCCATAAAAACCTCCGGGACGTTCCCACGACTCCAAAACTGCAACCGGCTTCTAAATCTGAGGTCTCGAGAGCGCTACCGAGCCTGGCCAGACGTCCCGAGACGACCCCGACAACCCCGGCGCCGGAAAAATATTTTCGGCGAAACGTCCGGGGACCCACACGACCTCAAATACGAAAGGGTTCGCCAAAATGATACTCGGATAAGGCTCGGGAGCCGCTGAACGCCGAAAACGTGACCCGCAGCCAAAACCGGAGCCCGGGTCACCCGGCCGCAACCCGCTCGTGGTGACCGTAACATCCTCCCCTTAGAACTCTTGGTCCTCCAAGAGTAGCTGAACCATCCATACAGTGTCGCTACCAACCGTAATATAAATATTCCCTTACTAAGAACAATCGGACCACCGTCTTGGTGCGGCGGGAGTGGTAGTTTAAACTACCATATAGAGCCTCTCAACGGCGTCCCACCCTCCGGGTGCATCTTATTGCACCCGAGTCAGATTGCCGGTATTTCTGCAGACAACCCTGAGGCAGCACCGATTCTAAATCTAACTCGATCCTCAACAGGCTATCCTCGAAGACATCACGTAAACAAAAGAATAATGGGGGAAGACCAACCTAACAACTTACTCTAGAAACTCATGAGAACCGATAAAACTCGGGGTAACTTGCCCCGCCTACCAAATCTTACTGTCCCTCTGATCGGTGCTACCTCCAGTCAAACTCTGTCACCAATCTCAAATTCTAAGTCCCTGTGACATCTGTTCACACATGAGGTGGTGCGGTCATTCGCGGTTTTAATCCGCGCCTGTAACAAACTAATCTTTGCCGTAGTCTCCTCAAAAAGCTCGGGTCCCACCAACCCTATCGACGCATCTGTCCAACAAGATGGTGTCATACACCTCCTCCCGCATAACGCCTCATATGGTGCCATGTCAAACGTAGTCTGGAAGCCGTTGTTGTACGAGAACTCTATCAAAGGGAACCGCTGGTCCCAAACTCCTCCAAAATCCAAAGTACATGATTCACAAAGATATCCTCCAAGATCGTAATCACCCGCTCCGATTGCCCGTCCGTCTGTGGGTGATAAGTCAGACTCGGATGGAGTCGCGTGCCCAGTGCTTCATGAAAAGCACTCGAACCGTCTTTGTAAAATGCGGATCACGGTCGAGATACAATGGAGTCTCGGTACTCCATGTAAACGCATAATCTCCCCGATGTAAAGCCGGGCAAGCTTCTCCAGAGGGTGCAGCGACCCGAATAGGCGAAAAGTGTGCGCACTTTGGCGGCCGATCCACAATAACCCGAGAGAAGCGTCATGGCGAGACCGTGTCAGGGGCAGTGCAGTCAGAAAGTCCATAGTAACATTGCCCCACTCCCGAACTGGAATGGGCAAAGTCTGCAGTGTCCCTGCCGGTTTCTGATACTCAAACTGCTCGAGTGTGCCTCCTCTTGTTACGGTCACCCCGAGCGGGTTACGACCGGGTGACCCGGGGCTCCGGTTTTAGCCTGCGGGTCACGTTTTCGGCGTCAGACGGCTCCCGAGCCCTATCCGAGTATCATTTTGGCGAACCCTTCCGTATTTGAGGTCGTGTGGGTCCTCTGACGTTTCCGCCGAAAATATTTTTCTGGCGCCGGGGGGTTGTCGGGGTCGCCTCGGGACGTACAGCGGGCTCGGTAGCACTCTCGAGATCTCAGTTTGGGAAGCCGTTTGCAGTTTTGGAGTCGTGGAAACGTCCCGGTGGTGGTTGTGGAATTTAATATTTGGGGCGGGACGTTCGGTTCGGGCGACTCCGGGCTCGGGATGGAAATTTTCCACGGCTTTGGGGTAAGTTGTGTTATAATTTAAGATGGAATTTATGGGTATTTTTATAGAATTTTGGAGTGAGCGGAATTTCGGTTGGGGTTGACACGCTCGCCCGTCGGGTTTTGGTTCGGGTTCAGCGAGCTCGGTAGGACACTCCGGAATGGTAAATGAACTTCTGAAATATGTTTTGTGAATGTTATAATATTCTGAGGGTTGTGTCCAAGTTTCGTTAATTTTGGAATTCGGTAATTATTTTTGGGCAAAAAGAATTGGAACTTTCGGAAAAATTGGGAGTTAATTTGCAATTGGGTGCAAAATTAATAAAAATCAGCATGGGCAGCCTTTGTTTCTTTCGGCAGCATGTGTGTGAGGATTAGGGACACTTGGCCATTTTCTATTTAAGTGTAGGAGTATGGGTTTAAAGTAAGGAAAATATATAAGACATAATATTTTCATAAAATGAGTTTATCTCATTTCTTTTCTTTCTTCTCTTCTTCTTCTTCCTTTCTCCGCTGACGCCACCATTGTTGATCAACTCCAAGCTTGAGGTTCTTCTTCTTGGTAGAAATCAAAGAGGAATTGGATGCTTCTTGTGGTAAGCATCCTTCTTTCTTCTCTTTTCTTATTGGAATTGAAGATTAGTGAAGAAATATGGATTTATGGTGAATGATGGGTTTGTTCTTAGCTATAAGCTAGGATGATTTTCTTCCTCCCATCTTTTAGTATGTTGTTCTTGGGTTGTAGGAGAGTGTTAATCAAGTGTTGGATTTTGGAAAAAACACATCTTGGATGGAAACCTATGTTGGCCGAATTTTTGGAGATTTTCCAAAATGATGTGTGTTTGTTATCTTGGTTCATGCTTCAAGTATGTTAGTCCTAGCATGATTCTAAGCTTATGTATGGATTCAATTTGATGGAAAACAAGTTGAGGTAAAAACCCCCTTTTGGCCGATTATTTAGGTGTATGTTCAATGTTGGATTTTGTTGTTTGGATGCAATTGGATAGCATGCTTGGTTTAGAAGTGAAATTGGTGGTTGGAATGGTTGTTTGGTAGCTTGAATGGATTGAATTGGAAGTTGGGTGAAATGTTGGTTAGGAACCGAAATGTTGGAATGATTCTTTTTCAATGTTGGAGTTTCATTTTGGTTGAATTGGATGTTAATATGGTGTTGGGGTTGAATTTAGGAGTGGATGGAAGTTTGAAACGTTGAATTCGGTTAAGAAATGGAAAAGTTGCAATTAAGCGGGATTATCGGAAAATGTTGGGTAATGAAGGGTTTTAAGGTTGGTTTGGTCGGTTCTGCTTGTTGGATGATGTTTGTCAATGTATAATCTTGCATTGTCTAGGTTGGTTCTGAATTCTGAAGTTTCTGTGGAAATCTGGAATTTTACGGAAATTCTGCCGGATTTTCGGTTTTGGGGTCGGGGGGTGTAGTTTGGTAGTGTGATTGGTAAGGTTGCTAATTCAACTTGGTTTGACAGATTCGAGGTTCGGAGGGTAGAAAAAGAAAGGTTTCGAGTTTCGGGTCGTAGTATGGAAGTTGTCCGAGCGGTCCGATACTGGACTTGTGAGGTAAGGGTTTGGTTCTGCTATTTTTGGTAAGATAGGTGTATGTTTAGTTTCACTTTACATGCTCGCAAGTATTTCAGTATTATATGCCTAGGGCATATTCGTAGTCTGTAGGTGTATGTGTTGTTGCACTTGTTTTGCGGGTATTTGGAAATTTCGCTAAAGGTACGTTCGTAATTTGTAGGAGTATGCCTTATGGCATACTGTCTGCTAACCCTACGACACTGAGGGCTCGCTACCCACTGGTGCACCATGCTTCGTAATAGCTTCGGCTTCGACTCCCTTAAAGGGAGGTCAGTCGTTCGATTTATTATAAGGATTTGTGGCGATTTAGAATCGCACATCCTTCGTGATTACGATCTGTTTTATTACATGCACGATATTACGTATTACATTTCATATATTACGTATATTGCATTCTTCTACTTTTCTGAGGGTTACATATACTTATCTTACCCCAAATCCCTTACGGGTCCTTTTAGGACTCACCCTTTTGGGTTCTGTTTTTGGATTTGGTAGGTCCGGTAAGCGGCCGGGGTAGGTTTCCGCGAGGCTTCGCCTTGGTTGGGTTGAGCAGCGTTTGCACCTTGCGGGCCAGGATTTTGTCTACTTGGTCTGAATCCCGCGAGGTATTTGTTGTTTAGGCCTAGGGTTGGCTCTGTAGTTGCATGTGCATATTTTACGATTAGTTGTGATGATTGTGTATTTGTAAATATACTTATATATTCATTCTCGTACATGTTCGAGCGCTTGGCGCTTGCTAGACACCCTAGGTTCTGTGAACTCTGTATATATCTATGTTTTGTGTGTAAGCACTCGTCCACGGAGGGCGGGGCTTACTCTGTTGCTAATGCATGAATTGTATGTTTGGATTTTATTTTCAGTTATATGCACGAAATTTTTGTTAGGTTGCTTCCATAATCCTTTCGCTCTTTGGGTCGCTACGCGCGGCGGGTCTCGATGGACTGCCATTCCTATTCATTCCGGCTTCCGCTTTTGGCGTCCGGCGCCCCGCCTCCGCAACCGGGCTCGGGTGGCGTGCGGTGACAAGTTGGTATCGAGCGGTAAGTGACCGTATTGGTCGTCAGTGGTGACTTGTAGTGACAACTATTGTTGTACATTTTATTTTAGAATGGTTTGGTACGGAGATTGGCCACCTCCTTACTCGAACCACTTCAAAATAAAATTGTGGAGCAAAGTTTGGTCCTTCAAGTTATCCCGTAGTTGCAGAGTACGGAATCCGAATTTCTGGATTTTGGTAAAAGTAGTGAAGGATTGTGGAAAAGTTTCAGTACGTAAAATTGTGTGTTAGGAAAAGATTTGGTAAAATAAGCATGAAGCTATCGTGATTACGTGAAATGCATGATTTTATCATTTTGCGAAATAACTTCGTGTTAAGTATCGCATTGCACTACTGAGCCTTAGAAAATGCT